>JAUFSE010000022.1:0-628242 GCA_033030345.1 Verpa bohemica | reverse complement strand
ATCTGCGAAATAGGGTCAATAGGTAACCCCTCCTTTCCGAATATCGAGAACACTCGAGTACCTTGTATACCCAAGTCGTCGTCTTGAAAACCAAAATAGGCAAGAATTGTGGGCAAGATATTTCTATTGGCTGGAAGTCTGCTCGGCAGCCTCTAATATTCCACCTGGGATCCTTTTAGTGACTTGAAATCTTATAGGACCTTTGGGATATTAATTATGGAGGATACCACTATATCCTACCACTTCATATCTAAGAATTTCCCTAAAGGCGGGGAAACTTTAAGACGATAGTTTACCCTTAGGAAAAACGAGGAGACTGACCAAAATTTAGTCGCTCGTCAAGAATCGGTCGGATTTTTAAGTTATGAGACAAGATAGCAGTAACTACAACTGCTGGGATCTGCTGCATTCCGATCGTGGACTCTCTATGTTGGTACTGTTGGCCAGCCCCTGAGATGGCCCGAGCGCTGTTGAAGAGATGATCACCCCCATCCTCGTCCCGATTTTAGAATGAACAGGTACCTATCTAGTCTACAGGCACGAACTTCTCCTTCACCTATACTAGTACAACGTCCCACTACTTGTTACAACTGCCTCTAAGTCTAACGAAGTATCAATAACAGGATGTTATTACCCACATCAACCACTCTTGCTATCTCGCTTCTCTATCTTGCTCCTCTCGCAAACGCCCTCAACAATGTTACGTCGCTCACAGGAACTTGGTCCTCCAAGTCGAATACGGTCTTCACAGGGCCTGTAAGTTTGTCTAAACCTCATCCTTCAACTTGAGTGAACCCTTCCCTCGAGCCTCGAGTCAAAGCTCGTTTACTTGTCTCCATTCAGAACTAGAAATGCTAACCCCAAGCAGGATTTTTATGATCCAGTTACAGAGGACATGAAAGAACCTCGTTTAACAGGCACATCGTTTTCTTTCACAGATGATGGATATTACGAGGAAGCTCAGTACTTAGCAGTCGCTAATCGTCAGTTTTTAGAATAATATCTCCTAGCTCTTGTATACTAACTTACTATAGCAACTCACCCTTCTTGTACCAAGGCTATCATGCAGTGGCAACATGGAAAATATGAGATTGCAGAAAATGGGTCTCTAACCCTTCACCCGATTAAAGTGGACGGAAGACAGTTACTATCAGATCCATGCACATATGCGAATTCCATTTACACAAGATACAATACAACAGAGTTTTACAAAGTATGTCCTAACTAAAAAAACAGAAGATAGAAGTCGAGTACCAAATTTAGCTAATAGTTTGTAGAGCTGGGAGATCTTAGTCGATGAATACCGCGGGAAGCACCGCCTCAACCTTTTCAAATTTGATGGTTCTCCAATGAACCCATTGTAAAAATCCCCAAAATCCGTTTAATTCTAAGGGAAGATGGCTAATTTTAAATTAGATATCTTGCATATCGTCCCCCACAGATGTTGCCAACCCAAACCTTGAATCCTACTACAGCTTCAGCCCCTAAAGCCACAGGAACCTCGAAATTGAAACTGAAGCGCTCTCTACCCCCGAACACGAAGAGTGCCGAACATATCGATGCTGATAGGTGGTGGTGGATCGGTGTTGCTTTGACTAGTGTAGGGCTTTTGGGTTACTTTTATGTCTAGATGGGTTCCTAGCTTGCTCTATTAACTGGCTACGATGTTAGAAATGAATAAAATGGGTCAGTAATGGGGTCTGTTGGGAAATTCCTATAGGTGTTTCGATTTCGGATTATTGGTATTAGTATTTCTATATCTGCTTTCTAACGAGCATTTTATACATATTACACATAGGAGGGCGTATCTTCGTTCTTGGTTTTCTATTTTGCTTAATAATTGTCTATTACATTTTTTTCGCTCGTACGTAGCGGACGAAATTAATGAGACGAGTACATAAATCATCTGATTTTACATCTTTTATACATGTAACCTTAGTCGAATATCATCCCCCCCACACCAACCACTATCATCATAATTACAAAGATTTGGTAAATAATTACTGGGATGCTCCGTCGATAAATTTGGTCTTGAGAGAAATGCAATCAATACCATGCAATGTACGAGCCTTAAAGTTACCATATATTAATTAGTTGATCAACAAAGCTGAACTTTAAATGAGGTACTGCAACACATACATTAATACCGTAATTTGTTTTTCCCTCGTCGTGGCCAAGTAAATGTGAGCCACAGTTCTTGCAGAACCTATACTGTATTTGCTTCTTATTGAACATGTACGGCTCGCTGAGAGATTCCTCGCCGGCGATAGTGAGATTGTCTGAAGTCGTAAAGAATATAAGAGCCCCTCGTTCAATACATATAGAACAATTGCAATCAATAACCTCTGAATCCTCGATAGGGATTGGAATGGTAACGGTATACTGAACGGCCCCGCAGTGGCAAGAGCCGGTATAGGTTTTCGGGGTCTTGGGAGTTTGGACAGAAGTCATTGTGTGAGGGTAGGTTTATAATTGAACTTGGATAATATTAGAGGAGAGTACGGAGAAGTTAGGAGTACGCCAGCTTATAAAGTCCTAGGAACCACCACTCTGGTAACGAGGGGAAAGAGATACCCGAGTCATAGGATTGATAAAGCTAGCCGATAGCTGTTTTATTGGTCACTATACAAATGGGACGTTTCTGGCTGCATAGAAGTGGGGGTAATTCAGATAGTCCTCGGGGCAGGACAGAACTTGAACATGCAACTGCAACTGCTCAGAGTAGGGGTGATATTCGAGGATGTCTTGAGTGAGTCAAGTATAACTATCGACTTAGATTTGCGTTGGCACATCAACATTGGACTATAGAAGACTGGAGAAAAGTAATTTGGACAGATAAAAGCTATATTTGGCTAGGAGAGGTGCGAGTAAAAGTTTATGTTACCCGTACTATTGAGGAGGAGTGGTTTGGAGATTGTTTGGTCCTTAAATTTAAAAAAGAAAACTCAATTATGATATGGGGTGGAATTATAGGTGTTGGGGGAAAGAAAATATGTGTTATTTGGAAGCGAGAAGGCTGGGGAACTATCACTACACAGTTTTATACTGAACATATTTTGATTCCTGTTATATGGTCTTTTTGGTATTGAGAAAGTGTTGTAGGCACAATCACGTGGGAATAGTGTTCGTCTTGGGGCGGTTCCTAGACTGACGGACCCGCCCCGGACGGGGAACCGTGAAGCAGTTCCCTGCTCTTTTAGAATGGGGAACCCACTGGGGCCCCGCAATTATCTCACCTACGAATCAATAGATAGAGCACCCAATGGGGCCCTATCAGCGCCCTATTAAAACTAACCAATCGTTCAATAAGATAATGATTACTAGCTAGTAGTCTATACCCTAGACCCTGCAGCGCTCAGTAGGTTCAATATATTTGGTTCATTCACATGCTAGGAGAGTGTAATAAACCTGATACCTGAAAGGGAACAGCAGGTAACGATACTAGAATAGTGAACGGAATCACTAAGGGAAGTAGTTGTGAAGAACTAGGCGGAACTAGTATCACGAAAAAAGGAGTGCAGTGCGGAAGGTGCAAAGGTAGGTATGGTAGTAACAATAAGTTGTTGCGTGAAGAACTAACTAACTAGCTAAAGCATGGCCCTTATATATTCTTCGCTGGGCCCTGATGACGTATACTAATACGTAAACAATTTGTAATAAAACAATATATAAAATTTAGGAAATCCTGATGACGTGGCAGTAGACGCGTCATCCAAATACATGAAACAATGATAGCTGACGCGTCCTGCAAGGCAGACTATCTACAAGATAAAAATAATAGTAAAAGAAATACAAGTATAGAAATATAAGTAGAACTAGGGTTAAGACCTAGGGAAAAGACGTAGGAAAATTAGGGTTCTTGACAGAGAGGTTTACAAATCAAAAGAGTGTAACAGACCTACAAGGCTGTTATATGCTTAAGAGTTTGTTACCAGTATTATGTGAGCGAAGGCAAGCAAGTACCTATTGCAGTGGTTAGCTACCAGTAGTAAGAATTTGTAACGGGGGCCTTCCTTAGAAGAACTGTAGAGGATAGTACAGTAATGCTGCCGTTGCAAAGAAGATAAAAGTCAAGTTGCAATTTTTAAGATTCTATCGCTAGAACTCAATAATCTTAAGGGCTCTGCTTCCTTGATGCTATTGATTTTGAAGAACTGGAATCAAGTCTTCGGGTGATAGTGGGGCAGTAATTATACTGGTTTCCCTCGGCTATCACTTCCCCAAATTACTTTACTAAGTTCTATGGTTTTCCCAGTGAATCCTAGAATCTCCGATGACCCTGCTCTAGTGAAGAGATTTCACCTGCAGTACAACCATCGGGGCTATTACCAGATCCACTGTAATCCCTTAGTCAAAACCTATAGATGCTCCGCCGATAGATTAATGCATAATCTATCCTGACTAGAGTTACTACTTTTGGTAGCCATCGGTTTAAGCTGCTGTAAGAATGTTTGCATGTTCAAGTTTATCCTGGCGATTGCCTATCAGTTTCTGCTGATTAGGAACTGCACAGAGCACTGAGGATCGGTGCATTACTATTAGTCTCTGCTAATTGTAAGCCCACTACCTTGGTGCAGGGTAGTACTCGTCAATACCATCCTCTTTAGGTAGTTCCTACTGACTAAGGAACGAGAAGTAGTTATCTCTTACTACTGGTAGCTAACCACTGTAGTAGGTACTTGCTTGCCTTCGCTCACATGATACTAGTAACAATCTCTTAAGCATGTAACTGCCTTGTAGGTCCGTTACAGTACTTCCCTCTTCTAGAACTGGGTCTCCAAGTTCTAAACCATTTTTATTCTTCTTATGTGTCTAAAGTAGAAAAAACCCCATGTAAAACGCCGAAGGAAAAATTGATAAAAAAAACGACTAGAAAAGCTCACAGACCAACCACTCTCTTATCTCGTGGTTTCTTAGGGTACCTTTTATGAAAATCGACCAGAGCATCCTCTCCTGTCTTCGATAGGTGTTCCCATGGTTCCCAAGTGGCATCCTCGTTTTCTCAACCTTCCCATAGCACTAGGTATTCCACTCTCTTTTTCCGCTTATTTTCCCTGCTACTAGCTACTTCTCGGACTACCCAGTTTTCTTCTCCTTTTATGGCTTCTGGCTCAGGTGGAGGGACTCTGCGCTCCGGGTCTTGTGGCACTCGATAGGGTTCTAGGAGACTGACATGAAAAACTGGGTGGATCTCCATCTTGGGAGGCAGACTGAGCTTATAGGCACGCTTTCCTACCGCTTCTAAGACCTTGAAGGGTCCCATTTTTTTATGGTCCAGTTTGTTCATAGGTCGCTTTGTAAGTACATTGCGCCTGTCCAGCATCACCTCGTCTCCTGGCTTAATCTCTGGAGGTGTAGTAGTTGTTGTAACGGACCTACAAGGCAGTTACATGTTTAAGAGATTGTTACTAGTATCATGTGAGCGAAGGCAAGCAAGTACCTACTACAGTGGTTAGCTACCAGTAGTAAGAGTTAACTACTTCTCGTTCCTTAGTCAGTAGGAACTACTTGAAGAGGATGGTACTGACGAGTACCAGCCTGCATCAAGGTAGTGGGCTCACTATTAGCAGAGACTAATAGGAAGGCACCGATCTTCAGTACTCTGTGCAGTTCCTAATCAGCAGAGACTGATAGGCAGTGGCCAGGATAACTCGGACATGCAAAACACTCTTACAGCAACTTAAACCGATGACTACCAAGAGTAGTAACTCTAGTCAGGGTAGATTATGCATTAATCTATCGGCGGAGCATCTATAGGTTTTGACTAAGGGTTTACAGTGGATCTAGTAATAGCTCCGATGGTTGTACTGCAGGTGAAATCTCTTCACAGAAGCGGGGCTATCGGGGGTTCTAGGGAACGCTGAGAAAGCTACTGCAACTTAGTATAGAACTCGAAGTGATGGTAGGGGAGTGCTACAACAGTATAATTACTACCACCTCTACTGCCCGAGAACTTGATTCCAGCTCTCAAGCTTGAGGGATCCAGACTTAGTATTCGAAAGGAGAGCCCTTAAGATTATTGAGTTCTAGCGATAGAATCTTTACTTGCAACCTGACTCAATACTTTCTATTTTGCAGCGACAGCCATACTGTTACCCAGTACAGTTCTTCTACTGAAGGCCCTCGTTACAGTATAATCTTAAGCTCTAGTCACCTTGCGATTATCCTACCTATTCTAAGCGAAATGGCATCCTCGTCTACCTCAGCGATGCTAGCAGCACTGCCAGAAGTAGCAGACCCTCTCAGAATCCAATGGACCCAGGTCCCCTTTCTCGAAGGCGGCGATTCCTCAGACAGAGCCTTAACAGTCAAGAACCCAAAGACTGCCTTACAAAATTACTTCCCAGGAGCGGAGCCTAACTGGACAGACTCCTCGGTTGTGTCGGCAGCAGAGTTCTTTAACACAGCACAAGAGCAGATCCTGAACTATGTTCAGGCAGAAATCCACAAGGCCCAAGGAGCCTTGGTACTGGTAGAGAACCGAAGGGACGCAGAGAATGCTGTTCACAAAGCAGCAACCGAGTTCCTAAGCCAGCAAGTCTCTGCTCTTCAGCAAGAACTAACAACCATCCTTTCCAAACAGCAGGACAAGGACGATCTCCAACAGGAAGACCTAATGGAAATAGAATGGACCAGCCCAGCGATGCCCCCAAACTATCTTCAGGAGATTCAGAAGGCAATAGACAATGGTCAACTGATCATTGACCGACCAGATACTCCCATCTTCAGGACAGCCTCAAGAGCAGGAAGAAGAATCTCGAAGTCACCCTTCAACTCCTTCCCTATCAGGAACAAGCCAGTGACCGGACCAGTGTCATCACCCTCACCTAGAATACCCACTTCTATAACTGGATTAACTTCCATCTCATCCCCGCTTCCTCCTAGTAAGAGAAGTGGACCATTTGGAAGCGCTTTTGCGCTTGGTGGGTTAGGACCAAGGGCTACTATGGCTTCCTATACAAACCCTCAAACACCTCAGTTCACTCCCTCGGCTCTAGCAAAACCTCCCCTCCTACCTGTCAGAGAAAGGCGAAGAAGAACTCCCTCGCCAGCCTTGAGTGAGATCCTCAGGGAACAGGAGCAAGTACAGGAGCAAGCACCACTATCACCAGGATCCTCAAGAGGACAGCCACCACCGCCTGCCAGAGGAAATGGAGGGCAAAGACCCCCTCCAATCCAACCACCAGGTGGCACTGCTGGGGGAAACCCTCCAAGTGATCACCGCAGTGATGACGAGCCAGAAGGAAATGATCCAAGATCATGGAGAAGGTATTTCAGGAAGGAACAGGAACGGCAGAATAGACAGTGGGTGGAACTCCTTAACAGACAAGCTGGAGAAAGGAACTATCAAAGACTTCCCCCACCGGCCAGGGAAAGACAACCAAAGGCGCCAGCACCTACCAACTTCACTGGAAAAGCAGAACAGGTAGAGTCCTTCATCAGGCAATGTGAAAACGTTTTTCAGATTGAATCCCTTTCCTTCCACCTGGACGATACCAAAATCCGTTACGCAGGCAATCTCATGGAAGGAACAGCTCCCACTAAATGGTATGAGGCCTATCACAACTCCATTGACCAAGAAGCCGCAAACCGGATAGCAGGACAAGAAGTGGTCCTAGATGAGAGGTACCAACAGTGGGGAGTCTTTGTCCTCTCGTTTAGACAAGCCTTTGGCGAATCTATCTCTAGGGATGAAGCAGTAGCCCAGTGGAACGCTCTCACTCATACCTTGGAGAAAGGAATAGACTCTTTCCTAAATAACATCATCCAGTTGATGTGGAAAACAGGGTATGAGGGAAGTACAGTGGATGACAAGATCAATGGTGCTTTGAACGAAGACCTAGGTCTTAGTTGGGCCCTGTTCAATCCCAAACCTGGTACACTCATGGAGAGAATTGCCGCTCTGAGGGAGCTAGGTCATACTCATGAGAGGTACAACAGGAAGAAGAAAGTCCCAGTCTCCCAGAAGCAGAAAACTGATCGCTCATCTACAGGCAGAAGCCAACAACCTTCAAACCCAGGTGTTAACAAACCTCCAGGTACCGCTTCCTCAGAGAAGGAGCGGAAGGATAAGACTGTTGAGCTCAAAGGTATACCAGAGAGTATCCTGTCTGAGAGAAAGAAAGCTAACCTCTGTCTTAAATGCGGCAAGGGGAAACACAATTGGTTTGACTGTTGGACTAAGGAGCCGATCACCATCAGGGTAGCGGCTGTAAGATACAAGAAAAGAGGCAGAGGAGGAGAGGCATCAGGCCCTCCTGACGGACAGAAGAAGACCAAGGTAGCGGCAGTACTAGCGGTAGGGCCAGATGCTCATGGTGAAAACAGTTCTTTTGTTATGGCAGCTCAGGATGAGACTGACCAGGATATTCTCTTTTAATTTTATCTCTTATGTGGTGAAGGTTCACCAGGCATTTCATTTTGGTACAAGATACCGGGTTTTCTTTTTTTGGTGAAGGTTCACCAAGTTTTCTATAGTTTGGGGGGTAAAGGTTTACCACAAGAATAAAAGTCATTTCCTTTAGAAGCACACTTGCTGAGGATGGGTTTAATACCCGAAATCGCTGGCCGATACAAGTGAGAAAAAGGACTACACTTAACAAAGATATCTGCCAGCCTCTGACTTCATTTCACATCACTACCATACATACATTGCGGGACTCACAAGACTTTGTCGAAAAGCTAGCAGCAATGGAAAGAAAACACCCCAGAAACCGCTCTCAGGAGCCTACAAACAAGCGCAGGAGATTAGAGTCTCCGCCACCAGAACCAGTACATGGGCAGAGACCTATACTGAAAGCAATACTCACCTGGAAGGTGAAGAATTGAAAATCTTTGATAAGAAGATTTGCGGAGGCTGGGAAGGACAGCTTTAATCGTGAGATTAAATCTAATGAAACCACCTGCGGGGAATAATGCAGATAAATAGTCTTAGGCGGATGTCTTCGGTATAGTAAATAATTAAACAGAAGACACAGAAGAAATATACTTCGAGGAGCATAAGAGTACTGTATAAGGCGTCTATTGTAGTCTCTATCTATATAGAACAAAAGTCTCAACCGGAGGGAAAACAGGCCAGTATTTATACAAAAGTAACCGAAGTAAAAACCCAAAGATCCGACCGAGAAAACGAGGTGGGAAAGCCATTTGACCCTGAAAATATGCCAAGACATAGAGAAAACATGAATAGTGAACAAATGTGACATTAGCGAAAAGGTGTGTATGAGTAAACATATACATGCATATATGACACATATGTGACTCGTAACATGCAGTAATTGGCGTCCAAAACCTGTAAGACGAAATGAAAGTAAAAATAAAATAAAGTGTATCCGAGAAATACGATCAGTATTGTAATCCAATAAACCATCAATTATCCGTAAAGAGAAGCGAAAAAAGAGTAAATGGAAATAACAAACTGAGTAACCCAGAAAAAATAACACTCTTTCTCACTTTGTAGTATGGTTAAATATCCGACTACACAAGTGGTCATGAATCTGTTTGTTGAGTCCCTTGGTACAGATGTCCGCGTAGTTATCGGCTGAAGCAACATGAATGAGATTCACTTCACCATTTTCGAAGTTACGAATGTGATGGTAAGCGAGGTCGATGTCTTTTGATCTGTCGTTAAAGCTTCGGATTAGTGATAGGTCTTCGGCGGCGACGTTGTCGCGTAAGATAGTGTGTGGAATATCGAGTCTTTAGGAGTTAGAATGGCGCGAATTAGCCAATAGATAGTGTTTGGCTGTGAGAGTCGATTGCCATGTACTCAGCTTCGAGCAGTTGAGGTAGCAACAGAGCGTTGTTTTCGTGATCGCCATGAGATGGGAGACAGTCCTGGTTGGAATAGATATCCAGAGAAACTTCTTAGTGTGTCTAAGCAGTTGCCGTGAGATGAGTCGGAATAAGCTGATAGATAGAGATCAGTGCAGCTTAGGGTATAGGAGTTTTACGTCCTTGGAGCCTTGAAGGTAGCGGATGCTCGTTTAGCGGCGTTTAGGTGCTCGATGGAGGATCGGAACAGAATTGTGATAGGTGAGTTATTGTGTAGCTAGGTGCAGTCTTGTTGCAGTAATGCAGTGACATGAGAGATCACTGATCTAGCGATAAACGATTCATCAATGTATGGATCTCCGTAGAGCTCTTAAATCAGACGGTGGTTGGAGTCGATGGGTGTGGAGACAGGGTTGCAAGAAGTCATCGAGAATCTAGATAGAATCTTGTCAATGAAAGCTGTTTGAGACAAGGTGATACCAGCGTCAGTATAATCAATTTGGATACCAAGGAGATAGTGAAGTAATCCCATATCGTTAACCTTGAATTCAGATTTCAAGAGACGAATGGTTTGATCAGCTAAATCACTGTTGGGTCCGAAGAGAGTTATATCATCCACATAGATGGCTACGAAAAAGTTGCCTGATCTGTGGATTAGGACACATGGGTCGAAAGCAGATATAGCGAAACCGAAAGGTTGGAGGTAGGTAACCAGCCTGCCGTACCACATCCTTGGGGCTTGCTTTAAACCGTAGATACAACGTTTGAGCAATGCAACTTTACTGTCAACCTGCTGCGCTTGGTAGTTGCATGTAAATCTATCGTTCAACGTCCCGTAAAAGCATGATTTTGACGTCAGTTGTTTGACCTTCCAATTTTTGATAGAGGCAATGGCAAGAAGAAGACGGAGAGAGTCGAAAGCAGACAACTGGCGAGAGAAGACTTAAATCGTAGTCAAGCCACTGTTCTTGTGAGAATCCTTTTGCGACTAGTCTTGCCTTGTATCGTTCAACTTCTCCATCAGCGTTGCCTTTAACCTTGAATACCCACTTGGATTCCACTATTTTCCTTTTAAGAGGACGAGAAACCACATCCCAAACATCATTGTCCTTTAGTGATTGAAGTTCATCATCGATAGCGCTTTTGCCATTTGTCAGAGTCCGATGAATGGATAGCGCGATAGGTTTTAGGTTCGTTGACTTCAAGAATACTTAGTAGGACTGTTGATTCGTTTGAATTGATGGTATCGAGCTTGATCATCGCAGGAGGAAGCTTGGTGGATTTAGAGATGGCGTTAGAGATTGAGTCTGGTTGGATTGGAGCTGCTTCAACAGCTTTCCACCATTCTCTGGGTGCTCTTATATCTCTTCCATAGCGATGTCCTGATAGGTCTGAAAAGACGAGTGAAATGACGGGAGTGATTAAATGCTTGGATATTGTGGATTGGGTTGTTACGGGTGGTCCGATTCAGTGTCGTAGGTGTTACAGTCGAGTGTTCAAGTGACGGTGCATCGAGCGTGAGTCATCTTGATTGTCTCTAAGTCTTAGTGAAGATTCTTGAGATTGCTTGAGCATGGCGGATTGTGAAGGTGAAGGTGGAATGTCGTTTGGTGCTGCGTTTGGATCGCGATATGAAACTTGAGTCATCGCTAGAAGAGGATTGTTGTCTTGAAGGAGATGGACTTGAAAGTGTCAGAATTGAGGTTCTAGGGAGTCATCGCGTTTGCCCTTCTCATATGCCTTCTGAAAGAGATTGGTGAGCTTAGGATGTCCAGAGCCAAATAGGTGATTTGCATGCTCAGGATTCCGGTCCATCCAGTCATACCACATCTCGTCAGTTGGGAAGCCTTCAGTTTGACTGAAAGAAAGACTTGTTCCTGAAAAGGAAGAGGTAGAGACAGTTGGGGTAGCGTGTTGGAGTACGGTGGTTTGACGAGAAAACCACTCCTTCTGGCTTAAATGGAGGAAAGAAAATATCACGCTGAAACGATGAAGCGTTTTTCCTCCTTTAGGAATACCCGATAGTGGTGGCCAACGTTGGTGTATCCGGTAAATATACCTATCTGAGCCCTTGGAGAAAGCTTGCTTCCTGCTGAGCGTTTATTCTCAGGGATACGCACATAGCATGCAGATCCGAAGGGCTGTAGGTGGGAGATCGAAGGTTTGCTTATCGTGAAATGCACTCAAAAGGTGTCGATCTTTGACAGCACTGTGAGGTTGACGGTTTTTCAAATAGATGAAGGTGGCGACTGCTTCAGCCCGTAGACGTTTATCGTTGAGAGGAAGAAGCATTGTTCGAACTGTTTCACCCATTGTTGTTGTTAAGTCTTTCAGCAACACCATTTGATTGCGGAGAATATGGTGGAGTCAGTTCATGAACGATCCCTTTGTCGGCAAAGAACAATTTAAGTTGTTTGTTGACATGCTCTCCGCCGTTATCGGTCCTAAATCTTTTGATGGAAAGATTGTGTTAGAGTTAAAACACTGCAGACAAAATCTTCAATTGCTTTTACAGCGTCGAGACTTTTTCTTGAGAAAGCGGACCCATGAGGCAGGGTCTTGTCATCGATAAAGGAGATATAGTAGAGTGAGTTGCCATAGCTGGGTTCAGGGAAGAGGTCGCGTAGGTCGGAATGGATTAGTTCCAACTTAGAGGATGTTCGTGAATTTGATGACTTGGAGTTTGCTTTGTGTGTTGAGCAGCGAGGAGCAGAGGAACAGTGAAAGTTGTTTGGTTCCGTAGGTATGAATATGGCCTTTGTCTGTGTATAGGTCTTTTGCTTTCTGAATGGAAGATGGAGCCAGGTGTCCTAGTGCAGAGTGCCAGGAATTCATATGATAGGAATCTTTGTCGCTAACTTCAGGGATTTTGAATAGAGAACCATCAGATACCGCTTGAAATGCCAATTTATTGCCTTTAATAACTGAAATGAAATTCCCTTCCATAGTAGATTTATAACGCTTTGTCTGCCAGTTTTCTCCAAGAAAGTAACGATTCGGCTCAAGATCGGAGTACAAAAAGAACATCAGAAATACGAAAAGAAGAAATGGTCCCATCCTTTAACACAGAGTCTATCACCACAGTGCCTTTGCCTTTGATTTGCATGGAAGCGCTTTGAAGAGGACTTCACAGTTCCGGAACAAAAGCAGAGAGTTTCGAACCGTTCTGCGAGGGGAAGCGCGTGAGGAGGTTCTTTCAGTGTCAAAATAGAAGGGGTTTCCTCTTACGTTTTCAGTGTTTTTGTCTGTCGTGGCGTGAGCCGATTCTTCTTTCTTCTTTTTCTCTTCGTTGTGCGTTTCGTAGATGCTTGCATTTTTGCCAGTCGTGTTCTTATCCTTCTGAGATGCATCTGAACGGTGTTTGTTGCACCAGTTACAGAAGGGCTTCTTGGATTTGCCAGAGTTGTTGATTCTTTGAGCTTGGGGAAGGAGGAAGTGGAAGAAGTTGACTTTGATTTTAGGCTTTTGCTGATATGCGGCGGAGGCAGATTGATACGAGGAAGAAGCAGGAGAGGTGTGATCCAGTTCGAATAGCGAAGCTTGATATCAGAGAAGGTAAGGTCATCGCTGTGGATAGATTGTCCATGACGTTTGGATGATGTCTAACTATAAAGCCGAGAAGGAAGTCTCTTTTTGCCTTATCTTCGTCAGGAATCTGGAGAGAAGTTTTCGGTAAGAGTCTGAAGATCGCTTTGGCTAGTTTGTTGAGGACGTAACCATTCTGTTTCGAAACGGGAGATGAAGCTCAGACGTCGGTTTGGAGGGTCATAGCTATTGGGTAGTTCTACCAGAGTCGTGATACGGAGACCGTAGCGTAGGGTGTATCGCGATAGAATTCGGAGCGGAGATGTGTCGCATGGGTGAGGGTCTTTCTAGCTCGATTATTTTCTCTAGAATATCGGGTTGCACTACCTGTAGAAATATGGATGCCGCTTGATAGCAGAGAGATTCGTATGCCTGTTGTTCCTTTTATTTGTATCGTCGGTTGGTTCTAGTCGCCCGTCTACTATGTCCCATACCTTCATTCCTTTGAAGATGACCTTCATCATAGCTGCCCATGTCGTGTAGTTTTCCTGTCCTTTGAGTACAGGAATGTTGTCTAGTCTGATGGAGATAGGTTTGTCTTCCTTGATCTTTGCGGAGAAGGAGGAGGAAAGATTTGGAACCTTCTCAGAGGATGCAGCGGCTTCTTTTGATGAGGACATTGTGTCTGGATTCGGTGAGGGAGGTAGGTCAGGATAGTTGAGTAGGTCTACTGGAGAGACAGGACGAGAGTCGAATAGGGAGGCAATAGAAATAGGTGACGCCAGATTGGTGTTAGATTGCTGTATTGACAGCCGGGCTCATAACCTGAAAATCTTTGATAAGAAGATTTGCGGAGGCTGGGAAGGACAGCTTTAATCGTGAGATTAAATCTAATGAAACCACCTGCGGGGAATAATGCAGATAAATAGTCTTAGGCGGATGTCTTCGGTATAGTAAATAATTAAACAGAAGACACAGAAGAAATATACTTCGAGAGCGTAAATCTTGTATAAGGCGTCTATTGTAGTCTCTATCTATATAGAACAAAAGTCTCAACCGGAGGGAAAACAGGCCAGTATTTATACAAAAGTAACCGAAGTAAAAACCCAAAGATCCGACCGAGAAAACGAGGTGGGAAAGCCATTTGACCCTGAAAATATGCCAAGACATAGAGAAAACATGAATAGTGAACAAATGTGACATTAGCGAAAAGGTGTGTATGAGTAAACATATACATGCATATATGACACATATGTGACTCGTAACATGCAGTAATTGGCGTCCAAAACCTGTAAGACGAAATGAAAGTAAAAATAAAATAAAGTGTATCTGAGAAATACGATCAGTATTGTAATCCAATAAACCATCAATTATCCGTAAAGAGAAGCAAAAAAAGAGTAAATGGAAATAACAAACTGAGTAACCCAGAAAAAATAACAAGAATCATGTGGAGAGAGCCCATGGTAAATTCCTCTTTGATACCGGTTGCACAGGGCCAATTCTCAGCGAAGAATTCGTGAAAAAGGAGAAGATTCCTGTTCACAAACGGGAGAATCCGTTGGCTATGTTTGATGCACAGGGAGATCTCATGATGGAAGCTGGAGAGTACTTTACTGCACCCACCGACATGATCATGGGAAAGCATGAAGAATCTCTTTGCTGGGAAATAGCCAATTTGGAAAAAGGAGTCTCTGGGTATTTGCCAATAGCGTGGGCTAGGAAGCATAACCCAGATTTTAATTGGGAGTACAACACAGTTAACTGGCGAAGTGACTATTGCAAGAAGCATTGTCTCCCAGCTGATGTGAAGATAGAGCTCATACCAGACACTGAGATCATGGGAGAAGACCAGATCTATTACATTGGTGCGGCAGTCTGGCATGATGATCAAGGGGGAGATATTTGAAAATCTTTGACAAGAAAGATTTGCGGAGGCTGGGAAGGACAGCTTTAATCGTGAGATTAAGTTCTAGGTCTAATGAAACCACCTGCGGGGAATGATGCAGATAAACAGTCTTAGGCGAATGTCTTCAGTATAGTAGATAATTAAACAGAAGACACAGAAGAAATAAACTTCGAAGAGCATAAGAATACTGTATAAGGCGTCTATTGTAGTCTCTTTCTATATCGAACAAAAGTCTCAACCGGAGGGAAAACAGGCCAGTATTTATACAAAAGTAACCAAAGTAAAAACCCAAATATCCGACCGAGAAAACGAGGTGGGAAAGCCATTTGACCCTGAAAATATGCCAAGACATAGGGAATACATGAATAGTAAACAAATGTGACATTAGCGAAAAGGTGTGTATGAGTAAACATATACATGCATATATGACACATATGTGACTCGTAACATGCAGTAATTAGCGCCCAAAACCCGTAAATAAAAATAGAAGTAAAAATACAGTAAAATGTAACCGAGAAATACGATCAGTATTGTAGTCCAATAAAACATCAATTATCCGTATAGAGAAGCGAAAAAAGAGTAAATGGAAATAACAAACTGAGTAACCCAGAAAAAATAACAATATTTCTCTTCGCTTACCTAGGGACTACAGAGAATGGGCAGATGTTTTCAGCCAAGAGAGGATTGAGCAGTTACCGGAGCATTCCTCCTATGATCATGCTATCAATCTTCTGCCTGGAACATCACCGCCTTTTGGTCCTCTCTATTCTTGCTCAGCCTCAGAACTCAAAGCTCTCCGAGAATATCTCGCAAGAGAGATACAAACAGGCAAGATCTCGAGATCAAATTCCCCAGCAGCTGCCCCAATCATCTTCATACCTAAGAGTGATGGAACCATTCGCATCTGTGTGGATTATCGAGGCCTGAACAAGATCGCACATCGAGGACAAATCTTCTTCTGCTGATGAAGCGAAGAACTCAGAGATAGGTTGGGCAAAGCTAAGATATTCACTAAAATTGACCTCAAGAATGGGTTTAACCTTCTCAGGATTGCAAAAGGCCACGAGTGGAAGACTGCATTCAGGACCCGCTATGGTCTATATGAGTACAATGTCATGCCTTTTGGTCTTTGCAATGCACCGGCAAGCTTTCAAGCAATGATCAATGAAGTTCTAAGAGAGCTTCTAGACGAAGGAATTATTGTCTACATAGATGATATACTCATATATTCAGAAACAATGGAAGAGCACAAACGGCTGGTCAAAAGAGTTCTCAATAAGCTCAGAGAAGCGAGACTCGTTGCCTCCCTAAACAAAACCTCTTTCCATGTCAAAGAAGTAGAATACTTGGGATATCAGATCTCCGAGAAAGGCATATCAATGTCAGAGGACAAGATTCAGGCAGTTAAGAACTGGCCTGTTCCTAAAGATACCAAAGGTGTACAAGCTTTTCTGGGTTTTGCAAACTTCTATCGGCGGTTTATCCAGGGCTTTAGCAAGATATGCAAGCCACTGACTGACCTGTTGCAGAAGGACCGAAAATGGTTTTGGACCGCCGCTTGTGATAGATCTTTTGAGGAATTAAAGGATCTTTTCACTAGTTCCCCAGTGCTGTCCCACTTTGACCCAGCCAGGCGCACAGTTGTAGAGACTGATGCCAGTGACTTCGCAAAAGGAGCGGTGCTCTCTCAGTATGGGGAAGATGGCAAGTTACATCCTGTAGCCTACTACTCCAAGAAATTTTCTTCTGCTGAGATCAACTATGACATTCATGACAAAGAAATGGGCGCTATTGTGGCCAGTTTCCGTGAATGGGAGCACTTGCTTAAGTCCTGTGAGCAGGAAGTCACGGTTTTCAGACACAAGACCATAGAATACTTTAATAATCTTAAAGAAAAGTATTAATGAGCCTTGAGCTAGATGGGCAGAAGACTTAGCAGGCTACAATTTCAAGGTCATCTACCGCCCAGGAACACAGAATGGCAAGACAGATGTGCTATCGAGGCGTTGGGATCACCGCCTAGGAGAGGGAGGTGAATCTGCACAGCCAGAAGCGCAGATGTTCTTTAGGCCTGGACAATTGGTGTTAGATCCAGGAAGGCTAAGCGGCCATCGGGGTGAACCAATTGCAATTACATTTCTAGAGCGCTTGAAAGAAGCAGCAGCTCAGGATAAGGAGTATCAATCCATCTACAGTTCCTTGGAGACTAGGAAAGCAAACATTGACCCAGAGATGGCAATGAAGGATGGCTTAGTGCTATACAAGAATCGGTGGTACATCCCAGATGATAAGAAGCTCCGTTTGGAGATACTCAATAACAGTCATGACTCTAAGGTGGCAGGTCATTATGGCCAGTTCAAAACCTATGAGCGGGTGAAAGCCAACTTCCACTGGCCCAACATGAAGAAAGATGTTGAGGAATATGTCCGAAGTTGTGACAGTTGCCAGAGGAATAAAACCTCGAGGCACAAGAAGTATGGTGCCCTGCAGCCTTTAGAAGTACCCTATCGGCCATGGTCAAGTATCTCTATGGACTTCATTGTGGGATTACCAGAGTCTAATGGATTCACTCGGATTTGGGTAATAGTGGACCGCTTTTCGAAGATGGCTCACTACATCCCTCTTCCAAGCCATAATAAAACTGAGGACATGACAAAGCTGTTTCTTAGAGAAGTATGGAGACTTCATGGGCTTCCTGATGACATAGTTTCGGACAGAGATAGCAAGTTCATCTCGCATTTTTGGCAATCACTCATGAGCCTGTTAGACATCAAGCTGAACCTTTCCACCGCATTCCACCCCCAAACGGACGGCCAGACGGAAAGAGTCAATCAGGTCCTTGAGCAGTATCTGAGAAGCTACTGTTCCTATCAACAGGATGATTGGGCGGACCTCTTGCCAATGGCAGAGTATGCCTACAACTCAATGATATCTGAGATCATCCAAAGTATCGGCTTTTTATGCCAACTATGGATTTGAACCAAGAACCAACTGGCCTGTACCTGAGGGAGGAACGAATTGGGATAACCTAGCGAGTCAAGTCATGATCTCTTAGTGGGAAATACTGTGGCACCAAATGCAAGCAAGTCTAGGGAAGGCTAGAATCCGGATGGCAAGATGGTATGATAAACATACTACCACACCTCCAGAGATTAAGCGGGAGGCAGTGATGCTGGACAGGCGCAATGTACTTACAAAGCGACCTATGAACAAGCTGGATCACAAGAAGATGGGACCCTTCAAGGTCTTAGAAGCTGTAGGAAAGCGTGCCTACAAGCTCAGTCTTCCTCCTAAGATGGAAATCCACCCAGTCTTTCATGTCAGTCTCCTAGAACCCTATCGAGTGCCACAAGACCCGGAGCGCAGAGTCCCCCCACCTAAGCCAGAAGCCATTGAAGGAGAAGAGAACTGGATAGTCCGAGAAGTAGCTAGTAGCAGGGAAAATAAGCGGAAAAAGAGAGTGGAGTACCTAGTGCTATGGGAAGGTTAGGAAAACGAGGATGCCACTTGGGAACTATGGGAACACCTATCGAAGACAGGAGAAGAAGCCCTGATCGATTTTCACAAAAGGTACCCAAAGAAACCACAAGATAAAAGAGTGGTTGGTCTGTGAGCCTTTCTAGTCGTTATTATCATTTCCTCTCGGCATTATATGGGATTTCATTACTCTAGACTTATAGAAGAATAAATTGTTTTTTAGAACTTGGAGACCCAGTTCTAGGAGAGGGAAGTACTGTAACGGACCTACAAGGCAGTTGCATGTTTAAGAGATTGTTACTAGTATCATGTGAGCGAAGGCAAGCAAGTACCTACTACAGTGGTTAGCTACCAGTAGTAAGAGTTAACTACTTCTCGTTCTTTAGTCAGTAGGAACTACTTGAAGAGGATGGTACTGACGAGTACCAGCCTGCATCAAGGTAGTGGGCTCACTATTAGCAGAGACTAATAGGAAGGCACCAATCCTCAGTACTCTGTGCAGTTCCTAATCAGCAGAGACTGATAGGCAGTGGCGGGATAAGCTCGGACATGCAAACACTCTTACAGCAACTTAAACCGATGACTACCAAGAGTAGTAACTCTAGTCAGGGTAGATTATGCATTAATCTATCGGCGGAGCATCTATAGGTTTTGACTAAGGGTTTACAGTGGATCTAGTAATAGCTCCGATGGTTGTACTGCAGGTGAAATCTCTTCACAGAAGCGGGGCTATTGGGGGTTCTAGGGAACGCTGAGAAAGCTACTGCAACTTAGTATAGAACTCGAAGTGATGGTAGGGGAGTGCTACAACAGTATAATTACTGGCACCTCTACTGCCCGAGAACTTGATTCCAGCTCTCAAGCTTGAAGGATCCAGACTTAGTATTCGAAAGAAGAGCCCTTAAGATTATTGAGTTCTAGCGATAGAATCTTTACTTGCAACCTGACTCAATACTTTCTATTTTGCAACGACAGCCATACTGTTACCCAGTACAGTTCTTCTACCGAAGGCCCTCGTTACAAATATCTCCCGAAGCATTAGAGATTGCCATATCTATATCAAATACCTCATATTTTTTATGCTTGGGCTGTCATGGTGTGGCCTGATGTAAAAGTACCTAGTACCTGCTAGTAGTGAACAACAGGTGATGCCATTATGAGAGCGTTCTTGGATAGGAATCACAGGAGGTTGAAGGAAGGCAGGGAATACTAAAACAGGTGTTCTAGTATTGAATGCAAGTTGAAGCGTGAGGAACTAAACTAATCTATGGAAAGAAAGCTTTGTACTTATAGAACAAGCCAAGACAAGATGTAGAATGGAACACGTAAGCGTTCCTACATGAAACAAATATGAAACTAAGGAGATATAGTGACGTGGACATAGTACTGAAAATCTTTGATAAGAAAGATTTGCAGAGGTTGGGAAGAACAGCTTTAATCGTGAGATTAAATCTAGGTCTAATGAAACCACCTGCGGGGAATGATGCAGATAAACAGTCTTAGGCAAATGTCTTCGGTGTAATAAATAATTAAACAGAAGATACAGAGGAAGTAAACTTTGAGGAGCATGAAGATACTGTATAGGCGTCTATTGTAGTCTCTATGTATGTATAAAACATAAAGTCTCCATCGGAGAGAAAACAGGCCAGTATTTATACAAAAGTAATCAAAGTAAAAACCCGAACGTCTTACCGAAAAAACGAGGTGGGAAAGCCATTTGACCCTGAAAAATATTCCAAAGCATAGAAAAAAAAACAGTGTGGCAGTGTAAGCGAAAGGTGTGTATGAGTAAACATATACATGCATACATGACACATATGTGACTAGTAATATGCAATAAGTAGCGCCCAAAACCCGCAATTAAGGTACAGTAAAAATGTAAAAATATAAAAAATGTAAAAATGTATCCGAAGAACACGATCTGTATTGAGATCCAGTAAAACATCAAATATTCTTATAGAGAGAAGAAATAAGAGTAAAATAAAAAACAAACTGAGTAACCCCGAAAAAATAACAAGTACGCGTCATTATAATACATGAAAAAAAGCTTGAGACGCAACTCCAGGCTCCTGATGACGTGGCCTGCCGCGTGTAATAAACCTAGTACCTGGAAGAATGATACAGCAGGTAACGATACAAAGATAGTGAACAGAATCACTAAGGAAGGTAGTTTGTAAAGAACTAGGCGAAACTAGTATTACAAAAAAGGAAATGCAGCGCGGAAGGTGCAAAAGTAGGTATCTGTAATAAACCTAATACTGTAACGGAGGCCTTCCTTAGAAGAACTGTAGAAGATGATACAGTAAAGCTGCCATTGCAAAGAAGATAAAAGTCAGGTTGCAATTAAAATTTTATCGCTAGAACTCAATAATTTTAAGGGCTCTGCTTCGCTGATGCTACTGATTCTGAAGAGCTGGAATCAAGTCTTCGGGCGATAGTGGGGCAGTAATTATACTGGTTTCCCTCAGCTATCACTTCTCCGAATTCTTTTACTAAGTTCTATGGTTTTCCCAGTGATTCCTAGAATCTCCGATGACCCCGCTCTAGTGAAGAGATTTCACCTGCAGTACAACCATCGGGGCTATTACCAGATCCACTATAAACCCTTAGTCAAAACCTATAGATGCTCCGCCGATAGATTAATGCATAATCTGTCCTGACTAGAGTTACTACTCTTGGTAGCCATCGGTTTAAGCTGCTGTAAGAGTGTTTGCATGTTCAAGTTTATCCTGGCCACTGCCTATCAGTCTCTGCTGATTAGGAACTACTTGTGATGATCTTGAGGATTGGTGCATTACTATTAGTCTCTGCTAATTATAAGCCCACTACCTTGATGCAGGCTGGTACTCGTCAATACCATCCTCTTTTAGGTAGTTCCTACTGACTAAGGAACGAGAAGTAGTTATCTCTTACTACTGGTAGCTAACCACTGTAGTAGGTACTTGCTTGCCTTCGCTCACATCATACTAGTAACAATCTCTTAAGCTTGTAACTGCCTTGTAGGTTTGTTACAGTATTGGGCGTTTAAGACGGCAGTACCGTCCACTATGGATGATATGTTTTTTGTTATTTTGGTGACCTCTTGGTGTAACGGACCTACAAGGCAGTTACATGCTTAAGAGATTGTTACTAGTATGATGTGAGCGAAGGCAAGCAAGTACCTACTACAGTGGTTAGCTACCAGTAGTAAGAGATAACTACTTCTCGTTCCTTAGTCAATAGGAACTACTTAAAAGAGGATGGTATTGACGAGTACCAGCCTGCATCAAGGTAGTGGGCTTATAATTAGCAGAGACTAATAGTAATGCACCGATCCTCAGTGCTCTGTGCAGTTCCTAATCAGCAGAGACTGATAGGCAGTGGCCAGGATAAACTTGAACATGCAAACACTCTTACAGCAGCTTAAACCGATGGCTACCAAGAGTAGTAACTCTAGTCAGGACAGATTATGCATTAATCTATCGACGGAGCATCTATAGGTTTTGACTAAGGGTTTACAGTGGATCTGGTAATAGCCCCGATGGTTGTACTGCAGGTGAAATCTCTTCACTAGAGCGGGGTCATCGGAGATTCTAGGAATCACTGGGAAAACCATATAACTTAGTAAAGAAATTAGGAGAAGTGATAGCCGAGGGATACCAGTATAATTACTGCCCCACTATCACCCGAAGACTTGATTCCAGCTCTTCAGCATCAGTAGCAGAAAGGAAGCAGAGCCCTTAAGATTATTGAGTTCTAGCGATAGAGTCTTAATTGCAACCTGACTTTTATCTTCTTTGCAACGGCAGCATTACTGTACTATCCTCTACAGTTCTTCTAAGGAAGGCCCCCGTTACACTTAGGTCAACTCGAAAAGTGCTGATTTTGGCGGGTCTGGAAGGTAAGGAGGTTCAGATCCTTCATTGAGGTCCGTTGGGCTAATAGGGTCGGGAATGGTGGTGGTGTCTGAACACTCCTCGTGGTGTTCATTGCAATCGTCGCAAAACAGATATGGGGGTTCCGGAATGGCAGAGGCCAGGATGCTGACTTCGAGTTTGTTGAAGTCTAGAGTTCCGTCGGGGCGGAGGAGAGGTGAGAGTGTTGCTGTGTCCGGCACATGCAATCTATTAGAGATTTTGACTATCTGTTTCTTGAGTGCCACTTCTGTAGTGACGGCGACTTTGGTATGGAAGGTGGAGAGTGCTAGTTGAGCTTCTAGCATTTTGACTTCGTAGATGCGGAGAGCATCTGGGAATGCCTGAAGGGATTGTTGGGCAATGGAATAGTCCTTTCTTGCCAACATGTTGGCAAAACGAAGGAATTGAAGGTGGCTGTAGGCGTCGGAGCTAATTCCCAGATGTCTGGCGTGAAAATCTTTGACAAGAAAGATTTGCAGAGGCTGGGAAGGACAGCTTTAATCGTGAGATTAAGTTCTGGGTCTAATGAAACCACCTGCGGGGAATGATGCAGATAAACAGTCTTAGGCAAATGTCTTCAGTATAATAGATAATTAAACAGAAGACACAGAAGAAATAAACTTCGAGGAGCATAAGAATACTGTATAAGGCGTCTATTGTAGTCTCTTTCTATGTAGAACTATTTCCCAACCGGAGGGAGAACAGGCCAGTATTTATACACAAGTAACCAAAGTAAAAACCCAAAGATCCGACTGAGAAAACGAGGTGGGAAAGCCATTTGACCCTGAAAACATGCCAAGACATAGGGAAAACATGAATAGTGAACAAATGTGACATTAGCGAAAAGGTGTGTATGAGTAAACATATACATGCATATAAACGTATGTGACTAAATAACGTGCAGTAATTAGCGCCCAAAACTCGTAAGTAAAAATAGAAGTAAAAATACAGTAAAATGTAAGAGAAATACGATCAGTATTGTAATCCAATAAACCATCAATTATCCGTAAAGAGAAGCGAAAAAGAGTAAATGGAAATAACAAACTGGTAACCAGAAAAAATAACACTCCTTCTCACTTTGTAGTATGGTTGAATATCCGACTACGCAAGTGGTCGTGAATCTGTTTGTTGAGTCATGGTACAGATGTCCGCGTAGTTATCGAATTTGAAACAACATGAATGAGATTCACTTCACCATTTTCGAAGTTCCTGAATGTGATGGTAAGCGAGGTCAATGTCTTTGATCTATCGTTAAGTTTAGGATTCCGTGAAAGGTCTTGACGGCGGCATTGTCGCATAAAATAGTGTGTGGAATATCAATCTTTAGGAGTTAGAATGGCGCAATTAGCCATAGATAGTGTTTGGCTGTGAGGTCGATTGCAGTATCTTCAGCTTCAGCAGTTGAGGTAGCAACAGAACGTTGTTTTCGTGATCTCCATGAGATGGGAGACAGTCACAGTTGGAATAGATATCCAGAGAAACTTCTTCGTGTGTCTAAGCAGTTGCCGTGAGATGAGTCGGAATAAGCTGATAGATAGAGATCGGTGCCTTTAGGGTATAGGAGTTTTGCATCCTTAGAACCTTGAAGATAGCGAGTCTCTTTTGGCGGCGTTTAGGTGCTCGATGGAGGGATCAGAACAGAATTGTGATAGGTGAGTTATTGTGTACGCTAGGTGCTGGTCTTGTTGCAGTGACAAGATACATGAGAGATCCTATGATCTGGCGATAGACAGTTGCATCGGCCCTTGGATCTCCATCGAACTCTTAAATCGACGGTGGTTGGAGTCGATGGGTGTGGAGACAGGGTTGCAAGAAGTCATCGAGAATCTGGATAGAATCTTGTCAATGAACGCTGTTTGAGACAAGGTGATACCGGCGTTAGTATAATCAATTTGGATACCAAGGAGATAGTGAAGTAGTCCCATATCGTTAACCTTGAATTCAGATTTCAAGAGACGAATGGTTTGATCAGCTAAATCACTGTTGGGTCCAAAGAGAGTTATATCATCCACATAGATGGCCACGAAAAAGTTGCCTGATCTGTGGATTAGGACACATGGGTCGAAAGCAGATATAGCGAAACCGAAAGGTTGGAGGTAGGTAACCAGCCTGCCGTACCACATCCTTGGGGCTTGCTTTAAACCGTAGATACAACGTTTGAGCAATGCAACTTTACCATCTAACCTGCTGCCTTCAGGTAGTTGCATGTAGATCTCCTCGTTCAACATCCTGTAAAGAAACGCAGTTTTGACATCCAATTGTTTAACCTTCCAATTTTTGATAGAGGCAATGGCAAGAAGAAGACGGAGAGAGTCGAAACGAACAACTGGCGAGAAGACTTCGTCGTAGTCAAGACCCTGTTCTTGTGAGAATCCTTTTGCGACTAGTCTTGCCTTGTATCGTTCAACTTCTCCATCAGCGTTGCCTTTAACCTTGAATACCCACTTAGATTCCACTATTTTCCTTTTAAGAGGACGAGAAACCACATCCCAAACATCATTGTCTTTTAGTGATTGAAGTTCATCATCGATAGCCTTTTGCCATTTGTCAGAGTCCGATGAGTGGATAGCCTGACGATAGGTTTTAGGTTCGTTGACTTCAAGAATGCTTAGTAGGACAGTTGATTCGTTTGAATTGATGGTTTCAGCTTCGAAGTCATCCCTAGGAGGAGCAGTGGATTTGGAGATAGCATTTGAAATTGAGTTTGGTTGGATTGGAGCTGCTTCAACAGCTTTCCACCATTCTCTAGGTGCTCTGATATTCCTTCCATAGCGTGTCCTGATAGGTCTGAAAGACGAGTGAAATGACGGGAGTGATTCGTCTCTTGGATATTGTGGATTTGGTTGTTCTGGGTGATCCGATTCAGTGTCCATAGGTGTTCTGATTGAATGTTCAAGTGACGGTGCATCAGGCATGGAGTCATCTTGATTGTCTCTAGAAAGTCTAAGTGAAGATTCTTGAGATTGCTTGAACATGGCGGATTGTGAAGGTGAAGGTGGAATGTCATTTGGTGCTGCATTTGGATCGCGATATAGACTTGAGTCATCGCTAGAAGAGGATTGTTGTCTTGAAGGAGATGGACTTGAAAGTGTCCAGAATTGAGGTCCTAGGAAGCCATCACGTTTGCCCTTCTCATATGCCTTCTGAAAGAGATTGGTGACTTTAGGATGTCCAGAGCCAAATAGGTTATTTGCATGCTCAGGATTTCTGTCCATCCAGTCATACCACATCTCGTCAGTTGGGAAGCCTTCAGTTTGACTGAAAGAAAGACTTGTTCCTGAAGAGGAAGAGGTAGAGGCAGTTGGGGTAGCGTGTTGGGTACGGTGGTTTGACGAGAAAACCACTCCTTCTGGCTTAAAGGGAGGAAAGAAAATATCACTTGAAACAGTGAAGCGTTTTTCTTCCTTTAGGAATACTCGATAGTGGTGGTCAACGTCGGTGTATCCGGTGAAGATACCTAGCTGAGCTCTTGGAGAAAGCTTGCTTCCTGCTGAGCGTTTATTCTCAGGGATATGCACATAGCATTCAGATCCGAAGGGCTGTAGGTGGGAGATCGAAGGTTTCTTATCGTGAAATGCCTCAAAAGGTGTCTGATCTTTTACAGCACTGTGAGGTTGACGGTTTTTCAAATAGATGAAGGTGGCGACTGCTTCAGCCCATAGACGTTTATCGTTGAGAGGGAGAAGCATTGCTCGAACTGTTTCACCCATTGTTCTGTTAAGTCTTTCAGCAACACCATTTGATTCCGGAGAATATGGTGGAGTCAGTTCATGAACGATCCCTTTGTCGGCAAAGAACAATTTAAGTTGTTTGTTGACATACTCTCCTCCGTTATCGGTCCTAAGTCTTTTGATGGGAAGATTGTGTTGGAGTTCCACTTCTCTGACGAAGTCTTCAATTGCTTTTACAGCATCAGACTTTTTCTTGAGAAAGCGGACGCATGAGGCAGTCTTGTCGTCGATAAAGGAGATATAGTAGAGTGAGTTGCCATAGCTGGGTTCAGGGAAGGGTCCACATAGAGTCGGAATGGATTAGTTCCAACTTAGAGGATGCTCGTGAATTTGATGACTTGGGTTTCTTGTGTGTTGAGCAGCGAGAGCAAGAGGAACAGTGAAAATTGTTTGGTTCCATAGGTATGAATGACGCCTTTGTCATGTATAGGTCTTTTCTTTCTGAATGGAAGATGGAGCCAGGTGTCCTAGTGCAGAGTGCCAGAATTCATATGATAGGAACGCTTTGTCGCTAACTTCAGGGATTTTGAATAGAGAACCATCAGATACCGCTTGAAATGCCAATTTATTGCCCTTAATAACTGAAATGAAATTCCCTTCCATAGTAGATTTATAACGCTTTGTCTGCCAGTTTTCTCAAGAAAGTAACGGTCGCTCAAGATCGTGACAAAAAGAACATCAGAAATACGAAAAGAAGAAATGGTCCCATCCTTTAACACCGAGTCTATCACCACAGTGCCTTTGCCTTTGATTTGCATGGAAGCCTTTGAAGAGGACTTCACAGCTCCGGAACAAAACGAGAGAGTTTCGAACCGTTCTGCAAGAAGCGCATGTGAGAGGTTGCTCCAGTGTCAAAATAGAAGGGGTTTCCTCTTACGTTTTCAGTGTTTTTGTCTGTCGTGGCGTGAGCCGATTCTTCTTTCTTCTTTTTCTCTTCGTTGTGCACTCGTAGGTGCTTGCATTTTTGCCAGTCATGTTCCTTATCCTTCTGAGATGCATCTGAACGGTGTTTGTTGCACCAGTTACAGAAAGGCTTCTTGGATTTGCCAGAGTTGTTATTCTTTGGCTTGGGGAAGGAGGAAGTGGAAGAAGTTGACTTTGATTTTGGCTTTTGCTGATATGCAGCGAGAGCAGATTGATCTGAGGAAGAAGCAGGAGAGGTGTGATCCAGTTCGAATAGCCGAAGCTTGATATCAGAGAAGGTAAGGTCATCCTTTGTGGATAGATTGTCCACAACTGTCACGGCGTGGCTAGATGAGTCAGGAATGAGTAAGGATTGGATCGGGAAAATCGGGTTACATATGAGTCACAGGGTTGACCCATAAGATAGCGAGGAACGCGGTTGTAATGCATGAGTCAACAGGTTGACTCATAGGAAGATAGGATATCGGGTTAGATTGTGCTTGGACAAAGGCTTGGCTGTTGCGTGGAGAATTAGTATATAAGTAGATAGTTCCGCCCGTGGTAGTTAGTTCTCCACGCAACCTTTTATTGATTCTTACCCATACCGTTACCGTTCCCGTCCCATCGTGAGACTTCTCTTTGGTCTTTTGCTTAATAGTTGGTATTCCTGCGGATAGTAGGATCCTATTAAGGAATCGATCTTTGGGTTGTGAACCTTGGTTACTCTATTGTATTGTTACCGAACATAGACCTTGCCGACCGTGATAACAACGTTTGGATGATGTCTAACTATAAAGCCGAGGAGGAAGTCTCTTTTTGCCTTATCTTCGTCCAGAAATCTGGAGAGAAGTTGTCGGTAAGAGTCTGAAGATCCTTTGGCTAGTTTGTTGAGACGTAACCATTCTGTTTCGAAACGGGAGATGAAATCGGACATTGGTTTGGAGGGGTCATAGCTATTGGGTAGTTCTACCAGAGTCATGATCTGGGAGACCATAGCATAGGGTGTATCACGATAGAATTCGGAGCGGAGATGTGTCGCGTGAGGTGAGGTGTCTTTCTAACTCGATTATTTTCTCTAGAATATCGGGTTGCACTACCTGTAGAAATATGGATGCCGCTTGATAGCAAAGAGATTCGTATCTTGTTGTTATTCCCTTTTCGTATCGTCTGTTGGTTCTAGTCCGTCTACTATGTCCCATACCTTCATTCCTTTGAAGATGACTTTCATCATAGCTGCGTATCGTGTAGTTTTCCTGTCCTTTAAGTACGGGAATGTTGTCTAATCTGATGGAGATAGGTTTGTCTTCGCTTGATCTTTGCGGAGAAGGAGGAGGAAAGATTTGGAACCTTCTCAGAGGATGCAGCGGCTTCTTTTGATGAGGACATGGTGTCTGGATTCGGTGAGGGAGGTAGGTCAGGATAGTTGAGTAGGTCTACTGGAGAGACAGGACGAGAGTCGAATAGGGAGGCAATGGAAATAGGTGACGCCAGATTGGTGTTAGATTGCTGTATTGACAGCCGGGCTCATCTTTTGAAAATCTTTGTGAAGATTTGTGGAGGCTGGGAAGGACAGCTTTAATCGTGAGATTAAATCTAATGAAACCACCTGCGGGGAATAATGCAGATAAATAATCTTAGGCGGATGTCTTCGGTATAGTAGATAATTAAACAGAAGACACAGAAGAAATATACTTCGAGGAGCATAAGAATACTGTATGAGGCGTCTATTGTAGTCTCTTTCTATATTGAACAAAAGTCCCAACCGGAGGGAAAACAGGCCAGTATTTATACAAAAGTAACCAAAGTAAAAACCCAAATATCCGACCGAGAAAACGAGGTGGGAAAGCCATTTGACCCTGAAAACATGCCAAGACATAGGGAAAACATGAATAGTGAACAAATGTGACATTAGCGAAAAGGTGTGTATGAGTAAACATATACATGCATATATGGCACATATGTGACTCGTAACATGCAGTAATTAGCGCCCAAAACCCGTAAGTAAAAATAGAAGTAAAAATACAGTAAAATGTAACCGAGAAATACGATCAGTATTGTAATCCAATAAACCATCAATTATCCGTAAAGAGAAGCGAAAAAAGAGTAAATGGAAATAACAAACTGAGTAACCCAGAAAAAATAACAGTAATTAGCGCCCAAAACCCGTAAGTAAACGTAAAATACAGTAAAATGTAAAAATGTAACCGAGAAATACGATCAGTATTGTAATCCATTAAAACATCAATTATTCGTATAGAGAAGCGAAAAAAGAGTAAATGGAAATAACAAACTGAGTAACCCAGAAAAAAATAACAACCACCAACCTTCAGATCAAATCCAATCTATCCACCGCGTTTCATCCTCAAACGGATGGTCAAACAGAAAGCGTCAACGCCATCCTTGAACAATACCTGCGAGCATACGTCAACTATCAGCAGGACAATTGGGCAGAATTACTGAATACTGCAGAATTCTGTTACAACAATACCGCCTCATCCACCACAAAGGTTTCACCCTTCTATGCCAATACCGGCTATCATCCACGTCATAACCTAGACGTCCATGCGTCCCCTACGTCAGCCCCTAGCGTTGACTCTTATACAAAACAACTCCGAAACCTTCAGGAGTCACTTCAAGACGAAATTCGTTTCGCACAGGAGTCACAAGCAGAACAAGCCAATAAAAAACAATCACCTGACCCCATTCTAAGAACAGGAGATAAAGTTTGGTTACTCAGACGCAACATTCATACTACGCGTCCCTCTAACAAGCTAGACTTTAAACGTCTAGGCCCCTTTACCATTCTAAATCGCATAGGTTCCCGCGCCTATAAATTGAAACTCCCCCCCTCCATGAAGGTCCATCCAACATTCCACATTAGCCTTCTCGAACCAACAGCATCAACTACTTCCACTCCAATACCAGGTCATTCACAACCTCCTCCTCCTCCCATCATCGTCAACAACCAAGAAGAATTTGAAATCGATCAGGTCATCGATTCAAAAATAGCCCACAAACGCCTTTACTACCGAGCCCAGTGGAAAGGTTACTCCAAGGAACACGACCAAGAGTAGTATCCCGCTACCAATTTTAACAATTCACAACAACTTATCAACAAATACCATCACAAGTACCCTCACAAACCATCTCCTCATAATGTCCAACCTCTCAATCCCCGACATCAAAATTCAGACCCACGTCGGTCACGTTGGAATCAACTCTGATGCTTTCAGCCATCTCCAATTTTTACGCTTCGCATACTCCCTAGCCCGACAGGACTTTCTAATCGCCCAACAATCACTTAAAGCATTTCCAGATGCGCTCCGCATCTACGAAGTCAAGTTGCTAGAAGCCCAACTAGCAGTCTCTACCTACCACACCCAAATAGCTGTCACCACCGAAGTGGCGCTCAAGAGGCTAATCGCCAAAATTCACGATAGGTTGCATGTACCTGTAACGGACCTACAAGGCAGTTACATGTTTAAGAGATTGTTACTAGTATCATGTGAAATGAAGGCAAAGCAAGTACCTCTACTACAGGTGGTTCAGTAGTAAGAGTTAGCAGCTAACTACTTCCTCGCTCCTTAGTCGTGGGAACTACTTGAAGAGGATGGTACTGACGAGTACCAGCCTGCATCAAGGTAGTGGGGCTCACTATTAGCAGAAACTAATAGGAAGGCACCGATCCTCAAGACTACGTGCAGTTCCTAATCAGCAGAGACTGATAGGCGATGGCGGGATAAGCTCGGACGTACAAACACTCTTACAGCAATTTAAACCGATGACTACCAAGAGTAGTAACTCTAGTCAGGGTAGATTATGCATTAATCTATCGGCGGAGCATCTATAGGTTTTGACTAAGGGTTTACAGTGGATCTAGTAATAGCTCCGATGGTTGTACTGCAGGTGAAATCTCTTCACAGAAGCGGGGCTATCGGGGGTTCTAGGAAACGCTGGGAAAGCCACTGCAACTTAGTATAGAACTCGAAGTGATGGTAGGGGAGTGCTACAACAGTATAATTACTGGCACCTCTACTGCCCGAGAACTTGATTCCAGCTCTCAAGCTAAGAGGATCCAGACTTAGTATTCGAAAGGAGAGCCCTTAAGATTATTGAGTTCTAAGCGATAGAATCTTTACTTGCAACCTGACTCAATATTTTCTATTTTGCAACGACAGCCATACTGTTACCCAGTACAGTTCTTCTACCGAAGGCCCTCGTTACGGTACCGGCCACAGAGCAACTATCACCTCTCCTTAAGGAAGACGGAACCCTTGACTTCGATAAACTCAAAGCTAGCGTCCTAGCCTCTGAAATCCCAATCCCGGAGTACCCATTTTGCGAAGACTGCAACGAACATTATGAGCAATGTTCAGACACCACCACCATTCCCGACCTCATCAGCCCAATGGAACTCAACAAGGAAAACCCATTTCCTCAAACACAGTCACCCACCACGTCCCCTCTCTTTGAACTGACTCAGGAAGTCACCAAAATTACAAAAAACATCTCCACTATTGTTGACGGAACGGCTGTCCTTAACGCCCAATATGAACGACGGTTGAAAGAAGAAAAAGCGATCCTAGAACAAGAGAGACGGGATCTCTTCCTCCGCCTAACTAAAGAAGCCGAACGGGATGGCCATATTATCCCCACCACAAAAGAGGAGCCCTCACAATCTCCAAACACTGTCGCCAACGGATTCAATTATATTCCTCCAGCAGCTGAATCTGCCTCCTCTACTCCTACCACCACCAACTCGTGCGACTTGTGGGGAAACCCCCGCGTTACATTCATCGAACCCGACTCCCCTTTCCCCATTCCGGCCCCCCGTCACAAGCTCTCTAAAGGGCAACGCTACCGCCACAACATACAGGCACGTCTCAGAAGTGCCTCCCCTCTGATCGACATTTAGCTCTCGGGACTTTCGCCCTAAAAGGGGAGCTACTGTCAAGAACCCTAAATTTCCTTACGTTTTTCCTAGGTTTTAATCCTAGTGCTTTATTACTATTTTCTTAGTTATCATGGTTCTTGTAACTATATTCTGCCTCGCAGGACGCGTCAGCTATCAGTGGTTTATGTATTAAGATGACGCGTACTTCGTCCACGTCACCCTTTCTCCTTAAGTTTCATATTGTTTCATTACGCAAGTACGTACGTATTAGTATACGTCATCAGGGCCCAGCGAAGGATATATAAGGGCCATACTTTAGCTAGTTAGTTAGTTCTTTACGCAACAACTTAGTATTGTTACCATACCTACTATTACGAAGCTTCCGTGCACCGTTCCCCTTTTCGTGATACTTAAAACTGTCTAGTGTCTCGTTTCCCATTCTACATAGTAATTCTGTTTACTATTCTTGTATCGTTACCTGCTGTTCCTTTCCAGGTATCAGGTTTTTACATCGTGATACTTAAACTGTCTAGTATTTCGTTCCATTATTATTTAGTAACTCCGTTTACTATTCTTGTATCGTTACCTGCTGTTCCTTCCCAGGTATCAGGTTTTTACAAACCCGCTCTCAGGAGCCTACAAACAAACGCAGGAGATTAGAATCTCCGCCACCAGAACCAGTACATGGGCAGAGACCTATACTGAAAGCAATGCTCACCTGGAAGATGAAGAAACATGTGGAAAGAGCCCATGGTAAATTCTTCTTTGATACCGGTTGCACAGGGCCAATTCTCAGTGAAGAATTCGTGAAAAAGGAGAAGATTCCGGTTCACAAACGGAAAAATCCGTTGGCTATGTTTGATGCACAAGGAGATCTCATGATGGGAGCAGGAGAATATTTCACTGCACCCACTGATATGATCATGGGAAAGCATGAAGAATCTTTTCGCTGGGAAGTAGCCAATTTAGAGAAAGGAGTCTCCGGGTATTTGCCAATAGCTTGGGCTAGAAAACATAACCCGGATTTCAATTGGGAGTACAACACAGTTAGCTGGAGAAGTGACTATTGCAAAAAGCATTGTCTCCCAGCTGATGTGAAGATAGAGCTTATACCAGACACTGAGATCATGGGAGAAGACGAGATCTATTACATTGGTGCGGCAGTCTGGCATGATGATCAAGGTGGAGATATCTCTCTTCGCTTGCCTAGGGACTACAGAGAATGGGCAGACGTTTTCAGTCAAGAAAGAATTGAGCAATTACCGGAGCATTCCTCCTATGATCATGCTATCAATCTTCTGCCTGGAACATCGCCGCCTTTTGGTCCTCTCTATTCTTGCTCAGCCTCAGAACTTAAAGCTCTTCGAGAATATCTTGCTAGAGAGATACAGACAGGCAAGATCTCAAGATCAAATTCCCCAGCAGCTGCCCCAATCATCTTCATACCTAAGAGTGATGGAACCATTCGCATCTGTGTGGATTATCGAGGCCTGAACAAGATCACCAACAAGGACAAATACCCCTTGCCCCTGATGAGCAAACTCACAGATAGGTTGGGCAAAGCTAAGATATTCACTAAGATTGACCTCAAGAATGGGTTTAACCTTCTCAGGATCGCAAAAGGCCACGAGTGGAAGACTGCATTCAGGACCCGCTATGGTCTATATGAGTACAATGTCATGCCTTTTGATCTTTGTAACACACCTGCAAGCTTTCAAGCAATAATCAATGAAGTTCTAAGAGAGCTTCTAGACGAAGGAGTTATTGTCTACATAGATGATATACTCATATACTCGGAGACATTGGAGGAGCACAAACGGTTGGTCAAAAGAGTGCTCAATAAGCTCAGAGAAGCCAGACTCGTTGCCTCCCTAACCAAGACCTCCTTCCATGTCAAAGAAGGAGAATACTTGGGATATCAGATCTCCGAGAAAGGCATATCAATGTCAGAAGACAAGGATCAGGCAGTTAAAGACTGGCCTGTTCCTAAAGATACCAAAGGTGTACAAGCTTTTCTGGGTTTTGCAAACTTCTATCGGCGGTTTATCTAGGGTTTTAGCAATATTTGCAAACCACTGACCGCCGCTTGTGATAGATCTTTTGAAGAATTAAAAAATCTTTTCACTAGTTCCCTAGTGCTAGTCCATTTTGACCCAGCCAGGCGCACAGTTGTAGAAACTGATGCCAGTGACTTCGCAAAAGGAGCGGTGCTCTCTCAGTATGGGGAAGATGGCAAGTTACATCCAGTAGCCTACTACTCCAAGAAGTTCTCTTCTGCTGAAATCAGCTACGATATTCATGACAAAGAAATGGGCGCTATTGTGGCCAGTTTTCGTGAATGGGAGCACTTGCTTAAGTCTTGCGAACAGGAAGTCACGGTTTTTACAGATCACAAGAACCTAGAATACTTTAATAGTACTAAAGTATTAACAAAGCGTCAGGCTAGATGGGCAGAAGACTTAGCAGGCTACAACTTCAAGGTCATCTATCGTCCAGGGACTCAGAATAGCAAGACAGATGTGTTATCGAGGCGTTGGGATCACCGCCTAGGAGAGGGAAGTGAATCTGCACAACCAGAAGCACAGATATTCTTTAGGCCGGGACAATTGGTGTTAGATCCCGGAAAGCTAGCAGCTATCAGGGTAAACCAATTGCAATTTCCATTCCTAGAGCGCTTGAAAGAAACAGCAGCTCAGGATAAGGAATACCAATCCATCTACAGTTCCTTGGAGACTAGGAAAGCGAACATTGACCCAGAAATGACAATGAAGGATGGTTTAGTGCTATACAAAAATCGGTGGTATATCCCAGAAAATAGGAAGCTCCGTTTGGAGATACTCAATGACAGTCATGACTCTAAAGTGGCAGGCCACTATGGCCAGTTCAAAACCTATGAGCGGGTGAAAGCCAACTTCTACTGGCCCAACATGAAGAAAGATGTTGAGGAATATGTCCGAAGCTGTGACAGTTGCCAGAGGAACAAAACCTCGAGGCACAAGAAGTATGGTGCCCTGCAGCCTTTAGAAGCACCCTATCGGCCATGGTCAAGTATCTCTATGGACTTCATTCTGGGATTACCAGAGTCTAAAGGACTCACTCGGATTTGGGTAATAGTGGACCGCTTTTCAAAAATGGCTCATTACATCCCCCTTCCAAGTCATAATAAAACCGAGGATATAGCAAAGCTGTTTCTTAGAGAAGTATGGAGACTTCATGGGCTTCCTGATGACATAGTTTCGGACAGAGATAGTAAGTTCATCTTGCATTTTTGGCAATCACTCATGAACCTGTTAGACATCAAGCTGAACTTGTAACGGACCTACAAGGCAGTTACATGCTTAAGAGATTGTTACTAGTATCATGTGAGCGAAGGCAAGCAAGTACCTACTACAGTGGTTAGCTACCAGTAGTAAGAGATAACTACTTCTCGTTCTTTAGTCAGTAGGAACTACCTAAAGAGGATGGTATTGACGAGTACCAGCCTGCATCAAGGTAGTGGGCTTACAATTAGCAGAGACTAATAGTAATGCACCGATCCTCAGTGCTCTGTGCAGTTCCTAATCAGCAGAGACTGATAGGCAGTGGCCAGGATAAACTTGAACATGCAAACACTCTTACAGCAGCTTAAACCGATGGCTACCAGGAGTAGTAACTCTAGTCAGGACAGATTATGCATTAATCTATCGGCGGAGCATCTATAGGTTTTGACTAAGGGTTTACAGTGATTCTGGTAATAGCTCCAATGGTTGTACTGCAGGTGAAATCTCTTCACTAGAGCCGGGTCATTGGAGATTCTAGGAATCACTGGGAAAACCATAGAACTTAGTAAAAGAATTCGGAGAAGTGATAGCTGAGGGAAACCAGTATAATTACTGCCCCACTATCGCCCGAAGACTTGATTCCAGCTCTTAAAAAAAATCCGTAGCAGGAGGGAAGCAGAGCCCTTAAAATTATTGAGTTCTAGCGATAGAATCTTAATTGCAACCTGACTTTTATCTTCTTTGCAATGGCAGCTTTACTGTATTATCTTCTACAGTTCTTCTAAGGAAGGCTCCCGTTACACTTCTAAGGAAAGCCCCCGTTACAGTAGTAGGTACTTGCTTGCCTTCGCTCACATGATACAAGTAACAATCTCTTAAGCATGTAACTGCCTTGTAGGTCCGTTACACTGGTAGCTAACCACTGTAGTAGGTACTTGCTTGCCTTCGCTCACATGATACTAGTGACAATCACTTAAGCATGTAACTGCCTTGTAGGTCTGTTACACAATCTCTTAAACATGTAGCGGCCATGTAGGTCCGTTACATACCGTTCACTACTGACCATTATACAAATCACTCCAGTGCCCAAATAACAAAAACAATAAAAGAAGGCTAAATATAGTAATAAACCAAAAGCGGTTACATACATAAATTATTTAGATATATTTGAGTTGTAGCAAGTATTACTTGGGCAAAATCAACGGATTTTAATTTACTTCAGTAGGGTGAAAAGAGATATAGAATCGAAAAGGGCTAGAAAGCTTGGGAACCAGGAGCAAAAAAATCTAGATCAGCGGTGGACAGCAGTCAAACGGGAAAAACTCGCATTATGAGTCATGGAAAATCACTCGGTTTTTTCTATAAGAATATCTGAAGTAATATGGTAGAGAATAGGTGTAGATTAATTGACTAAAGGACTAGCAAGATATCTCTAAGACACGCCCTAACCCAGCGCCTCTCACCTAGACCCTCAAACATAGAGGTCCGTGAGAGATCACATCACATACCACGTTATAGCCATATAGCAGCAAATCCACAATAATATCTGCTCTATAAGAATATCGTTCCGCTTCCCAGCCGTATTCTTATAAGGCCACTTCGCTGTAATACCAAGTTCCTTAGTTTAATAGAAAAGTATGGGCTCTGAAACATAGTTATATGCTACCCACTTTTAGGACTGTATACCCGGCGGGAACAATCTCGGTAACCCCGTTGGAAGCTACGTCCGTGGTGTTCAAATTCCCTTACCTTATGCAATATTTTCTGGCCTGCAATACTCGATGTAGCCTGTGCACAGCTTCAGCGCTAAACTATCTGCGGAAAGGCGGGGCTCTTAGTAAGGTGCGACGTGGATAACAAGTCGGTCTGAGCGTCGATCCAACGAACCCCGCCTCACAGACAACTCTCCTTCTCTCCCTTTTCTCATTCACGCACATATCACTCTCGTCCCCTTTTCTTAAATTCTCTAACCTCTTTCACCTTAATAAAGAAATAACTATAAACTTCAACAATGGGTGACTTCAACGAAGAATATGATGTTGTTATCGTCGGGACTGGTAAGCTTCCTTTCATTAATACTTCTATTATCTATCTTATTCTTTTACTGACATCATCTAGGCCTGACTGAATGTATTCTGTCGGGGTATGCATATTTCTTTTCAATTCCACTGTAGTGACCTGGATTCTAATGTTACATATAGTGTTTTCGGGGCCGAGGGCAAGAAGGTTCTAAATATCGATAAAAATTCTTATTATGGGGGGTTCGTGAGTTTGCATCTAGTTACTAGTAAACCATATACTTACTTTTATATAGTGAGAGCGCAAGCCTGAACATGCTCGAGGTCTATAAGCTCCTACCAACTTTAAAAGCAGGATCTCATTCCTAACATTTTATTTTTTAGATGTGGAAAAAGTTCCGGTGGACCGAGGACCAGCGACGGAAGGAAATTGAAAAAGCCAAGGCTGAAGAAGAGCGGAAACCTGTAGACTCATCACCTGGTATGGCTGGAACAGAGCCACCTGCAGTCTTTGGTACGAAGCCTAGCGAATGGAATCAATGGCACATCTCGTTGGTGCCTAAATTTCTTATGGCAGACGGTGAACTCACCAACGTTCTTCACAAAACTGGTGTCACCCGTTATATCGATCTTCTACAAGTTGGTGGAAGCTATGTTGTGAAGAAGGGTACTCCATATAAGGTTCCCTCGACTAGGATGGAAGCAGTGACAAGTTCTTTGGTCTCTCTATTCCAAAAGAATCATCTACAGGCATTCTTGCAATTTATTGCGAACTACAAGGAGGATGACTCAAGTACACACAAACAAGGTAACCTCCCCCAAGTACAATCACTCAACAGAAGTTAATTTCTTTTTAGGTCTTGACTTGGACAAAACTACTATGCGTGAGGCTTACAAACTTTTCAGTCTTGACGCCTGGACTTCTGAATTCATTGGCCACGCTATGGCCTTATACGTTGATGACTCCTATCTCGACAGGCCAGCCCGCGAACCAATTGAGCGGATCATCCTATACGTCAGGTCAATGGCTAGATTTGGAAAATCCCCTTATATATTTCCTCTCCATGGGCTTGGTGAACTTCCGGAACGATTTTCATTTTTATCTGCTGTGTACGGTGGTACCTATGCGTTGAATACACCATTGCAGGAGATCTTATATGATGAGAATGGCAAAGTTTCTGGTGTCAAGTTCCCTCACCCCAACACCAAGGAAGAAGTAACCGTCAAAACCAAAAAGGTGGTTGCTGATCCAAGTTATTTTCTTGGGGACGAAAATAAAATTCGCCACGTTGGACAGCTCATCCGTGCTATTTGCGTACTTACACATCCAGTCGAGGGGACTGAAAACGCGGATTCTGCACAAATCATCATCCCGGCTAGCCAGATTGGGCGCCGCCATGATATCTACATTTCTTTGGTATCTTCTGCGTTCAATGTTTGCCCTAAAGGGTTTTATCTTGCTAGTGTCTCCACTGTAATTGAGAATCCCTCAGCTGGAAACCCTCATGCTGAACTAGAGCCTGGTTTTGAACGTCTTGGTCTCGGATCTGGGCGTCTAGGCGATAAAGAAGAGAAGTAATATTTTCAGCTATTCTTTTGAGCGTAGTCCAAGCTAAATGTTGATTCGTAGATTCATTCAAGTTGTGGATCTATACGAGCCTGTTGAAGATGGTACCAAGGACAATGTTTTCATCTCTCGCAGTTACGATGCCTCTACGCATTTTGAGACTTGTACAGGTACGTTGGCTGGGAATCTTAGTGATAACCCTCAAAATTACTAATATATGTATGGTATAGACGATGTCAAGGACATTTATAAGCGTCTTGTAGGAAAGGACCTTCTTATCGAAGAAAGGAAGGAAGAGCCTGCTGAGGATTAGTGCTAAGCGATTAGCTTTTTATGGAGTATATTTTTCTTTTTCCACCATTGCATTTGTCCCGCTTCAGATCTTACTCGAGTATGTCCCTCTTGTCTTGAGCCTTTCCATAAATATTGAGATATAATATAAACTTTAAGTAGTTGAAATTCGGCCCTTTTAAGCACAATCTTGTACCTCGTTCGTATTGTTAACATTATTTAGTATCTTTGTGTTATTATTGCTATTCTCGTACTCTACTTAAGGTAATAATATTATGTAGTTACTATAAAGTTACTACGGTATCAGGTTAACCTTAGTACTAGTATAATCAAAATAAACTATTGAAGATATCTCCAACCTGTCCTTACGCAAACATAATTAGTTGTGTACATATATACACAGTGAAAGGTTCAAACATATATCGTATTGAGTACCTCATTTCCATATGATAAAGTAGTGAATCTAATGATCAAAGTTTCCCCTAGATATATTCTAAGAGTAACTTATTTAATTCTTCTTCGTAGTCCCAAAACCCCCCGCAAACCCCATCATCCTTGCCATAGCTATAGCGTCCGCGTCCTCTTCATCCACGTCTGCCGTGACTACATACCCCCCAGCATCCTTCTCACTTTTGATATCTTTCATTTTCTTTTCCATCCTCTGGGCCTTTCTCTTCTCTCTCCTGTCGAGCCTTTCTAGCTCTTCAGCCCTCGCGCGGTCTGCCAACCTCTTCTGTAAATCAAACTCCTCTCCTGTCTCTAGCTGTCGTTTTCTAGACCGTAGCCACTGTAATCTCTGCACAACTTGTTCTAAATTGGCACGTTCAACCTCAGCGGTCTGACCAGTTGCGTGTAAATGTTGCTTTGAGTTCAAATGATCTACCCATTGCAGAGAGTCTTTAAACGTGAGATCACAGTGCTCACAGTAGAACCCAGCTCCTTTACCACGCTTGCCAACGCCTGCACTAGCAGGTACCAATGTCGTTTTGTTGAGATTCTCTTCAAGGTTTAGTCGCTCGCGGCGGGCCTCAATCATAGATGCATCTGGGGGGGTAGGTTCGCGGTAATATCTCTTGCCCTGGGCTTTTGCTTCGGCGCGGAGTTTTCCTTCGACGCGTTCTTTAGCCTCTCGCTCCTTAGCCTTGGCAGCCCATTCATCGCGGTCCCAAGTTCGACGAAAGTCCTAGGAATATTAGCGATAGTTCTAAGGCAGGTTGAAATGGGACAGACTGTGTCTCCTGTTGTCCCGTAAACATTGCCTTTAGAGTCTGCCATTCTGGTAAGAGCTGGCGAGGGCTGTTGAGGATGTAGTGGCGAGTTGTGCAGGGTCCCGAGCTTGAATTTAACTACGTGTAACGTCATTTAGCCCCCACTCCCGGCATTAAAAGGGCTCCCATTACGCCTTGCAGTAAACGGCTAAAATTTGCCCAAAAGGTGCAACTATACCAGCATATGTACGCTCCTCATTATTTGGGGGCTCTAATACCCCTAAGGTCTACTCTACCAGTACGAGAGGACGTGAGTCCATACTCCCACTTGTAACTTTCACCAAATCTATTGTAGCCCTACAAACCTAGTATGACTGATATATTATAATACAAGTAGGCTATAGTTACTAGTATCTTCTAATAGGGTCTGATTCAATTTCTTATTCAATTTCTCTGATATAATATCTATTAATCCACCGAAACACAAGTGAGCTCATTTGGTAAGTAGTTTTGGATTTCTCATAGTAGCTTTCTGTTTGGGAATTCAATAGCATCAAGGATCGCCTATAAAATATCCCTTAAGCGTAGAGTTTAAGGCGTCTTCCTCTATCACTAATGTGTGAATCAGGATTTATGAGGTAGATAGCAAAATTACTAGGGAAATGCTTTACCTCCATTTTTTGTCAGTAATTACAAGCAACATAAACCACCTCGCCCCCCAATCTTAGCTTCTTCAAATGTAGACTCTAATCGTGATAATAGTAATGGTAACACTTATTTCATCGGAATGAAGAGATTAGAACACAAAGCAAACTTGACATTAACCTCTGCTAGATGTGACGGGTCACGACTATACTACAGTCTTCCTATCCATCTCTTGTATCCTACGACGGGCGGCAAGGATCATATCATCGCGTTTATGATGATGAGCCAATTGACGATCTGACTTTGTCACCGGAGCCTTTCCCTTCCCCACCTGCATTGGGCTGGATGAAGACGATTCCGTCTCGTGGAGACGGCTGTGGAGGTTATACCGTGTAATTAAGTCGCTATATTGTGAGAGAAGAGTAGTTGACCCGCTCGCCGAAGATGTAGCAGGGGTCCCTACCCTTCGTTGTATCGGAACCGGTGGTCTAGAAACCGGAGTAGGGACAGGAGCAGGAGGTGTAGGAGGCTACAAGTCATCCTTATATTAGCACAAAGTGTCTCATCTTGACTCTCTACACTTACCTCTGGTAGAAACCCATTTGTTAGAATCTTCTCTGTCGTAATCTCGATACTCCCGCCATTTCTGATGAGCTCAGCTTGGACAGCCCCCGCCGGGATCTGCGGGAACATTCCACGTATTGCATCGACCTGCTGTTGCAGCCGCCGTGGGTCTACTGACGAGGGACGTTGGGCGGCTGAGGATAGATCCGTTGATTTAAAAAACCAGCGAAAGACAAAGTAGCCAACGAGGAGGCAGGCGGCAACTTGGGGGAGACCGAGACCGGCGGTTGAGTCAGTGGGGGTGTGAGATGACATTATACGTGGGTTAACTAAGGAAGTGTATTAGGGGGAGGTATAGCGGAGGTGTCGTGTCTTGTTAGGTATAGGTATGGGTGTATAGGTATGGGTATAGGTACAGCTATGTGATGTGTGTAGTTATTGGTACGTGTGTAATTATGGGTACATGCAGGTGTGGTAGGCCCCCCTACATTGCAAGAGCCTAATACGGTACCTTCTTCACTTACGCCATGCATCGAGAACTTTCGATCCCTGGGCTCACGTGATATTCTGTTGGCCAATCATAGTCTGCTGACGCATCACTCTTATCAGCGTTCAATTTTTTTTATTTGGGCCCCTCCACAAGTTATGTTAAACGTGCATCAACGCCCAACTACAAATACCAAAAAAAACACGGATTGCCTTTGTCACTGACAATTGTATTAAATACCTGACTCGAAAAAATGAGCTTCGTTCTACCTCGTGCTATTCGGTTGCTACGTGGAACTCAGACCCAAGTTTGTCATTACAGATGTCTCAAATCCTCAGTGAACCACTCGAGGCCCTCACTACCGAGTAATTCACAGCAATCAACAAAAAGAGTGAGTATTCTTACTATAACTAAAATCTTAATTCTAAAACAAGGCTTAAAAAAAAACTTATAGTCATTCCACAGCACACCTATTCCACCTGCATCCGCAAAAAATCCCTATACAGTCCTTGGTGTCCCTAAAACCGCTTCTGCCTCAGAAATCAAGAAGGCCTACTACGGTCTCGCTAGAAAATGGCATCCCGATACGAATAAAGAGCCTCAAGCTCGGGAAAAGTTCCAAGAACTACAATCTGCGTATGAAATCCTAGGAGACCCGGCGAAGAAAGCGCAATTTGACCAGCATGGTGAATCTGCGTTTGATCCTTCTGGTGGCTTCAACCCTGGTTCTGGTGGGTTTGGCGGTCATCCTAATGGCTTCTCTGGTTTTGGTGGTGGTGGTTTTGGGGCAGACTTTAGTTTTGAGGATTTGTTCAATGCCTTTTCTGGTAGCACTCAGGGAGGGGGGCGGCGGAGGGGGAGGGGACAATTTCAAGAAGAGGTGGTAGTTGGAGAAAACATTGAGGTTGGTTTATACAAGCTTTGATATTATTAAAATAGGACATTGCCGGGTTCTGAAAGTCGATAGGTTCAAGCAACAATACCCTTCATGGACGCCGCTAAGGGCACTTCAAAAGATATCAAGATCGAGCCTCTGGTAAACTGTAACACTTGCACTGGTTCAGGGATGAAGACTGGCGAGAAGCGGAAAGACTGCGGCCGCTGTGGAGGAACTGGAACCCGAATTCATTTTATGCAAGGTGGGTTCCAAATGGCCGCAACTTGCGACTCTTGCAGTGGTGCCGGCGTAATTATCCCGAAGGGCTCTGAGTGCCGGTCTTGTGGCGGAGATGGCGTAGTACGTGAAACTAGGACTGTCCGCGTCGATGTCCCTGCGGGGATTGAGGATGGGATGAGGCTTCGGGTCACTGGGGAGGGGGATGCGCCGCCAGCTATTAATACAAACGGGAGGACCCAAAGGGGTGATTTGTATGTTCATGTGAGAGTAGCTGCGCATAAAGACTTTGGAAGAAAAGGTGCCGATGTGACATATACTGCGACGGTCCCATTCACGACGGCATTGTTGGGCGGGAAGGTGAAGATTCCTACGCTCGACGGAGAGGTTGACCTAAGGGTAAGAGAAGGAACGAATACTGGCGATAAGGTTACAATTACAGGTGCAGGTATGAACAGGATAGGTGGTAGGGTAAGAGGAACAGGTGATTTGAGGATCGAGTATAAGATTAATATGCCCAAGTACACTATCCATTTAAAGATTTAGGGAGATAAAAACTAATGATTGTACAGAAACTTCACGTCGACTCAAAGGACACTGCTGGAGTTGCTAGCCGATGAGTTTAGTGATGCTAACGCTCATAGGATTATGAACGTTAGCCTCAATCAGTAAGTTCACCTAATGCCTCCCCAAAATTCGCCCGTAAAAGAGCACAACTAATCTAGTTCCAGGTCGAACTCTACCACTCACCCAATTACCAGTACCAACAATGTTAGCTCAACAGAGGGCCAGCCTAAGAATGATAGCCTCCTAAAGCGTTTCCTTAACAGCATAACACATCACAATGAAAAAAACAAGCCACAGAGCGACAGTATCAGCCATCCTGAAGATGAGGAAGGTCCCAAAAAGGCCTCGGGCTCTGGATCTGGCTAATAAAGATTCCTAATTGATTAGAAATAATAGTGAAAAAGACCAAATGGTATTGCGAAGGTATTACATAATGAAATAGGAGTCTAGAATAAAGTACTGATAGAGATATCTTGGTGTTTTTCACGGTACCTTAGCTTGTACTTTTAGCTGCCGAGAGTGGTGGATAAGATTCTACTCCGAGATCACCAATACTGTTTTATAGTCTGAGGCTTGTACCATAATTATTAGATCCTCCGCTCAGATAAATTTGTGGGATTGCGTTATACTCTGATGCGCTAGATGTGTATTAATTATCTCAAAACTCAGTGACTAAATTGTAATTTATGTAGAATGTAAACTCGGGGGGTTAGGGTTATACATACCTGTAAAACTATTTATAATTTACCTGTAAAATACCTAGGAGATATTTTCTGGGGGCACGGCACCTCGAGTGAGGTCATAGTATGCTATTATAGAGCCTATAATACCTGCACGTTAATTAATAGTCTAGAAAGGCCCCAAATAGAATTAAGGCTAACTAATACTTGCTTGAAGTATCAACTGTAATACTATAAGACTTTTACTATTCTTCGCGTTACTATTTTCCTATATGTACCTATACATCATTTGGTTTTTACAGCCCTGTTCCGAGTTACATGTATGAATCAACACGCGAGTAGAATAAGATTATAAAACTCTAGGGAAATAGGGAGTACCATAGCCAGCAGGCTGCATGTACGTTTGATGAAATTTATTATTATTTATTATATTTCTAGGGAAATAGGAAATCATAAGAAATCACTCACTATGAAACAAATCCCATTGTGAGAATAGGATAGAGTTGAAGTCAAACCCGGTAATAAAAAAACATAAGAAGGGTGCTCATACCTTTCTTGTAGCTTTTGGTAGAATTATTCTAGAGACACAGGATACCTGCGGTTGATGCTTCCTAGCCCCTTTATTAAGAACTTTGAAGACCAACTGAAATCTTTAGCCTTACAAGCCACATCTCCAGAATAAATCTAATAGGGGCTTACTCTGGTAATGCTGCTCACTCCAAGTAGGTACCAGATGACTCGAGAAAATACTGAGTTTATTGATTAGAAGTACTGTCTTTGCCAGGGTACTTCATCCAAGCACTCTTGTTCATTAGCCATGATATAATTGACTAGGCTATAGCACCGCCACATTGGGTTTTACGCCATAGCTTATGCTGCATGCGACATTCGTGTACCAAGAAACAATGAATACTTTGATTATAAAAAAAAAAAAAAAAAAGCACCGCCACATTGGGTTTGCAACAATTTTTACTAAAAGCGATTGTAAAGATAAATCATATGAGGGGTTAATTTAGCAACTAGGCTGACTAAATCGCTCCGTCACCAGCTGTAAGTACCTGTTTGGTACAGACGCTAAACCTATTAGAGTAGTCACTTCTTTCACTCATTCATTAAGTACATGTAGCTGCTCCTCTAACATTACAGAAATAAGGTCTAGTAAGTCCATAGAGTCAGCTATTCAACCCACCTTTAGCTATTATGGAGTGATAGAAGATGGAATATGTACGAATTAATAAAAGGGCTAGCTTTGTTATATTTTTTCCTTTTTAGACACTACCCACTAAAGATATCTAGAAGGGATCTTTAAGGTGTTTCTTCCGTATATAGTGATGGAGTCATTAATGTGACTTGTTTTGAGTTTTTTTCATAATCTTCCAGGTAGTTTCCTATGCCCTGAGGCTCTGTAGCCTCCGGCAAAAGAAGTGTGAAAGCGAAAACTCACATCTGGACTTCAGTTGGCTCTTTATCTCCGACAGAGATTCAAGTAGGGAGAATAGGTCATAGAATCCCTGCCCACCAATCCCTTGTTACCGGAAGCTGTATTAAATACTCGTAGATAATCCTTATTAAGAACCATTCTACTCAAAGATTGGTATAGGTTCCTCCCCCCCAAAAAGGTTCCACCAAGACCTTTAGACGACAAGATAAACTCTCGCTACCAACTTCATTCCAATCGTATACAATTTTCGTAAAAAGACACAAATGCAAGACTGAAAAGGGATAGGCTACATTGTCTGGACAACCGAGGTTCCATCTACGAATCTAGTTCTAAAGATCCTAGAAAGGTAAGTGAATTAGCAAAGAATTAAATATTGAGCAGCTACTCGTTTGCGTACCTATTCGCGTTCTGGAACATCCCATCCTTTAAACTAACAACGATAAATTGGGACCCCTTGAAGCGGGTCTTAATTAATCGTCCGATGTTCTGCGTATGCGAAAGGTCCAACGCCGCATCAACCTCATCCAAAATATACATTGGCGCTGGTTTAAATTGCAATAGCGCCATGATTAACGAGAGTGCAATTAGAGATCGTTGGCCACCACTCAATTCCGTCAAACTCTGCTTCCATACCTTACCTAGGCTCACCTTAACCTCTAACCCATCACTCACCTCCTTTCCCTCCGGTGGCTCTAATTTTGCAAAACTCCCTGGCAATAGTTCTGCGAAGATACTTCCAAAATCCCCTGTAACTTTCTGCCAGGTCTTATGAAGTGCTTCTTTCTTGTATTTATCTAGGCTCTGAATTGTCTCCTCAATCTTCCGTTTATCCTTGACTACCGTCCTCAGCATAGTCTTCAGTGCGACCTCCTTCTTCTCCACTGAATCAATCATATTCATGACCTTGGGATTAATTTTCTTCTTCATCCCCTGAAATCTCTCTGTGAGGGTTTTTAGTGACGATCGACACTCTTTGATGTTTTGTCCTTTGGAGTCGTAGGGTGTTCCTGAGCGGCCGAAATTATCTTTCTCGTCTTCGATCCATTCATGCTCGCGTTCCATCTGGGAGACTATTTCGTTGGCGGTTTGTTGGTCCTTGTGGAATCTCTCAATATCATGACCAAGTTTTTGATTCTCTAAGGACTCTTCCGCAATACGTGCGTTTTTTGCCCGTGTTGCTTCCTCAAGTGATCGAAGCTCTTCATCGAAACCTGTAAGCTTAGCGCGTTCATCTTCGAGGTGAGCGAGAGCTATGTCATGGAGGTCCTTGATCCTGGCTTGCTCTTTCATGAGCTCTGCCACTTCCTCTTGTTGGGCTTTCAGGGTGGCGTCGGCTTCTTCAAGCTGTTCTCGAGCTGCAGCAAGATCTCCACCAGTTTGCTCTGTCTCAAGTTGCGCGGTCTGGAATTCTTTTTGCATTGCCTTCATTTCTTGTGACTGTTTACCAACTTTCTTCTTTAAATCTGCCACCGAAATCTGTAATTCCGCAAGCTTCCCACCTTTATTATTCTTGAACTCGTTCATGTCGTTCTCAATTGTCTTGGTATCTGCCTTAGCTTGATCTTGTCTAGTCTTTGCATCAACAATATCTTGCTTGAGCTGCTGAATATTTGTTTTCATTTCCTCAACAGCTTGGATAATCTATCCACATACATATTAGCCTTTTTTCTTCTTGATTTGACCTAATGGAAGGAAACTTGCATCGGATGAAGAATTACTATTAATTTGTTCTTCCGTCAAACTAATTTCATGGTTCTTCAAATCCAGCTCTTGCTTTAGCCTCTTCGCCATATCTAATTTCTTCTTCTCTCTCGCCATAAACTGTTGTAGTTCGTTTAGCTGAGTAGTTTCGGAAGCTATTTGCCGATTCAGCTCGTTTAGCTTCTGCAGAGTGACAAGCACACCGCTCGAGTTTGGTGCAGAGCCTCCCGATAGAGTTCCCGAGGGATCATACACATCACCTTCGACTGTCACTGACTTCATACGGACATTAGGATCAAAGGTAACTCGTTTCGCGGTTTCGGCATCTGCGCAGATTAGAGTAGAACCGAATACGAACTCCATAGCGGCTGAGATTTCATCATCATAGCCAATAAGAGACAATGCGAGATGGACTTTGCCAGGTGCGAGGCGCTGAGCGGCCGAAATTTTCTCTGCAGAGGCTTTAAAAGTCGAAATTTTGTTGAGTGGAATGATTGTGACTCTTTTCCTTAGTTTCCCATGTTGCAACAACTGAGTACCCGTAACCTCAGTATCTACGACAACGTTATACAATCTTCCACCAGCAGTAATCTCAAGGGCAGTCCCAGCTTCCCCTTTATCTTTATCCAATGTAAACAGCTGCGCAACTAATCCTTTAACCCTTGACCGGTCGAAATTTGTTGTAGGATCTGCATAGTTGAAATCGATATTTGCTACCCGCCGCTTTAATCCGTCTGCTTGTTCTCGGAGCTCTCGAATTCTTTCCTGGATTGAGGCTTCTTGTTTATACATGTCTTCTTCTGTGCCGCCTTCGTAGCCTAGCTTACTTAGATCTGCCTCTAGCTTCTTTGCTGCTACCCGGAGGCCATCGAGTTCTTTGTAGAGGTTTGCATTCTGCTCTTTGGCCTTCTTTGCCCTAGGCTCTTCCTCTTTTATTCTTTTCTCTAGATGTGATATCTTGAGCTTTGCTTGTTGTTGTTCAGTTGCTGCAGCACTTACACGGTTCTTTGCACCTGCATTTGATAAGCTAAGTAATTTTTCTCGGGGCGTAGATGATTCCCACCTTGTAATTGATTCTGATATCCATTCTCTTGTCCCTCCTTTGAAGCCACACCAGTCAACAATGTCTGTAACAGCTCCTCTTTCTTCTCTGACTCATCATTCAATGCATCAAACTCTCCCTTTGCCAGATCATACGCTTCTTTCAAGTCATCATATATCCTCGTCCTCTCTTGTAATGCCTTTTCCAATTCCTTAACATTCTTCTCGATATCCTTTCGCTTTTTAGCCTCCTCCTTTATACTTGTTGCCTTTAAGTCAAGCACGGTGGTTAGCCGAACGGCTTCGTGAGACTTCTCCTTGACTTCGTCTTCGAGTGCCTGAAATTTCCCGCCTTTTCGGAGTTCCTTCTCTCGCTGCCCCTTGACCATTTTGATGTCTTCCGTTAGGTTCTCAATCTCGGACTTTAATCGCTTTGCTGACTCCTCAAGGTCTTTCCCGCGCTGTTTTTTTGCTTCAAGGTCTACTGCTGAGCGGTTCACTTTCTCCTATTCTAGTATTAGTACCATGAATCGTTCGGCTATTAGGCTCCTATTATACCTGGTTCTTAAGGTAGTCGTGAGCGACAACAATCTTGGTCAACCGCTCCAAATCGCTCTGTGTCTGCTGAAAGTCCAAAAACGCCCGCTTCTCCATCCGTAACTTTTCTAGCTTAGGCTCAATCTCCTCTTTCAACAGGTCGTTAATCTCTTCGACCTTCTTATCTTTCTTAGCCATAGTCTTAAGCGCCTTATCCCTTCGGTCTTCAAACATTCTAGTTCCGGCAGCCTCCTCGATCATCGAGAGAATTTCTGTAGGCTTCATGTTGAGTACTTTTGTGATACGCCCCTGCATAATAAGGAAATTGGGGTTATTAATATTAAGCTGGACACTTTGGAATAGTGTTTGGACGACATGTTGCTGAGTCCTTGAACCGTTGATGAGATATTTACTAGTCCCCCCCAACACAATCTATCCGGGATAATCAGCATTTACCTATCTTCCCCACATGACGAGCTGGTCTACCTGTCTTGTAACACTAATCTGCGCAAAATCCTGGTAGTTCATGGGACTCTTGGCCTTATCCGAATTGTCAAACACAATCGTAACACTCGCCTTTGTGACACCCGCCTGGCCACGCTTATAGATTAGGTCCTGTAAATTCTGGGCCCGCACGGTGGTCATATTCGTAATCCCAAGCACAAAACATATTGCATCGAGAATGTTTGATTTTCCTGATCCATTAAGCCCTGTAATTGAGTTGAAACTCTCGTCCCTATGATACTGATCAACTATATGGCTACGAAAGGAGAATAATCTGGGGTGGAGATGGAGGTGGGAGCAAACCAGCCAGTGATAACCGTTCGTACAGCATACGACTTAAACCCCTATAAAAACGGTTAGCTCAAATACTGATAGCGTTCAGGAAACATATATCTACGTCGATTATTATTTCAACAACCCTCATAATGTCTTTTGTGGTTGATATACACACAGAAAGGCACTTTATGTTATTGTTGTGTTTGTTTTGGAACCCATGGTACGGTAGCACGTGTCTATCAGTATAGTTAGTCATCGGTAGGGTAACAAGATAGGCCACTATTCCCAACACGCTGGCAAGCCGAAAGATCATTAAATCACGTGATGTTATCTTACTGAGCGATTTGTCCTACTCACCAAGATAACGTCATGTGATTTAACGATCTCTTAGTTTCGCTAGCACTCGTGTTTCCGAGCCAAGAAGTCGACACGTGACTAGATATCTAGCAAAACCTCACAAAATATGTCACGTGCCTATCCTTGGCGCGAAAGCACGAGTAAACATTTCAACAATCTACTAGGGCTATATAATATACGCATGGTTTTCGTTAAGGCCATAGTTTTATACTGCCATATTCTTGTAACCTAGAAAAAATGCAAACATTGATTATAAAAATATAAAAAGGTTTAGCCTAGCAACATGCAAACATCATGTTTTCTCGCAATATAAAGCTTAAGATAATTGTGAGTTTTGTCTACTTCTTAGTAGGATAGGATACTTACTACTAATCTATGAAAAACGTATATATTAAGCGGAAAATGCTAGTCTAATTAACAGGCACTAATATGAGAAATAAAGGTCGGCGATGCTTTATCACCTCCTTCTAGCTATTAAGTCATGGTAGTGAATACAAAGGGGCTCATGGCCTAATAGCGAATATACATGTACTCACGGGACCAGGTTCAATGTTGGCCACGTTACCTCAACGCATTACATGTACATACATGTAGTTATATCTAATCAAAGCGCTCATTTAGACCACGTGATAAACATTAGACCTAGCTCCCTGAGTAGTTTGATAAGATTTGTACAGTCTACTCCAAGATTAATGCGGAAGTGTGCTACATAGGATTAGAACTACAGCTGGCCTCCAAAGTTCTCAAGAGACATTCTAGCAGCAATAAATGGCTGTATACTGTTCCTTGTCAACATCTTTTTTTACTGGAGACTGTACTCAAGTGTGCGAGTTATTCTGATGACAGTTAGTGGCTTGTGCTTATATTTACTATTCAAAATCGACGCCGCCACAGCCACCTGTCGTCAGACCTACCCTCACGCCCGAGGGGTAGGGGTGAAGATGGAATGGTAGGAATATCACGCTGATTAGTGGCGATGGATAGATGGAACGTTTCAAAGTACCTTCAGTTCAAATACTATTTCCTTTATAGGTAAGACATACATGTAGGTTAACAGGCATGTTTTCTTGTATTTAACCTATGTTAATGTGTTTTCCACATATAAAAACAAACTGTATTTCGAAGAATCTTAGGGTACATGTAGCTTAGGGAGTTGAAAATCTACATGTACATATAGGTAAAGCCTATGAATATTTACAACACTAGCGCTTTAGGATTGAGATTAGACCCTAGTACTACTTCTCACTGAATAGATGTATTATCCATAAATTATGGCCAGGTATTCCATCCCATAGTATAAAAAGTTAACAACGCTTAAATACATGTATGTTTGTCGCAATACAACCCAAAATTAATATACATGTAGTTTTTGGTTAAAACATCAAGCCAAGACACGCACCACGTTACTAGGTAGGGTAACTTTGATTCCTCAATCCCACTGTGAGAATAGCAGTCACAATTAGTGTTCCCACACAATACACGCCCGCCAAACAAGATATTCACAATCGCAATTTCTAACTAATGACCGACAACTAACCTCCGACCCCCAGGAATCTCATCAAAAACTCGACAAGGTGTGTATCATAATTACCTGAGCTACTACTCTAGAACTATAGATTTTCCGGACCAGCCTTAATTGATTATCTGTTTAATTAGATGACCGCCGCAAAGAAGCACGTCCCTATCATCAAGAAGCGTACCAAAAAGTTCAACCGGTGAGAACTACTCAGCGACTATATTCAGACCCCAAACCCTACCCCTAACTACTATTCCCCGCCCGAATTCAACGAGAAAAGAGAAAGAAAAAACTAACTTTCTTAACCTCAACCTAGCCACCAGAGCGATACCTACAAGACCGTCAAATCGTCATGGAGGAAGCCTAAGGGTATCGATAATAGGGTCAGAAGGCGGTTTAAGGGGCAGGCCGCTATGCCTTCGGTATAGTCCACCATGCCAGTAACAATGGGGAAATAGTTGGAGGATTTGAGGAATGAAGAATAAAAGTCCTGATGAGATCCTGCATATGGAATTATAGATCGGATACGGGTCCAACAAGAGGACCAAGCACATGATGCCGTCCGGTCATAAGGCTTTCCTCGTCCAGAACACCTCTGATGTCGACATGCTACTCATGCATAACAAGACCTATGCTGCCGAGTACACTCTCCCATTTTCACCTCTATTATTCGGGGAAAGGAAAAAGCTAATATATTTTTTATATATAGGATCGGTCATGCAGTCTCTTCTCGAAAGCGTATCGAGATCATTTCCCGAGCCAAGGCTCTTGGTGTCAAGGTCACAAACCCTAAAGGAAGGGTCACCACTGATGCTTAAAGAGCCAACAGTGCTTTGTTTCTTTCTTCTTCTTTTGTGATCATACAAGAATTTTTAAAAAAAAGTAAAAAAATTTACCAAGGTAACGGAATAGTACTAGGCGCTTCAACCTTAAATACCGGTGAGAGTAGGGGGGTTTCTACTTTACTTTTGTACGATTGGAATACGACATACGGGTCCAGATAAGTCACAATTTGATGAACCATTTGTTTCGATCTTTCTAGGACCAGAAAGAGTAGTTCGGGGAGTTTTAAAAATTTTCTAAAATAATTATTGCCTACATATCCCAAGGGATAAATTTGGCGATCTATAAAGCCAAGAAATTCTATGGTAGCGTCCTCTTTGTATTAAATTCCTCTAGGTTTTGGTTGCAATGGTGTTCTCCTAGGTTTTTGATAGATATTTTTTTCAATGCGAATCAACGACAGATTTTATTCGCTTATATTAGGTCCTCCATGAATCTTAAAATCGGTTCATACAGCACTTTTAATAATCTTACAAACACCAACTACTTTTCCATCCTCTTCTCCCAATCCAACCAACTCCCTCTATACTCTCCCACCTTCTCATACCCATTTTGCAGTGCCAGCTGGGCAGCAGCACTACTCCTTACCCCGGCCTTACAATAAAACACCAACTCATTGTCTAGTCTCGGCTTCGCGAACCCAAACCGATCCTCAAACTCATCCACCGACAAGCTCCACGCTTCTGGTGCAGTCGCAATTGGCACATTTATCGCTGTCGGAATAGCCCCACTTTGAAATTCGCCAGGCTCGCGCACATCGACAAGGATAAGGTTGGGAGATGGGTTTGATGAAAAGGATTTAATCTAGTGTTAATTTAGACCAGCGAGATTCCACAGATGCATAGAGTAGAGAAATGGCTAACATCTTCGAAATTATAAACTTTTGACTCTGTTTTTGGGGTGGAATGATGTCGTACACTGCCCCATGAGAACTGGGGCCGATATTGTGTTTTTAGTGAAGGACACAGTCCGATCTTTAGGGAATGGTGCCTGGAGGCGACTGTCCTTGAAGCTACAAAGTAGCGGAAAAGAGGAATTGCGACTCGGTTGGATGTCATCCTTTGAGTTTGGAGATGATTCGACAGGCGTTATGTGCGGAGAGGAGTTAAGCCGCAGGTACGGGTTACACTATTGCCAAGATGCCAAGGGATTGGGCTTCGAGTGCGATTGTATGATTTGGTTGAGATCCCAGCACTTCCAGAGATATTCTATTGGTATTGACGCCCTCTCATTGGCTTCCTTTCAAGGGAGTCTGTAGGTGATTTTCATATTTAGGGGGATGTGGTGCTTTCTAGGATGATGATTTAACTTGAAGGTCCTCAGCGTGACTCTTAGCTACAACCTACTAAAAACATGGAAAGGAAACACACTCCTATTTGCGAGCAGCATCAATACAAACAATTTTAGCTATTTTCTAACCGCATCTAGGACCGAGTATCCGCGCCACTAATCACGATCTCCCATTACAAGAGCTTCCACCGACCCCATTCTGGGAGTTATTCCCATGCACATTTCTATTTAGAAGTTGCCTTTCTGACCTTTCTCTACTCGGGTCGATCATGAAACGTACAGTCCCATGTGTCCCACGATCCGTCGCGTTAGATATTTGGCCATTCGCAAGATTATATGAGACTTCACTTGGGGAGCAATTTAAGGAATCTCGACTATGCCCATTAGGTTTGTGGCGGCCGTTACCGTGAATGTTGCGTTCTTTGTTAAGTTCGATACGATGAGTGAGGTAGGTGTTACTATCGTACTGGGTTCCGACTAGGGTATAGCTACGGTGGTTCGTGTATAGATCTAAGAGGTCGTCCACGATGGCTGTTTTATAATATTAGCTTAATTTAGGGTAAAGGATAGGGAAGTGCTTACATAGGATAGAGTCCCGAGTAGCTTCGAATTCTTGGTACCGAATATTAATCCTCCGTCCCTCAAGTCTTGTTGCAAGATCCAGTACTGCAAGAGCTAGTGCATGTGGGGTGGCCTTTAAAGGCGCGTGTGTCTTGTAGACATCAATTGAGATATCCCACGCCTTCTGCGTTAGTTGCTTCGAGAAATTGAAACGTTTCGCAAACTTAATAATGAATGGCTGCGCATGACGATATCGGAAGTCAAATGATGAAGACTCCAGTATCATCCTTTCAATACCAATAACGCGTTTCGTACCTTCGTCAAGCAGCTATACCACACCAGGTGATTAGTAGCACCCTATAATTCTCTTTCCATAATGCCTTCCTCACCTGGTTATCCGAGTTAATCGGCTCAGTTTGTGGATGTCTCAGGTTGTAGCTCGCTGCTAGAATTTCCCTCGATTTCTTAAGTGTATCTTCAATTTTACAAGCCACGAATAGCGAAGTTGCTGCAACATCCTGAATGTACCTACATAAGCTCCAGCCAAAAATATTAAAGAACTGCCTGTAGCCAACACATACCATCCAGTTATGCTCTAGAAATGGGCTCCGATTAAATAATCTAAACCGATGGTATAAGATCATCGCCGTTGCCATAGTCCTTACTGGACTATACCAACCATCAGCATCTCCATTTTCCTACTGCTCGTAGAAAACTCACAACTGCATGTTATGCCCCACCTGCATAATCCAAACGCATGCATTTAATCTTGTAGTGGTATCCTTCGCCTCAAGTTGTGAGTCCTTAGGTAGCAACGCCTCGATCTGCTCATCGCTTAGATAGGGTCGCGATCTCTGGATGAAGGTGTTTGAGAAGCACTGCACCTGCGTAGCAGGCGAGTCAGGCGAAAGCGGACTGCGCGAGGGGGCAGATTGGACACTGTGCATCTGTAGGGGACAGTTCTTTGAGTTAAATCTGTGCCTGGTCTTGCTACGACGGTTAGGTTGAGGAGGAGCTTGGACAGAAACCTCCAAATCCTACACGAGAGAGATTTGGCTGTGCGGCTCTGCGGGATGCCGAGGCGCTAGGCTATTTTCAATCGGGCGAGACTTTGTGTTTCCCCCCCAATTACAACCATAGACCGTGGTAATTAATATCAACAGAATTTCGTTATTAGAATTATGGGTTACTTTTTATTTAATTTCAAAGGTATACTAGCAAGCGGATACAGCTTGCACTTCGTAGACATTAGTTTCTCTTAGGATAATCCCAGGAATACACATACAGTGGAGCTTCGATAGGAGCATACGGTTGGAAACGGAATACCAAATACTTGTATCAAAGTTATACCTTTAATGTGGTAGCCTGAGCGCAAAAACCCACTGGGGAACTGTAGAACCTATGCTACTATTAAGGATATGCTACTATCGAGGTTCCACTATAGTACTCTAAAGGTACGCTTAAATATATAATGAAGCCGAGGGTATAAGCTTTACTAAAAATTAACAAAAGTAATATAAGTTCAGGCATTAAAATTTCATGATAGAGGAGAGGACCACTTAAGGTATTTAGAATACATAGGTTAAAAATCCGGGTTTTGGACCATATTTCTACTTTCTATAGAATTCGTCGTACCCCCGAGCTTGCCTCTCAAGTGATATACTACATTTATGCCTAGACAACAGAATATTTTTTAGCTAGTGCATGACTGAAGTTTTAATTAATTTAAGGCTATATAATTCTATAACATTCTATTATTTACTTACTTTTTCTTAAGGTAACCGAGGTTCTTTTTTGCTCATTATATCACTCGCTCCTTAGCCATTGGCACTGACGATTCGTAGTTATTAGTTCTCGTATTTCGCTAGGTGTAAGTAGCCTTCAATAAGATTTATGTTGTGTAGGAGGCATTTCTGGGTAACTTTCAAAAACTATATGAAGGCAGAACCTTTGATGATTTCGAAGATTTAGATACCATGCAATTTCAAGGAGAAAACCAGCGATAATATTTCCAATTCTGGTCCCTCTATGTATGTGCTCTATGTATTTAGAGCATTAGATCTCAAAGATCACAAAAACACAATACTTAGCACGGTCATGCTGCGCTTTTCCTTTAATAAAATCCGATAAAACTTCCCATCTCCTTTCCATTCTCATTTATTACGTTTCTAATCCCCTGCTAGTGCCATAACTGAGGGCTATGTATTGTCTGTGCAATATGTGGATATACTGCCAACATCTTGTGATAAAGCTCAGGGAAGTCTCTCATAAGAATTTCGGGATTATGTGCCATACTTGTAAAAATTGTTGCTACACCAGACTGTCACGCAGACAAGATTAACCGACATCCCGAAAATTCATCTATAGAGGGGTAAAACACACTTTTATCGGTATCAAAAAGATATTGCAGATTTGGAAACCAACAAGGAACGAGAATGCCATCACGGCAGGTGTGAATGATCCTGTGCTATTGTAAACGGGTGCGGTTACGTATAGGTATATGTATGCAACAAGAGTGCAGAGCATCCCGACGAAAACAGATACCATCGACAAAACAGGGTCAACCTAGAGAATTCAGTCAGCAGTGAAGCGGATTTTGTGTATTCAGGACAGAAAATATATCATAGAGTCTGAGAACTCTACCAAACAATCATTGACTAAGGCATCTAACCCCCGATCTTTCATCATCATCCAAGTCTCTTTCGCAGACTCAATATATGCCTTGCCATAAAATGCAATATAAGAATATGCATAGTGCTATAATTCCCCATAATAATCAGTAATTTTTGATTTAACGGTATGGAGCGGAGTTCGTACATTAAAAAATTTCACAGCTGATTCAATGAAACCCAGTATACAGCCAAGTATGCAGCAGGCTACACAGCCAACTGAGCATCCATCTTGGCCTTGCTGATTCTGTGCAATTCTACAGAGGTGTTTGAGAAGCTGAATGATAGCTACGACAAGGGAACCGAAGGATATCGAACCAAAGGAATAAGTCATCGCTCGTTTAAAGGCACCCATTGTAGGATGAACCGGTATTCCTTGGGGGGAGCGAGAGCAGAAGTACCATGACCCGTATACTATAAACTCCAAATTATAAGAAAGTGCTCTGTACGTTACTGAGTAATAAAGGAACCTTAAAAGTGAGAAATAATATAGTGTATTGAGTAAACATACCTCCAGATATACTCACGTGGATAACATTTTTAATAACCTCAGATATCCAATAACCACTGAAAGTCACAAATACTACCAATCCAATCATTTTGCTATTAGAGCAGGTAATATTACCTGTTCTTGCAGCTCTGCACGCTAGTTTATCTGCTTCACTTGGTGCATAAATAGCATAAACAGCTACGTATGTCGCAAGCATCCACGCTGCAAAGATAACACCTACAAGACCACCGAGGGCTGAGACCATATAAACATGACCGTATTTCTTGGCAACATCGAAGCTTGTTTCAAACATTAATACTGCAAAGGGTATCCTATTTCTCCATGTCCAAAAACAGTATGTATAGAACAAAGAAAAAATGAGGAATACGACTGCAGCCCCATATCTATGTCTCATGAAATAGTATACCGCGGTACCAATTCCCAGAAGAATACTATCATGATGTTAAGATGTGGCCTTAGGATGGAATATGATATTCGGGTACGCTTACTTTAGGGTTGCAGTAACGTAAATTATTTGCTTCGTCCAAGCACGAGCTGTGAGAAAATAACAATATGAAAACAAGGAAGAAATCCCGCATACTAGGATAAACAAAACAATAGTACTGTTAGAAAGCTAGGGTTATACAGCTATCAGCATGGGTGCTTAACGCCATAAATATAGCAATGGACTATAGGAACGTACCCCGAAATCACTCTGTTTGTTTCCATGGATGCTGGTTCCACCACCACTCTGTATCCTTTTATTTTGTGAGTATTTTTTGAAACTAATGATGCTCAGGGCCAGTAACCCTAGTAGGTCGCAGATAAACTAGATCTTATTGTGAGTACAAATATTTTTGGTTCAAGTAATCCTATCTAGCCTAAATTCAAGAACAATGGATACCTACAAGAATTGCAGCCCATAGATCATTGTACTTAGGGTTTTGTATAAAAAACTTTTCTTCGAAGGTGTATGGGGGTGGAGGTTGGTCATAAGCTGGATTCAAGGGTGCTTGATTTGGTACTGGATCGGTGATATTGGGAGTCGATTTGTACTGCGGCATTTGGTATTGGTGTTGCTGCTGAGGACCGCCATAGTAATTCTGTGGAGGTTGCTGGTGTTGCCCTTGCTGATTACTCCTTTCGCTCCCATAATCTAGCGTTTCAGATGGGCGATTGTAGCTCATGTTATGTTTCCTAGAACTGTAGGGTGTGGTCAGATATTATGATAGACAACAGGTGGTAGAAGGGAAAAAAGCGAGTGTAGGAGGAATGTGACGTTGGATGTGTGGGTATTAGTGTAGTATGCATTACGTTAGTGCAGCTAGATCTTTGTCTTAGATCCCTTAACACTCAAGCCACCAAGCAGTAGATGACGTCGTGAAACCAGAATGTCTTTAGGAAACCAACTTCTATGGACTATTCTATTTCGTGGAGGTACCTATACCTTGGGGTCTCGTTTAATCTGGACCGCTGCCTAGAGAGCGGCTTGCTAAACTACATGTACACCTTGAAAAGTAGTGAGACCCTCACTCATAGTCTTGATATACAACAATATTTTCCACAATTGGTACAATATACTCAGATTTCTTGCAACTCGCACTTTCGGCAACGGTCCGGATTGCACGAGTCCCTACGGTAGTACCAGTCACACATTTTATCACCAACTCTCACTCGCAAGGGAAATACTGGATTAAGTAGGTTGTAGTATATGGTATCGAATAGGTGAGATACGGATACAAGCAGGGTTTGGGTATATGATGTAGGAGGCTCGCCTCCAGGGAGCTCGTATATAGGGAGCTCCTAAGCAGCAATCTAATCTTCAACCTCTCTATATTACTTCAGATTAGAATGCTTAGGAAGATTGGTGGCTTCGGTTACCAGTACTTGGGTGCTAAAACTTTGTAATCATATTCGGGAATTGGGTAATATTATAGATAGTCTAGAAGGTAAGTGAGAATAGCACTCATTTTCCAGCAGGCCTCAAGCAAAGGTCGGGAATTCAGGGTCTATCTTAGGAAACTAGAAACAAACACTTTTAAAAAGACTGAAAATTCTAATAATGTGGTATTTTACCTCTGTAGATAAAATTGATACTACCAACCATAGAGAATGTAAAATTCAGCCCTCTTTTTTCATCTCTTTAAGGATCTTCACTGCATCACTCTCCGCTCCAAGATCTGCATAAAGTCCCATAACTAGGATTATCTTTTCCATATCTCCTCCCAACTTTGATTCCTTCAAAGCACTTCCAAGATCCAATAACAAGGTGTTCCTAGCCTTTTCGATCCTTGGTAACTGGGCTTTCAAGAATGGATGTCCATTCGGTATGCGGGGTGTAATATGCTGTATAACATAAAGGTATCCCGAGACTATCTTCTTCAGCCGTCTGATGCTCGTTAATCCTTCTCCCTCTTCAGCACCGTTACCATCAAATAACAGAGAAGCTGACTCGGCTGGGGTTGACCCATCGAGGAGTAGCAGTGACGAAACCTCATCAAGTCTTTGCGAGAGTACTAATAAAGCTCTTACGAGCACCTTGAAATTTCAGAGGAAGACTGTTGTTAGCATTGGTGTTAGGCTCCTACTCCACCTAACCTCTATGGTCACTGATAAAGCGAATACCAGGACCACCAAGAAAATATAAAAGGACAAACCTTTTCCATTCTAATTTCCTCCTTAACCTTTAGATCCCTCTCAATTTCTTTAATAACTTCTTCAATCCTCCCCACAACCCCCTCAACGTCCCTTTTAAACCCCCATAGCCCCATCTTTAGATCTTCCACCTTCCCATCACCCCCACTAAGCGAACTCCCCAGTCCAACAAAATCGGCATAATCCCTATTGACAAGCTCTACAAGCTCTTGCTCAAGTTCTTTACTCCTTGTGCGAAGCTCAGTGCGCAAGTCTTCGAGTGTTTGGTGGCGGTGCCGCAGCGTAGCTAGAAACGCAGTAGGTGAGAACGGCGCGTCGATGTCTGTTGAGAAGGCCTCGCGAGAAAGGGGTGCGGGGAAGGGTAGTGAGTCAGAGTTATCGTTATCGCTATCTGTGTCGGGGCCGAAGTAAAATCTACTCATAGTTATTAGAGTTTCTATACTCGCTCGTTATTGTGCGGTACTCCGTAGATCCTGTAGCTGCCGCCGCTGTAGAAGTATGTAGTACTTAGGAAACTCGGCTCACCACGCTTCGCTAAATAAGTTAAGTGCTGGGGTCAAAAGCATTAGAGAACAAATGATTTTAGAGCGCTGGCTCCGTAAAACGACGGAAAAAATAGTTATACACACATATAATAGCTAGATTAGATACGTATTTTTCTTCCTTCCTTATTTTGGCTAGCGGCTGTATTAAGTCGTTCATAGGGTACATAAATGTACTCGGGTCAGGGGCGAATTATTGGGACAGACCAGGCTTTTGCGGATCTGAGCGGCCACAGTTCTATTCAGTTACCACTGCGTTTATTGCGTCACGAATCTGTGCGATTGTTATATTTCCCTTTTCAGTGTGTCCCAATACTTCACCCCTGACCCGAGTACATGTATATGTTTGAATGGAGGAAGTGATCCACATTCTGGCCCGCAACGCTCAATACATATATCCTTATTAATTTGCCTCAATACAGCATTCAATGTGATCATGAACTTTAATGATAAATTAAAACAATGACTCTTGGAGTGAAATACCAAAAGTTTGTTAGGAGAATCACATGTATTAAACGAAGATGGTTAGATGATTGGTTCTTGATCACTCAAGGGTACATGTAACCATAAGATTGAAATTATCTGCTTTTTTTTACATGTATTTTGACAAAACCAAAATCTATTGATCCTAATTCCCCTACTGATAACTTACTAGGTTCTAAGCACGTAGAATCTCCCGAGAAATCTATCGATATGCATTACCCCTCTCCACCCATGTACATTAGCTAAGGTTATAACAGTACCAGTCCTATAAGGATACATGTAGTTACAAAATCGAGTTTTCCAGTTTACTCTTTGTATATATTGGTCAAGTTTATTTGGGTTCGAGATACACACGTAAAAAATTATTTATTGGAGCAGTCCACGGGTGAGGGTATAAGTACATACATGTAGGTGCTGGATATCCAATAGTGCATGTATTCTTGTCTACGTTACATGTATATGTAGCTTGATGATGATGAATTCATAAGGTACATGATATATATAACTTACTCTCTTACTTTATGGAGCATATAATTGAATAAATAGTTATATATACCTCTAGTTTAAATTTTTAGAATTTTTAATGCGTAAGATCTATGCTACTTAATTACGGAGAGTATCCTACTGTTTGATTGAAGCTTATGGTATTTAATACGTGAGACACGGGCATAAGCAGGTTTTGGGTCTATGATGTCCTCTTAAAAAATCAATTTAGTCATCTCCTCTCCCTACCATATAACTTTATACATGAGTTAAACAAAAGCTCCCGTTATATTGATAATGTTCGAGTGATATTCCATGATCTATAACTTGTACTAATTGATGTAGCCTAGAACCCCCTAATACTTTGAAAGGGTTATTGCCTAAATTTCTGCAAAAACTATTGATTGATATAATAAGTTCAATGTTCGGGTGTATTAATCGTTTGGACGTTGGCTCAGTAATAAATTACGGACTAGTGCTAATGCCTATGTGCATACTAGATGTAGTATGCACCTCCTAGTTCATTTACATTTAAGTACATACCACAACGAAACCAAAAGGCTTCCATAAGATAGCGCACAGAGGGCAAAAATACATATAATTACCCTTGTGCAACACTTCTAAAAACATCACATAAGAACTTCCCCGGCTCCAAAACCACAAAATCGACAATTCTCACAAGAAACTGCAAGCTCTTGAAGACAAGAATCAATGCCCAAATCATCACAAAGATTTTCCAAAAATTCCTCATCCTAATCCAGAAAACCGTTTGCTCACCATTCCCGTAATTGTGATCATCCCACACATCCCCAGTACTACTTGGTGGTGTAGGTGGAAACATAAAGTCGAATTCGTGCTCACTCTGTGACACTATTCTAGAGCCTTTAATTCCTATTGGCTGCGTTGGACATGCCCAACTTGCAGGTCGGGCCTTGTGTTTGTGTCGTGGGCTCGGAATCCCCATTTCCACCGGAGTCTGCTCCACGGTCACATCCCCCATCCTTGTTTCGAAGAATAGCTCCGACTCTTGCTGAAGATGAGGACTCCAATTTGTGTTCCATTCCGGGATGTGTATAGGCTGGAGAACCTCTTCGACAACGGGAAATAGTGCGTGCCCGCGATGAGTTTGGTATGTGGATGTGGATGTGGGTCGGCCGGGAAGACGGTGGGATACGAATGATGTATGTTTTGGGTCCTCGGTAATGCTTTTTTGGCAGGTCTGCATCTGTTTGGGTTGCAGCAAGGTAGAGGGTATAGGACCTTGATCCGGTTGCTGCAGCAGTTTGTTGGAAACTGGGAGTAGTATATTCCCATTCCCTGGACCGTCCTTCGGTAAAAAAGAATTTTGGGTTTCTTTTCTCTTCGTACTGGACTTTTCAACTAAAGGTATCGATTTCATGGAGGATCGTTGTTGATAAAAGGCTTCGCTGTTCGCCCTGGAAGCCACCTGCTTTCTTTTATAGCGGCCGATTGACGTAAGTTTTGGCGAATCCTCCCCAGAGACCTTATCATCTTTAACTACACCCTCTAACATCCCAATTTCCTCTACAGCTGTTCCAGGATTTGAGATTGATTGGGAATCATATATAGATGGTATCCTCGGTAGATCATCCTCGCCTGCATCCTGGGAGTAACAATACTGCTTCCGCCTCTCTATAGTCCAATCTGGTACTGACCTACTCGATCTCAATAGATGCTCATGAACCGGCGTTCCAGGTGTACTGGGATGTTGGCTATTTCTCGTAGATGTAGCTGCAGAATCGGTAGGTGTAGGAACACCTGTAAAAATATTCGAATGTCTGGGCAGCCTATCATCTCTCCTAGGCATTGGAGGCAGGGGCATTGAATTCTTGCTTGGAATCAGTGAGGAAGCAGACCTAGGAAGAATCACAAATGAAAGATCTTTCTCTGTTTCTTTTTCTTTCCCTTTCCCCTTCCGGGTGAGGCCCGAGCTTGGGTCTGTCCTGATGCCCTTAGTAGAGAATGAAGCCCGGAGGCTGTCGAGAAATCCACCTTGACGAGGAGCCATCTTATTGTATTTGATAGACTTGCCATCCTGGAGACGTGGATCAAGATTAAATACTTTAGCAACACCATCGCTGCTCATGATACCATCTAGTCCGGGGATTGGGATGGGTAGCAGGCCTGGCGGTGGCCCTTTTTGACACTGGAATGTCAGAGGCATGATGATTGCTATTCACGCAAGGGGTTGTAAGTTGGGATGAAGGTCAAATGTCGAGATGACTACTTTAATAGCATAATGGTGGTCTGTGCAAAAAAAGGTTTTGTATTGAACATTACATTCATTACATTCCAATGAATATAACTTACCCGAGTCCTTTGGAATGCTGAAATACCCAAACCAAGAATTGATTTTAATTAAGGTCCCGTGGCAGGAAATACGTACGGTAAGTTCCACTGCATAATGCAAGCTACCCGCAGAGCCTCACTAATAAGAATCTCGATGAGAAGAGATGTCCGAAAAAATACCCAATCCGCTTACATAGAAAATCACTAAGAAAAATACAAAGAGTTTGCAACGTTCAATTCCACTTTCTAGCGACCTAGAAATACCAAACAAAGCATCAACCTCTCTCAAAAATTACCAGTCAGTAATCTCTTTCTCCTCTCCCTTGTTGGTGCTTGGCACCTTCGCTGCCGCGATCTTAACTGGTCCGCTCCTCCTCCTCCTAGCCAGATACCCACTTCCATCCAACCACGACCACTCCAGTGATCTCTTTTTTTCAAACTCCGTAATCTTTGCATCCAGTTGAAGTGTCAGACCTATATCGTCCAAACCATTTACCAGACAATGTTTCCTGAAACTTTCAACCTCGAACTTGGCAAGCTCATTACCATCAGCATCGCGGATAGCTTGGTTCACTAAATCGACCTCTATCTCCTTCCCAGCGTCGGCCTCCTTTGCAATACGTGCAAGCACTTCAGTATCATCAATAGCGATAGGTAACATGCCATTCTTGAAGGTATTATTGAAAAAGATATCGGCAAATGAAGGTGCAATAATACACTTGATACCGAAATCGAGTAACGCCCATGGGGCATGTTCCCTACTCGAACCACAGCCAAAGTTTGGTCCAGTGACAACCAGGATCTTAGATCGCCTGTATGGCTCCTTATTAAGGATGAAATCCTGGTTCTCAGTCCCGTCAGGATTGAAGCGGAGCTGCCAGAACAACGCTGTGCCTAAGCCGGTCCTCTTGATAGTCTTTAAAAACTGCTTAGGAATGATAGCATCAGTATCAACATTCGCAATCGGCATCGGGGCAGCAATACCCTTGAGCATGTCGAACTTAGGAAGCCCAAGAGTCTCGTTGCTAGGTGTAGATTTATTTGTAGTCTCCTGGTCGATGGGGATGTCATCAATCTTATCGAGGTCATCTTCAGTGACGGGGTCATCATGGTCCGGTTGTACGGGAATCTTAGGTGAGTTGTGTTCCTTTTCAGGCTCATCACCGCCTGGGGCGAACTTCCTGACATCTGCCAGCTTTCCGACGATAGCAGCGGCAGCAGCCATGGCGGGTGACATAAGGTGGGTGCGTCCACCTGCGCCTTGTCTTCCCTCGAAATTACGGTTACTGGTACTTGCACAACGTTCCTTGGGAGACAAAATATCGGGGTTCATTCCTAAGCACATAGAGCATCCCGCCTCTCGCCACTCGAATCCAGCCTCAATGAAGATTTGATCTAGACCTTCTCTCTCCGCCTGCTTCTTGATGAGTCCAGAGCCAGGAACGACCATAGCCCGCATGATGTTCGCGGCGACTTTCTTGCCCTTAACGACCTTAGCAGCGGCCCGGAGATCCTCAATACGGGAGTTGGTACAAGATCCAATGAAGACTTTGTCAATAATAATATCCTGCATGAAAGTTCCTGACTTGAGACCCATGTACTCTAGAGCACGTAAAACACCAGCCTTCTTTACTGAATCTGTGAAATCATCTGGATCAGGGACTTTTCCAGTGATTGGTACAACATCTTGGGGAGAAGTGCCCCACGAAACAGTTGGAATGATCTCTTTGGAGTCAATGTAAACCTCCGTATCCCAAGTTGCCTCAGGGTCAGACTTTAAAGTACGCCAGTAATTGAGAGCTCTGTGCCATTCCGCCGAATTGTGTTGAGGTGCTAACGGCTTCCCTTTTAGATAATCGAAAGTAACATCATCCGGTGCGATCAAACCCGCCCTCGCTCCACCTTCAATCGACATGTTACAAACTGACATCCTCGCCTCCATGCTTAGGGACCTAATTGTTGACCCGCAAAACTCAATGACACTTCCAGTACCACCTGCAGTACCAATCTTCCCAATAATATGAAGAATAACATCCTTACTTGTTACACCAGGCAACAATGGCCCATCGACTTGGACCTTCATGTTCTTACTCTTCTTAGAAATGAGGGTCTGGGTGGCAAGGACATGCTCGACCTCTGATGTGCCGATTCCGAAGGCTAGAGCACCAAAAGCACCATGTGTCGAGGTATGAGAATCACCACAGACGACAGTGGTCCCAGGAAGGGTAAACCCTTGCTCAGGGCCGACGATATGTACGATTCCTTGACGTTTGTCACCAAGGCCAAAGTAAGTCAGACCGAAAGCTTCAACGTTTTCTTCGAGGGTAAGGCATTGGATTCGGGAATCGGTTTCTTCGATGAAGGTTTTGGCGTTTTTATAGTTTGCACGAGAGGAGGTAGGGATATTCTTTGAGTATGTCGATGTCAGTATCATGTGTGTAAATAGATGACGAAAGGAGCTTGATATTTGGATCTAAGCTCCACCGAGCCTTGAGGGGAGAGCCATTGACATACATGATCTACAGTCGCAAGAGTACAGTCTGGCCGCCTCACGGAACGACCGGCGTTTCTGAGACCCTCGAAGGCTTGTGGCGAAGTGACTTCATGGACAAGATGCCTATTAGGGGATGACCCATTAGAAAAGTCTTCACTGGAAAACATTAAAATAAATGAACTATAATTTAAATCCAAACAAACCTGTCTATGTAAATTGTCTGGTCTTCAATGAGATGATCGGCATATATTTTATCGTATAAAGTAGAAGGTGACTTGTCTTTGATGGACGGCATTATAACGCAATTGTTTGGATGTGTTGATAATACTAGTAGAGGTAACGGGATGAACTGAGGGGACAAGTACAAGAACCCCCTTAAGTACGCTGGGGGGAAGACGGCGAATCGCTGTGGGGGTGGGGAATGGGGAGGGGGATGATGACTCCTCAGTCAATCCTAACTTACGGCGATTGGTTTCCTAGAGTACTCTAGGGTTTAGTTTCTTATTAGCATTCAAATCCTCACTTTTCTACGCAACGTTTGCCTAATTCTTTTTCATGAATACGTGTATTCTTTGAGAGTAAATAATTAGCACTGACTGGAAAAAATTTGGTACTTAATTCTATATGGAGCTACTATATGTACCTACCTTTAGGTACATAACCCACATAATAAAGGTAAGAACTACATGTACATATCGTTTCTCATACTTCCCCTCTTCACTTGTGAATGCTGGTGCCGCTTAGCAGGAGTGATTTGGATTCACGCCCTTCTTATTCGTTGATGCATGCCAAGAGTTATCTAGTTTACCCCGCCATGCACTCCGATAAGCTAAATATAACTAATACTCATCCATACACACACACAAACACACAAACACATCACACAACGTTCCAGAAAGGAGTTTTGAAAAGATGAGCGATAGCGGTGACGAAGAGGTTCCTGTTTTGATAGAAGCCAATGATGTGGAGACGCTCGGGAAGGCACCAATTACTATTGTTACGGGATACTTGGGCGCTGGAAGTATGTATGAATTTGCTTCCCATTAGACTTTACTGCATGTGAAGCAAAATATGTACTTGGAGTTAAAATTTTCATTGATGGACAGAAACAACACTTCTAAACTATATCTTGACAGAACAACACTCAAAGAAAATTGCGGTAATTTTGAATGGCTTGTAACCCTTTTTTTTAGATGGGCTTGGGTACCAGGAATGCTGTAGCTAACCAATCAATTATTCTTAGAATTCGGGAATTGTAAGCATATACCTAGGGTTTTAACATATCGGAAAAGGCTTTTTAGTTAATAGCGAAGAATCTTTTGTGTCCTACCAGCTGTGGACATTGAGAAGTCTCTAACTATCCAGACGGATGGCCAACAAGTGGAAGAGTGGCTAGAGCTGGCCAATGGATGTAAGCACAAGTACCCAAAAATCTTTAACTCTTTGTGACTCTAGTATTGATGTTTATATATATATATAGGTATTTGTTGCTCTGTAAAGTATTAAATTAACACCTTAAATTGACCTTTAAGTATATTTAACGTCATCAACTCTTAGAGATGTCGGTGTAGCTGCAATCGAAAACCTCATGGAGCGCCGCGGCAAGTTCGACTATATCCTCCTAGAAACAACCGGCTTAGCTGATCCAGGAAACATCGCGCCGCTTTTTTGGCTCGACGATGGCCTTGGCTCCTCTATCTTCCTAGATGGTATTGTCACACTTGTCGACGCGGCAAATATCCTCCGTTCACTTGACGATACGGCAGTGCTGGGTGGAGGGAGCCCAAAGGAAGGGCGAAACGAGACAACCATAGCACATTTGCAGATCTCACACGCAGACGTCATCGTTGTGAATAAAGCCGACTTAGTAACATCCGAGCAGTTAGAAAAAGTCAAGAGTAGAATTACGGGAATAAACGGATTGGCAAAGATCTTAGTCACAGAGAGGGGCAAAGTGGAGGGTTTGGAGGGGTGGCTACTTGATATACAGGCTTACAAAGATGTTGGTAACCTGAAGACAAGTGTGAAGTCGATAATTGATCCCGTATGTCTCCCTAGACTTAATTGCGAGTTTAGGAACTACAGCTTATTTAATTAATAGGCGATTTCGACTGTTTCTCTTGAGCTACCACTGCTAGATCAGAGAAAATTAGATCTTTTAGAGGTGTGGATACGTTCTCTGCTATGGGAGGGTGAAGTTCCATTCCCACCATGGTTACAGGTGGATAAGCCTTCCGAAGAAAAGAAAAAGCTATCAATACTTGATATACACAGGCTCAAAGGAAGGGTTTTGATGAGAGATGGGAAACAACGGCTGATCCAGGGTGTCAGAGAGGTCTTTGATATTTTTGATGCTCCTAACCAAGAGGCTTTTGGTCATACGAGCGGAAAGATTGTACTGATAGGACGGGGATTGGATAATGTGGATTTAAAGGGAAGTTTAGACTGGTTCATCTTACAAAATCAAGAGAGTCAAGGATGAATTTGTGGCTTGAAGCATTGTATTTTGCATAGCAGATAGCCGAACAAGAAATTCTAGAGAAGCAAAAGTCAGTGCGACATGGTGGTTGGAACTCGCTTGTGGGTGTTTGAACTCAAGGGGTGTCAGACCCAAGGCTCTCCTATGCCGTGATCTTGCATGGATATTGATTGTAGCGGATACGGTGCGGTGTGGGGCTCTTCGAGACAGACATTTTATTGGGATTCTCAGACGGTCACTAAAACACTTCCCACTGGTCTGCGGATGAGGGATTTGGAATCGAACCTGAGGATGATGATGAGCCCTAAGTTTCAATGGCAAAGTCAACTCTTATTTAGACGAGAGCTTCCTCCATCTACCGTATCGCATTAAATTAATTTCTACTATCCATTACATATATTTTCTTGCTTGTGTCCTTTTGTTCTCTCCGCCCCACATCATTTTATGAGCTGTAAGGCCAACACTTCTTTTGACTATTGCCGATATTGATAGCCGCAATCGGCCAAACCGAGGATACTACCCCAACGCCGCAGTGAGCTACAATATTCTACCATATATATCTATAGCAGATTAGCACCCATATCCTTGCGTGTATAGTATACTAGCTGATTGACTGAATATCGAGGGTATCTAGTGGTGGAAATACTAATTGATACATGTAGTCGGTAGAGCAGAGAACCAACACATTACATAAATGTAGCCCAGGGGCAGCTAATTACATGTACATATATTCACTGACTGACTGTGGACTGTGGACTGCCGCTTTCCCTCTTTTATTTTAGTTGGTACCCAGCTCAAGTCCATACCCCACCACATACAACCCGGCAAGAGGGCAGGGACCACTGTATCCACTGACCACCAGGACGCACCAGCGGCACCATCACCAACACCCAACACTTACTCTCTGCACAGTCGCTCCGGCAGTCAATCCAGTCGACCAGCCAGCACCCAGCCTGAACTGAAAAACAGTGAACAAAACAAATCCAATCAGTAGCGTTGGCTCCGAATCCTGTTGCACCGCCTGTTGTGAATTTTCTTTCTTTTCTTCCCTTCAGTTCTTACACCCGTCTGCCAACTTTCGCCTTGCGTGCATGCTTTGCTGAGGCTCCAACTTCTTTCTGGCTTCCTCTACTGTTCAATTCGTGCTTCCATTACCCCCCCCCCCAACGCAGCCTGGATAGTGAGCTGCCCCTCTGCTTTCCGAAACCATACACCCACTCATCCATCACCCATCCATACCTACATATCTACATACCTACATACACACATCATCTCTACATACTTTCTCTCCCTTCCATAAAACTCGCACTTCGGCAAGCTTTCGTGGTTCCTGCTAGAAACAATATATCATTACCGTTAATCCGGCCTACCACCGCTTTGAAAACCTTCCTCCATCTATCCGTTAGTCACCGCTTACTGTAGGTCACATACCACGCGGAACAATACACTTATCGTCCTTCATAGCCACCCCTCATACTAGTACCTACATATCCAACGTAACCCAACCCAACCCACCCCTCTTTCGCCCGTGCTTTACCCTCACGCGCCCCTTCCTCCTCACCTGATCCGAGCGCGACGCTCGTCTGAGGTTCCTTCTCACTTCTTTTCCGACCGTTACCCTTTTCTACTTTTCTTCTATTCGTCCACCCCACCACTACTACCACCATCACCTACTCTTTTCTCGTCTCTAGTCAAATAAGAGAAAGAAGGAAAGAAGTGAGAGAGTGAGAGAGTGAGAGAGTAAGAAAAGGAAACAGTTCAAACCCAAAAAAAGAAATAAAAACTCAATTTTTAATCTATTTATCAATTTTGATAACCCACTTCCCCAGCGATAACTTGCAGCTACTAGCTGCTTGAACGAAGCACAAAAAAAACCTTATCGCCGAAACACTTCAGCAATGACGAAGGGCGGGGTGACAACCGACGCGTTGGACGCAGAGCCTCTTCCCCCTATATCCCCACCACAGCACTCGGATTCCCATAGCAACAACAACGGCAACGGAAACCATAGCACCAACGGGCAAGAAATGAATGACATGACTAAAGTATCAGATCCTTTACAGGACGACGATGCGAAGTCTACTACTAGCGAGCAGGACAACGAGCGTGTTCGGGAGAAACTCAAAAAGACCTCTATTGCTAATGTACGATCCGACTCTTCACTTGCATGTGAACACGGGGAGAAGGAGGAGGAGGCACCACCAAGCACAGCCATCTCAGAAACAGATCAGGACATGAGCGACGGAAAAGAGGATGAGAATCGACGACGGAGGAAAAGAAGCTTTGATGAGACTGAGGGTGACGGAGATGGAGATGGAGGTGGTGGCAACAAGGATCAACACACTCGACATAGAGTCCACGAAAGAAAAAGGAGTAGGGAAATTTCAGATGAAGATATGGCCAAAGCTGCCAAAGCTCTTAACAGAGTCAAGACTCCACCAACACACCCCGAAGAAGATGAAATAATGTCTCAAGGCGAAGAGGAGACAAGCACATCAATCACCAGTCCACGAAAGCTAGAGAGGAAGAGGGGCAGGGGTAGACTCGACGAAGACGAGAAGGACAAGGAGGTGGACCCTAAGAAGAAAATCTCTAGGAAAGAGGAGGAGTGGAATAGGGCAATCGAGAAAAGCGTGCCATCTACGATTAGGGGCAGCACGAGTGTCAATGTTTCTACCTCCGAGGTGACCAATGGCAAAGACTCTGTCATTGTCGAATCTATCACTATGAAGCCTGCAGAGGGAGAGGTAAACACTTGACACTCAAGATGCTAGATGAAATTCTCTAGTAAAATTTCTCTGTAGGATGCTGATTGACTATAGCAGCTTCCCTCTAGCAGCGGATTCGCAAACACATCTGTAAAGTCCCCCTTCGCCACAGCGGGTGCTAACGCTAAGCCACTTTTCGGGCCTGGCACGAGCACCTCGGATCTATTCAAAAACTCAAAGTTTGGCACTGCATCGGCATCGGCATCCCCGTTTGTGTCGGCATCCCCATTCGGTTCTCTGGGTACCCAAACCTCCGGATCTTCAAGCCCTTTTGGTGCCGGTGGATTGAGTGGTGGTAGTAAGATCAAGCCTTCTGGTTTTGGTAACATAGGGTTTGGTAGCGTATATGGTCCTTCTGGCTTTGCAGCCCTCGCGTCAAAATCGGGTGATGTTATTTCTTCGGCACCAAAATTGACAAAACTACTTGGTAGTACTCCAACCAAGCCGTTCGGGACACCCGATGAAGACGATAAAGGCACGAGTGACGAAGATGACGAGGGAAGTGATGGGGATGTGGAGGACAAAAAAGAAGATTCTGCAGCCGACGATAAGAAAGAGATTTTTACAGAGCAAGAGGGTAAGTCATTATTACCTAACTCCCTAATATCGTAACGCCTGTGCGGCCCCTCCCTAATACTAACTCATGATCTTAGTTGTAACTGGCGAAGAAAATGAGACTACTATCTTTAAGACCCTTGGCAAGATTTTCTTCTTTGATAAGGAAAATAAGCAGTGGAAGGAGCGTGGCCGTGGGACACTGAAGCTCAATAGAACCATCCCATTTGCGGAAGCTGAATGCGATGAAGAGCTAGGTTTGGGAGAGAAGCATAAGGATAGTGCAAGGTTGATCATGAGAACCGAGGGAACATATCTAGTTGTTCTGAATGTACCAATTTACAAGGGCATGAAAATAGGGGGAGACCCAAATGGGAGCATACCAACGACCAACGTACTGCAGTTCATGACACTGGAAAACGGAACCCCGATACAAATGATTATTAAGGTATATCAGCTCTAGCCTGTATTGTTACTGGTAGTAGATGACTAACGCATTTTGTGAGTAGTGCAAATCAATGGCAATTGCGAAGGAGCTGCACAAACACGTCAGTGACCTGCAGGAAGAGTTGTTTACATAGTTTTTAAGAGGGTCCCGTACCTTTTATATTTATCCCCGACTTTCTCCTGCGTTTTTTTTCTTTGTCGAAAAGAATATACTACGGGATCTTTCTATTTCTACAAGTACTAAAACCCAAAATGAGTTTCCCGCCTGTCACATTACCCGTTGGTGTCTTGGACAGGGTGACAGCCACGACGGAGGGGCCATATTATTTTGGCCTTTCCCCACCTGCCCTTGTCGTTCGTGTTCTTCAGTGTTTAAAGTCCGTTTTATCCTTGCCCACGTACTATTTTACCACACTTTTTATCCTTGTATAACGCCTACATCAAAATTTCTTCTAGGTCATCTGATTGTTGGTGATTTCTTAAAATTCTATGCACTTTCTTCGCCAGATCCCTCCCCCCTTTTTTTTCTTGTTCCCTAATGTCAATTCCTTGGGGGTTCATTCTTCAGCTGAGTTGACATACTGGGAACAAAAAGATACTGTTTTACTTGCCTGGAGTTGTATTATTATTTTTGCTCGAGGTTTCTAGGGTGGTTCTTGGATTTCTGGTTTAAATTTCCCTAAGTATTCATATTTCATATTTCCGTTGGGTTATAAGTTAATTGGCTTAATACATGTGATCTTTTGTAGTAGTATTTCTCGAGGTATGGGGTTTAAGGTGCTTATAGGCTGATTGTTGAGCAGTAGTATTTTTACTACATATTCCGTTTATTGAAAAAAAATCCATATTTCGGGTTATATAATCCATTTACTTTATAAGGGTTGGCAAATCTAGTGAAAAAATAAAATCTATTCGGTTTGGTACAAGCAACAAAATCTGACACAATAGAAATATAAACGAATCTTCATTATCCCCTATTCATATAAATAATAAATAGATCTGAATGTGATCTTCTGGAACTTTATAGCTCCTTTGATTTGATATTTGTTGCTAGGCTGACTTGTGAGGGGGTTGTGCTTCTCGCACTAGTAATTTAAGTCATGATAGATCACTCGATATTCATTCTCACATTATGTAGTATGTTTTTATTTAATATGAGATTAAGCAGATTTTAGTTTATGATTATGGAAGCATAAATCTATGGAAGCGCAAATCGGTCAAAACCTAATTCACCGCCGGTGGTAAATCAAGGTACAAAAACGCTGGATTCTAGCATATGTACATGCTATTTTCACTAAATCCAGCGTACTCTGAACTTAAGTCAAAATTAATTTACTAAGACAGGGTGGCTTATCTCTAATATGTTTGGTGGCCTAGTCACTTTGCCACCTAAGCAAATTAAGTAATGCCAATTAGGAGTGTATGATCTAAGTATAGGGTACTAGACCAAGTGAAAAGAGTGTATAATAGCGCTCAAAACGGGTTTATTTGTACTTTAATTTACCGCCGGCGATAGATTTAGGTTTTGACCGATTTGAAGCCCCATATAAATCGATCAAAACTTAATTTACAGCCGGTGGTAAATTCAGGTTTATCAGCACTTGTGCATGAAGATTGCACTGAGGTCAGTATACTAGAGCTTAACTCTTGTGGGAGAGAAGTGCTCTATTAATATTACAAATGACTAACAGTGGTAATTTCAAGTTCTAGCATGCTGACCTCAGTGTAATTTCCACGTACAAGTGCTGACCTACAGCATTACTATACTGTATTATATACATATATACTTGAACTTACCACCGGCGGTAAATCAGGTTTTAAAATATTTGCGCTTCTATACATACCAAGACATTAAGCACGATATAAGTGACCTTACTTACTTTTATTTATACTAAAGAACGACAATAGTCTCAATACACGTACCCTAGATACATGGTCAGATCCCCCATTCTGGAGGTAAGCTTAAGCCCCACTATAAAAACCTTTACTAGCAGCTCCATACTCTACCCTCCTATTACTCAGACTTGAGATCCAAATCACTTGTGTCATTGTATAATCTGATCAGAGTATAATAATTTTTTTAAGAGGGAAAACAATAATACTAACCCAAGACTACATAGTTAGTAGTACTTTATTATTGAGTTCGGGCCTCATATATGGAATTTCAGTCTATTGCTTAGTCTTTCTATGATACACGCCAATAATTAGTATGTACCACGAAGAGTCTACATGTATGCCATATTTGTGGGATTATAAAGAAATCAGGCCCTATAAAAATGTTTGAAGCACTACATGTAGGCATATATTTATGGGTGATGATGAAATTCATAACGTACATGTAGCTGAAGGCTATGGTACTCGAGCTCATTAACAAAAGCAAAAACAAAAGAAATAAGTAAACGTACAATAAGCACAAAACTACTCTCGGCCGTACAGTCATTTTACCACATTTCCTTGTCTCGTCTCTACCTTTCCATTGCCCCGTATCCCCATCTCAGTTCTCTATCCGCACTACTCTCTCACCTCACCTCATTTCTAGTAATCTCCCTTTGTCTTACAAATTGGTTCCAGATTAACACTCCTTCCACCCACTTCTCTTCCGCTTCTTTACCCCGGGCATAGCAGTGTTATTAGGTTGTGAGGAGTTTTGCATGTATTTATAGGTAACATCAATAAAGAATTACATCGCTTATAGTATTCCTATAAACGAAGATAAAAATAGGGCAAGTCCTACAAATTAATCTATAGTTCATATTTTTAGGATGTGCGATAGTATAGCTAGAAGTCTGTATATACTTAATAAGTTGAGAAAATATGCGGTATATGCTGCTAAGACCATAGTCGAGGTGCTGTATATACCTAAGGAGTTAGAATAGAGATATATTGCTAATATGTGGGATGAGTGATCAGTGATGATCATCCTTACATACATAATGCATTCCTGTTTCCGTTTGTCTATATTACCTTCAATTCTACCCTAAAACATGGGCACAACGGAGAAAAAATACCTAGATCTAATATTTTGATTTCTGAATAGCAAGATTCTAGTTATACTCCATCTCTAGGCATATGAAACCTTAGCTAGTGGATGGTAGATTATGATTCTTCATAATCTTTATTAATAGTGGAAAATCCGTATATAATGCTTGACTATTGCGTAAGCTTAAACGATAAGAGCGTACTTAATACCTGCTGATCATACTGTACAGGAATGCCAAATAAACCACTTCTACTTCTGCTTGCACGCCGCCTACTCTAAAGCTAGAATTAAGAGAAAAAAAGATACCGATCCTTCAATAAAGCAAACAAAAAATTGCACCAAGATATAAAAATAACGCCATCGTAATCTAGTCATCAAACGTCACCTCTTCCTCCCACCTACTGCTGCAGCGGTTGGTCAGTATATATTGTTAGGTGTAGGTATAAATGAGCAGGCGATTTACTCAGAACGATGTGAAGCAATAACAGATAAGCACTGAAACTCGCCCGAAAAAGCTGCCTTCCACAATCGGATATTACCATCATCCCCTGCACTACTCAAAACAGTTCCCGTAGCGTTCCATGCAACCCTCCATACATCACTATGGTGATCATCAAAGTCTGCAATCAAATCAACAGACCAGCGCTCATCTTCTGCACTCCCTCCAATTTCTTCGCTATCAACAACAGGCATTAATTCGTCCGCTCCGACCAAACCTGCACCCAAACCTGCACCCACACCGGGCCTAGGCCGTCGTCCGACTCCACTAGGATATCTACTTTTCGGGGCTGCAAGGTTTCCAGCACTGGTTGTAAGCTTAAATATACGGACATGGCCATCTTTGCATGCAGTAGCAATGAGGTGGTAACTTCTCCCCATCCCTGCAGCCCAGCTAACATCACGAACAAGACCACGATGCCCTTTCAAATCCTCCGCAGGCCGGAATTTACCAAGTTTATTATGCCGATACACCTGAGCTTTATCCATAGCGCCAACGACAAGCTGTTCCCCACCCCAACGGGAAGGACAGAAATCAAGACAGAAAGAAACCTCGTTTTCCTTTGCAGGAGCTATAGAGAGAGTATGGATTACGTCGACTGCGATCCAGTGCGTGAGATCTTGGGGTTCGCGACATTCGTAGATATGGACAGTCCCATCTGTTGAGATGAAGCCAAGCTTAAGGCCTGTTGAAGTTCCAGAAGCTGAACAGGCGGAGGTAGGCGGGAAAGAGATGTCATAAACAGCCGAGTGGGCTTCTGAGGTCATTTGGAATTGGCGTTTCCAACGAAGGTTTGAGCCCTTCGGTTCTGTCGAATAGGGCGATGATTAGCTGCATGGTTAATGGAATTGATGGCCGGATAAATATATAGGTAGATTTCAGATTTACCCATTTCTTGCTCTTCCCATATCCTGACGGTTCGGTCATAGGAGCAGGTCGCGATGATTTGGCCGTGTTCTGGCGGTCCCCAGATCACCTGGACGAATCAGCGACGGTACCGATTAAAAACTGACCCCGCTTCTTCTTGAAAGCACACACTTTATTGATGCTAGCATCGTGAGCTCTAAAAGATTCACTGATAACCCATTCCCCTTCGTCGTTTAGGTCAAACACCTTTAGTCGCTGATCGGACGAAACCGTCGCCATACGCCTACCATAGAAATCTATCCAGAAAACGCCCAACCACTCGTGCAAACCCCAAATCAGTAAACTGAAACCGGGAGAAATATAGCAGTACGTAGATATGAGTGCAGTGAGCGGAGCAGAATTGTGTAAATACCGTATGCGACATCGTGCACGAGGTCATCGTGACCGGTGGAGAAATTGATGTAGCTAGGTTGATTAAGGCTTCTTCCAGACATTGATGGATGGATAGAGCTATCACGACCTCTCTGTAATTGAAATCGGCTGCTGCTGTGGCCGGTGAGCACAGAAGATTTTTTTGCGGGTTCGAAAGGAATTGGATCGCAGAACGAGCGGCAGCGATCCAATTGCGGGTGTTATTCCTTTCAACGAAACAAGAATCGAGGAGCTCAACTTGTATTTGCCGGGAAAAACGGAAAAAGAAAAAAAAACCAGAACCCAACGTTGCAGCTCCTCCGGGGCGTGGCCCCCGTGCAGAGCCTCCTGTCTCGCCTCTGAGCTTGGCGAAAAATGTTTCCGATATCAGATGTCAGATATAGATTCTTCCCGGCAGATCTTAAAAGATTCCCTTGCGCCCAAGCCGCCGTACTAGGAGGGAGAAAAAATCCCAAATTAAGGAATCTACATACTTCACCTTAATACAACACGAAACTCTCTAATGTAACCAAGGTATAAGAATAAGTTCTTCTATACTACCAAGTACATGTATGCTTGCAAAAAGTACACGAACAAGGAGAAAATTTCTTCAGAGATTAAATAGTTATCAGTCCAAGTTACCAGGAAAAAAAGGAAAGTCCCCATCTCTCTTAATTTTCAACCACACTCTCAATCCCAGCAGCCTTCCAGAAGGCCTCCCTCTCTCTCAGTGCATCCTCAACCCACTTCTTAACGAATTCGTTCTTGATGCCCTCTCTAACGTGTAAGAACTCTTTAAGGTCCTTCTCTGCCTGGTATTTCTTTTCATATTCGATGGTCTGACAAACTAGTTCGAATCGGTCCACTAAGATAATATAAATAAATGCCAGCACTGGTAAATGTGAGTTTGATATCGGAGAAGTATGGGGACTAACCATCCTTCACGAAAATAGCCTCTTTTGTTTCACCTATTTCGTACTCCTCCCACAAGCCCATAAACTCTTTGGCAATGGCCTCAGAAATTGGCTTCAAAAGCTGCCCGCAGATGTACTCCATGGACTCTAGTTCCCTCCTGTATTTTTCATCTGCGGTGGGGTCACAAATTAGTATGCTAAAGTGGAAATGTGATCTATTTCTAGTGTTTATACCTTTGGGGACATTGTCAGGTGGTGTAATATCGCCGACTAAGGCTTCAGCCATGTCGTGGATTAGTGCTAGCTTGATGCAGCGGTCCTTATTTATTCCCTCCTCGGGTGGACAAAGCATAGTAATGATTGACATCCGATACATGTGATCTGCTATAGACTCTGCGTTTGATTGAGGATGTTTAGGAAACTCGGCAATTATAGACGCAATATTAAGGCAGAAATTGAGAATCACCTCCATGACGGATATCAAATCTCCTCCAGCCCTCCCTTGGGGTTGTCTTCAACCGCTCAATGATGTGCAAGAAGGCTAGAGGAGAACTTGATGCTGAAGCCTCTGGTTTAGGGATAGAATTTAGGACTATGAAAGTAATAGATCTTAGCGGAATCATGTTTAGGATTTTCATTTAAAATAGTTCTGGAGTCATACCAGCATCAAGAGTCCAATTTTTGATGAAATTGTTTGCGTTTGTATTTGCTTTAGGCTGTTCAGCGAAGTTTTATGATAGCGTAGGGTTACTTACGAGAGATCTCAGACATAGCTATAGGGTACTTTGTAGGTATGGTGTTTAGAATAGGAAGATTTAATAGCAGTAGAGAATTATGAAATGGAATAGGAGTGAAAGGGAATAGGAGGAATCTATAAGGAAGGGAATGGAGAAGGGCAATATCTATTATCTAGAAGAACTTCTCCTATAGGCAAAGTCTGCGTGTTCCCGGACGTGTCTAGACAGGCCTCTTTCCGATAACCCGTGCACCATGAAGCGGCTCAACAAAGCAAGTTTCAACGACCTTCGGTATGATGCTAGTACAGCTCATCACAGGGGTTAAAACCAACAGCAAAGGTACACTCTTATTTGGAAGGACTGCGTGTCTGTCTCACTTCTAATCCAGTGCCCAGTTGGGTAGTTGATATGCTGCATGTACGTAGCAAGGAGCCACAGAACTCCTAGATCTCTCCCACCCATATCTAAAATCTTGTCGCTCAGTTGATTTCGTGTGGTACTCTATACTTCAAACATTTCATATCGCGTATCAGCTGAACCATTAGACCCCTCCATCTATCCTCCGTCATTCCCCTCAACTCCCTCTCTCTCCCTTCGTCATCCCGCTTCCTCCCGCAATTCCCGACCTAATAAGCTTCCAATGAAGTCACCTCCCACTGCCGTCTCGCTACTCCTCACAAACCTGCAGCTGTTAGATTACGACAACGACCCCGAAGAATCCTTCCCCATCACTCCCGATGTATTTACCTCGCTAAAAAACAAGGGTAAAGCCTTCGAGCACATCGTCTACCACCTCTTGCATATTCTTGATCCGGAGGAATGCGACCTTGTATGCGGTTTCCGCTCTCACTGTTTTGTCTAAAAGAAGCAAAGAGAGGAAAAAAGCTAATTCTGGAGACAATAATGCCAGAGATTGGATGCATGTTGGCCAATATTCGAACCCGCCCAGTCGCGTGAGTTGCGCAACATCGTTTTCAAATGGCTCACTGATCTCAAGAAGAATGGCCAATTGGGGGGAAACATTCTGGTCCGACGGACACTGTTAGACGACTGCTCGGGTGACCGATATGAGGAGTTACTACTGTCGCTATCCACAACAGTCCTGCGAGACCAGATCGAGAAAGGAAATTTCCAGGGTGTGGATCGTAGAACTTTCGGTATGTTCCGCAATATATAGCGCAAACTAGCCATCACCATTGCTATATTTCTTGTACTTGGTAGCTGACTGGTAAAAAATACAGCATACAAACAAACATACTCGCTTGCCCCCTCACCCAAAGCTTTGACAGCTTTGATATTGGCATATCAATCATCATTGACACGTCTTCTCCACTCTCGCCATTTATTAAAATCACAATGGTCTTCGTTTGCTGCATTTTTAGAGTCTAAAGAGTTACAAATCACTAAAATTCAAGAAAGTCTACCGCAATTAACTACTAATGAAGCTCTAAAGATTCCTCCAAAAGGGTATGAAGAGGAGATTTTACGGAAATGGAGGAGTAATTGGCTCGGTGACCAGCGATGGCTCGACATTTTGTTGAGGGGCGATCCGGAGTACATGAGTGATCAGTTTTTTGAGTTGCCGTTCCAAAAGGCATTGAACAAACACCACCATTTTAAAAATGGACTAGTCGGTGTGAGAACTGGTGATATCAGTCTCTTAGCATTAGAGAAGCAGGTTCAGGAGCAAAAGAGCAGATTAAAAGAGTTACGAGAGATGAGGGAGGAAGCCTTAAGGACTCTTCCAGGATTAAACTCCACAAATTCTAGTAGGGTAAATGCTGGAACAGGTTCCCAGGCTGAGAAAGAAAGTCTGAAAGTAGTGTTTGACCAACATCAGGTTTGTATCACAAACTACATGATATTCAGAACCCACCCGTATCTCACAGCTGATCTATTCGTAGTGTCTACGTAGTGGTCAAGTGAAAGTTCCCAACAACCACATGACACACCAACAAGACGAATGTATGCTCCAGTAAAGTGAGGCAAACAATAGGTTATGTTTACTGATTTGCCTTACCAGATACCGAACTCATGGACTCCCTACGTGAAGACCTAGCGGCAGCCGGGATACATATAAGACGAGAGATAACAACTGTTTTACCGGAATATCAGTTCCAGCCTGCGTCAACTAAACAAGTTGCGCAAGAGGAGGCACCAAGATCCAAGGGAAAATATATAGACTCAGATGAAGAAATGCCCGATAGCGAACTCCATGAATATGAATATTCAAGATACGATAGCGAACTGGATCATGACATCGAGATGTCCGAGTCACCTTTGCGGAAACCTTATAATCACATAAATAACCCTTTGATAAAGGTTTCCCAGCAGGTCGAAGAATATGAGCCGCAACCGACAGCCTCTAGCGATATCTCGTACCAAGGAAATGACGATGATGAGGAATTGGGCGCCTTCGGGGAGTCAATAATCACCTCTGACATACCATCTAGTCATGCAGACCCTATTTACCCATTACCGCCCCCACAAGACAAATCACAAATACGAGGTTTGTTGGGATTTGGAGACGATGAGCTTTTAGCAGAACAGGTAACAACCTGGCCTGGTTGTCTTGTTAACATGATTTTACAAGGGCCAAGACTAACCTTCTAGATCGTGTCAACTATGACTGCAACCAACTTTTCACCGGAGAGGCCATCACCCATCAAGCGCAACCAACTACGGCACTCTTATAGGCCGCCAATCTTAGATGACACATTTGATATAGATGAAAGGAGATTGAGTCTAAGTACCAATAAAAAACTACACAATGAGCAATCTCCCTTCTCATATTCGTCAAGAGATGGGTTTTCTACACCAGTGAGGGACCAGACAGCTTCTCCAACCCGCAAGGAAGACCTGCTGCTCTCTTCTGATTATAATTCCGTCTTTAAGTCTCGTCCGAAGATAGCCGTGTCACCGACCTTAACACCTGCTGGTGGATCACCGTTCCCAGACCTGTCCCTAATGTCTGGAATGAGCATGGCTCCTGAAGCGGTATTTTTAGAAGACGACATGGCAGATTTTGCAGTGGAGCATGCTTTATCGCCACTAGTGAGGAAGAGTGGTAGGAAGGGGGATATGTAAGGGTAGGTACTCTGTATATATATAGAAAGGTTCAGCTTTGGGGGTGACCAGCTTCAGAGCGAAGTACCCCAATATGTATGCTGTAGCCTGAGTTAGACCTTAGAGAGGGTGTTAAGTGTACATCGGGGATACGATATGTGTGAAATTTCCCCCGAAATATTTCAAGCCAATTCTCAAAAACTTCTGGGGATCGGAGTTCTTGGGCGACTATTATAACTGTTGGGGTCGTATCCGGTTTGAGGCCTTGTCTAGTTAAAGAGCAGGCATCTACGCAAGTGTCTACAAAGGGCCTGATGAGGGCTTCGTTATAGATTGTATCGCAAGCTATTACGGCAGAAAACGAAGTGCCAGCTGATAATGAAGGATGATATCGAATATCATCAGTCTCCCAGTCCAAGGAAATTGTTGATATCTCTGGTATATTGTTGGTAATCTTTGCGGATTTCCTGCCCCGTCTTGATATATTTTTCGTGCTTATTCCTGGTAAGTTTTCGTCTAAGTTCTTCTGGGCGAGCTTCATGACATATTCCTGATCACTGTGGTAGTACTTTGCTACTCGTGTACCCAGTGTCAATGCAAGTACAGCTGCAGAGCCACCACCGAGTTCTAAAACGGATCCTGATTGTGAAAGAATCCCATGGGTAAAAAGTAAGTTCTGTTTATCGCATACCCACTCCGCAAATTCGGGAGTAATTTTCCATAGAACTGTGTATGGATCAGCAAGAAATTTAGAGCCAAGTAGAATTATTTTTCTTCTGATATGATAGCAATGTCTAAGTAAGAACATACCAGCGCCTGTTGTCCCTCCTTCGCGTGACGAAGATAAAAGCGTAGGGGATTGGTAAATGGTTAGATCTTGGCCAGCAACAGTCAAGGATAACGAAGAGGCATTGCGGTCGAAAAAACCTAGGTTTCTTGAAGATGGAACTACGGAGAAGAGGATAGTGGATTCTGATGCCAGCCAAAATCATTTAGAATGTCAGCGCCTGCACATCTGTAATCTAATAAATGGGAGTTTGGGTAACCTTCGTAGACGTCTACTACCTCTTCGCCGAGGATTGATAGGAAGGAAGCGAGAGTCATATGGAAGGGGTATATGTGAAGGTCTACGTTTCTGAGAGTTGGAGGGGAGGGACTCTGGGAGGTTCCTGTGTTCTACTAGTAGTTTATGAATACATGCAGTCAACAACTACAAGATGTAGCTAATTTTCCTGCATGCCAGAGAATACACGCAAATTGATTTTTCCTGTGTTAAACGCGATAAGTACATACATGCAGTTACACGGGCCTTATAGTTTGACTTTCCGGGTAATCATAGACTGTGCATATATGTACAGCTTCTGGTAGAAAAGATCGGGAAATTAGGTAGCAGACAAGGGCTGTTAGGACAATAATCCTACTAGAGTCTTCGTCGAGAACATGATAGGCCAATCAAGCCCTCGAATCTAGGGTTTTACGTTTCCCGATCTTTTCTACCGGAGGCTGTACAGGAAGTGTCAGTTCTGCCCTACTCTACGGTACAGGAGCGAACAATGTACCGACACAATGGTAAAGTATGTAATATTACGTAAATTTCCAATGAGTTGGGATAACTGATTTGTTCTATACATACATATTAAAAGAGCAAAATTCTGATACGAACAGCTACAGGTGGGGCTGTGCATTGATGCACAATAGCCAAGGAATATAATTTCTTGGTACGGATACTGCCGTCAACCCCAGAGTGAAAGGGTCGTCTAGATTCATACTCACAAGCTTGATCACCATTATTGACATATGGAGGCCGAAAACCCTCGGGTTCCGAGGTTCAAGTGTAAAGCAGTGTGGGGATGAATGACCTATAGGTATTGGTTACGCCCTCCCAAAAGTGTTGGGAAAGAACACGTCTCGCCTTCTCTGTACTTGAGCTTGAACTGTGACCTCTGACTCTACATAATGAAGCCCTGTGTGACCGCCGAGAGAACAAAGGAAACATAAAAAGTGCATAATATTGAAATGTTAACTCTGCTCACCTACTGGTGCGGCGAGAATTGAGACATCTGATACCGAAGCAGGCTGACGTTCTCCATTTTGGGAGAATCCAGGGGCTCCAATCATGTGGTTGCTAAGGAGACCTCCAAGTTGTTATCCAGGTATGCATGGCCGCTCAAAGGCCTCCTTTGCTTTTGGGCTGATGTGCACTCGCCCATCCTATTCACTTACATAAAGCATCATCATCCCCACCGTCAATCGCGCGGCAACCAAGAGACCTCTAGTCTCCTCTCATAACTCTCATCCTCTTGTTCACGTAAGTTGAAGTGACTCGTGTTATTACTGCTACTGTTATATTCTTCCCCCTCTCTACTTCTAGCAAGCACTACTCTATTGCCTCGCGTTGTCGTCATGACCGACCCCCACAAACAGATCTTGCAACCGTGCATCACCAAAAAGCCTCCTTTCAACGTTCAGGTCCCCGATGTCACGCCAAAAGAAGGCGAGGGCATCCCCCGCCGTCACCCGGGCTCCATAAACGGTCTTAGAAACCGAATGGAGGAAGACGTTAGGACCACTTACGACATCGTTAAGCGTGGAGCCGCGAAGTTTGGAGATGCACAGGCTCTTGGAACTAGGAAGTTGATCCAACTCCATGAAGAACAAAAGATGATCAAGAAAATGATCGATGGTGTTGAGCAAGAGGTTCCAAAGAAATGGCTCTACTATGAAATGAGCGAGTACACGTACATCTCCTTCAATGAGTATCTAACTCGTGTCAATACTATTGGTGCTGGTCTAAGAGCCCTGGGGCTAGTAAAAGAGGATCGCCTTCAGATCTTTGCTGCTACTAGGTATGTGTAATATTATATGAATTGTTGTTTCAAAGGATCAGTGCTTATAGGATTATAGTGCAAATTGGATTGGAATGTCACATGGTTGGTTTTTTCTTTCATTTAACTTTTACTATATTTGTTGCTGAGGTTCCATTCTAGGCTGTGCTTCTCAGTCGATGCCAATTGTCACTGCATACGATACCCTTGGTCAATCAGGTCTTACTCACTCGCTCGTGCAAACCGAAGCAAAAGCTATTTTTCTTGATCCGCATTTGCTCCCCCAGCTTGTAGAGCCACTCAAAGAAGCGACCAAGGTCTCCTTCGTCATATATAATATCGAAAGCCCCGTCAAGCAGGAGGATATCGATAAATTGAAATCCACCCATGAAAGGCTAAGAATTTTGAGCATTGACGAACTTGTGAAGCTTGGAGAGGAAAATCCTGTGGAGCCAAATCCTGCTGGACCAGATGATCTCTGTGGTATTATGTATACCTCAGGCTCTACCGGCACTCCCAAAGGTGTACCACTTCTCCACAAAAACGTCATTGCTGCAGGTACAGTACACATCTTTCCTTGTGAGGGAATCATATAAACCCAATAGAACTAACAACCACTCTTGTTTAGTTACCGGTGTAACGGTTATTGTTGGTCCTTATATTGGCCCTGGCGATTTCCTACTTACATTTCTCCCACTGGCTCATATCCTCGAGTATGTGTTTGAAAATGCCTGCATCTTCTGGGGAGGGACAATGGGCTACGGAAGTCCCAAAACTCTCTCCGATCGATCTATGCGTAACTGCAAAGGTGATATTACTGAATTCCGTCCTACGGTCCTCGTTGGTGTTCCCGCAGTTTGGGAAACAGTTAAGAAGGGTATTATTGACAAAGTTTCGCAACTACCACCTTTGAGTCGGAAACTGTTCTGGGCTGCCATGTCACTCAAGAATTTTATGCTGCAATCGGGACTTCCAGGGGCAGGCGTACTGGATTCAATTATCTTCAAGAAGGTTAGAGAGGCTACTGGTGGGAGACTAAGGGTAACCATGAGCGGAGGTGGTCCCATCGCACCCGAGACTCAGTATTTCATAAGTATGACTATTTGTCCAATGATCATTGGTTATGGATTGACCGAAACTTCAGCGTAAGTGGTATCTTTCTTGAGTGTGCCCTCCATTTCTAACGGTTATTATATAGTATGGGCGCTCTCATGGATCCTTGCGAGTGGAATGTTGGTAGTATTGGTACTGTTCCTGCAAGCATTGAAATAAAGCTTGTCGACTTCGCAGAAGCAGGGTACTTTACTAAAAACAAACCTGAGCAAGGCGAGATCTGGATTCGTGGCGAGGCAGTTGCCACCCACTATTTCAAGAATGAAGAGGAAACGAAGCTTGCCTACGAGGATGGATGGTTCAAGACTGGAGATATTGGTGAATGGGACGCAAATGGCCACTTGAGAATTATCGATCGTAAGAAGAACTTAGTTAAGACTATTAACGGAGAATATATCGCTTTAGAAAAGGTAAGCCAATTACTAATTTTTGTAGGATATTGTGAACAAATTCTGACATTCTAAATTTTAGCTCGAATCTCTCTACCGTGCCTCTGCAGTCGTTGCAAATATTTGCGTCTATGCAGATATAACAAAGACAAAGCCTATAGCAATTATTGTTCCAGTTGAGGCCACTCTGAAGAAGCTTGCCGCCGATAACGGCATTAAAGGGGATCTAGAGACTCTTGTGCACGACTCCAAGCTAAACAGCATTGTACTGAAGGAACTTATCGCATCAGGTAGGAAGGGTGGCCTTGCAGGTGCTGAGTTAATCCAGGGTGTTGTTATGTCAGATGAAGAGTGGACCCCACAGAACGTAAGTTTTTAGTCTCTCGGCTGTTATTATTAGATGGTTACTGATATGACCTCAATGAACAGCAATTGGTTACTAGTGCACAGAAGTTGAATCGTAAGGGGATCCTTGAGAAGTACAAGAAGGAGATTGACCACGCCTACGCTATTGGGTCATGATTTACCTAAAGGGGATCATTTGCTTAGCTTTTCTTTAGCCTTATTGATTTAATACGTATAGTTGATAAGTTTTCTTTATGCTCTAGTACTTTTTCTTTACAACTACGTCATTCATGTAATTGTTAGTTGGCGGAGACCTGGAATATCTGTGCACAATGCCTTGAATGTGATGAGATTGATGAAATAAAAGGTTAATATTGCTGTTTTCTCTACCCACGTACTATAATTATGGCACCGTTAGGATATGAGCTCTACTCAACCGTAGAACCCTCCCTAAATAGCAAATCTTGGCCGATTTAGAAGTGTATAGATTTAAAGTAGAATGTGATGGTTCAGGGGCCGCTCTTACAGTAGCATTAACCCTTCTCTATTTGGAGGCGGTGTAATTTTTTATAGAGGAGGATATATATATGAATCTAGGATAACGGAGATGTTCAAGTTGGTTACTTTAGGATGTTAAATTTTCTTTACTCCCACGCGGTTACTGTTTACCACCCCCCTAATTCCCATACTGAAGTCTAAATGGTACATTATTTCATAAGACGAGATTAAAGGTTTCTTCTGGGGAGTACTTGATGCGCTCGCCCTTTACTCATTGAGTTACCATTACCCTATCCTAACTATAGTTCCGTTCCAAAAATAACGGACCGCCCACCAAAACACACCAAAACCGACAATTTCAAAGGCAGTACTATATAGTAGTAGTATTTTCTAGGATAATTTATACTGCTGGTTTTCAACTCTTGGTGTTTTCATAATTCATTTGTCACAATTGCGCTAATGGTTGTTGTGTGAAACATGTATAAATTTAGGTAATAATTATGTCGGGTAAGTGGCCACATAGATACATGTATATGTATGTAGTTTCTCCAAATCTTGGCATATACTCTAAGGTCAATCTTTAGATTGAACTGTATTCATCAAACCTCTCGATCATCAAGGTCCCGATTTGATGCCGCTTCTATGCCTTCCAAACGAGATTCTTCTCGATATTACAGGGTGCCTTGAGTATACTGAGATCCTCACCCTCGTCCAAACATGCTATCAGCTTGCATATCTTCTCATTCGTGAGCTCGACTTAGACTGTTCAGTAGCTGCTATTTTCTGGGCTGCTGCCATCAGAAATGAACCCTTTGTACGGTTGTTCCTAGCAGAAATACCCTTCTCGATAAATATCCTTGGTCGAGATAGTCTCAGTCACTTTACCGAGAGAATACACGAGACTCCAGCTCCACCAAACGATTCTGTAGTCAAGTTCGTCTTGGAGCAAGGTGCCAACCTTGTCCTTGGTGACCTTGACGTTGGTGATTTAGTGCGAGACGTCCCAACTACTGGTCTCTATTGGGCGATATACAACGATGAGAAAGCCCTAGTAAAGACACTTTTGGAGAATGGATCGGATACCGAATGTAGACCCAGTCGTAATCGTGGTCAGACGGCGATCCACAGGGCTATGTGGTGCGAGGATAATGCCGACCTTATCAAGCTTCTATTAGGTTACAATGCCAACATTAATGCCCAGGATCAGCAAGATCAAACACCTCTCCATATTGCCGTACAGTGCTCAGAGGTCGACTCTACGACGATACTCTTATCGAACGGCGTGGATGTTAATATTCGGGATCATAGAGGCATGACGGCACTACACTTGACAATACTAGAGGCGGCAGAATCTCCAGCGGAATCGTACATTATTACTAGGTTATTGCTAGATAATGGTGTTGATATAAACGCCCAAGACCATGATAAGAGGACAGCAATCCATCTGGCGATGCTCCAAAAGCGACGACACTGGCCCGATAAGATTATCGGTTTATTGCTAAGCAAAGACCCTGATCTCAATATTCAGGATAATCTTGGGGAGACGGTACTTCAGAAAGCGTCACGGAGAGGAAGGTTGGCTCTTATTAGATCGATATTAGATCAAACTTGTATCGACATAAATATCCAAAACAAGCACCAGGGCTTCACTACACTTTATTTAGCAGCAGCGAAGGGTCGTCTAAAGGTTGTGAAGTTACTCTTGGAAAAAGGGGCAGACATCAATGTTCAAGATATCGATGGGAAAACTCCACGTAGTCTGATTAGCTGCGAGAATTGAAAGATGTTTGGGTAGACTTCTAGGTATAATCCTAGTAATATTCGGGTATGTTCAAGCACAAAAAGGAGTTGGGTTTTTGATGTTATACTCGTTAAGCACAGAGGTAATGGCCAATTAATGACCTGTTTTAGGAGGCTTGTGTATCAATAGCGGGATTTGGATGCTGTAATTTATCATTGGAATTTAAGTAAAATTCTTGCTTGTATGAATACTGCTCTTAAGTAAGCCTTAAGGAGTTGATTGCTTTACACACTTAAAAAGAATAGGCATTCTAGAGCCCTATCAAAGTGTAACTCACAAAGTAACTAGACCTCAACTCTTCCAACTCCTTGAATTACTCAGCCACAAAGAGGTGCTAAGATTATACCAGAATTTATATTAACTATTGATGTATCATAAAATAGATGCCATTGCATGTGCCAGGCCTTTGTCCATAATGACCTACAAGTACTGAGTATGTTGTTACACTAAAGAAAGGTATGTTACATACAGTACGAAAAGAGGGGATGGATTAGGTACACTATTTTACCAAATACAGTAGAAATCCTGTAGCAATAGTATAGGATACGAGAGTAGTACAGCATTCTTGTCTAAATTCTGTTTTAATACGGTATTTCCCTTAAAATGCTGCAGTAATACTATAGTAGTTTCACCCCGTTTTTTCGTACTGTAGCTGTAGTACTGAAGATTTCCTAGTTTTTATTGAAATTCTGATAACCCAAAAAAAATTATGCCTTATGATCTTGAGTAGTCCTAGATCTGATGGGGGAAAAAGTCTATTTGCCATAAGAAGTGAAAAAATTATTAGAGTCTCTATTGTAGAATAAATCTGGCACCAAAGAAATTTGAATATTTCTCCTTGGACGGTGCTGGAGTAGAGATATGACTGGTAAATATATTTTAAGGCAGGTGGTAGCTGCACTGATTAGGGAAGATTAGAGGCCTATATATAACTTTATGGGACTAGCACTTCTCATGTATGTATATATATATATAAATAGGGACTCTCTCACATGGTAGGAAAGAGGCTTTGTATTGTTTGGAAATATCTCTGCTAGCCCAGTACGTACTGAGGAATACTACAAATACAAATAATTATGTGTTCCTGTCACTGAGAAAGGCGCTCTTACTAAGGACCATCTATCATGAGGCTTTACTATAAGAGTTGGCTCCGTATGGTGTTTATTCACAAGCACTAGTGTTATAAAAGACTTTATGCTATAAAAGGCTAGAGAGGCTTGTATGCTTAGGAGCATTTGCTCCACCAAATAATCCACTACTTCTATATATGTGAGCCCTGAGGAGGCATGTCTCCTACATCATAGACCCAAAACCTGCTTATATATACCTGCACTCTACAAATTCGATACTCTACATTACAACCCCCCCCCCCTCGGTCCTCGTTTATAAAAATTACCTCTTCTCCTATGTTTTCTGCATCTTCCGCTTCTAGAAAGACAATTAATTCAATTTCCCATAGTATGGCTATAGCACCAAAAAAAGATACCTAGTGGGGGGGGGGCATCCTCTTTATCGCTCAATGGCTATCCTTGTCTCTCCTAGACACTCTATAGAGCAGAAACCCAAACTTCTTAGATAGGCCTATATAAAAAGGAAGGTAACTAAGTCCAAATATTTCTACACCGAACGCACGACTTTCACCATGATTTTCAACCCAGATACCACCTATAAGGACACAAATCCAGTTACGGTAGAGAAGAATTCTAGTATAATGAGTCTGAAACTTAGGTGATTATGAATGGATGGGTATACTACCAAGTATCTAAATATGAAGAGAGTCAAAGAGACAGTACAAAGGCCATAGCATATGTTACATTTATAATAAGAACATCAAGAAAAAAACTAGGAGGTGGTGGTGGTGGTGCTAACCTCACTCGAGTAGTTGCTTTAAAGTTACCTTAAGAGAGAGAGACGAGAAGAGGCAGAATAGAAAGGTGCTGCCAATACTTAAGTTAATGGGCGTCAGAGGTTGGGTGTTAGTACCATAGTAAATCTACTACGTACCCCAAGATCTTTAAGAATATTAGGTTTTTTGTCTCGTACATAGTAGATGTGATAGTAATTACTACATGTAACCTTGAAATCTCATTTATTCTCTCATAGTAATAGGGCATTTGTTGAGGGTACTTTAGTTAATGCTTGGAAAAGTTCGCAGCGAGTATAAGTACTACATTACATCACGTCACTATCTACAAATTTAATACTATATGGATCAATATGTTTTATTCTTGACACGTCACTAGATCGATAGACTTCTCCTAATACCACATTAAAAAGGATACTACCGTAAGATTGGCCTCTGTATCGGTTAATCGAATTTTTATATGCAGATCGAATTGATTGGAGATTTCTAAGTAGGATAGAATCTAAGAATCTTTAGAACTGTCCTAGCGAATAAAAGAAAACTAGTTAAAGCACTGTAGGAAGAAACCCCGACACCAAAACAATAAACTAGCCCATTGCTACTGAGACTAACGCAACTCCTATACCTCAAGTTCTATGCCAACGGCATTATCCCTTGAGATAGCAGTCGAGGCATATCTAGAGAATGTTATATCTCCCAATTCATTTTCCGGGTTTCTTGCCTTATCGCCGTATCTTCTAAAGTAGACACGCTTAAAGAACTTCCACGCCTCCACGCCTGTGAAGAACAAGAAAGATCCGATAAAGACTATGCCCCATTCCCACGTAATTGGAGCATGTTTGAATACCACGGTATTTAGGCCTGGAATATAGATGATTGGGAAGACTGTGATGAAACCCGCCATTATACTCCAGAAAAGGAAAGGGTTGCGCCAGGCGTGGCGAGCCCACATGGTCCAAATATGATCAGGCTTTGACTCCATTCGAAAGAAACTACGGCGCATATGAACCATTTCCCATGCTAAGAATAAAGCGAACCATGTGAGGCAGGTGAAAGTAGTACTGCGGGCCCTAAATACGAGCATACAATCATCGGAAATGGCATTATTGCAGTTATGCCCAAGGTTTCCATCACCAAAACCGAAAACCACGATTGAGAAGGATGCAAGACAGAGGGCTGCCATCCAGCAACCATAAACAGCCATATCAATAAGCACTTCTGTAGTGAAGATACCTACTTTGCGCTATGAAAATGTCAGCCCAAATAGAAAGAATATATTATGTAGGTACTCACATCATGAGGCTGTCTAGTCATTATATCATCTGAAGCTATTTCCATTCCCAGACCCATGGCAGGGAAGCCACTAGTAATCATAATAATCCAAAGGATCTCGACGGGGGCGAGTGGGAAAACCGACAAGCCAGTGATGTCCTTGAAAGCTAGACCGATGAGAAGTGTACATGCTTGTGCAATATTCTCCGCCAAAAGATGTAAAACAAACTATATCAAAATTAGTAACAAGCTTTTAATCAAGAGTACTCCAACAAACCTTCTTTATATTATCGAACATACGTCTGCCTTCTTCGATAGAGTTGAGGATAGATGCGAAGTTGTCATCGGTGAGAACGATATCAGAAGCATCTTTAGCGACATCACTTCCAGCCATACCCATACCGATACCGACATCTGCATATTTAAGTGCGGGTGAATCATTGACACCATCACCAGTCATTGCCACAAATTTATTCCGTCTATGTAAGGCCTCTACCATTCGAACCTTCGTTTGTGGTGCGCAACGAGCAATTACTAAAGGTAGAACAGGGAGGTTGTCGATCTCCTCATTTGAGAGTCGGTCAAAATGGGACGCAGTCATAACCATGGCTGATATGACATCCTGAGCTAACAAATGAACGTCTCCCGGGACGATTCCAACTTGCATAGCAATAGCCCTAGCAGTTTGTGGGTGATCCCCCGTAACCATATGAACGTTGATTCCAGCACGATGACATCTTTTGACAGCATCAGCAGTCTCAATGCGAGGAGGGTCGTAGAGGCCGATGAGTCCGAGTAGTGTCATTTCTCTTTCTACATCGTGGCGTGGCAATTCACCCCATTCATTTATCTGGGTTTCCCAAGGTCTTTGTGCTAGCGCGAGGACACGAAGACCCTGCGAGGCCAAAGCTTCCATGTTTTCGACAATCGTTTGTTGAATATCATTATCAAGAGGAACAACTTTATTGGCAAGCTGGACGAAGGTGCAGGCTTCTAGAACCCTTTCAACTGCACCTTTCATGAATGCCCATTCTTGGTATCCTTTCTCAGTGCTGGTTCCGTAGTTCCTAAATGTGACAGTCATACGCTTGACATCAGAATCAAATGGGTATTCGGAAATCTGGGTCCAAGAAGGACTATCGCCACTAGTGAATACACGGCGCCCCCAGTTAAATCTACTAGCAAAGACTTGAATTGCTATCTCGGTAGGATCTCCACGAGTGGACCATTCTTGTGTTTCTTCGTTTTGATTTACGGTTGCAAGGTTGCAGAATGTTGCCACATTTAAGTACTGCTTAAGAAGGTTCCTATCGATGAACTCCAAAGCAGGGCGAAACAGGGACTCATCTTTGCTCTGTGTCTGAGCCCCTGGGATAGTGGAAGTATCATGTGGTGGGGTCTCGGTAAATGATATTTCTGCAGCAGTGGGGTCGGCTGGGTTGTTGGATTCACCAACCGTATAGGTTCCTTGGATGAAATTAGGAAAAGGACTACTGAATGATTATCAACTGTAACATACCTTCTGCGATAACCCAAGCCTTCTTCACAACCATCTTTCCTTGTGTCAATGTTCCGGTTTTATCGGAGCAGATATTTGTTACAGCTCCAAGTGCCTCGAGTGAATCAAGCTTACGGACAATAACATTACGTTTGACCATAATCTTGGTGCCGACAGCCATGGTAATGGTAAGCACGACAACTAAACTTGCGGGGATCATAGATAAGCCAGTACTAGGGAGGTTTTAGCTAAAAATATCTATAAACCCCCTCTAAAAATTTGGAGATACTTACGCAACGGCATAGAGGATAACCTCCTGGGAATTATCGAACTCATTTGCAGCAAGACAGGTGATGGCGAAAACTACAGCAATAGCAAACAAAAAAATAGCCAACCAACTAAGCTTTCTTTGTAAAGGCGTCCCAACGGATATCCCAAGAAACCTCCCAACCTGATCCACGACAGTCATAGAACCAACTGATAGGTACTGTTGCCAAGACGCATAGCCGTTCTGATCACGACGTACGCTGCGTACCTTACGGTTGCTTCCGCGTAAAGACTCTGCAATTTTTCCAATCTCGGTATTCATACCAGTACTGGTAACTATGGCCTTCCCACGTCCTTTAGAAACGGTAGAACTAGAATAAGCCATGTTGATACGATCACCAACACTAGCTTCATCCTCCTTCTTGAAAGATACATTGACGTTCTTTGCTATAGGAAGAGATTCCCCAGTTAAAAGTGCTTCATCTGTTTCAAAGTTTGCAGGTTATATTAGCCTAGTTTCTCATTGGAAACAACTGCACTTATGGCGGAAGGGGGGAGACGTATTCATTGCTTCAAACAGTCTCATATCAGCTGGAATTGTATCTCCCATCTTGGCTTCTACGATATCCCCAGGAACAATATCGAGAGAGCGTATAGTTCTCAATTGGCCAGAACGAATGACCGTCGCCGTTGGAGAAGACAGAGACCGTAGGGAACTCATCGTCTTTTCTGCACTGTATTCTTGGAAAAAGCCAACAATAATATTTATAACAACAACTGCGGTAATGACACCAGCTTCGATCCAGGATTTAATTGCAAATGAAACAACCATAGCCATAATCAAGATCTGTAGTTCGGTTAGAAACTATCCTTAAGGAAACGAAAGGTATAACTACCAAGACCATAGCATTGAATATCTGCCCCATAAGAATCCTAATCGCACTGACACCACCACCAGTTTCGAGCTCATTGAGCCCATACTTTGTTATTCGGCGCTGTGCTTCATCCTCAGATAACCCATTCTCTGTATTTGTTGCGAGCTGTTGCGCAATCTCTTCTGTTGTGAGGAGGTAGGCCGGAGAAGAGAGCTCTGGAAGCAAGGGTCCTTCACGACTTCGGGTGTGAATATTTTGGGCATCATTTTGCATAAGCAGGTTATGATTGCCGAAACTAAGGGAAATCTTAGGGAATCAAAACTCAAGTGCGAGCCAAAGAATAATTGGATCTAAACAAAAGGCGAAAGGACAAAGTAGTTTAGGGGAGGTGAGTTGATGAATGAACTTAAATGAAGATTGAGGATGATTTGAATGGAAGATGGAAGATATTATATGAGATGAATCGCTTGTTCCCAACCCCTTCCCAAATTACGCCTAACTACCGTATCGAGTTGCTGCAGTTCGTGAGACGCCTACCACATATCCTCAGGCAGCCAATCCCTTCTTTCCTGCGCCATCACATAACGGTATTTTTTCCCTCTCTTTTCGATTGATAGCTAATCCTGCTGTTTTACCTCCTGAAAACGGAGTAGTGATGTCGATCAGCCATCCTCTTGCTGCTACGAGTACCGATATTACGCCGCCTAACGGGAGAAGTCGGCCCAGATGGCAACCCACGTGACTAGATGATTGGACCTTATATGATCTTGGCCAACCACTCCTCTTCCTCTACAGATTAAGAAAAACAACTCCTCACAATATACAAGCCGACCTTAAAACTCTTTGTTTCACAACCTATCACTACGAATATTTATCATGTCACTTCAACTAGCATGGATCGGCTTGGGTAACATGGGAAGGGTAAACCCTCTACTAGTCTTCCCATAGAAAATAAATAAGTGCACGTGTGAAAAGGCGTCATATATTAAGCTAAATTTCTCGGTCAATCAACAGGGAATGGTTAAAAATATTGTCGCAAAGGCCAACCTTGACAAATCACTGATAATATATAACCGCACAGAAAAGCGCTGTCAAGATCTCAAGGCTTCATTAGATAACCAAAGTTCTGTGCAGGTGGTGCAGTCAATTGAAGAAGCTGTCAAGGCGGCAGATATCATATTTACCTCTCTTGGTGATGATGTATCGGTCAACTCGGTTCTTAATACCGCCTTACAAACACCGGGAGGTGTGAAGGGCAAGTTGTTCGTTGACACATCAACAATCCTACCCGAGACATCTGATGCCGCTGCACAGAAGATAGGCGACGCGGGTGCAGAGTTCGTTGCCGCCCCAAGTATGCACAATCCCCTTATCGCTGAAAATTGAATCCTCAACTTGTTTCACCCTGGCTACAGCTTATCAGGCTAACCATCAAATTTAGTTTTCGGGGCGCCGATGATGGCAGATATAGGCAAGCTTATTGTTGTACTTGCAGGCCCTTCTGCAGCTGTGGACCGCGTTCTACCATATTGCGAAGGAGTGTAAGGATTTCTCATGCATATGCGACCAACTCTATTTTTCTGAGCATTGTGCCTCTAAACTATATTAACGAATTGGCTTTCTTGGATATTAGTATTGCTCGTGCGACGATAGACCTTCGTGACCAGAACCCCGGAAAGGCAACCTTGTTAAAGATCACAGGAAACAGTATTATCTTATCGATGGTCAGTCACCGGAAATTCCGTTTCCTATATTTTCTTTCCCCCAATAATATCTTTCTTCAGCGAACCGCTTGATAACGGGTGACTCCACAGGTTGAAACTATTGCAGAAAGCCACGTCTTCGCGGAAAAATCCGGTCTGGGGTCGGAAGCCTTGCATATGTTCTTCGAGGCCATGTTCCCGGGACCTTACGCTGCTTATTCTACCCGGATGATGACTGGTGATTATATGCGCGATGAGGTAAAGCAGGATAAACAAACCTGTCCAATCTTTTCTTCGCATTAAATGTTTCTCTCGGGATAATCTAACTAGAGATAACAACTTTAGCCGCTTTTTGCCGTGGACCTGGCTAGAAAAGATGCTGGACATGGTATCAACCTAGCAGCGAAAGTTGGTGTTGATATGCAACTACTGAGGGTTCTAGACAATCACCTAAAAGAATTGAAGGAAGAGACAGGACCAACCGCAGATCTGCCAGCGTACGCTTTTCCTAGAGCCTTGAAGCTGAAAATTTGAAGAATCTATACTGACACGCCTAAAAGCGTTTATGGAATCATTCGCAAGAAAAGCGGACTACCATACTCGAACCAATAAAGACTTATCTACCCAAAAAAATAGCTAAGGTGCGAGAAAGAGAGATTTATACACCATATAGGGTTTAGATTTACTAGGCTTGCCCCGATATTTATACAAACTATTCTAAATAAAAACTTACCTTTTACATATACAAACAAAGATAAAGATAGCCGTTGTATATCCCTAGCCACTTTATGGACCAACCCCTGTGAGACTGTTTTTTCTGGCTCGTGAATTAAGCAGAACTTAATACCATAATAGCGAGTTGAAAAGTACAACTAAAGAAAATCGAAAATCAAGATTTCACTTAGTTTATAATCTTAAAACATATAATTCTTAGCTATAATATTACTAGAGACTTTCCCGAAGCAAGACTACATAGCATCAATAGTATGAGGTATAAACTTACTATAAGTATTCGTTTATTAGGCTAGCCTGACCAAGCTATACTTATCCCACTTACTCTTTCATGTTCTTATAGCCTTTTTAAGAAAATAAAAATTACAGCCCAATCCATGCTACCTTTTGAAAGATTGATCGATCAAGTAGTAATACCACTTCATAGGCAAATAGTTTCTTACTACATGTACTACTAAGCCTAGGTAACAATCTTTGGGAGATCTTACAGTGGGACTCTCATAGTCTTTTAAACCTACATGTATCAAGCTCCCCGTGGGGTACAGTCCATCAGCTAATTTACATGTACTCATAAAAAACTTGAGATATACATGTAGGTTATCTAGGACTTTTCTAATAAAAGGTTCATTACGTAATAAACCCCCCCAAGACATGCTAATCAACTCACTACTACTAGTAGAGTACAACGTGAGAATAGCCCGAGTGACTTTTAATGACGGCAGGCAATCTTTTATTTATCTCCTTTAGAGGGTTGTAAGAATATCGCAAGTAGATATATCTACATGTATATATATATATGGCGTGGACAAATCCACCTTTAAAGAATAAATGAAACTATCTGCCTATAAATTATGTACAGCCTTCCAGTTATAACTACATAATCTCACTATATCGCTTTCTTATATGGGTGGCGACTAGAGGATATTAAAGCGTACCTTACGTGAACTCTGTTTTAAAGGTTCCGGTCACGTAAATGATAGGATAATCCTCACTACATGTAGAGTCTCCCGAGGCTCTACCACCTATTCCCACTCCTGTAGTTGTATATACTCCGTTACAAGATAAATTTCACCATATTAAACAATAACACAGGCTCGGTGCTCGTTATTCACTAAAAACCCCAAAATACTTCTGGTCCCGAAAGCTTCCATAAAATGATAACTAGGATGATGTGAGTGATAACCATCAAAAGTAATGATAATGATAGTTTAAAGAAACTTAAAACAGACCCAGTTATAAAAATAAAAAAACAAGCACTTGAGCCGCCATCAAAACAGCCAAACATTAAAAGCGAGCAAAAGGAAAACTAAAAGACCCCACGCGTAACACACCTAAACCCCAACGGATGTAAGAATACGAACTAAACGATACCAAAATACATGTAGTGATAAGACACAAAGTAAGTCTGTCCCCCGCTCATCGGGAAACCCCATCTCATTTGCAAAATACGCAAATACAAAACTAAAGCACAACTTTTGTATAATATTTAAATAAAAGGAAAGAAAAAGCCACCCCCCCCCCTCCCCATCAACATAGTAAGAATTTTAACACTAAAAAATAGAAGCAAAAAAAAAATACAAAACTAATAAAAGACAAGGCTATACTTTATAGAGGACTCCTGGGGCACATCATGTCGATGATCGTAACTTCCTGATCTTGCCAAGGCCATCGGCAGGCTAGCCATTCCTACCACAAGCCCTATGTTAATGGAGGATATCCGAGCTTTCTCCGACATATCTAGCTTCCGACTCCTTAGGGCCAGAATTTTGTGCATATTGGAGTAGGTTTTCATTGATACTTCTTAGGCTCCAAGCGAAAACCGCAACTTGGCGTATGCTGTCCATAAAATCCCCCGCCGGAGGGCCCCCAGGGATGGGTGGGGGTTGTACTGGTGGGACAAGTGGAGCATGAGCCCATGGTGACGCAAAAACCCCGTGGTACAGTGGTGGATGATGCGGGGCAGGGATGATTGGCCGGGCTTTCCGAAGAACCACAACAAGCCCATCTGAGGTGCACGAAACCACTGCCTCAACCTCTAGTACTGGTTCGGGCGACTGCGACATGCTAGACTGGGAGGTCGAGTTTCCGCTCAGATATTCTCGATCATCGTCGTCCCCCCCCTCCTCGTCACTCATCATATCGGTGCCACCATCAACGCCGTTCATTATATCCTCCATTGAATCATCCCTATCAACCCAATTTTGTACATCTGCGGAACGAGACCCCTCGGCTTGATGATATCCCGTACCTAGTCTATTCCTAGCCCCGCTCTGTTGAGCATCTCCTCGGCGCCGCTGTGCTAATAGTGGAATCTGCCTAGGATCTCTCCATCGAAACCTCAAATATGCAATCGAGTCGTTCTCCTTTGCCCTTTCAAGTGCATCTACAGCTTCCTGGAGGCAGTTCTCTTGGATACACTCATAAAAACTCTTTCCTATTGCCTCATCAGGAGGGAAATTCAGTATATCCCCTAGAGCGTGTGTTGCGTATAAAATAGTCAAGGTTCGTGTAAATCGATTAAGAATTAGGGCTGCTCGTGGTTCGTGATGTCCTGCAGGTGCGGAACTGAATTTTGCGGATAAGTGGGTGAGCATATGATACCTCGGGTCCCGTTGTGATGAAGAGAAAACCCGGCGGATGACAGGGGCTGCGATTGCACGACCTGATAACCCAAAATACATACTCCATTAAAATACAATTACTAAATAGAAACCCAGGAAGGAGACAAACCATGGCTTTTATTGTTGTTTGTGTATAGACTAGTAGATGCTACGATAACCGAATATACCACAGTAAAAACACATTCGCAAATAACATAATCGCCCGTGATGCTTTTTAGTTTGCAGTACGATAAGACCGCAGCTTTATCCAAATTTACGCCACGTCCATGAACTGAGCGAGCAAATGGCATCTCGTCTGGGTGAAAGTACTCGAAGCAAGACCTTCCCACAATATCCTGTGGATTGTACCCAAGAACGTCCGTGATTGAGTCTGAGGCAAAAAGTAGCCTAGCATCTTCGTATGAGACACCCTGTCAGCAAAAAGTGTTTCATGAAAAACGCCAGCCAAAGTCCATGCGATGGAGACGGGTACGCATACCGGGCGACAGGTCATGCATAGTGATAAAAGTGATATCCATTGTGACGGCAGGCCTTCGCTCGGATTCAAAAAGAACGTCCAGGAAGAACCGACAAAACAATAGTCAAAAGCCAAGTTGAGAAAATACGGACTCGTAGGTCGTGAAGAAAGGGGGAGAAGTGGGAAAAAGGAAAGAAAGAAGAAGAAAAAAAGGACACGTCCGACTTTGATAAGAATGAGAAGCCTGGCCTGCCTTTTTAAATGTAAAAATGGGGTTGTATACGGTTGGAATCAAAATGCGAGATGGCCAGGACAGTGGCCGCACCAATCAGGCCCTACTGCAGAAGAGCAACGGCAACGGCAGGCGAATTAAATGAAATGTTGAAAGTGTGGGGGAGTCCGGAACGGACAATTACAGGGAGTTGACCGTTTTGCGTGTCACAAAGTACGTTGGCGTGGAGAAGGATAAAATGGAAAAGAGTCCAACCTCTCCAGCAGCTATGGCTGCAGAAGAACTGACTAAAAGTACTCAAAAGTGCGTCGAGCACAGCGACAATCCCCGAATATAATATTTGAACGACAACCGGTTGGTTATTTGCCGAAGCGAGATGATTCTCCCTCTCCTTCGAGTATCCTATCACATTATACTTAGCCGTGAGGCAGACTCAGAAGCACACCACAAGAACGTGCAGTAGGCCTTTAAAGGGAAGGAACGTGAACAGTGTAAAGTTGAGAGTGGCGTCGAGCGAACCTCAGAGAAGCAACAACGGCAAGCAGCTACCCACAAATAGGGCCCTCGAAGGACGATGGGGTGCCAACTTGTTTAAGACACGGCGGCACGGCGGGAGGAACTCTAGATGATAAGTAACTTTTGTCCCAGACACGGACAATAAAAGATGGAATCGAAATTGTCAAACTCCTATGGCATTGAATCCAAATCACTTTGGCCAGCAGCACAAAACTCAACATGAGAGGTAGTAGGAGGCCTAAACAGGTCTTTGCCAACAAGTAATAACCAACACTGATGAGATGTAGTCCAAAAGTCTGACATGCCCGGCTACATGTAACTTTGGACGATAGCGGGGGGCAAAAAACCCCCCAAATACAACAGCTGATGGGTTACCCTACCCATGTCCGAAATCGAGGCGCCGGTTTCCGCTGCCCTCTAAGTGATGACAGCCGTTTTTGTTGGTCATAAGTAGTGCGGGATAGTGCATCTTCTCAACAGCGCATGTACAACCAGGAATTCTACACTTGGTGAGACTTTTTTTTTATCGGCCCGAACCCGTCATTCTGACAGCTTGGTAACGAAAACTATGTCGCCCTCATGATGGAATTGTTTCTTCTTGTGGTACACTCGAACTATGTCGCAGCGTTTGATGTTTTTGGAAAACCCCCCTGCATGTGGTTGTGAATACCTGTGGGCAATACGCATACGGCACCGGCTGAGCTTCAGTACTCAGGATTCTGGTAGAAGAACTGCATTTCTTCCTAGTATGTATCATGTGCCTCAAATATTCGATCCCGAGAGCAGCGATTGTGAAAACGTCCAGGCCCTTTCTAAAACAATCAGCTGCAGGATTTCCCTTTCGAATTAACTGACAATGCAGTGAGACGGTTGAAGTGCTCGTGCCAGGCGGAATAGCAACATTCACGACCGTATCTTAAACTTCTGAAAGCTGGAGCCCGGACAGCTTGAACATCGGCGGTCCTTCATGCCGATCTATTAGGGTTAGGTTAAATATTATGCCTCCTGTTGGTATTTTTTTCCTTCTTCTTCTTTAGTTCCGCCTTACATCCGAATTGATGCGTGCTGCCACGACAGCCACGCGGTATTTGTTTATGCCTCGTCTAGGGCCCCTCTATTCGATAGAAAAGCATAGGTAGTAGTATCTGTGAGTCGGAAACCGGTAATGCGCAGGGGTCTAAAAAAATCGTAGTGGGCGAACCTTTAAAAGAATAATTGCACCAAACAGCGTTATCTTCAAGTTTACCCTCCTGGACAAAGGAGTTTCCCGTAAGGGTTACTATTACTCGTCTAGTAAGTCACTCACCTTCGGCTTCCTCGGTGGCTTCTGCATGCTTGCTTCCGAACGGGAGTGATAGTTGATGATGCTAGATAAGAAATTTCATGCAATATCATTTACTCTAGCACCCTACATAACTCATGTATCCCACAAAGGAAATCTTACGAGACAGCATGCCCACTAGAACTATTTATTATTATCTAGAGGATCGATAACTAGAGCTCAGCCCTCCGAGAAAAACTATAAAGACAACGCGCCAGTTACACTTTCTCATTTCAAATCTCTAGCTTTTAGGAAATTACATTTGTAGAGTTGGGTATCTAGAAATAATAAAAGCTATATATAGCTAAGTAGGGATTCATCTTTCAGAGATTCACGACTTTAACAGTGTTCCTATCCTTCCCAATAACCACTCTTAATTGTCTGTCTTTTCCCTTCAACGCTCCCCGCCGTAAGGTATCCATATAAAGCTCATAGGCGGGCATATCTGCAGAAGCGGTCAATGAATATTCCCAGTAAGCTAAAATAGTAAGAAGAGTCTCATACAGCCATCCACAAAATCGGTAATTTGGTCATCGCTCATCCCGGAACCACGAGAGGCGATCAGCCCGTGCTCCTGCTGGATACGCCAATCGTAAACGTAGGAGATGTTTTCGGCGTCACTAATTCTTTTTAGCGTACTGTTACGGATAGCGGTAGCAAGAACGGTAGAAGTAGGGGGCTTACATATGGATCAATGCGTCAAGTGAACTTTGTTTTTCGCCTTTTTGTTAACAAAATCATACACTCAGCTTAGTCTACCTCCGAACTGAGACTCGGCCAGCCACGCTCACAGAAGTCTTAGGTATTAAACAGCCTATGAAGAGTATCAAAAAGCAGAACAAGATTCTTAGAGGGAACATTACTTTGTTAGCATATCGTAGTCCTTCAGTTTCGTGTTTACAAACTGCAAATCTTCCAATGCATGTCTGCCTGTTATGCCTTTCTGTGTTTGTCTGCTTTCCTGCCATTTCGCTTCCAGGACCTCATCGGGTAGCGGCCGAAAGCCCACGCACCAGCCCTCAAATATTACTATATCGAAAGGTCCATTCACCGTTTCCCAATTGGATTTATCAACTCTGTCACCTTGACCATTGAACTGGGACTTGTCATAGATAGGAATTTTGGTTTCCTTTTGCTCTCTCAGCGACTGGAAGACATCTACCCCCAACTTTATATCATGAGTCCCAGGCTCGCCACGATGCCTGATTAGTGTATTGTTTGGATAAAGTTCGCTTAGAGAGGATTGATCGGCATGTGTAAGATAGATGTCGTCAATCGAGAATACAACAACGTTAAGATTATGGGGAGTAGCCCTAAGATTAGCGGCGAGGATAGTGACGAGTGATGTCTTCCCGGAACCTTGGGGACCGGACACGCCGAGAAAGAACGGAGGCGAATTAGGAGTTGAATTACGAGAGACATGGTCTGAGAGCAAAGGTAGGAGAAAAGAAGTAAGAAGAGGAGTCTTGTCTTTGATTACCGATGTCATGCTGAACATTTGGGGTTTTATGAGGCTCTAGTATCTTCAAGTTTCACCATGTTGTTTTAAGGAACTCAGAAGCGGGGGAAGTGTGGGGTTTGCATGTGACGGGACATCCCGGAGCTAGCCTCCATGTCCCCCGGATTATTTCACCCGTGATAGCCGAAACGTTTGTAGTGACGTACTAGGTATGATATTAAACTCTGCAGATTAAGAGCATGTGAACCCCTACTCTGTAATTCTTTCTGGAAACAAAAAGATGTTTATTAATCTTACCTCAGGCCCCGACTTCGCCAAGGGCTAACACTACATGTATAATACATACCAACCCAACACTAACATTATTAATAGCCGCCAGTTTAGTGCTAAGCAGCGCATCTGTCAAGTCATATTTACATGTAGTTGCTGCTGCTGCTGTGGTAGCTTGTCTTAAGCAGCCGAGGTATCCACGACCCCAGGCCCCGCCCCAAGGAAACAATAGAATTTAAACCTATACATCTATAGCATAGAATTTCCCTAGGATCATTTTTTGTGGTTCACACATGTCCGCGGTTGCCTACCATTATTCACTAACTAATTAACTACTAAAGAGTTGTTTTAATTATCATTCTCATATTTGTTTATGTTCGATAACACAATCTCATAAAGTACATACATGCACCTACATGCAGTGTGGTCAATAGGGCCGAGGTACTCTGTGCCTTATCTCGAGGTCAATATCAATAACATCAAATTTACACAAATTCAAATTCAAAGTGTAGAGGTTCGTGACTTTTAATCAGAGATCTCTATGTAGAAACTAGGGTATTTTTTGGTTCTATATAGAATAGTATAGAATGCCTTTTTAATATGTTGACGAAACGGCTACGGCTGAACTAAAAGAATCTTGTATGGCTGTCATTGACAATTCCCAAGTTCTTTGTGACTGATGACTTATACCCTTAAGTTTATATTATACTTAAATACATTTATATTCAGGTGACAAAACAAAAGTAATATAATGACATGTGGCTAATAACAAGGAGCTCGTCTACAACTAAAGATTAACGTGGGCTAACAGTAGACTTGGATTTACGCCGCTTCACCGAGAGTCTACCAAGATAATGTGTGCATGTAGCTTTTAGATTGGCTTCATATCAATGCTCCGTTAGGGTGTAAATACCATCGTGTCAAAAGGAAATTCAGGTAAGTAGTCTCCCCATCTTTTGGTAAATCTATGCCTGAAAACTACATCAAACAGCTAGGCTGAAAAGGATGAGCCAGAGAGCAAGGAATCAGTAATGTATCTAGACCTTCAGAAAATAAACCAGACTCATAGTCCCTACTTAAGTATATATATATATATATATATATTAGAGATAAATCTAGAGATTATACCATGACCCATGACCTGCAAGGCGTCACCAAGGACACCTCGTTAACCAAGAAACGAGACACCAAAAATACACCAAAAAATACCCCGGCCATAATACAGAACATCACAAACAAAAACTGAAAATATTACTATTGAGTTTGATATAATACCTTACTTCTTTAAGTGATCCCTAGCCAAAAAAAGACTAAATTTTAGTCAATTTTAGAAAAGAATTAGAAGATACATGTAGAAAACCCTACACTTTACCTCATAAGAATAATTATAATCTACCATACATGTACCTAAATAAATACTATCCTTCAGAGCGCTAGAATATGAATAATGCAAAAAAATTAGTAGATGCACTTTCGTGCCCTCCATATAAATTCGCTAATTGTCGCTCAACGAAACCATCTATTAACAGACAGGGTTATAGCCAGATATTCCCCAGCTTTTACAAGTTTTTATTGGCCTAGATCACTACCCCTGTTCACCCCGCTTCCTAGTCAACGACGTTACAGGGATTCGGCCCATTATTCATTATTATTATTTAGGGCTCCATCTAATCTTCAACGGTACGCTTGTGCCTAGCAACAACCGAGGCTTCATACTGGTACCCACGATCATCATCAGCTTCCCCAGAATACCCGAGCTCCAGCTTGGATAAAACCCTAACCCCTCCATACACCTTCACGTGCGATTCTTACCGTGCCCTTTTTGAACTCGGAACTTTTCCACCATCTGGCCTTCTTCTCTTCTCTCCATCATCTTCAGTGACCACAGTGTATATCCTTATTCCACCATATCTTCCTTTGATCAGTCACACTACTTTCTTTCTTTCATTCAACACAGACCACGTAATGAACAACACCACATCCGCAGGTAATATCCGGTACGACGGCAAAGTTGTTGTTGTCACTGGAGCTGGAGGTGGGCTCGGAAAGGCTTATGCTCTCTTCTTCGCTTCCCGTGGAGCGAGTGTAGTAGTAAATGATTTGGGTGGCTCTTTTAAGGGCGAAGGGAATTCTACAAAGGTCCGTGTGCCGAGGGTCCCCCAATTACCTAATTTCATGTTAGCCTAGGGCCATAGGCTGACACTTGGAAAAATACAGGCAGCAGATGTAGTTGTTGATGAAATCAAGAAGGCTGGCGGTAAGGCTGTCGCCAACTACGACTCTGTGGAGAACGGGGAAAGGATTATCGAAACTGCTGTCAAGGCCTTCGGAACTGTTCATGTTCTGATCAACAACGCTGGAATTCTGAGAGATGTCGCATTTAGGAATATGAAGGGCGCTGACTGGGACCTGATCCAGAAGGTCCATGTCAAGGGTTCTTACAAGGTAGATATAATAGGATTTTCGCTTATATTTAGTAGCAATCAAGCTAACTTCTCGAAAGTGTGCCAAAGCTGCATGGCCGATCTTCAGAAAACAAAAGTATGGTAGAATTATTAATACGGCCTCAGCGGCTGGTTTATTTGGAAACTTTGGTCAAACAAATTACTCAGGTAAAAGATGCCCTCAAAAGCTGGTTTCTACGTTATGAAAATTCAGGAATAAAGAACTAACAAAACTACCCTAGCTGCCAAACTTAGTATGGTTGCATTCTCGGAAGTTCTTGCAAAGGAAGGCGCAAAGTATAATATCATGGTCAATGCAATTTCACCCATTGCTGCATCCAGGATGACAGAGACTGTTATGCCACCTGAAGTGTTGAACAACCTTAAGCCGGACTGGGTTGTGCCTCTTGTTGCTGTACTCGTCCATGATTCCAACGTTGAGGAGTCTGGTGGAGTCTATGAAGTTGGTGCTGGGCATATCGCTAAACTGCGATGGGAGAGATCCAAGGGTGCCCTCTTAAAGACTGATGCTTCCCTAACCCCAAGTGCACTTTCAAAGAAGTGGGCTGCCGTCAATGATTTCACGGATCCAGATCATCCCACTGGACCTGCAGATTTTATGGGACTTCTCGAGGCAGCAGGCCAGATGACAAGTAACGAGCAAGGTGACGAGATCAGCTTTAAGGATAAAGTTGTCTTAGTTACAGGAGCCGGCGCAGGGTAAGTGACACTAGTTTTTATACTGTTTATTACCCAAGTGACCTAACAATACTTTTAGTCTTGGCCGCGCATATGCGCTCCTCTTCTCAAAACTCGGCGCATCAATTGTTGTAAACGATGTCATGAACCCCGATACCACTGTTGCAGAAATTCGCAAAGCTGGTGGAAAGGCAGTTGGTGATAAGCACTCTGTTGAGGACGGTGCAGCTGTCATCGATACATGCGTGAAGGCCTTTGGCACAGTCCACGTAATTATCAACAACGCTGGTATTTTGCGCGACAAATCATTTGCTGCGATGACAGATGAGCAATGGGATCAGGTTATGGCAGTCCACCTTAACGGAACTTATGCGGTCACCAGGGCTGCGTGGCCCATCTTCTTGAAGCAAAAGTATGGGCGTATTGTCAACACTACCTCTACCAGTGGTATCTATGGAAACTTTGGACAGGCAAACTATGCTACTGCTAAGTTGGCCATTCTTGGTTTTTCGAGGGCTTTGGCAAGAGAAGGTGCCAAGTATAATATTCTCGTTAATACCATCGCCCCGAACGCTGGCACCGCCATGACGAGGACTATTATGCCAGAAGAGATGGTCCAAGCCTTCAAGCCAGAATATGTTGCTCCACTTGTTGTCTTTTTGTCTTCTGATAAGGTCCCTGCACCAGGTACTGGTGGGCTCTACGAGGTAGGTTCTGGGTGGGTTGGGAGAACCCGTTGGCAGCGCTCTGGTGGACATGGATTCCCTATCGACGTACCTCTTACACCCGAAGCTGTTCGTGCGGTTTGGGAGAACATTACTACATTCAATGACGGACGTTCAGATAACCCAGAGAGTCCTCAAGATGGCCTTAAGAAGGTTTTGGAGAACCTCCAGAATCTTAAATCTAGCGGAAAGTCGAAGAAGGGTAGTATAAACAAGGAGGTTCTTGAGAATATTGAAAAGGCCAAAAATGCAGAAGCCGTAGGGACGAAGTATGAGTATGACGAGAAAGAGGTTATTCTTTATAACCTTAGTCTCGGCGCTAAAAGAACGGACTTGAAGTGGACCTATGAAGGAAGCGAGAATTTTGAGGCTTTGCCAACTTTTGGTATGTTAACTAGTACATTTGGAATAGACTGCAATACTAACACCCCACAGGTGTTGTTCCATACTTCTCAGCTGAGGTACCCTTCAGCTTTGATGATATCGTCCCTAACTTTAACCCTATGATGCTTCTCCATGGAGAGCAATTCCTCGAGATCAAGAAGTTTCCAATTCCAACTTCAGGTGTATTGACATCCTACCCGTCTCTTGTCGAAGTTGCGGACAAAGGTGCTGCGGCTGTTGTTGTCACCAGAACTGAAACTAAAGATTCAAACGGGGATCTTGTCTTTATCAACGAGAGTACCACCTTCATCCGTGGCTCAGGAGGTTTTGGAGGCTCAAACAAGGTTACCGACCGTGGTGCTGCAACGGCTGCAAACAAGCCCCCTGCGAGGAAGCCAGATGCTGTTGTAGTTGAGAAGACAAGTGAAGACCAGGCTGCGCTCTACCGGTTAAACGGCGATAGGAACCCTCTACACATTGACCCAGAGTTTTCGAAAGTCGGAGGCTTCAAGACCCCTATTCTACACGGTCTCTGCTTCTTAGGTATATCTGGAAAACATATCTATCAAAACTTTGGAGCTTTTAAGAACTTGAAGGTTAGATTCGCGGGTGTTGTTCTTCCGGGACAGACTTTAAAAACGGAGATGTGGAAGGAGGGTGGCAAGGTTATTTTCCAGGTTACTGTCGTGGAGACTGAGAAGCCAGCGATCCTTGCAGCTGCAGCAGAGCTCCTAGAGACCAAGTCAAAATTGTAAAGAAAAATGTAGTAGCGGTATTGCAAGAAGTTTTTTTTTCCTTGGTATCATCTTTTTATGTTTATCTTGTGGGACTGTACGCTCTAAATGAATGGATTTTTATGTAGTAGTTATTACCTTGTTACGTTGTTGATTTTTGCCTTAATATGGGACCCGCTCTATATTTATATTACGACTCGCAGCAGATTAGGTCTTAAATATACACTAAACCAAAAACATTCCCAATTATTTACATCCTTATTTCTTATAAAAGACAGATTCAGCACCAATAAACTACTTTCCCAGAAGAAGAAAAGGAATTTACTAAGCAACTAAGTTATAAGTCCTTTAGGTAGCCTACAAGACCAGTAGGTACATGTAACTACATGTAGTTCCCCTCTCTCTGGGACTTTAACAAGGCCACATACTACGATACTCCATTCAAGAAGGCGTGTATATACATACATGTAGTTATGCCCAGTCTAGGACCAGATGGTCCCCTACTTAAGCTGAAAACCATAACTGTCTCATTTTGCAACCTTACCTACATATAGGTAATGATCATAATATCTCACTCACAACCTGTGCTTCTAGAAACTACAAAAAAAGTAAAATGTACACTTATACAGGCTCTCCATCTCTTTTTCATCTAATACATACGCTCGAGCCATGAAAGGAACCGACTCAACCCGCTCATAGGCTTTCCTTATTCAATTTATAAGCCCAGGCCAAGTTGACTCATAAGCCACAGACTGTTCCATAAACCTTGAGTCCTTGAGTAACCTTTGCTACAGTGTAACTACACCAGTATCAAATCACTATCGCTTAACAGGATGGCCCCCCCCCCCCTCCTCCTCCTCCTCCTCCTCCTCCTCCCCATGTGGCCACTATAGAGGTTCCCACGATTGTGAAGATCGATTTGGTGTAGAAGGGGGGGGGTGGGTATATCATGCTGCATCGATCACAGTCACACGGGATATGGCCCGTCTCCTTTCCTTCTGCCGGGGCTATTAGATGGTAACGGAATGGTGTGAAATCGATAACCAGGTTGGGTGCGATCTGCAAACCTCGGCCCATGCTCTCCCGAATCTCTTGCTCCGAGAGACCACCAAACCACAACCAACGCCCGTCACTATTAACATTTGGTCCTATAACAGATGGATCCTGTTTTTTTTTTTCTAATTAGGGAAACTACACCTCCTAAGCTTTGCAAGCTCGGGGAGTTTTATTTTTATTTTTATTCAGCTCAAGCCCAAATTCTTGCATAAAGAGCTTGTGGACATTTGGGAGTGAGCTTGAGCTCCTGACGAAAGAAATAGATGAACCACCTCTGTTCTAGCGTATAAATGTGACGCATACATGGTACGGCTGTCTCTGAGTTAGTTTTCTCTGGTCTCCAGTGCGTTCCTACTGCAGTCCAAACCGGGGGTTTCTTGATGAACCTTAAGTGTGGTTTTTGTGTGTTTTATTGGAGTATTTAGAGATATAGAAGTTAAACCTTTTTTTATAGCTGTATATGTAATTAATTGTATGAGAAATACATATGTATATATATAGGTAGAGCTTAGAACATTCAGGCTCTCAATATGTAGATGTGATATTATTTCATAAAACAGAAATTTATTCAAGTGCATAGAATCCATTATCCCTTACATGTAATAATGAAAACTACATTTACATATACTCTACATGTAGTTGTATAACCCACATGTAGTGTGTATTCAAGTTGATGAATATCATGCTAAATGTATACCAACAAACACACAAAGCTCCCGCTCACCCCCCCTTGAGCACATAAAACAACAAAACATCTCTTCTTTTAAAACTGAGGTTTCAGGTTTTCAGTCATCCATCTACTTATATACCAATTGGGGGGGGGGGGGTGCACTCGCTTAGATTGTAGGGGAAAAAATATAAAATCTCCGAGACAAACATCATCACAAATGATCACTCGTATAGAACCGTTTCCCTAGGAAATAAAGAAGGGGGCATGCGCACGCCACAAAATTACGGCCTATCAATACATGTACACATACATTCAACAAGAGCAAGAAAATCAAGAACCAACTTACCTAACTACCCCTGATTCATCCAAGAGGGGTAACACTACGTGACGTCGGTCATACACTCTCTCTGCTGATCCAGCTTGGTACGGCAGGGTGCTCTGGAACTCCTCATTTATAAACCAGCTAGAGAAGGCAGTGTAACCAGGGGGGAAACTTCTCCACAAATCGCCCGGTCTATCTATTGTCTCATGTGCGACGCACACTGCCTTCTACTGAGGAATCTAGCCATATTTGATAGGAAGCAATGTGATGTGATTATGATACTAAGATGGTGTCTGCCTTGAAAATATAAGCTCCCTTAAGTATCTGCAGCACCATGTAACGCACAGGCGGTCCCCGAGGAGGGGGGGGGGCACTGTATAATCCGACTAAACTCGAACCGCCGGGGCAGGGATTACACAGCTGACCTGACCTCAGAGAGGCTGCCTTTTTATGTTCTGGAAGTCAATTCTGCAGGTTTTAGTACAAATACCCCTGCTACAGGCGGGTCGAATTTAATCAGATTGTACGTGTTTGCTGTATCTTTACTATAGTACTCTTGCATACTTAGAGAGTCAGTATACAAAGACCATTTTCTGGGATCATGTAGAGTAACTACACCTGCCGGAGTGCATAGAAATTTCTTATCATGTAGGCCGACATAGCTAAAGGTTAAGATTCTTCTGTATTTACAGCGCGAAGGCTCAAATACCAACACAGTTATGTAGAACTAAAGGGGGGGATATAAAGCAACTAGTTACGCAGTAGCCAGTGTTTTTTTTGTTTTTGTTTTTGCAGCGTACCCACAACACTCCAGGTAGTCAAACATCCGAGAAAAGTGAAAAGGAGAAAGAGTCAACAGAAATCAAATGAACGAAATAGGCATAGTAGCAAAGGAAAAAAGGAAAAAGGAAAAAAAAAAAAAGGAAAAACGGAACAATTCCCATTCCATTATCGTACGCCTCCCTATCCCAGACTATCAATACCCCCCGAATTTCAAACCCCTCCCTAGGAAAACAAAAGCCTAAATACAAACTAAACTCCCAACCCGCTTCACTACTTCACTACTACCCTGCTATCCCATTCACTCTAAACAGAAACGCCGTTTCAACTTCCAGGCATTAAAAACTAAGTGGATATAGGGCCGGTAAATGGAGTGTGGGTGATTATTTATGTAGGATGGACAGACGTATGAAAAGTAAAGACTAAAAGTAAAAATGTAAAAACATGAAGAAAATAAGTGGAGGCCAGCCGAAATAGTCCAAAGTCACTCGAATATATGTTTAAAGAAAAGTAGAAAAGAGCGAGGCAGTTAAATCAAAATCAAAGCGGTGCTTTTAGCCCACATCCATACTCCACCTTAGAGATAACAAAAGAAACGGAAATCGCTAAGAACAAGCACGTAACCGGCGTGAAAAGATAATGACTATTCACCTCCGGATTCCTCTTGTATTATGAAAAATATTGGTCTGTATCCTCATTGCTCATAAATCGCTGGTCTTGTGGTGAAGCCTCTGAGGTTGGTGTCGGTAACGAACCAGACCCTTTGGAGTCCAGTCGCATCTCAGTCATTAGTGCCCTCATCTCTTTGAGGTCATGCCGAGCTGCATCTTTCGGGAGAGCTGCATCACGCATGTCAACCAACTGACGTATCGACATTCCAATAGCTGTTTCGGTATTGTTCGATATCCATGTATGCTTTAGCTGTGGATCCTCCCAAATCTCGGCCATTCGAGCACGAAATGCTAGTGGATATACAAAACTATAAAGGGTTAGAAATCTAGTGATATAACAGAAAGATCACGGCTATTCCACTCACCCCATCTGTTCAATCTTAGCTAGTTGCTTTTGAATCCATCGATGATAACGTTTGTTGTTTGGTATCCAAAGCGCCGAAAGTCCGAGTGGAGCTTGTGCTGCCAGCAGGGCCCCCGAAGGTGAATCCTGATATGCCTCAACGGCAGCTAATATATTGCATATCGACATTGCATATCCCGCCAAATCTGCTTCTGGAGGCAGCTCATTCGTAAGAGTGACCTGGTGCTTTAGCATGATAATTAGGGCGTAGTAATCGCATTCCAGAAAATTAACTGCCCAACGAGCACCCTTGTAGATTTTTGCTGGCTTGAAGGGACACACATCTTCTGGATTCCCTCCGGTAGCCCTAGAAATCTCCTCAGCTCCCTCTAAGATCACTGGATCTAGTGCATGCCACCAATCTGAGCATGCTTTTAGCAGCCGTTGGGACTCTTTCAGGAACTCCTCAATAGTCATTTGGTGTTGGGATCGTCTCGCAGTCAATATCGATATTTCAATTGCCAAATCCCTGAATTCACAAGAAGCATTATCGACTTTAAGACCCAGATCCCCTGGATTTGCCTCGGCAGCTCGGCGAACAGCTCTTCGGTTCTCTTCGGACCACTCGCTCCCTACTGTTGTTTGATGTCCAGCCATCATTGCTACTAAAACATCGAAATGAGAGAACCAATTGTAAACCATCCGCCTTTCTGGTGTTTCGGACATAGTCTGGGGATTCCAGAGGCTAGTGAGAATTTTTGAAGCTGCATTACGATGTTCCATAAGATTCATCCAGTCCCCAAGATACTCCTATAGAAATTGTCAGTAAAAAGGAATGAGCTTGTCTCACAGACCAAAACCTAAAAGGCAAAGTACCTCGAAGCTTGCTAGCTGCAAAATTGTTATTATGGTGGATAATGTATGTTCCTGGTCTAATGAGATACGAAGCAATCCGACAGACTTGTTGTAATATTCCAGAAAAGTCTGAAATACACCAGTCTTGTGATGCACACTGTAATGAAACGACGAGAATGCTGCTACAGCATACAAAAGCGCTTCATTGTTGATGGCGTGTTCAAGCAAAGTTGTGCTGAAGAAAAAATCGCTATCTGATTTCAAGAGATAGTGATGACAGCTGAGCATATTTCGGTGGTAATTAAGATAAAAGGCTACATCGTGGGGAAGATGTGACCATTCTACTGAATTAACAAGGCTCATATGTGAAGCTGTCCGACGAAGTGAAGATTCTGCAGGAGATGTTGGTTCAGAAGAATCGGGATAGTAATGGTCGTTTGGAGATGGGCTTGGATCTATTGAAGAACCAGTCTTCCGGCTTCTGATTTGAGGTCGTCGGCCCTCTGAAGCAGGCCAGGAGTCTCGCCGTTGCTGAGTCCCCCTCAAATAGCCGTGACTGGTTGAGCTCTTTAGTCTAGGCCGTTCGGATACAGGTGGTTTATGTTCCTCTTCTTGATAATCATCATACTCATCCTCCTCTTCAAGCTCTTCTAACGATGAACTTCCTTCCCTTGATGTTGACGGTTTCTCACGTTTGCCTTTGTGGCCTCCCGCAAGCTTTGATGCAACTACTTCAGGGTAGGTGCATTCCCTTCCGCCCTTTTGACAACCTAGAGCCATCCCCAATCATCAGCAACCATCATCGCCAAAAAAAAAACCAAAGCTATTCTGATTTAGCAGCCTTACGTTCACAGATAGGGTGTGTCTCGTCGCACTAGAATTGAGAAGTAGAACAGTCAATGGCTTGCTCACTACATTGGACTGGTTTTAGATTGTAGTCACCTTAACACGACGAGTACGACAGGTGAAGCAACCAGATCTAGTCCGACGGTGCTTTACAGTCTCGGACCCTGGAGCACTCTTCCTCCTCACTCGAGATGGCTTCGAATTGGTTGTCATGTTTCCCCCGGCTTCTGGGACGACGAAAAATGTTGTGAGGGGTGATGGCTGCTCAAAGCGTGGAATGTAGTTTCCGTTAGGTGTGTTCGGTTGTGTCGATGACGTTAGTAGGCGATTTACGTCTGGCGTCGAATTCGACGATCGATACAATCCCGTCATGACCAGGTAATTTGGGCGTATAGAAGTAGCCTTCCAAGGGGACACTTGATGAACTCCTTCTTCTGTTTCTTCTGCTTCTTCTGCTTCTTCCTCTTCTTTATCTGCTTCCTGCCTTCTGCCTGCCTGCCCTTCTTCGTAATTCACCTTCAAACACCACAGGGAACCACAGAGGGCGAGGGGAGGGAGGGGGTTAAGAAGTGGTGGGGGTAAGGGGCGGCGGAGGTGGGAGAGCTACAGGAATGAACGGCCGCTCGAGCTAAAGCACAGCGGAGGACGGACAAAGACACCACCGACTCCCTGCTATTTCTGTATGTACTATGGCCGAAGGAAAATAGCTTTCGTTCTTGGAGGACAAGGAAGCCCCTAGTCAAGACTGTTCGACAAATAATAAATAAAACCCAAAGCTAGTGCTCACCCCCGGTCTCTTGGACTTCCCCCGCGGCCGTTATGTCCTTCTACTTTCTCCTCTTTTCCTTTCTTTTCTTTTCTCTCTATGCCTCTTGGGCGAGTTAGACTCTAGAGTCACTCTAATACCGGAACCGGCTGGAGGGAAAAAGGTGACGAAAAGGGTACGTTGTAAGGTGCTCGTCCGATATCGCTGAACCTCATGGAATAAATGGGATCGACCGAATCCCCGCGGAATCCAATGAAAGCAGGGTAGTGACCTGACTGGTCAAACGGAGGGGGGGAAAGCCTACGAGCAACAGGGAACCAAATGTGAAAGGGAGAAAAAAAATGAAAATAAGCCTTTCCCCACAGCAAAACGCCTTTCCAATTCGTTGTCGACTGTTTCCCACTCAAAGTACAAGATGTAGAGACTCGGGCCTCGGAAAATGCGCAATTCTTATGTACGTATACACTATCCTGTAAGACCAAGAATGCGAATTGGACTTCAGATCATCTTAGAAGGCCGCATCTAGAGCTTGAGATGTTGAACCCCGTGCGCCTTCTGCATGGCTGCGGGGGTCAAGGGGCAAAAAGAAACCATGTGGTAGCGGGACGAAAATACAGGCGTGGAAGGGGGTTTCTGGCTCGAAAAGGACTACAAAGGCATGGATTAAGCAGGCAGGGGATACCGAGGTGACAGCCCTGGCGTGTTCTGGGTTGGAGTTGAACTAATTTTGCAGGCACCACAATCCCAGGAGAGAACCCAGGAGGGTGGGTGCTGCTAACTAGGTACGTAAAGTAGGCTCAGTGTGCGTATTGGAGTATATGTAGGTAGGGGAAAGAGGAGACGAGAAACTGCGTCTCGCCGAAACCCAAAGGTAGAGGAAGCAAAGGTAAGAAGCGAATGGGAAACCAATCAAGGGGACAACTCGCGCGTGAGATTTCTACAGGGTCATGGTTGAACACACAACCCACACCTCACACATATGCATCTACATACTTTACATGGTCTACCACCCGTCGAAATATATGGGTAGGTATGCTTCATACTCTACTCTAACACAGAAAGACAAACCAGGGCAATTCGCAATCTACCCGGACTTGCAGTAGCCACAACAAAAAACCAACTATCCCTTTATAGTGGGTAGAATGAAGAACAACGAGTGAGGAAACATGGTGCGACGATCAGTAGGAAATGGCTAGGCCGGCGCAATTATTATTTCTGCGACTTTCGGTCGACCGCCACGAGGTTGACAGCGGATCGTGTGTGCAGATACGCAACCTTCCGCAAGATGGAATTCTTGACCAAAACCTACCCCCAAAAAGATGCATCTAGCATGTACAACCACGGTTGTGAAAAGAAACAATGGCAGCTGGCTCACATGTCAACACCACTTAACGCAGGTGCTTTTTACCCTATAATAGAACTTCCGTATATATATGCTATGAACGATCTGTCGGAACTAGGCTAGACTCCGAGTCATTTTTGGGGGGACGATTCCTATTGGCCGTTAGTCATGTCGCAGCTGATACATATTCAAGACTCTTTTCGGGAATTTCTTTTTGCTTTTTTTCTCTCCATTATCTGGCGCACTGACCGTCAACGTTGAGCGGTGTCACCGATTGTGATGGGAATTCGACCGGGGCTTAACAGGAAAATTGCAAGTGAGGAACATGGGTTTTGTTGCCTAATACTGCTGGAGTGACCCTGCGAGCTGACTGTTCCGTCTTTGCTGTGCAACATTATGCTCTCTTTGGCTACGCGCCTCACCGCTCAGGCGGTGAGTGCCACTGCTGAGAAGCATAGATTGACTGACCTTGAGCTATTCAACCCCACGGAGCTGCGGGTTGTAGTGGAGAAACTAGACTTCTAGGGCCGTGTATCCTCATCAGGTTTCTTTATATCATTTGGAGTTACTCTAGAGCTAAGTATCGGCAGTGTTGTGCTTCTAGTGGTCTTCTATGCCAACTACAAAAGCAACCATTATTAAGTAAATCCACTAACTAGGGTAAGCCACATTTCGACCTATCCTACATCATAGTGGTGTGGATTCAAACGTATAGTAGACGCTAAAGAAGCAGACGGCGGATGCAGATCAAAGAAAGATCACCCATGTACGTATATGCAGCACTTGACGACCTACAGACGCTGCCCAGACATCAGTCCCTGGCTGGCAGCTCAGGATCGAGTAAGTACCGGGTGCGAAAACACCGAGGAAAACGATCCAGCAAGTTTAGGTACCGGACGACTGAATGTAGTATCGGTACTCAGAGCATGGCCTCTTTTCCGGTAACACATGATAATATCCCAAAAGTTGGTCCGACAGCCTGGGCGAACTGTAATTACATGTAATCATTTACCTACTCCACTACTACGATACCCTTTTTCCTATCCATGAAATAATTTAGCAATATTCCGCACTAGGGCATGGTTTACACGTATCATACATCCTTAGTTTCTTTGGTAATTGGATGCCGAGGCGCCTATTTCTACCATGAGGGAACTCAGAAAACCACCCCTCTCGCAAATCTCCGAGACAGTCTTCAGGGACGGAAAGGAAGGGCCTCCCGGATCCCGCGGCATAAAAATAAAAAAAATAAAAGCAAAAGCAAAAACAAATCCATGTGTTCCAACGTCCTGATGGAAAGAAAGAAACGCAAAACGGAATCAGGCTTCCGGTAAATATCGTATCTAGAAAATTTCCTGTTCTAGACAGGGCCTCTACAAAGATACTACCGTAACAACCTTACCATATACCCCACATCTATATTCCATAATCCTGGTGGATCATAACCTATGTCCCTGGTTCAAAAATGCGCAATAAAATCAAAAGAACTATTGAGAAATATATGCAGCGCATGGCTATTGGATCCTTGAGTTGTCTGCCCCTCTGGTTGGTGGGTTCCGTAAGAAGCAAGATACACGAGAGAGAGAAAACGTGGCACCGTATTTCCAAATAAGCAAGCAAGCATTGAGATTATTCTGATTGACTAGCGGTGAGGAGAAATGATGGTTCCTTTCGGGATGTACATGTAGAGTACCCTGTATTGACTATCCTCGCCAATAACCGTTGTGCACTATCGGTATGTTCAAGGGTGTTCGTGGCCATCACTAGATTGGGGAGATTCAAAGATTAACAAATAGATAATGATAGTGACCTTTGACAAGAACAAAACAACGCTACTAACCTATTCTTACGGAGTTGTGCTACGCACATATAAGACACTTTAACTGGGGGAAAAATAGAAACTTTATTTTCGTGCCCAACCTCAACGGTCAAAAAGCCGTTCGGCATACTTTGGGACCTAGGGACTGCTGCACGGACACTTGGGCTATTTATTATATCGATATCATATCAGACAAACAACGGAACTGTCGTACCTGAATTTATGCCGCCACCAAGCAACATGGAGTCTTTATTCTGAGGTACACATACATGTAATGATCCAAGACCCCGTATTATTATTATATGTATTATTACTATATGTATTATTACTATTACGATTACGATTATTGATCTGTACATAGTTCTCACTATATATTCCGAATACCCATCAGGGTTGCATAATTCGTTAGATTAAATAGTACATGTAGTTTATCTAATTTCAATTCACATTTTTTTGGGGAAGATGCCCCTTTGAAGACCTACATGTAGTGACGTATTAATGTAGGGAGCCGTGATAACCTGTGATGCCGCCGCTAATCGTAATATGCGCACGGAATAATGTGCGGAACATCACTTACCTTCGAGGATTAAAAATAATACATCACGAGGTCCTACCTAGTACATACGTGGTGTATGTATATATAATTCTCGGTACAAGCCGAGGGATCTCGGGATTGTCTAGCCAAATCTAACCACTACCCACTTCCTTCTCAATGGGGTTCTCCGTTCGAACAAAACTTTACTACAGTAGTGCATTAACCCCCCCCCCCCTTCCCCTACAAGTCCCGACATCTTGGTCCGTATCATGGTGCTAGCCCTCTACTAAGTCTAGTAATTGTATAGATATCATACTCTAACAAAACAATCCTGCATGCTTGATTCAATTTACGGCCAGTAGTAATATATATCTACGCACGGGAATTGAGATCAGGCTTACAAAAGAGGATATGAGCTGATCTTTACCTAGGATTTGTGCCACATCTCATCAGCCGGTGCACAAAAAAAAAACTTATAATATGTGATTCACCCTCATTAAATTCCGATCGTGGTTAAAATAAAAAAAGGGGGGAGGGAAGTGGAGATGGAGATCTTTTTTTAAATTGTTACAACACTAGCTAAAAGTAAGTGTCGTGACAGTAATGTAGCAACAATGCCTCCTAAACAAAATAAAAAAAAGGGGGCGAGGGGGAGAGAAAAAAAAGGAGGAGGGGTTTAGATTGCTATAACACTTCCTTCATATACTACCTGAAACTCTCGTCAGTTTCGAGCCCCCAAAACACTTAACCCACACCAGCATGCATAATGATAGGTTATATGTACGAATTTATCCAACAGGCACGATACAATAGCCATCCAGCTATTCTTCAGATTCGCCACCAGATAAATTGACAGGCATTATTTTGGTGGGACAGCGCAAAACCAGATGTATATGTAATGCACCACTTGAGTCCCCCTTATGCCCCCCTCCGGGAGATCGCAGATCTAGGTTACGATGGGCCCAAAATATAGTTCCAGCTGAAGTTAAGACAGCCACATCGGTATGATCAGGTATGATCGTGTGCATGTACACACGTACGTACGTATGGGGGAGGTACTTGTATATGCCGGCCAAGACATGTCCCGAAGGCCGGGCTGGCTGTGTGGTGGGGGGGGGAGGGAGGCCGGTGTTTGTAATACCGCTGTAGCAGAGACCAGGAACCCCTCTGTTAAAACAATGCCTCCCCCCCTCCTCTCCCTCCCCCTCCCCCCTTCCCATAAACCAGGAACCCGACTGCTGGAATCTCGCTAGTTTGATGCAGCTAACCTAGTATGGTCTGTGCAAGAATTGCTGAAAGCCGCGAATGGTGACGTTACTAATTGAATTGCTAGAGGGTACATGCTGGCTTACGCGTGGTGTGCCTTGTGGGCTGAGGTAGGGTCAGTAAGGGGATGTTGGTTCAATTAGGTTCTACATAAGATAGACGCAGAGTCCTACAGTACAAAAGAAATAATACAGATGAAAATAAAATAAAACAAAACATTCGCCAAAGAGTGCAAGAAACGAGATAGCAAAGAGGGTAGTGAAGAAGAAGAATAATAATAATAAATAAGAGATACAAAACACTACTTGTAATATTCCGGTAGTTTTTTGTGGGTAGCCAGGAGAGGTAAAAGGAGAGAAAGAAAAGAAATATTATGCCAACAAAACCACAACCTAAAATCCCCAAAGCTAATCCCGAGTTCCCTCCAATATGGATGCGAAGAAACGTACACAAGAAAATGAACAAAAGAAAGGCATAACTAAAAAGCAAACCCTGGGCTTTTCGCTGCCAATATACCCCTAAATAGCTCTTTGCGTATGAAAAGGCACACTGGATGCTAGGATACAAATGAGACAAAAAAGTTCAACACTCGACGCCGTGCCACAGATAGAGGAAGTACAGTAAACTTGGGCATTAGACATCGCAGAACCACTAGAACGAAACAAAGGAAACAGGAAACAAGAAACAAGAACCTACCAACCATGCACCCGATCAAACCGTCTTATTTCCTGTTCCTGAATAAGAGGAAATAACATAAAGACTGCTAGGGACAAAAACCAAGCAACAGAAGACAAGCAAGGGGGGAGGCAAATAAGTCCTAAAATATGAACAAGGATTATAGAAGCTACCTAATAATGTGCCACAATGTCTGACAAACATGAATAGCAGCTTAAAGCGAACCACACACAGAAAGTGTACATAAGGGTTCTATGGGGCTAATATCCCATCGACGGGATTTACCGGGGGAGTATCGGTAGGGGCTGTTGGGGGCTGTTCCTTCTCATTGACTCCCTGGCTACGGCAGAGTGGACAGGAGTTGCGACCAGTGGTCAACCACTAATAATAATCAGCATTAGACGCATAAAATAGTGAGTCAAATATATACCTCATCTATGCAATCCTTGTGAAAAATGTGTTGGCACTTTGAAAGTAATCTGCACTCTTCACCCTTTTCATAGTCACCCAAACAGATTAAGCATCTGTCACCTTCTACGATATTAACGTTCAATGTCGTCTCCTCCCCAAATACGAATGTGCCTCCGGCCGAATTTACATCATCCCGAGTAGCAACTGGGGGCTTGGCTGGTCCGAGAAGAGAAGATAATAGCATCATATCTTCGTATGTTGGGGCCTATAAACAGGTAAAAGGTTAGTAACAACTAAATATAAAAATTCTGCTAAACTATGAAATAAGGGCTCCTACATCTGTGAACAAGCTTGGTGTGGTCAAAATAGGATGATCCTCTGGGTAAGACCCGCCGAGGACATAAATGATCCAGCTTCTGGTACCTTCAGTATTACCTGGAGGACGTCTAGTTCCAGATCCACTACCAGCAGCGCCGCTAGAACCACTACTAGAGCCATTACTATTTGATCCAGTGGGCCTGCCACCTAAGCTACTAAATGGTGGTAGGCTATCAGGGCTACTTAATCGTCTTGCTAAACGACGTCGACTAGGTACATCTCTAGCACTACTGGTAGCATTTTCGTCGGACCCTTCTGGTCTTTCCATTGAATTCTGGGCACCATTAAATGAACTTGGGAAAGTTGACAGGCTTGGATCAGCCGGTGTTGATGGTGGGGGATGTGGCCCAGGTGGAGTATCGGAAAGAACTGAAGGAATTGGTGTTGGTGTAGGGTTAATATCTGACACAGGTCTCAAAGAATTGGTGGATGGAGCACGTGAATGTCGCTGACTATCATGCCTTTGGCTATCAAATCCGAAAGGACTACCAGAAGTTCCACCCATAGAGGCCCGCCTATGGCTATTGCTGAGTCTTGATCCCCTACGAATACTTGGAAGATTAACTGGAAGGTTCGCTAGTGCATCAAAGAAGGGTGCCGGTCTGTTGCCTTCCCCGTCCGTTGTGTCTCTAGGAGTGACAGATCGAATCCCAACAATGATTACTGGAACCATACGAGAGCGAGTACCACCTTCTCCAGATTCTCCACTATTCCCATTTCCTTCACTATTATTTGTGCTTCCAAAGCGAAACATCCGGAAGAAGTTCAATGGTGCCATAAGTGTCTCAGACTGATTGGGATCTGGGGGAGCTCCTCCACCCAGCTCATTTCCACCATTCCTAAGAGCTGCTGCTAGACGTCCATTTTGTAAAGCCCGTAGAAAAGACTCAAAACTTCCATCCCCACCATTATCCCCTGCCACATCCTGGGCTTCTGTAATAGCCTGTTCCGTATTCCCAACCAAGGAAGCTGCCGTAGCAGCCGCAGCAACTGATAGTAGCCTTGACAACATAGCAGCCTGATCCTCCCCTGGTCTTACACGAGCTGGATTATCAAAATCATCCAAACTTCCAGCCCCACTTATATGCCTTTCTGGTCGAGAAGGTGAGGAATCTGATGATCGCGAAGGAGGGGTTATCTCAGATGCGTGTGACATATCAGTATCCATATCAGTACTATTACTATGACTATAATCATTCATCAAAGCACTTGTCCTTTGAGACTGAGATGGTCTCCTAGACCCAGGACGGCTAGACCTCGCAGTACCAGTAATATCCGGGATAATGGAGCTGATTGACGATCTGACCCTTGCTATTCTAGACCGGATAGGAATATCTGTACTAGGAGTGGGTGGTGTTGGGGCTCGAGTATTGGCTGATGCAACTGGCGATATATCCATCATATCAACGTCAGTAGTAGAATTCTCACTTCCTGGTTCGAAAACTTGCTGGGGCCGAGATGTGGAGGAACGAAACCGCTGACGTGATGAAGAGGTTCGATTAGGTGAAGATCCTCCAGGGGCAGAGGGCGAGGGTGAACGAAATCGCGATCTACGAAAACGAATGTTCTGCATCCGGCTACTCACAGAAGACGAGGCTGATGTGGATGATGTAGGTGAATTAGGTAATAACCGACTCCCCATCCGCGCAAAATGATCGATGTGGTTCCTTAGCCGCCTACTCCTCCTGAGAACCCCGATAGTAGCCTCATCTGGTCTATTTTCAGGCATATTTTGCGCCTGCAACCCCCGACTCCTTACAGCTTCATTTTGCTGACCTGACCCTAATATCCCGTGATTTTGAGTCTCCCTGCCGTCGTTTTGGGGTGTTGAAGCACCCTGGCCCATCTGATGAGAATGCAGAATGTTCGTTTGGTGAGGAAAAACGAAGTCGAGCGAGAGGTCCCTGGTCGAAGCAGGCTCCTCGCTGATCGAATCTCCGGGTAGTGAGGCGGACAGCCTGGCGTTAAAACTGTGATGACGGTACGGAGGAGACTGCTTTTGTGGATGAGCACAAGGTTAGTGACAAGAAGTACAAGAAACAGAGGGAGGAAAAATATAAGGTAGGTGCAAGTGGAGATGGGTAAAGAGAGACAGAGAAAGAAAAAAAAATATCGATGTGTCAGTGGAAATGGGGGGTGGCGGTGAAGATAGAAGGAGATTGGAGGTTGATGATCGATGTGATATGATGTGATTGATATGGTTGATATGATTGATGTGATGTGGGGGGAGCCACGTAAAGAAGAGTCGATAGCACGTGAGAGCAAGTAGATGATAAGCACTTACGAAGAGTGGTGATGCAAGGGCCGAGACGCTGAAACGAAGAAAACCACACGGGAGTTTATGTGAGCAAACGAACTGTTGTTAGAGGCAAGCGAGACGGAGGACGGGTAGGCGGTGAGCTAAGGGACGTGTAGTGCGGAGAGGTATGGTATATGGTAGTATGGTGATGGAGTGAGGGGGGAGTGGTGGATTATCGACGATCCGACAGCAACACGGCGGAGCCGGAGTGAGTGAGTGAGTGAGTGAGTGAGTGTATGTATGTATGTAGGTGCGAGTGTATGTATGGGGGTGTATGTGTAGTGAATGGAGAGGATAGAGGGGAAGATGGAAGAGCGGCGAGTCAAGCAGAGCAGGAGGGGCTAGGAGGCCGAGGCCGAAGGGAGGCGGCAAGCAGGGGGAGAGCGATGGACTTCGGCTGCAAGTGCAGCGGGTCAGGAAGCGGGAAATAGAAAGACGAGGACGTTGTTGTGATGAGGTGTGTGAGAGTATGCTTACTTGGGCTGGGCGGGTATTCCTTGGTGTTGAGGACGAGTTCCTCCGTTGTCGTCCGCAGTCTGGTTTCGTGATCTCCCTAGCATCCCCCAGTCCCCCAACCGAAAGGCGGCGCAACGAGCTGATTGGCTTGTGTTGAACCACGAGTAAAAATAGCCCAAATAAACAAACCGCCGGATACGTATGTACCTGCTCTATGCACGACAGTTCTGAAACGACTGGGGATGAAGTTGGTGAGGGGACGAAAGGTGAATAAGGAGGAGATTAAGATGTAGAAAATGAAGATGGCAATGGGATGAAGGAGATCAATCTATCAGGTATTCTACCTCTCTCATTTCCAGAAATTTCCTAGGAATTCTATGAATGGGTCAGCACCTTTTGATAATGCCTTATTACTCATGGAATGTCCGACAGCATCGGTTGCCGGAAGCGGGTCATCACAGAAAAATATCATTATATGCACAGCACTTGGGACAGCCTGATGGGGACAAGAGAAACTTTGAATTACAAATTTTCTAAGCCGCTTGTGTTTGTTGGTAATGATTTGATACTCTGTGAGCATGTACTCCTTCGAGCGCGAAACAGACTGACTGCACTCGGCAATAAACCGTTGAGATGCCAAATCCCTGCCAAGACAATCATAGCGCCTTAATATGGAGGTGACATAATCCTTCCACAGTTACTGACGACTGACGACTGACAACATCTAGCCACAGTCATGAAGAGGGCGGGAAAACTCGGGCATTGATGTCTCTGTCACTGATTAAATCTGATGGTGGGACTGAAAGGTATACATGTCACTCGGAGCTCAAAAACCTTAACGGACACCAACTAACTTGCACAAGGAGAATCCAACAATAAATCTGTATAAAACACCGTACAACCGCGCCCTCTGTTTTTGGGATGTTGCTTGACTATGATTCAGGTGAATCTATAAGATAGAAAAAGAATAAACTAAAGAACTTTATTTGTGCTTGAATGAAGACGGCTAACCCGCTATTCATACACGACAGCAAATCTGAGACACACAACGTGTCATACAAAGAATTCAATAGTGGACAGGCGGGGGAATAGTGATATAGTGTGATTTCTTAAACCGTAAATGCGGATAGTATTGGCCCTTGAAATCTGTGCTGTATTTGGTGGCGGCATGCAGCCAATATCAGAATTTCAATGAACCTATACGGAAATCCTTAGGAATAGGTGCGGTAACATAGGTTTGGTATAAAACCCAACAATGTATTATTTTTATTGACCACAGAACTAAATACATCACACAAAACTTAATATAAAAAGCAGTCCACAACTGCAGGAGTATTAGGCTGAGGCTGACGTACGCAGTCTATACCTATTGTTTTACGTCATAGTAGGGTATATTAGAAGATTATATTATCCGCTAATACTGAATTAAATGTCAAGATTGTTTATAGTGGATTCTTCTATAATTATCGGCAGAAATACTAGGCATAGTAGCATAGTATTTAGTACCCCGGCCCAGTACACGCCAGGGTAAATAGGCTTGTTCTTTTATGGGTCCTGAAAGTATTCAACAACCCCGGGCGCTAGTTGGTAAATGACTATTGACTACTTTTCTTAAAATTACCAACGATAACTCATAATGCTTTCGAATCTATATTTGTTTTATAATATCTCTTTTATATTCTATTTATGAAACCCAGAATGCTTGCTTTATACTTACTAAGCAGCTTTTGCAATCATTTCCATACTACATGTACATGTACATATTATTTATACCTAACAGTATATTTGGGTGATAAGATTTCAAGTGTAAAGTCAGAGTATCTTATATAAGTGATTCAAAAGAAGCCTACTTTTGTGCGAGTGATTTTTGTAAACTCTACTTAGCTATAGAATACAGGCCTATTTAGATAAACAAGTCATGAATGAGACGTAAAACATATACAAGTCCCACTAATATTAGATAAGAGAAACAAGGTTGCAAGTATAAGTACCAAACGCTCCAGATACTTCATCTGGAACTACTTAGTAAAGTATTAAAGGGAAGAGAAGGAATATGAAACGGAGTGGACATAGGTTTTTGTAACGAGTATCTCCATAATATATCACTCGCTGAAATCCCTATTATAAAAGAGATCGCAGTAAAGGCGATATTATATGCAGGCAACGGCTCGAAAGGCTGTAGTATGTAGAAGGGTTGTTAGACCCGGGTAATCTACTCATCATGCAGGGACCAATATCCACGCATGGGTGTCTAGAGCGTAGGGTAAGAAAGATCGAGAAGCCAGGGTCTGCTAGCAAGGTTTTGTGGCCAATCCTACGACAAGAATCTTCGCCAAAGCCTCAAAGAACGAATAAAAGCCCTGAATCCCGCGTCTCACTTCTCTCGATCCTTTTTACCATACACTATAATGTCACGAATGGAGGAGATCAACTAAAACTATTATAGATCAGGTTATAGTCCTGCTATAACTATAGGTGGCGCATAAACCGATGAAGGTATTTTCGATACCTAAAAGCAATCGTTAGAATTTGACTTAGACTAAGTAACTTGAGTCTTATTTTAGTGTTTTACTACCTAAGGTTCAAAAATTGGAGTAAAATTCAATATTCGCCATCTCGCCATGCAAATAATAAAAGACCAAACGTACAAAGACCGTTCCAGTCAGGTACCTAAGTAGGCAGTCTCAGCACCTTAAAACCCTATCGCCTCCTAAACCATAAAAACAAGTACCACCCATGAAGAAAAGAAAAAACCTTATCATGAAACCCCAAACCCAAACCCAAACCCCCAAAAAGAAGCCTCACTTGACATCCAGCGCCCTTCAACAGACACTTCCAACACCCCCTCCAAAAACCGACCCATAAATATATCCGCTGTATCAAACCACCCAGTCTTCCCATTATCCAATTCAGCAACACCCGTCATCACAGCTATTACGCAGTATTCCCGTCAGCTACTGCATACTCGCCCACTAAGTGGTAAAAACTTACTAGAACCTAGAACGCTCCCTTTCATCCTTCTATAAACCCACCCCTCTGGCTTCTTGAAGCGCTTAAAATACTCTTGCTCCGCCTCCTCAGCAGCCTTCTTTATAGCCGCGGCTTCGTCCTCTTGCACGTAAAGATCGCAGGAGTCGCACTCATCGCAAGCAGTACCTGGAACTTGCCGAAAGTGCTGGCAAAAGTGTTTGTAGCCTTCGGTGTGAATGTCGGCGCGGCATACATAGCTTTATGGAAGTTAGTTGTGCTCTAGCATCATGTATTACAACACCACAGTTACACACCACATAATATAGCCACAGGGACAAGTGAGTTTGTTACACCCATCTGACTTGACGAATGACACACCACAAATCGGACACTACCCGACCACAAGATCAGTGTCTTATCCCTAAACCTAATCTCCTCTCATAGGAAGAAGGGATGAAGAGCTTCTCACCGTCCTCTTAACAGCATCCGCCATAGCCTTCTCCACGAAAATCCTAACACTATCCTCCTCTTTCTCGTAACACTTATGAAAAGGTTGCCACTCTTTTCCACATTCAATACAACTTTCTCTTCCACACCGTTCACTGGCACACCGAAACAGCGCCCCCCTCCTCTTACTAGCTATCTTTATTGCAGTTTTTTCAGCCCGCCCTTGTATTGATGACGTCGCTAGAGATCCTCCAATAAGTTCTATGACGGGTTGCGGGAATAGCTGAATCACGGATGTAAAAAACACAATGACGATAGTAGCCACAAATGCACTAAGCACCAATGGGACGAAAGCCACAAAAGTAGTACCAGCGATAACTCCTAAAGCCACAGCACTGCGTTTAAGTCGGTATAAAACCTGCTCAGCAACTTCTGCATAGCAGCAGAACGGACACTTGACAAGATCTAACCCACTCCGCTCAAGACTATCACTAGCCATCTTATCCTCTAGATGTTGTAATACATCATGCGGCAGTACCGCCGCTAGTAGCTCCTGGCTCACAAATGCTTCACATGGTGGGGTTGCAGAGGATGATAAACACCTCACGCTGCACATCTCCCCCACCAAGTTTCGTCCCTGTCCGTACAATCCCTCCTGTACACTCTTAAGCAAGCACCCATGGCAGAAAAAGTGGCCCGCTGAACACACTGCGATCTCATTCCATGGATAGTCGCCATAGCAGCATTCGCACTCGACGAGCTCTGAAGCAGCGGCATGTTCAGCTTCGTTGAGGAGTTTGGCAATGCTGCAGTCAGCGGCAATCTGTTTATCCCGGGACCCTTTTGAGAGTGCAAAGAGTTCCGTATCGAGCTCGGCGTTGCCTGTGGAGACGACTGGGGGTTCTGCGGAGATGGTGGAGCGGGTCCCGCGGAAGAAGGCGGCAAAACTGAAGCGCCAGGATTTTGTAGCGATAGTAATGAGGGTAGCGCGAGAGTGAGTGTATGAGTTGTTGTGTTCGGCCATTACAGCCTTGATAGTCGATTTAGAGAGGCCTTTGAATTCTTTACACCTACTCCCATATATAACATTAGATTTCCCCCCCAGCTTCTTTCTGAATGAGTGATAGTTCGTAGATGGGAGTCAGGGAAATAAAGGACACAATAGTAGAGATAAGAACTCACAGCAGCCCCCTTGCAGCCTCCTTATACCCCTCTGTCCTAAATTTCTCCCACCCTTCCAGCCCAGCACCCACCCGTCGTCTCGGTATTCCACCATCCTTACTCCGTCTCAGCAACATATCAGTAACAACAAATAGTTTTGACTCCTCCGAGAAGCTCTCTAGCATATGGCGAAACTCGTCGACATCAACATTTGGGAACACATCGCTGAGGGTTTCTAGAGCTTGGTTAAGAGCAGTCGTTTGAGCATCACTGTCACCATTTTGGCGCTGCTGGTGGTTATTTTTACTATAGGTGAACAGCATCGCACATTGTTGTGGGAGGGGAGAAGGCTGTGAGGGGAGAAGGCTGAAGTATGTAGAGTACTCTAGACGAGGTAGGGTGTAGCCACTGTCATTCGATTGTAACAGGCTGTATTTCTGAGGCGAAAGACGGCTGAAAAGAAAAATGGGCTGTATTGTATGATAACTCTCTCTTGCCTCTTTGAATAGGGGAGAGATCAGCCAGTCAGCCAGCTATTCTGAGCAGGTATTGTTCTCATCTAGCTGTAAGTCAGTGTCAGTCAGTCAGTGCCTATCTATTCTTGGCCGATCGTCGGTAATTCCTGTCCAGATGCAGCCGGGTAACATACTCATCCCATCCATCCCATTGCAGATGCCATATCCCCCCAGTAGTACTACTTTCATTTGAAGATACACATACTTGGCACAACACCTCCCCCCCACCTCCTTACAGCATGCGTAAAGGTGTCGGCCTCGGCGCCCTAACTCGTACAACACAAACAAAAGGGAACTTTGCTACTCATGGCCAAAATCTCCAAAAGTCTCACATCGATGAACTTACCAGCCAGCTCTCAATCTTCCAATCGCAACTCTCAGCCTTCTCTCGCACACATGCAAAAGATATTCGATCCAACCCAGCATTCCGGGCAGAGTTCGCAAGGATGTGTACCGCTATCGGAGTTGATCCTCTTGCATCCTCAAGCAACAAAAAGGGCAGTTTCTGGGCAGAGATGTTAGGCACCAGCGTCAACGACTTTTACTTTGAGCTAGCGGTCCGTGTGGTTGAGGTATGCAGAAGGACTAGGCCAGAGGATGGAGGGTTGGTGGCTGTGGCTGAGGTGAGGGATCGATTGGTTAGAGCTGATGCAAGTGCTGGGTCCCCACCATCGGTTAGTGAGGATGACATCCTCCGTGCGGTTGAGGCGCTCAAGCCACTGGGATCGGGATTTGCAGTGGTCACAGTGGGCCGCAGACAGATGATACGGTCGGTCCCAAAGGAGCTTAATAAGGATCAGTCTACGGTACTGGAGACGATAGAGATCTGCGGCTTTGGGGTTACGGGGAGTATGTTGAGGGTTAATCTGGGGTGGGATGGGGCAAGGGTGCAGACAGTTATTGATGATCTTTTGGGGGACTCGTTAGTCTGGGTCGATGAGCAGGCTGAGGAGAAAGAGTACTGGGCACCAACTTTTATAAAGAAGTAGAAGGATCTGGAAATGTTATATGGGACGGCGTTACTGGTGTTATGGAGATAGGATAGTTTGGGGGCAATGCATCGTAAGGGATACTCTGAGCTCTATAAAATATGGGGCATAATATCCAAAGTGAGATATCAAAGTGAGATAGATGGCAATAATATACCATTAGAGCTATAGGCATTGATGCATATAACAAGAGAGTTATAGTAAAACCTCACACTAAAGGTATCACGATCAACATCACCCCAGGTAGCTGTCTCCATAAACTTATCTAAACTCTCCTGATCTGGGAATCTTTTGTAGCCTGAGACTCGTAATGAGTTATTGTTGATAGCTCTAGGGAATCCTATTAAATATCGGGGACCCTAAGAGGGTAGGATTAGCAGGATGACAAGCCAATGGGCAACCTACACCTATGCTAGTTCCTCAACAGCAGCCATTTATTGAGAGAACCAGAGATAACCTAACCCTAACAACTATGGCCAAGAAGCTCATTGATCATGAGACTGACTTAACCACAATGTTGAGTCTGAAGTGTATTTAGGCTACTCTAACCCCTCATATCAATAATATTATTCCAAAGATCCACCCCTCTCCAAGATTCCAGAGTAGGAAAATGTTGAGTTGTCAAAGCTGTAGTTCTTTCGGGAGCTGGAGTCACCTAAGGAGTCTAGCTATAGCCCTACAACATACTTTGGCTATCGATTTCATATCGTAGAAAGCACAAAACTGCATGTAGTAGTGACACCTAAAAAACATTCTACAAAACCGCTTTTTTATATATATATTCACAATAAGAACGACTCATCTAACACTCCACCCTGACACATCCTTTATATCCCTATCCTAGAATAGCACCATGATCTGGTATCAAGAACATAACAGCTCCATAAAGGGTACTCAAGATAACCGGTAATCGGGTGCAAAGGTTTAGAACGGCTTATCAAGTCAGCATGAAACAACTCCCCAGAAAGAAAGTAGAAAGTGATGCATACATTATCAGACGCCGGCTTCTCCCGTCCAGTCCAGTAATCTCCAATCAAGGGCAGTTTCTACAAACTCATCAGTCCATACTCCAACTAGTGGGAGAGAGGGGGTAAACCTTGAGAATATCGTTCTGCACACGCGGTACACCCTCGAGGATGTAAATGACTGTGCAGCCTGCGATGGCGCCGAATGCGCCGGCAGAGACACCCCTATTACGCCACGTCAGTCAGTCAGAGATGGGCCGATGAGAGGAAGAAGCAATGCAGGTGGTGGTGCCGAACGCACAATGACCTCAGAGACTTGAGTGGGTATCCGCCGACATTGAATTGTGGTCGGAACCTATGTCGTTAATTGTCAGTATATCTAGAGGGGTGACTGATTGATGGGGCGGGGAAGGGGGCTTACTTGGGACCGTAGGGAGAGACGTAGCGGGGCTGCATATTGCGTGTTAGAAAAGCTTATTCTATGTTGCAGGGAGGTGTAATTTGAGGGGGGGTAAGGGTGAGGGTGAGGGTGAGGGTGAGGGTGAGGGTGAGGGTGAGGGTGAGGGTGAGGGAATGTACCATTGTGATGTTTATGGTAGTTGTGGTTATCGTTTTGTGAGGGTATGAGGCTGCTTGGTTAATCTATGGAGGATCGGGCAGAGGTTTTTAATGGTGTTGGTTGTAGTGAGAAACGGGTACCACCCGGGGCCGGGAGACCCCACGAGAAAAGTGCGGGAAAAACGAAAACCGCCGAGAAGCTTGATATCCCGACTTTCTAGAAATGAAGACATCCACTAGGAGTTTCTATTCATTTTTAGCAAATATGCCTGTAACATGTGGCTTATTAAATTGTTCTTGTTTTTTTTTTTTGTGCCAGTCGGACTTTGCACCGTCATGTCACTCGCTGTCTCCACTCCTGCCACTCTCCACTCTCTACGGATCGCCAGTATCAGATGTCACAGCGCACCAATCAGATAAGCGGTAATTCCTATCCTTTTTTAACCTCCCTTGCACCCCACGATTTTCCGCCCGTCCCCGCTAGCAACGCAGCCGCATTTCTTTTTTGACTCTCGCATCATTATTCCGACAGCACACTTTCCAGGTCCCTTTTCTGTGTATTTTCCCTCCCTCAGCCCACTACCTCAACCCTGCCTCATCCCCTGTTTGTGTAGGTGTAGATGTATGTGGGGAGAACTAGAATGAGGAAACGTAGTTTAGAGTAGATATGTAGATACATGTAACACGACCGCGGCCGTGCGGAGTCACGAAGAGGCCTTAGGAAACGGAAAGAAGGGAGAAAGAGAGACCTCCCGGCTTCTCTTCTCCTCTCTTGGTCATATCCACAAAAAGTACCGGCCTCGGCCCCCAAGAAAAGAGGAGATCCCCGCACTTGTGGATTTATCTGACAGCTCCCTCCTCTCTTTGCTCCGTGATAGGCATCAGTTCATTCGTTTCAACTGTCAATCTCCTGTAGCCAGCTTTGCGATAGAGTGACTGCGTGAGAGGTTGAGCTGCTGGTGTTCATCTGCTTTTGCTCGCGGTTACACGTCTAGACACCAACGTCAGTGATCCGTTTTCGCCCGATGTTCTAAACCCCCAAAGTGGACCACAGCCGCTTCTTTCCCACTCTTCCACTCTCCCGCTCCTTCCTCCCTTGGCTACCCTCATCCTCCTCCTTCTCTAGACAGCCACTTCACTCACCCTACATACACACACACACATACCCCCTTCCTCTTCCGACTACTTCTCCTACTTGCCTGTCATCATCCCGCGGGGCTTTGCTCTAGTAACGAAGTACAGCTCAACGCCCACAATCAACCACAGTCTCCCCCGTCCTCCATCTAGCAACACCAACGTTAACATCACCCTCACTCTCTCACAACACAGAGAAAAGTACAAGAATTTGGAAAATTGGTGCTAGATCAGTAACACTACAAGGAATAAAAAATAGCAGTCATGCCCACCAACAGACCCTTCCTTGCCAATCTGCTGGTAGCTTTCCGAGCCCACAGTGCTGCTTCAAAGGCCACATCCAACAACTCCCCATCCCCATCTTCTACAAAGCCCACAAAGTCCCAATCATCTACTACAGCTGGTACAGCTTCATCTTCTGCCGCCGCTGCCGCCGCCGCCACTCACGCGAGTAATAACGCGAATCAGCAACCAACGTTCACGTCGAGCAGGAGGAGGAGATCTTCGAGTAGCTCGACAGAGGGATTTGTAGAGCCTCCAAGCGGGGAGAAATGGTGGATTGGAGGAAGGAACTCGGATGGGCAGGAGAGATTCTATCGATTACAGCCAGTGTATGTGCACCTAAGCCCCTGTATAAACAAAAAAAAAACGATGGCTGAGAAAAGATGCTGACATAATGAATAGACGGAGGCAAAGATCTTATGATCGACTATCACTGGACCGCGAATCGATCTAGAGTTCCTCTTACCTGGTGTTTTTCCTTACAATTTTCTACATCGATAAATATACACCATGTATCTTTCCCGGCTTCCTCCAGAATACCTCATCGGATCACCCTTGCTCGTACTCATGCATACTCCTGCAGAGGGGGATATAGCCTGTAGCACCATATGAAATATTCCTTTTCTTCTTTATTGTGATGAGTCATCTTTCTGTTATGGATGTCACGATTTTTCTTTCTCTTTATCCCTGGACTGTCTATATGACTTTGGAAACTGTTGCGTTTGTATTTTTTGATTGTGTTTGTGTTCGTTTTTTTTCTCGGATTTCTCTAAGCGTTGTCATTAAGGTATCTTTTTTTTATTTTTATTTCGGTTTATTGGATTCTTAGGTCTAAGGTATGGGCGGAACAAAAAGCATGGTTCGGGGTATCATCATTTTTTATCACATTTTCTCTTGAACACCTGGCTGGAACACAACATGGCAAAAGGCGTTGACTTGACTAGGTGGATAGTCACGTTATACCCTTCCAAAACTACCAACCATCTTACGACATGTTGAGTGGGGCAAGCAGGGGATAAGTAGCAACCCTTAGAGATTTGGAGTTGTGGGGGAAGGGTTCATTTTGGGAGTTTCGTTCTTTTAGTCTTTGGGAGGCATTACGGCGTGAATTTTGGTTTCTATATGGGGTTGGGGTTGAAGGCCGTAGATTTTTATTCCGGCGGAAAGGTGAAAGCATTACGCGGCGTGCATACTTTTTGCTTTTTACTTTGCATTTGCGCCTGGTGTATGCAGTGTGAATATAAGAAAGAATATAAGATGGGTAGAATCTTTAACATAGATGAGTGTCTAGGGTAGAGGTACTCCTTTGACTGAAAAGGGGCACCATTAATCCTTCCTTTAGTATGGGCGCTGTTTCGACTTGCAAACTTTGGTAACATTTGGGAGAGTGCTGCCTAAATAGCTAGAAAATACACTGAATTCGATATGCTAATATCCAAACCTAATTTCTACCGCCCCTACTGCGCCAATCCATCTCTTATTGCAATAGAGTACACCCTTGCTACTATATAAGAATACACTTGGAGTTAGAGCACGGTATATGCACTTATAGAGTGGAAACACTTATAGATAACTGTGATTTGACCGTATGAACCTCTTATAGACAACACCCTTATAGGGAGCGTAATAATATTCTAGTCTAGCCGCAAACGCCGCTTATCCAGGAAGTCTCCCGACTGGACCGGTTCAACGGGGAAGCTTCAGTGGTGGACTGAATGATTTATGAATGGACTGATTTTTCAAACTTACATGTAGTTTAGTGAAGTTTATGCTACTTCAATAATATAATGCCCTTCCATAAAATGAGTTGATATAATTTAATAGGTCAAAAAATCACATGATCCAGATCCAGCCCATCTAGCACAAATGCACACCGACTGCTTTTATCGAGAAGCTGATGCTTTCTACCTAGCCCTCTATATATGTAAAAACATGCCTAGGCATCTCTTTTAATGTAGGCTTTAACGTTAGTATTTATTCTTTATTTTGTGTGCTATTTAGATTAACTATCAATTAAGGAAAACTCAAGGTTAATGACATTAGTAGAAAAATTCTTAGGTAGGCTAGAGAAAGGCCTTGAATATATACATGTATCTTCACCACTAGACTAGTGATTTGAAAAACTAATCCATTCGTAAATTATCTATTCTATCCATGAAGCTTCCCTAATAGACCGGCTCTTCTTGGATAAACAATCTTCGCGGCTAGACTAGAACACCATACTTACAGATTTCTGATAGATTGAGAGCTAAGTCTATTCGGAAAATAGAGAATATGAAGATGAAATGGTTGTCTTGACAGGATAACATATATATAACTATACATGGTAAACTCTAGCCTGTTTAATAGTAGGAAATCTCATATCTAGCGAACTATCATAGACTAGGGTGGCTTTATAGCTGTCGTGTTGATAAATAACAGGAGTAATTTAAGTTGTGCTTGTTAGGAGTTCCCTATCATATACTCACAACATAAGCAGAATGGGGAGAAAGACCTACATGCTACGTCAGTAGCTAGGTTCTATAATAAACCTAAACTTTCCCAAAGAGTAGAGATCACCCAGAAGAGTAATTAGATTACAGTCACACATTCCGATACAAGAACTTGCTGCCTTAAAGCTCTAATTATAGTTTCGAAAAAAATGTTCTATAAGCTTTCACTACGAAAATAAGCCCAGACCTCTCGTTATCTCGTGAAATAATTAGGGGAACAATAAACCCTTACTATTGTAGAAGTGATATTAATACTCTAGATTTTTTAGCTTTGCAACCTTGTTAAGTAGGTAGTACATAGATATTAGGATTCTATATTAATCATATATAACCCCTAACCCTGATATAATTATAGATGCCCCCAGCCAAGGGTTGTTTGCTATTAAGGATAATTTTATATCCTATGGGAAGTTTGCCCACATAATACCTAAAATCTAACATACCGATTCCCCATGTGGGATGGAGCGAGGGTGCCACACCGAACCCAGACGATGAGCTGCCATGAAATGCTATAAAAATTTGGTTCCGGCCTTTGAGTTGTAAAGCATACTAAAAGCGGGGGGGGGGGCGATTCATCATTTCATTCACATGGGCCAAACACCCTATACTAATTTATGTAAAAAACGTTGCATCTTTTGACTTATATAAACTATTTCTAGCTTCCAGAGAAGTTGAAGTGGTGTGCATAAGAGGATAGAAGGGTTTCAACACATAGATGATTCAAGGGACGATGGTAATGATAGAGAACTAGAAAAGAATACATCGAGCTCATAGTGCAGCCTAAGCTCTTCAAAAGCCCCGAGCAAGAATTTAGTGAAGATACAGTACGAAAAAAGCAGAGTGAAATTACTGTAGTATTAGAGATGAAATGCTGTAGTTTAATACCCTCGTGTGTATTTTATACTATCGCTACGAAATTTCTACTATATTTAGAAAGATGGTGTACGTACCCAGCCCATCCCCTCTTCTCGCGCCGTATATACATTACAGGCACATATCAGTTATATCATTTCAAAGCTTGGAACTACTCTAAGATGCTACCAAAGCAGACAACTGGGGAGATTTTCTTACTCTAAATCAATTTCATTCTTATATCGATGATTTTTCTTGTCCGCTAAATATCTTTAAGAACTAAAATTCCCGGAATGAGATAGTAGATATACTGAAGGTGAATTAGGGATATAAAACATGCAAGTTCCCCTAGTAAAAAGTAGGTATTAGAGAATTTACAGACCTCGGGTTATCATACTAGCTAGCTAATAAAGACTAGAAAACAGAAATTATAGATAGGCACGTACCCCACTCAAAGAGGCCTAGGGGTTTTCTGTACTAAATTATTGTATTTTCGAAGTCATAGGCTCCATGCCGGCCGAAATACTACTACAGTCACTACCCTCTAAAGAATAAGTCTCAGAGTACGACCCCATATAGAGATCCGTCTCCTTTTAGAACATGATAACTATAAGTTAGTTAGGTAACTAAATAGTCTAGATATCTAGGTTTCTCTAAAGACGTAAAAAGGACACTTTCCAACCTTGTGAGTGAGAAATTATATACTCCACGAGAATATATTAAGCTTATAAAAATACAAGCTCAAGTACAGATCATATTCTTATAGCGAGTCTAATGTCTTGGGTTATTATTATATGCAACTACAAGAATACTTTATCCCTTCGCATTGCACCACCCTGCCAGGGACTCAACCCGGGTACCTTACGGCCACCAGATCTTTTAGCTAATCACAGGTACCTCTAGGTTATACTAGCTTATACAGCCTTGTCCAACAAATTCCCGGAGCCCCCCTCCCCCAATATCACCAGCAAAAGAGTTCGCTCACCTACATATTAGCCAGTGAGATACTTCTCTCCAGGGAGTCGAACTACCGACCCCCTGGTACAAAGTCTTCATCGATCACATGTATGAAGCCCTTGCGGGTAGGCCAATTGACCCGCCAATGGTATTTTTTGAGAGCCAGCCCGCATAAGCTCATACAAATTTATATCAGTGTCCAACCAATTCCTAGAGCCTCTTACAGCAACAGGGATCATTCTCTGTGATACAAATACAAAGGCCCTAGATGCAAAGAGAGGTATTGTGTGGTAACTGACAGGACTTGATGGGGACCACATCACTTGGTGAGGTAAAAGGCACCCAAAATGATAGTTTTCTTGGACTTTTTTATCCCTTTATGTTCCTCATAATCCTTTTAGTCTTCAAATGTATCCTCGCGTATTTACTATTAGTATCCTCCTATAAGAGTATATATTCAGATTAGTCTCTACTAGAGCTAGGGTTTGTTACTATCGAGAGTTAGAGAGGTAGAGACCGAAAATAGCCTACTCGATTATGGGTTTGTATTATATACTGCTAGCTTTGATGAGAATAAAGTCAGTGACTTTGGAACAAAATCTATTTCCATAATAAAACAGAACGTACACACAAATAAAAAATTTAAAAATTACTAATCAAATACCTTTATGTACACAGTGCATATGCAAGTTATCTATATGTACTTATTAGATACATGTACGTAGTAGCTAATATTTAACTACCGAACCCTAGCTAGTATATGTTTCATGATATACCCCACTTCATTTATAGCTCACATATAGGTCAATTTCTGTTATAAGAACCGGTCTGTATTAAAGATATGTATAGTCGTATTCTTATAAGTTAAGAAATACAATACGCATGTGCTATGTACAAGGATTATAAGAATACGAAATTCCGGTCTCGTTCTCGTATTCTTATTCCTAGTCTCGATCGTGCTCGGCCCCTATACGCAGCTAGTACGGTTCTACGCAGCAAAGCAGGGGAACGAGACTTATGTATCTTATCCCCTATGGTGAAAGAGGTTCAGAAAACGTACATAGATTACAATTTACCCGTAGGATTTTCGTACTAGCATAATGGATAATGGAAGCTTATTTTGATATTATTTTTCAAGGGTCTTGATGGATTCATAATGTACATGGAGCCTATCCAGCTAAAAAAAACACTTCGTAATGTCCGTTTACATTAGTCTTCAAACTTTCCCATCCCCATTCTAGTTTTTCTCTCCGCACTCCCTTGTTCCTATACAAAGGAAATCATCATCTCTCTTCCTTAGCTAGTAAAAGCTAGTCTGTAAGAACGAAAAAGAAACTAGGCTAACAAGGAAATAATCAAGAGAATGTGCTTCTAACTATATATAACTTTGTGTGCTAAGGATCAAACTCAGTTGACAGTCCTATATTATCCCTAACCCTAATATCTACACCTAACCCTACGATTCTAATTCGGAATATCTTAAAGAACTACTTTCTTAAAAAGCATAGATTTATAGATAGTAATCAGTTAAATCCCAAGTGTATATTGTTCTACATCCAGTTATACACAGATTATACTTAGGAACATCAAGCCAGATCCAATACGAATACGAGATTATCTATTAACCTTTCATATTCTAATCCAAAAAGAATTTGTCCATAGATCTTTACATTACTAAAAACTCGAGGATAAAGATTGACCTCCCATTACGCGTTAATAATTAAAAGGACCAAAACGCTATAACCTCTGATAAGAGAATAGAACACCCAGAACTCAAAACCTTGTAATTTAACCCCCCCCCCCGGGCCCCGAAAGATTCTAGAAGCGTGCACTGACTTTTAATATCCTTGATCCCCCAGTCTAGCTTTATATACGTAAGTCAGTTGTGGCTGAGCCTTTATTGTTATTTCTTTTATAATAAAAAAGGGTCCCCGAGACATAAGCTACCCCCGATTAGAAGATCAACCGGATATTTAATCACTGCTGTTGTGCCATTACACTGGTAAGGAATGAAAGACCCGTCCCGACCGCACGGCTCTCTGCTAAGCTTTGGCCGAGAGTGTCTCATCTCTGTTTAATTGGGGGGGGGGGTCTCCCGTAAAGCCGCGTAATCGGGTTCCTTGATCTTTGCTATCTAGCTAGGCCAGTACATACAACCCCCCCCCCCCCTTTTTTTTAATGGAGAACCCGCCAGCTAAGGCCCCTCACTTCATAACAACGCCTGGATGTTCTGGGGGCTGTGTAATGCATTGATCCTAGAGTTCTTTCATTACGTTTCTAGGATAATGTATATAAATATAAACACGTACAAACCGAGTTGTGGGAAATGAATGATGGTGGTCCGGGCTGACCAGGAACCGGTGCCGACGATGACACCAGTCAGTGCCAAGTACGTGCCCAAAAAGCCTTGACCACAAATAGAATAATACATGCAGTCCGTACTACATCCCTATCTAATTTGAAAGATTGTATGAAAGGAGAAAGAGAGAAAAAAAATAAAACTATCCTAAGTGAACACTGAGTCCAATATACCACCTATGTAGCTAGGTGTCGGAACTGAGAGGTGGGGGGGAGAGGACCAAATAAGATGTAGCCAACTGTAATTACTGATGAACCGGCGAGAGAATTGGGAACAGATAATCCTCCACATCTAAATTCCGACGTCTTTGATCTACACGAAATGAACAAAAGGCTGCATGATGAAAGGTAGAAGTTTTAGTAGAGATAATAGGGGGGTGTGGGAGGAGGAGTGAATAATTAGTTACCTGCAAGATTATACGGTCAATGACCTTTAGGACGAGATCTTGTTTCATTACTGTTGTACCTATACAGTAGAGTACATATACATACATGTGTATATATAACACGCCATCCTTAAATAGAACACAACTGCTTCCAACGTCCACTCCTATAAGGGTTAGTAAATACTATTACATTTATATAGATACCTATTGGTCCATAATCCTCCTTCTAGTGGATCTTGAAGACATGTACCTAGCTACATGTACTTAGACACACGTTTAGTTACTCTTCCACTCTCTCAATGCCTCGTTACTGAAACCGGGAGGATTTACATCCGTTGCCATACTCGCTCAGACCAAGTAAGATAGATCCGAATCACCGAACCACCGAATCACTGCTCAAACAGCGCGCTGGCCCCTCTCACCTTTGGTACATGTAGTACTGCTAACCGCCCCCAAGAAATCTATCCATGTCCATGTCCCCCCCCCCCCCGCAGTCAATGCACTTACAGCAAGAGGTACCAAGTCTACAGCCAACTTGAATTAGGAGAGTGAACGACAAATAAGTCTAGCTCTAATTGGTTCATAACCGCCACTGATAGAGATAGATATGGCGACTTATTCCTTAATTCATTCTGGGGGCTAAATGGATTAATACTCTACCCAATCCTCTGCCTTGTATAGAAATTAGGCAACGCTTTCTCTAGGGTATGCACGTAGCTACCAAGGAAGGAAGGAACTGCCCTTCTTCCCGGTTAGAGGCGAGGTGGGGAAAGTCGAGGCTTTACGACGTCTAAACTTCCTTCCTCGAAACCCGACACACACACCCACACACTGCTCGCAAATATAGAATCTGTGCCTCAAACTTGTATTATTCTAGGATTCAAAGCTCGACTGAAACTTCCGGCTGTCCGATAACATCGATAAGCAATGGCTACTCAACTGTCAACTAGTGGATCAATATAGGAAACTGTATAGCATATTTGTGGGGGTGCGATGCACGCACACACAATGCAGGTCACTTCTCAATTACTGAAACTATCTTTTGTTGGGTAACCAAGAGCAATATCAATGCCCTGCACATGCAATCTTTGAAGGAATTTTCAGACCTGTTTTCTTCCGAGAGAAAATCCCATCAATTTTTGGCTAGAGCCACACAAACATCTAGAATTACTTTCATACAAAGTGCACGAGGCTATGGTCATGTCGATGTCCGTTGGAAGAATTCCCCGACAGAAACAACACTCTTAAAAATATGAAAGAGGGAAAAATAAAAATACCATAAAAGCAAGCTATATAATACTGACGCCATTCAGACCCTATACCTCAAAAGACATATGAAAAGAGGGTAAACCCTCCAAAACCCAAGAAATTTTTATGGAAACCGCCCAAATTGCCATCGTAGCTCTGTTGCTCGTGACCAAAGCTCTTTTTTTGTAACCATCCCATCTTCATATTACAAACCTCCACGCAACCGTGTAAAAGAGCCACTAAGAAATACAAGGAAAAAATAGAATCTTTACGAGGCGGGGGCGGCAGCGATCGGTGCGGTGATCTTAGTTACCTGATCACCGGCACGAACAATCCGTTGGTTGTTGGAATCGAGGGCAGCCCTAACTTCCTTGTTTTCCTTTTGTGCTTGTTTCCAGATCTCAACCTCGCAACCACCACGAATAACAGCGACACGGAAGTTGGAGAGGAGATTGTGAGCAGCATTGGAGTGATTGTAAACACCACCATTGAAGATAGCAGTAGCATCCTTGCCAATTCCCGAGTTGATCATGGCCTTTCCACCGGGGTGGTCATTGAGAAAAGAGGTGATATCGTGAACAACACCGGCGACGAGAACGAGAGCGCGGCCATTCTTAGCTTGTTCCTGGTATTCTTCAAATTCCATAACGGGGAGCTGCTCGAGGGGAACACCCCAGTCGAGAGTAGCGCGCTTCTGATCAAGCTTCTTCTGTTGTTGTTGGAGTCTACCTTTCTCAATTTCGTTGGTGCGGAATTGCTTGAGGTCATAGGCGAGGCCAAGTTGCTTCCAGGTCCAGATACACCATTTTGTAGGATCATCTAAAAAAAAGTTAGCTAAAAGATTTGTAAATATACAAAACGGTAAAACGTACACTGATGCCATTGAATAGCGTTACGGTAGTCGCTAGGGAATTCGTGATGGAAGTTGTGGTATCCTTCTCCGAGGGTGACGAGAGCAGTGATGACGTGATCCCTCGGTGAGTTACGGTCATCGAAGGGCTGTTCACCGAGCCAGTGGGCCAAAGAGTTGACACAGAAAGTAGCCTGCTGGACGAAGAAGATTCTGAGAATACCGGCGTAAACAAATCCACCAATCCAGTCACCCCATCCGAGACCGGAGACAAGAGTAGGGAAGATAAGTCCCATGAAAACAACAACCCAAAGGTAGTGCTTGTGTTGCCAAACGACGACGGGATCCGCATTCAAATCAGAAATATCGGTACGGCCAATGCGCTTAGGGTTTTGCTTCATGACCATCCATCCCAAATGAGAGTACATAAGGCCTTTGCGGACACTGTACGGGTCTTTTTCGGTATCAGTGTAACGATGGTGAGCCCTGTGGTCTCGCGACCACCAACGAATGGATCCTTCAACGGCACCACCTCCAACAGCGGCAAGGAAGAGTTTGAGCGGGAGAGTAGCAGAATACGAGCTGTGAGCCCAAAGACGATGGTAACCAGCAGTGATACCGAGACCGGTCCAGAAGTAGTAGGTAATTGACCAAATAAGGGTGTACCTGTGCAAAGGAGTGTAAAATGCAGCCCAGATGCCGAGTATCGGAACAAAAATAATGAGTGTGATGTTGAGCTTGTGCAAATGCTGCCACCAATTTTGCATTGTAATAGGCTATACAAAAAAGTCAGTATCATAGATTGAATTGAGCTGCAAAAAGGCAACAAAATAATTACCTGATCGGTGATGTGTGGTTTGTTAGGAACAGGCCGTTTGGCCTTTGTCCCAGCAGCAGCCCCAGAGGGGGAAACAGTAGGAGCAGCCATCACGAAGTGCTAGGCTGACTATAGCAGACAGATAGCCTTCTTTTTGTGATGAGGTAGTGAGATGGTGATTGAGACTGAGAGATGAAGATGAAACTGTTATCACCGTGAACTCCCCTTTAAAGCAGCTGTTCCGAGAAAGAAGAAAGATGGAAGCTCAGCGAGGGAACATTCTGTACTTAAAGGCTTAAAGGGGGGCCTACCTAAAAAAATTCTCTGGGCCCTAGATAGCCACAGTCGATACCCGCCAGTCCCAATTGAGCCATTCAAACAGCCGTTGCCCCCCAAAAAATTTCGACCAATTTGCCCATCTCACTTCGTGTCGGTCGCCAGGAGAGAGCCGCGTAGGGAAACCCCTATCCCAACTATAGCTAGCGGCCGTCCCAACAACGCGCTCAACAAAAACGGCACACCCCAGCCTCAAGCCCAGATTCCGTGTTGCACAGCATTCAGGGAAAAACATCTACCCAACGCCTGTCCCTGTAGACTTGATGCAGGCACCCCGCCCTGCTGTTTGGTCCTCTCTTCTGTTTGGCCCCAGGTTGTTGGGGACCGCGCGTTCGACTGCCGTGGAAGGTCGAATGGTCGATACTTTCAACCCTATTGCAGCTAGACAATAGAGCCATGATGTGGCAAGTTGGCCGATAAAGTGGCGAAAAAAAACGGGTCGGGTCTGAGATCTCCAAGCGTTCCATGGAAGTATCTGGGGTCGTGTTGCTTAGGGGGGGTTAAGCCGTTATCGCCAGTCTCAATCATATCGCCTAACACTCTGACAGGCATACGCTTGGAGTAGGTAATCCTCAGAACGAAAGCCGTCACCTCTTGAAGTTCTCGCAGACAAAGTGTGCTGTTGAACATTCGATGGTCGTTCGACTTCTAGAGACCTCCTTTCTCTCAACAATTTCCTCGCATAGATGGATTTCATGGACCGACATCGACCAACGCATCGACTCATATTCCTTGACGACGAATGTATATGTATAACTTTCGATCTTACCGGTATTTTGCATGTGTCCTTTGCTAGGACAACTTTTCGAGCTCTGATCCGCAGGAATAGACTAGGCTTGCATCGGTATGCGATAAGTATGCGATAAGACCCTCACCACCCTGAGCCACCATTTCCAAGGATGGAAAGATTCCAGAATAAGTGAGTGTCAGGGCCACGATGAGGCTCGGCAGAAATCGGTAAATATATTACGCGAATACGCTAGACTTTAGCCGTCAGGGTAACGATAAGATTTATGTGACTAATTTAACCTTAGATATCAAATTCTTTTTATCGATACCTCCCCGAATATACCAAGATCTGAGACCAGACAGATTCCGACTTTAATACATGAAACAAATAATATATACATATGATATGAGGAGGTTCTTAAAAATTACTAATTCTCATACATTAATTTGTGGTGCCCATTTCCACCAGAAATTCACCCGAAAGATAAACGAGGGCTCAATAAGGACTATTGCGCAGCAGAACCTAGCGAAACATTCGTGGTGCAGTAAACACCTTTCGGGTGATCTGTGCCCCCGCATTTCCCGGGCCCGGGAATTTCTCAATGCACTACATTACGTGGGAATCGGCAGCCGAAACCCCGGCGCATGTTGGGGAAATTTTCTCCCAACCCTCGGATAATTCTCCGAAAACCTATTGCACTGTTGGGACTGATCGATTCCTAATAAGAGACGTATGCGCTCATTGACACAGTAGAAGAATCATACCACATCACTCTTGCGTGAACAAGTTTTTGTTGGGCGTTGTTACATCGGGAGCCTACCATTCGCACACGTCAGGAAGAGGTTGTATACTGTTGGGATACCCCCAAGCCTTATTTGGTCGGCATCATGTCTTTTTTTACTGGATATCCCCCACTCGATCTATCTACATGCGCCTAGGACTTAGGGTTGATGGGCTATCATTTGTGAATACTACATGTATGTATAAAATCTCCAAGATCATAAGGAATTACAAATCCCCTTCGTGATATTGATTATTTAGCTTTTGACTATCAAAGTAGGAGATCTTAACCCTAGATAAAAATCTGCAAAATCAACCCCCCTTTCAATGGTTCCGAGGTCATTATTAAAAACTCTCCTAGGGAAACCATCCAAGTTTTTAACCATGTTCATCATAAGACGTCAATAATACGTTGAGTACACATTATGATTACCAATTCTGTCTCCCCGATTAACCTGAACTAGTTGGTCTCAATCAGGTTAAGAGAGTCACCTTGGCTGGCAGGCCCTCTGCCTGAAACAGTATCTGAGGGTTTTCTTAGCTTTAAAATGAATCTTGCAAATGCCTCAGTCATGATACTGAGGCGCCCTTAATATTGCCGTTAAGGATCGAAACTTTATACCGATACGAGTCTTTTAGTATTTACAAAGACTAAGACACTGTAATGTAATGATCATATCAAAAACTTTGTGTAAAAAGATCCAGACCTTAATCTGAGTAAATTTGTTAGTGCTAGCCACCCTCTAGAGCTAGAGCTTGGGGTCTTTGCGTAAAGGATTCACATGCTCATCGGGATATACTGGCAAAGTGACAACGGCTAGCTTACGCATGTGTGCAAGGCTTATTTGCGCCCTTGTGGGGTAATAATCATGGGCCTCCAATCTATAAATATCAGTTAAATAAAAAAAGAACATGCCACACACATTTCACGTGTCATTACAAGGTATCTGTAGTTATCAGTCTCCCGATGTTTGGGGGGGGGGTATATTACTTAGTATCCTTATCTATATATATTGGCCTTTTAAACTTTCGGATAGATGAGCTAATGGTTGAGTTGCATGTGCTTAGCGGAATCATCAGGGTGAAATAGGTCATAGGTCACTGATCATAAAATATCACTCGACTTTTATTCTAATTTTTTTTTATTATTTTACAAATAGTAGGCAAAAGCTCCAAATATACTCAGATAATGATTTTTCTGCCTTAAAATATAATATATGATGTATAAAATGTATTTGTCCCCGCTTTGTTATTAGTGATATATTATATTGAAGTTTAGGAGCGAATATCCATAAACTAAAATTACTCTTTAATTTAGTTACAAACATCCGGTAACCCCCCCCCCCCCCAAAAAAAAAAACAACTAGTTAACTTTTAGCTGGCCCTAACACAAGTATATTTATTGTAAGGGGGCTATGCCGGGGTGAAGCCACTACAATACGTAGTTATTGAAAGAAAAATAAGATATTAAACCGAGGGTCTAGAAGAGATCTCCAATCCATCTCTCTTCCTGTATTATAAAAATAATATATAAACTAGTTGGGTATAATTCAAAAGAGGACTCAGATATAGTTGCGTTGATCACATTTTAGCACTCATGCTAGAACTTTCAAAACTTAAAAGCACACCTAAATTCAACAGCCAAAGCATGAGACAATATCACGTTTACACATTAATTACAAGTCATGTGTCGGGATATAAAAGACTACAGTGTTCGTAATCAAGCCGTAAACTTCTTCAAAGAGTCAGCTTATTTGCGGTAATATACGGCGCCATGTATGTCTCATACTACGCAGTTTTAGGAGCCACAAGAGCTCTGAGTGGTAAACAGAAGCGCCTAAGCGCATTAAAGGCCTAGAGCGCATCTTTTTTAAACCTTAATTTATTTCCCCAGTACTAAGTATAGAGTATGAATTACGTTACCCGAGAACCTGTTGTATGGGACTTTCTTGCCGGTGCCGAAACTTCCTCTTCTGGAGCCTTCAAGCCTTTGTTTCCAAATATCTGTGTATATCGTTTTTTTTTACCACTCTATGAGAAGAAAGAAATGTGATGCCTTGGCGATGGGGTTCGCATACATCATCCTATGCCTAAGTTGGAGGAAGCCGGAAGATGGGTGGTTTTAATTGTTTTGGAGTATATTGGATTAAATACCTGTAAATAGATCGCCATGATTATATTACCGAGAATGAAATCTTTAAATCAATCCATGACTAGAAGTCTATGGTCTTCAAAGTCACTCGAGAAAGCTATATCCCCTAGGGCTCAGGGCTAAATGGATAATTAGCCTATAATACTTTATATCATACCTTCATTGTATTGATAACACTTTATTTGTAATGCCTGTGTAGTTTTTACAGCTTTATATTTCAAAATCTAGGATAAAATGAATTTTTTGCTATATATGCCAAGTTTAAGATAGAGGGCGTTTTACTATAACAACTTCCGCGGGGCAGGTGACCGATGACTCGATTCTCTTTGGTAATTATTGAGAACTGAAAGTAAATTCTCTGATACTGCAATTGATAAATGTTGGATAGTGGCAAAGGTATTTTTACAGTATAGATTACGATAATGTTTTCCTTGGCTAAGCTTGAGTGATGTGTTGATCCACTTTTCGGGATCCACCAGGCGGTGTGCGGGTAGGAGACTTCCGCCCCGCCTCTTTTTTTCCAGAAGCCTAAATCAACCATATTGAAACAAGATGCGTGGCTTCATCTTTCTCGGATTCAAGCGAAGCGGATCATCCTCTCCGCTAGATTCCGTGAAGTGGATATCCGGGGAGAGCGAGCAATAGAGAAAAAAAACGGGTACTTATCAAAGGTCTGTTGCAGATCTGCCACGCATAGGGCGATATCGATAAGATAAGTATTATTATTATTGTACGACTCAATACCAGTTGTCAACTGATTCCAAGCCTTTTGACCATCACATTGGGAGCGCTCGAGCCAGAAACCGGCGCATTCCTTCAAGGAGAGAAAAAAAGTCGTCGCGGATGGGCGAACTCCTGGGTGACCAGACCTGGCCAATACACTGCTGAGAAAAGACCCACTGATTTGAACAAATCAGTATGTATCTACAATTAAGACGGTAAGCGAGCGTCAAAAACTCGGCAGCCGCAAGGCGAGTGCCTGGTAGAGTCTAACAGGCCGCATCCTGCATTGAGATAGCCATTCGCGGACTGCCTCCGCCTCATTAGGGAGGTTTTGCGATTATCAGCTGGGGGCCCGATTTCGGGTCGCTCCGGGGGTTTCTGCAGTGTCTCATCGTTACAGCAGCAAATTTAAAATGCGGAGGGAAAAAGAATGCTGTTTGTATTTACTTGGTGTTGTGTAACGGCAAAGAGTGATGGCTTTACTCAATCTCTCTTATCATGCGGACAGTTGTATCATATAGTGATAGCCATAAGCTCTTCAAAGGTCGTTATATAGAAAGCGAACTGGCTCAAAGGATCTTACTCTAAAACACAAACCAGTATACAACCCAGAAACTCTTATTAGATTGTCTGACAGCTGTTGTGCTTAAGCTTAAGTTAGTATCCTCCTTATACACAAGACATAAGGTTCGTGGGGGGTGCTTGGGCCATGATAAATTCCCAGATCTTAAGCTGACATTAAGCTTGACTAGGTCAGCCAAGCTTTGCGGGAACCAGCCTGACGCGTGAATCTTTGAGGTTATCCACGCAAAAACTTCAACCTCAAACTCTACCGTAATGTCTGAGCCGGATAGAATTGGTCCTGATGTTGGGCCTAAAAAAACCATGAGGGATCGTATACGAGGTATTAAGCGTACGTTTTCGACGAGGTATGTTTGCTATCCACTTGATAGGACCAATTGCGTTTGCTAATACACATTGTTTAGGGAGGGTTTGCTTGGGAACTATGATTATGGGTTTCTCTTTCGTGTACAGCTCCCCATGGAAATTCACCTTTAACTTGTAGAAATTTTCTAATGTTTTTGGCCTGTTTAGCCAAACCTACCGTTTATGAAGAGGCCCCGTAAGGCTGCACCATTTTTCGGCCTTAACGATCGTATGCCAGTCATTCTAGCAGTTATCCTTGGGTTTCAGCAGTATGGGATACCTTCCACTTTGTGTTTGGGGGGTTTCTCCTCCTACACCCTGAATTTATTGCTGATATCTTTTTATAGCGCTCTCGCAATGTTGGCAGGCGTTGTTTCCCCTCCTATCATTATAGGAGGAGCCGTGAACCTAGGTCCTGAGTTGACACGATATCTCGTCTCAACCTCCCTCATTACCTGTGGACTCTTATCTTCGATCCAGATCACAAGATTCCATATTCGCGGTACCCCGTATGTCTTTTTTGTTTCTTTAAAAGTATGTTTGAGTGACTGAAATAAATATGATTGTAGATATTATCTCGGTACTGGGTTGATATCTGTGTAAGTTGAACTAAGTGAATCCAATCCAATCTAAAAGAGTTAGCTAATAAGCTTTAGTGTTGGAACTTCTTTTGCTGTTATTCCTGTTGCTCTTGGTGCATTCGAGCAGATGTATGCAAATGGAAAGGTAATTCCCCCTAACTGAAATTAAGTGGGGCGATATTCAAGCTAACTTCCGAAAAAAAAATAGTGTATGTTTTTAGCTTAACATAAGATTATCGCTCAAAGAAACAGTCTGATATAGTTTTTATAGGTCCAACTGATGAAAATGGCGTGAAACTTGCTTGCCCAGATGGATATGGTAAATTTCCATTATAGAGTGATATTTCATGACTAAGTAAACTAATGGAAGAATTTGAATAGGTGCACTCCTTGGAACCAGCATTGTTTGTGCTTTTCTAGAGATTTTGATGTCATTTATGCCTACTAAATGGATCCAACGCATCTTCCCTCCGATCGTTACTGGTCCTACCGTGTTACTCGTCGGTGTGGGGTTGATTGGTAGTGGTTTTAAAAACTGGAATGGTGGATCGGGGCCTTGTATTAATATGCCTGAGACGGGACTTTACTCTATGTGTCCCAATATTAATGCACCCCATCCACTTCCGTGGGGTTCGCCAGAGTTCATAGGTCAGTTATATTATTACTAGATTTAACCACAAAGCCATTGCCCCTAGCGGTACTGACAGATCCTTCTATCATAGGTCTTGGGTTTTCTGTATTTGCCACGATCATCTTGTGTGAGAGATTTGGAAGTACGCAATCTTGCAGACCCTGAAGTAAAGGTGTCATCACTCACAGTTTTAATAGGTCCTATTATGAAGTCTACCAGCATTGTAATTGGGCTCCTCACTGGATGCATCATTGCTGGGGCTACCAATTATTTTGATAGGTCTAGTATCGACGCCGTAAGTCCATCTTAATTGTCTTTGTGCAGCCACGGCTACAGAATAGCTGCGCCTAACCCAAGCCTCCAAGGCCTATAAAAAAAGTACTAATTTATCCAATGATTTATAGGCCCCGGCTGTCTCCTTCATCTGGGTGCACACATTCAAGCTCTCTGTATATGGACCACTAGTATTACCGTAAGTCCTCAAGTCATATTCCCAAGAATAGAGGTGTTAATTATTATGTTCGTAGTCTACTGGCTGTATATATTATCCTAGCATGTGAGGCAATCGGTGATATAAGTGCAACTTGCGATGGTCTGTTCTATATTCCAAAACTGAGGGTTATTGAATTGACAATCGGTGCAGTGTCCAAACTCGATGTCGAAGGAGAGTTATTCGATTCACGGATTCAGGGCGGATTATTGGCAGACGGTCTCAATGGGGTTCTTGCTGGCCTTGCTACAATTACACCGATGTCGACATATGCCCAAAATAATGGTAGGTCCTCTTATATCTTTTTAAGTAAAATAAAATAATAACGGAAATGATATTTTAGGTGTTATCGTAAGTTCTATCTACGATTTTAATCCAAACCTTATTAACGGAAATCCATATTATAGGCCCTCACTCGATGCGCAAACCGGAAAGCCGGCTATGCATGCTGGTACCTCTCCATTGGACTGTCTCGTCCGAATTCTAACTGACATTTGTTCTAGTTCCTTCCTAGTTATCATGGGTGTCTTCTCTAAGTTTGCTGCTTCTCTCGTTGCCATTCCATCGGCAGTTCTCGGAGGCATGACAACATTTCTGGTAAGGGTTTCGGGTCTTGACGAAAATAAATGTGGTGTGTAGCTGATCAGTTCTGCAGTTCTGCGCTGTTGCAGTGTCTGGAATGAGTATTACGGCAACCATGCCGTTCACTCGACGCAGTGAGTTCCCTATATGCCTATTTCTTATAGCCGTATACTGACGTATTGTCCCTTTATTGCTGCGTAGATCGATTCATTCTTACTGCATCTCTTTCAGTGGGGTGAGTGGATGCTGCCTTGATATAGTATATTGTGTGGGATCACGCAAAGACTGACCAAATTAAATTCAGATACGGTGCCACCCTTATCCCGCATTGGTTCGAGTGAGTGCCATCCCCCCCTTCTCCACAATCGGTTTTAGAGCTCTTGATCGCCATGATGCTAAGACAGTGTTCCACGGCAGCCACTTTTTTACGTATACAGGTGGAGGAGGTGTGCAGGGATTGATCGATGCTGTAAATCTCATCATGGAGACCGGGTTCGCAGTAACTGCCTTGTGAGTTAAATACGCCTTAGTGACACCTGCAAGACCACGCTATTTCATCTGATAGACTGACATTTCATGTAGCATCGCAATTTTCCTCAACCTCGTATTGGATGAAGAGATTGTAGCTGGTGGCCTTGAGTTGACCAGTAGCAACGATGTTACCAGAATTGACGGCACTCCAGAGTTGTCGGGGGTAATATCCGGAAACGACCCATCTGATGATATTTCGGGAAAGAAGCTTTAGCTAAAATACATCGAATACATATGAGGAGGTGTAAAAAAGTTTTTTTTTGATTAGTTTATGGTTGATGTCATAATAAATACTATTTGTTGAATTCCTTTTCACGGGAAATTTTTTCTTGCGCCATCACGCAAGGTTGGCCACTATGCTCTGATACTATGCTAAGACCTGGGGTTGAGCTGCAGCAGCGGCTATAACTTCTGAGAGTAGAGTAGTGCCACGGCCCTGATTGATTGCTGAGATGTCTAGCAAGATAAGGATGTTGCTTGTATAGCACGTGTATGATAGATACGTCTTAAAGTTGTCTTTCTCTATTGACCAAGATTATCTACCCCTCAGTATAGGACTGGCCCCTCTCGGTGTGTTCCCCGCGAAATAGTGGGCCTTTAGTACTAAGGTTCGCGATAGACTCAAGTAGGCACTATGTAACACAGAAGTTATCTTCCGTATCTCCAACAGAGTAGCGAGCCTGGAGTTGATCGGCATACTGCGGAGTCAGTCCCTGCAGGGCAGCTGCAAGCGTCAACTACATGTAGTCTTCGTCTCCGCAAAGCCAGCACGTCATGGATTCTCACCCACACAACACCTTTCCTACAGTGCCGGGGATAACGGAAAAAGATCGCGGCCCTTTTCTCTCTCTCTCTCTTTTCTCTCTCCTTCCCACGCCATCGCTCAGGGGGGGAACACACATACATATACGCGCGCCGAAATTAGGCACTGCTGCATGATTGACGCCCTGGTAAAACACTCAGGATATGTCACCGAGTCCATGGAAATCCAGTAATTTGCCGTTCCGCGGCTGCAGGAACCTTTTTTTGTTCCCCTTGGAAGTATACTTACCTGTGAGCACACTGGCCCTGGGGGATGTTGGTTGAATTGTGGAGAGCCTTTAGTCTGGGCTAAAGGCTCGGCATAAGTCGCGCTGTTTAGGGCTGTCTAAGGCAGACAAAAGGGAAGGAAAGGGACTGATTAACCCGAACGCTACAAGTCTGGCGCACGGGATGACGATTGCCCGGTATGCTCGGGGGAACTAAGTTACAAAAGCTACCTAGATATAGCTAGATACCTAGTTGTAGAATATGTAGGGGCGAGTTGCATAGTGGAGAGGAAACATGGCAACAACAAAGCACAGCACAGCACAGTACAGCACAGCAACAACAGCACGGAGTGAGCCGAGCCTCATCTCATGAGCCGCAAGTGCTGTAAGGGCAAGCGACTAATGGGGACGCTAGCCCTTACGGAACAACAAAGGCACGGCCGGAGTTTCCCCACAAGACTGGAAAAAAATATATTCCGTATTTCCGCTGCTCATACTCTCGGGTGAATTCGGGTTATTAGCCGGCTACCTACAAACGTCGGGTGAGAATCGCTTCAGAAAGATAAGTTCCCCTCTGGCCGTGCGTTTCCCGTCTGATTCTGAAGGGATCTGGCCATCGTCTTATGTATGGCCATCGCTTGTTCCCCACCCCCCCCCATATATCCATATATTGGGTCGTCTATTTATCAGATGTTGGATAGTCGCCTGCTTTTTGAGGGTTTTATTTATCTCGGCCGCAACCGTTTTCTAAATGTGGCCACTAATTTCTCCGTTCAACGGAAAAACTTTTCGTCGGAACGGAACATAAATTCATCTTTGTACTAGTACGCTATGGGGGGGGCTATCATCCCGGTAGAGCCCCGATCCACCGCAAGGGAGAGATGTTGGTTACCATGCCAGATTCGCGCGGATGTGGGGCATTATCCATATTTCCCGGTTTCTTACATGTGAAGAGCATCAGGAAGCGAAGAGCGTGACAGGAAGGAGGAGATTTGTTGCCAGGCATGTTTAGAGGTCAGGGGAGGCTGACCTTTGCCTGTTATCCAAAATTTGGTATATTCACAACGAGGTACATTGTACATGAAATACGACGGAGCGTTGAGCCTGCCCGTGACGAGCAAACCGAATCGAAGGTAGCATTCCCAACGATCTCGCATGATGTGGAGACCTGGATCGCGTATGTGCCTGGCGGGGGCATGTGCAGGGCTCGAGAATAAACGGAACGACTCCCGACTTTCCTCCGGTGCTTCAAGTCAGCCTACCCCCCGCAAAACACAGTATCATCTTTCGTCACCCCCACGCAGTTGGACGAGCTAAAAGGGTTGGAGGTCCCTGAATGAGCCTTCTCTAGCCGTACGGAGACAAAGCCGAGAGTGAAACTACGAACAGTGAAGCTTTATGAAACAAGAGGTAAGGGCCACGGACGGAGGCAAGTAAAGAATATTCCCAGACAAAAGGCGGCCGAAAAAAGGCGGAGAAAAAAAAAGGTGGAGGTACATGGAGTCGTTAGAAACCTAAACCTGCAGCCTACAAAAGCATACCCTACTGTAGAGCACTCTAGACGGCTAGTCACATCGTTATGCCCGTCTGCGCATCGCTTTTTATTATTGTGCTGTCCCTAAGTAAGTCTACCTATGGATGAGCAGGCCGCATTTTACGGAAACCCTTTCCAGCTGAAGTGTGCATAACAGCAGCAGGACTTAGTTGTGACGAGAACCTCTATTATTTGTCCTGTTTCGCAGCGTTTTTACAATTCCATGGGAGCTGCGGTCCATCTACCGTACCCCTTTTACCCCCATCCTATCACGACCATGTTCCTAGCCTAGCCTGCTTGTTCAAACCCCACTGCATATCAGACATACGGCGTGCCACAGAGGCCGCACCAGGAGTGAACGGTGGTAGCGGTTGTCAAGTAATTTTGTTTTATTGATGGATGAGGCTGCTAAGTGGCCATCTGCCGAATCCCTTTCGGGGAATATGAGTGTTGGGAGGGGTGATTACCTGCCTAGGCCATGACGGCTCCCCCACACAATGGTATCAGATGAAATTTCCACTTGATCGAAGATAGGTTGACTGGCCAGGCATGGAGCCAACCCCACTCATCTCACAGCCCGTGGAGGCCCGAACAAGTGCGCACGCCCACTTCGGACCCGCTTAGCCTTCAAAGACTCACAAAAAAAAACGTGCATGTTGCGTGCTGTCTATCCATCAAAGGTCACAATTTGAAGTTAGATATTGTTTTTGGTACAAGACTACCGCTTTTCCCCATATCATTACCCTCCTCTTGTTTCCCCCCTCTCCCTCCCCTTCTCTGAATCTACCTCTCTAGAAAGTAAAACAAGAAAAAGCCAAGTTGTTGGCCCATTAGCACAGCCCGCTGTAGCCCACGCGTTTGAAGCCCAGCACACTTGGAAACATTTCTTATCACAACTGGTCTGCAGTTGCAGTAAGCCAGCCCCGCCCGTTACATTTCCCCAGTTCTCTTCAAGATAGACGAAAGGCGTGGCATCAAGTGCACCAGGTCATAACTGACTGACATTTGTAGTTGAGGGCTGTAGAGTCAGAATCTAAATAGCAAACTGAGCCAGAGTTGAAGAGGGGGGAGAATAAGAGAAGAAAAGAAGAAAATTAGGCGATTTATTTTGCTTGCCAGCTCGCATCAATAAATTTGTCCCACCTGGATTCCCCTCCGCGGCTCAGAGTCCCCACATCGATCCAGTCAGCTACTCGCCCTAAGGGAGCAGCGGCAAGAGCAATACAGCGCCTCATTTCAATTTTTTCACATTCACATTAATTACTCCTAGATACCTTTCTTTCTTTATTCTGGGCTCCGCGCTTGGGACACACTCTTACAACACGCATACACGCATCCGCCTCATCACAATAGTTTACCCCATCAGCGTCATCAGCGTCATCGTCCCTAGCTGAGTGTTTGTTGTTTTATGGTGCTGCTTTACTACTACTACTATTACTGCATCAGCAGCATCCGTCCCACCCTCCTTCCCAGTCCGTAAAAAAAGAAGCAAAAAATATTTCCCCGAACATCGGGGGCCAGCGATCGGTAGACTACAAATCCAACACACGCCCCCCCTCCCCCCTCCCACACTCCACTCTTCGTCCCCTTTCCATCCCACACCGCCCGTCTGAGACCGCCTGGGTACATATAACCCCGCGGACGCCGTCTCCATTATTTTTTTTTTCTCCACACTGTTCTCTCGCGTCCGTCATCGCTTCATCATTCACCTCCAACCTCTATTACAACTACCACCCCCAACCTCCACAACCTCCACAACCTCCACCACTACTACTATTACTGCTACCTGCCTACTACCTACTACCTACTACCTACTACCTACTACCTACTACCTACTACCTACTACCTACTTACTACTAAACCACCAACAACAACAACAACAACAACAACAACAACAACACATACAAACATACCACCCCAACATCAATCACATGCAACGACCCGGCCCAAACAATATTTCCTCCCTCTCAGCCCTCCTACATCAATCTCCTCAACAGGCTTCAATACCCCAGCCTATGTCTTTCCACGACGATAGAAGTCATCAGATGGGGATGAATGGTGGTCTCCTCCCTCCTCTTAATAGTCTCTCCCAGCAAGACGCAATGCAAGATGGACGACCTGAGCTCCCTCGGCCTTACAAGTGTCCCCTATGTGAAAAGGCATTCCACAGGCTAGAGCATCAAACTAGACATATTCGCACTCATACTGGAGAGAAGCCTCATGGCTGCAATTTTCCTGGGTGCTCAAAGAGATTCAGCCGCTCTGATGAGCTTACCCGACATTCAAGAATCCACACCAACCCAAACTCCCGAAGAAGTAACAAGAACCAGCAGCAAGCCGCCCTTGCTGCTGCTGCCCAGGCACAGCACGACGGTTCAGCTATCACTACCACCGGGAAGATGATGCCACCTCCACCAAAAATCATCTCAAAGTCGGCTCCTCCATCTCACGTCGGTTCCCCCAATGTCTCGCCTCCTCATTCCTACCATGGTATGCATGCACCATCGGTTCCTTCAGGATTATCACCTTTTGGGAGGGCCACGAGCAGTCCTTCTCTCGGCGGAATGGGCAGCCATGGATTGGATTTGAGCGTGTTGGCCCACACTGCTTCCCAGCAACTCGAGCGTGAGAGACATTACTATCCTCAGCAGAGTCACAATAGCTATTACGGAAGCCGCCCCGCGCTTCCGTCGCTGTCTCACGGTGGACCTCAGCCAATGTCTCGCTCTCACTCACACGAGGATGATGATCCGTATATCTCTCACAGATCAGTCAAGAAGTCACGGCCTAGCTCTCCAGTTTCGACTGCACCTTCATCACCTACCTTCTCCCATGATGATTCATGCTCTCCTACACCTGAGAGTACCCCACTTGCTACCCCAGCACACTCTCCCCGGCTGTATCCTCGCGATCGTGATCTTGAGTATAACATGCAGCTGCCCAGTATCCGGCATTTATCGTTAAGGCACATGCCTGCTCTGACACCGATGGAGGTTGCTGATCCGTACAACGCTGGTAGCCCTCCAGTTCAATCCTCGCATCAGACAAAGGGTCTTAGGTTAGGTGATATCATCAACCGCCCAGATGGTGCTCAGAGGAAGCTACCTGTTCCTAGAGTTCATGTTCATGATCTTCTCAACAACACTTCTAGCCTTGGGTTTTCATCTGCTTCATCATCAACATCGAATTCGATAGCTGGTGGTGATTTGGCCGATAGGATGTGATTAGCGATTTCCTTTAGCAGTGGTGCGGATTTTTTCTTGGGGTTTGGTTTGGTTGGCGAATATCTTTGTTTTCTTATTTTTTTTACACTGTTATTATTAGAGGGATTATGATTGGGATAAACCATGATGGAACTTTGGGCGTTTGTTTCTGGGACATGGAAGTTTCTTTTTTGTTTTAAATTTCTCATCTCCATCTCACACACACACTACTACATATTTTTCTTTCCTTTCTTGTTTATGTCTTTGGGGCGGACGTTTATAGAAGACCCTAGAGGTCTATTTTGTCAGCATTATACAGAAGTATCGATTATTATTGTCTATTCTGAAAGAGGAGGAGTGCAGGAACAGGAGTCATGTATTCTATATCGGTTATCCCCGAGTCCATAGTATGTAGGTGGTTTTAATTTTATTGGAGCCTTGTCTCGAGTTGCTAGGCAACTCGGGTTACCAACTAAACTCGTCCCGGAGTCCATATGCAGTACTTATCTTGCTCTCGGAATAGATATAGGATGTAGATTAAATCGCGATCAGTCCACTCGACTTCCCTTGGCTTGCCGGCTCTCGGGAACCCCACATATGTACCCGTTACCTTCAGAGGGGATTCGGGAGAATGACCGGAAGAACAGATGGCCCTTGCAGCCACCCGCGTCCTGCATCGACTATAGCTAACTACCGAAAGATGTGGCTACCAAACCCAGATCCATTTTCAAAATCAAATACTACAAACTCATCTTGAATTGGGGGGGGCGGCGAAAATGGTGAGAATCGTTAAACAGGATATAGGTGGTATCACGAACGATGCAGAATAAAGGGGGGGTGGTAGAGAGCTGGCTGTTTTCAAGACAGTACATAGCAGCAGTGCACTCCAGCGTAGGCGTTCCCTTATCTTGTCCCACAGCTTAAGGGAACATGTTGCATGTTCGATCGTGTTCTTTTTTGATACATCGCACCAAGGAAAACCTCAGTCCTATCGGCAGCCCCCACTAGGCCACCCCCCCATAAGGAAACCCCACAGAAACCCCAAATTCCTTGCCATAATTGAGTATAGCCGGCCTACTGGAGAATAACCGGATTACATATGTCATTGACGACGAACCAAACCGATGAAGAGGCAAAGGAAATCGATGCGGATGAATATGTAGGCTTGCAGTTTCCAAAAGGGTGAGCCCCAAAGCCCAAAAAGGAGGCTTCGCTGGCGCTTACTCCATTAATCCATGTTTATGTTACCTTTTTACCCCAGACTTCGTTCAGCAGGTACCTTTTCGTGCCTCTTGCTTCTCCAGCTTCGGCAACCCCATGTCACTATCAAACAAAGGTGATTGAGGCGGTCATTCTCGGAAATGGATAAAGGAAAAGAGGAACAATGGGGGGTTTTCCGCTCAGACGAGTTGCGTGGGAGGCTGCGTTGCCAATTCGGATCAGTACGAACACTTGGGGTGTTCCATGTGCCAGATCTAGCACCCACTTCTCACCTCACACTCTCACACTCCGTTTTGCTCCTGGTTCCGTTTCACTGCAACGACCTCCCCAATGCATACATTTTGAAACTAATGGGGGAGGGGCGAGTCGCTTTCCCCCATTCTCTCCAAGGCCCGGGGAAAAGCACAACTCTAAAAAAATTTACTCTGAGGCGGCGGCGACGCACGGTTCCACTCCCTTCCTCCCCTCCTCCTCTCCCCCCCCCCCCTCCCGCATGAGGTCGACCGGCGGAGTGTCGCCCCGAATCTCCGTGATTCGAGAACGAAGCTGAGGAGGAGATTGTTCTCCAGAAAATACCCTGCCTAGCCCCGGATCGCCGCAGCAAACGCGGGTGTACATGTAGTTTATATTGCGACCCCAAAAACTTGGAGTCGAACTTTTCTCATTCTAGAGTAAAGACGATCATCGTTTTTTTTATGTGGGGGGTTGATTCTTGTGTAGCTCCCCTCCCCCCGCGTGCCCTCCTTCTTTATTTATTTAGATCACTTTGATTTGTTTGATTCCCGCGTTTCGTACACGAAGGTGGGGTGCGGTTATGCACAAGAGTTCCCCGGGAAATGGCAATTAAGTACTTTATATCGCGTGATTCTCAGGTAGACAATAACTACAAGCTTTTGGCCTGGCCTTTTAGTCGTCCCTTCCCCACGGTGATCGGGTCCTTTGGTGTATCTGCCGAGCTCAAATGCTTGAGATCTGCCGACCAGTAATCTCTGCTATACCACCAGTACCTGTACGTAAATACGTAAATACATGACTTCTGAGGTTCTCCCAAAGCCTTTGCGAAGTCTTTCTAATGCTAGATACCAAGGCAACTATTCCATATAGGGGGTTCCAAGCGAAAATCATGTAGGTTTAGACTCCGCTTCTAGTTAATTGACTCCCTTACCCCGTAGATGCAGGGCAGGTACTTGCTGCGGTCGGTATCCGTGGAAAGTGCCCCTTTGTAACTAGATAAAAGAGCACCCATAACCTAGAGTACATACATGGCAGACAATGTATCGACAGCGGGAATTGCAGATCACATTTACTATGGAACGGGGGGTAGGGGATATACCGTGCACCATGCACTGGGAACTTTTTGATACTCCAGAATGGGTAACCTAGACCATGGCCGGTATTCGAATTCCAAGCATCAACCCCGACCAACAAAGCAGGGAGGAGGGGAAAGAGGCATAAACTCCCGGTCGAGACCAAGAGAGCAATCAGGCAATTTTCGGATTGAAGGCGCTGAGTGCTAGAATCATCAAGACATACTCGTATCAAACATAGTTTTGACAACCTTATCAACCTTCTGCACAGCCTGCTTTGCTTGCCTCAAACCAGTGCCGGCTGACGGCTGACGGCTTTCGTGGTCACAATCGTCGGAAACTTCCCTCGAAAACAGATTATCGACCGCTCCCCCCGTTAAACGTGCCCGCCAGCACTATGTAGAAGAGTTTTTTTCTCCCTCTTTGTGCAACGATTCAAGATTTCGAGCAAAAAGGAGATGGAAAAGAAGGGAAAAAAGCAAGTCACGATTCATCGGGGCATTGGAATCGTACTCGATTCCATCATGATCAAGCCGAGACGGCGGGAACATACTGTTAGCTTGCTGGTCCCTGCGGGAGTTGATGGATGCTGTGGAAGAGGAACTTATGGTAACGAAAAGTCATTGGAGGATAGATCTGATCTCTTCGATCCTTTGCTGGTGTCATTGGAATGGTTGATACAAAGTTTTGATACTTCTTTTTTTCTTTTCTTTTCTATTTTCCCCCTTCCCCTTCCCCTTCCACCTCCCCCCTTTCCCCTCATTTACTCGCTTCCTGATGTTGGTGAATGGTGCTTTACTCTATCCACCACCCCCCCCCACTTCCTCGAGTATCTCAATTATTTCTTCTTCGCATGTGCAATCTTACCACTTCCACTCTAGAGTGTGTATCCCCGCCCCTTACCGTTTCTTGTTTCTTCTCCATCCTGCGTATGTGCGTTGCGGGGTTGACCTTGTTGGGTCGGAATCAGTTACCTATCAGAACCAAAATTAGGTAGTCGTATCCCAAAATCTTATTTTGAGAACCCTTTGTTGTCAAGAGCTGCCGCCTCCTACCTGCAGAATCATAGCCTCTAACACTTAATCTGCAGCCACTGAACGAACACCGCATAGCGGCGTTGAAAAAAAAAAAAGAAGGGGGAAGGAAGGAGGTCCTGAGTTTCTCGAGTTTCTTCAAAATCGACGATACTATACACGGGAATTGTACACACGTGCGACCCGGCAGTGATGGACCAAGAATTATTTGGTAATCTTTATTCGACGCATCGAAGAAGGGTGTGCTTTTTTTTGCTTATTTCGTCCCAGAAATCAACTTATCGACGTCGCCAGCTGTCAATGTTTTGAAATACTAGGGTAGTATCTGTGACTTATTGGCCGTCTCCACGATGCCGACCATGTGACATGACCATAAGGCGGTGAAGATATAGCGATAGACGCAGGTATGGGGGTAAATCAAACAAAAACGAGGGGTAATGACGAAAGCATACCTATATTCGGCTCACTTGTATTTCGCGATATAAGAATCCTATTGCTCTGAGTATCTGGTACTCATAATCTTCCCCGCTTTATGTCGTCAGATATCTCTTTTTTTTTCCATCGGAAGGTCTCTGGGCTGACGTATTGTCTATATATCGTCACACCAACTCACAAGTCACGAACCATAAAAAATCTGGGAAAAAAAACTTATCGACTACTCCCCTCCCAACAAACCAATCTACCCCTTCCACACTAGTGGAGAACCTGGAGGTTGGGCATTCATATCTCCGGTAAAACTGATCCGACAGTACCCCACGATTCGAATCACACAAATCTTTGTGTTTCCGATGCCCCGCAATCCCTCAGGATTGCGCCACGAGGCTCGAGTTGTACAGATACATGGCTTACTATAAATTACCACGCCTAGTAGTTGGGATAGGTAGACGGCAGGGTCCTATCGCGCGTGCGCAGTCCGAGGATACCGCGTTCACCTGACATTTTATTTTTATTTTATTATTCTCATAAGCTTAGGAGAAATGATATGAAGAGGCTCGGCGAAGAGAAAAATAATAATGTGAAACAGAAATCTAGAGTTCACCCCGGCTATTCTTGTATGTGTTGGCGCACAATGATGACGACGATAGCTGTTTTTGAGGGGAAGGGCGCTTGGCCGCACCAACCGCTTGTCACAGAATAGCAAAAAAGAAATTATATACCCCGCCTCCTGAGCCCCACGTTCCACGCAGTTCAAGATAAGCTTCTTTGATGCCAAGATTGCAAGCGAACTGTCGATCCAGGGTCCCTCTCCTTAGAAGGTATAGCCTTGCGGATCCAATAGCCGGCATCGGTGAGGTTTCTAGGTAAACCGCAACCGCATCCGATATTGGGCGAGTCGAACCACGGTCCGATTATCAAATGGTCCACAGTCGGGAACGGTAGATGAGAAAGGTCGGAGAATGAAAAGGAAACGGATACGATGGAAGGATGAGGATGGGCGATTGGACATTACGTACATTAACAACCCTGGTGCAGGGCACGGCAACGAAAAAGAAAAGGAACGTCTTCGAGGTACAATCGGGTACGATAAGCAAAAAAAGACATCAAACTACATGCAGTTACACTTCCCCCCACCCAGAGGTGACGATCTATGATCACTCTTTCATACAAGACTTCCTTCATCTCACCGACAAAAATGATTTACAGTGGGGTAATTGGGCTCTTCGGAGATCATTATTAAAAAAGCCGAATTTCTGGTGGTCGATGGTGTGTGTGTGTGATATCTACAACCCTAACCCTACTTACGTGGCCAAATATGATTTTGTCTAGCGCTCATATCGGTAAGATCATTCAGTTTGCTTTTTCTGAACAACCCTGGTCTAAGAACATAATAACATCTGTATATCACCACCATCTTCACCTGAGTCGAGATTTTGGATTAGCGCTGACAAGAAACAGAATGTGGTATCTTGGCATAGAGGCCATCACCTCCCCTCCTACTCCCCCGTATATTTAAAAGCACAGGCCAGGTCATCGATCTCATCCCAACAACTCAATCTCCGGCAGTACACCCGGTAACCCTAGTATTTAATATAGTAATCAGTATAAATTCAAGAGGAAATAATTTCTTGTACATACAGGGAGGGGCAATGCTTTCATCAGCGTGCATGGTAAACAAAATCTCAGCCGATCTTATTCCTCTTGAGAACAGCTCCGGTCCACCTTTCCATCATGCATAGGCATCAAAAATAGACATGAATTACAATGATTTTCAGAGATGAATCATACAGTGTGTTGCCACATTATTCGAAACGAGCCTACAGGAATGGAGATCTTGTAATAACATAATAAGCGTCCGTGGGTACGGTCTGTGTGTAGTCTGAGAACTTATATACTCAAGACTCCGATCTCCACTTAAGGAGATATAACCAGCCGAATAGAAGTAAGGCTAATCTGTGTGGGGGGGTATTTTTTCTAAGAGATATTTATTTTATCGCCGCTTTGTTTCAGCGCCGGCACCCAAAGGGGGGTATATCCGGCTCCTGAGACACTTACTATGGGAGTTGTACGTATATTTACTTTATTACGTAGTAGGGTATCTTGAGAAGCCTGAATTGCAATTGGCATTAGCGGTCCGGGTGGAGGTTAGTTCCGTAGATAATATTTAGACGGTTCTTAGTACTTGGTAACTTTTTCTAGCAAAGAGGCCGGGGCGGCCCGCCCCAGCATTAAAAGGCTGTTACTACATGTAGACATGGTACTGTGTGTAACTTTGGTGTTTAATAAGAAAAATACTTGGGGGTCTAGCAAAAAAAAAGAAGAAAAGCCATCCCCACAATTCAAATGTGCTGAATAGCCGCGTAGTGTTGCGTAAGTATCATACCGTTGAGTTTAGGCGTAGGTAAATCTTGACGGGCCGACATCCCTACTATTGCAATTAACATATAGCAGAGTCACATATGCCTTTAGGTACCTTACATGCGGTACAACAAAGCACCTTGCAATATATGAAACTGACTGTAAATAGCCTGTAAGTAACAAGAAGAAGAAAAGAAAGAAAAAGGGTATGCCAAGATGTTCTAGAATTCGAAGTCTTCAGGCAATACGACGAAACAAGTAAAGCTTACTGGGGAGGGGAGGGGAGGGGGGGGGTGTTACCCCACGAAACTCCCGACGCAAGTAAAATGTCAAGAATATAGAGTATGTATATACTAGTATACATATATTATATGCGTGGGGACATCAATCCCAAGATCTGATACCGAGTTCCAGACCTCTTTTATGGCTCAATTGGAATAATCCATGTTCAGGTACCGAGTTTAGTTGTACCATGGAGAGAGAGAGAGACGGCACTTTTGAAATTTTACCTTTTTTGCATATATACCCCCTCAGAGAAACCTCGGTCTTTTGGGCCCCCCCTTTGCCGAAATTTTTGAACCCTCGAGGTATATTTTATGTACCCCGAGGATCGATGCTAGGTAAATATGCGGGGGGGGGGTGAGAGTGAGAGTGAGAGTGTTGGGTGTTTTTTTCTTTCCTTTCCCTTTCTCGGCAGATCAAGGGGGAGGGGGGTGGGAATACCCAATATCTTCCACCCTACTTACCCCGGCACTCTCCCCCCTAGGCGATAAAAAAAGGTAACATCGGTAAAACTTAGTCCGAATCATCATCTATGATCGTGGGGAAAATATAATCTACCATATGGCACTTGTATTTATACGCCAAGTTTTCTTTCTTATAGTGCGGGAAGTTTAAGGAGTGATTAATACTAGCTTTATCCCGACGTCGGGTGGGAAAAACAAGCTACAACATTACGGCTAATATCAAAGATCAGAAGTTAAGAGAGAGAGAGAGACTTTAAGCAGGTAGATAGGTATGGTATGGGAATGTCCTTCCTTCTTTAGTTATTGTGGATACTGTTAATATCACACATTCACATTTCAAATTCACATTCACACGCACACTCACGCACACACGTGTTTGAAAGAGCGGCTCAGATTCGATCTTGGGGATTCTCTCGCCATTTATCGCATGAGAAATTGTAATAACATTAACAATAAATAAATAAAATAGTAGAATCTAGGCCTTACTTGGTATGGTTCTCCTAGGGGGGGGAGGGACTCAGCGTACTTTTTTTTGAATTTACCCGGGGCTTTACCGGCCGAAGTTGATCCGAAAAGAAAAAAAAGAGAAGATCGATGGGGAAAAGAAAGAAGTCGGTGACCGAGATTGATGCCTTATCAGAAACAAGTTATGAGTAGTAAGTACATGTAGGTAGTGTTCGCTATATATCGGCCGTCTTGAGACCGGTCGGTGGCGTTTAATAGCCTTTTTTGTTAAAAAGGGGAGAATAATTGCAGAGTGTTTGCACCCCCACATGGCATTCGGGTAGGGGTTGGATATGGTACCGGGTGGTTTGGTGGGGTATTGGCTATGTGTCCCCTTCCCTTCCCCTTCCCTTTCCCCACCCCCATCTCCCATCTCCCATCCCTCATTCCCCCATTCCCCCATCCCCCCCACAGTATTATCAGATTTCAGCTATAGCGTGCAGGAAAAGGGTCGGAAATTTATCATCCGATATATAAGTGCTCGCTAATTCACGGTGTGCCTTTTTTTTAACCCTGCATGCATTCATTCTCCTTATCTACCAGTCTAACTATCTCATAGGGTAATTAAGAAGCTATATGAAACTTGAATATATCCCTAGTTATACGCGGTCGCCCCCCTAAATATATCTTATCAACTCCACTCATCTCTTCACTTGACTGACGTCTGTGCAGTATAGGATAGTACTTGAGGGGGTAAGTCTTTAATTGTAAACTGATGACGCGACTCTGACATATTTCTGGATCAACATTTATTTCCAAACCTGGCATAACAGGTTGGCTTTTACCCTTAGTGTGTACGTACCATACGGCCGGCATCGGGATCACGATAAACACCCGTATCAGTCGAGTAAGACTACTACTAGGGGGGAGAGGAGGGGTTTGTGAAATGGGCTGCACCGGAGAGAGAGAGAGAGAGAGCTTGAGCTTAGCCAATTAGAAGCGCGAGTAAGACTAGAGCGCAGAGAGCGATTTACTTTACTTTTTCGCTACGTAATTTATCTTCGGAAGTACATCTAATTGAATATACCCCCGTCGGAAGTCTAGTTGAATATACCCTCGGCGTTGTCATATAAGCTTTCCCTCCTGTGTCTCGGTGATGTAACCTCGGTATCATCAAACAAGTTTCGAGCACATAGTTGAAATATGTACTCTGTTTTGAATAAAACCGAGGCTCCTCTATGGTTATAATTATTAGGTACATGTATCTATGTACATACGTACCTGCATGAAGGCATGAATTATATGAAGGCTCGAGTTAATTCACGGCTAAGATTCGAACTCTGCGTCTAAAAAAAAACACACCACCCCCGATGTAAATTAACAAAATCCAGTAATAGCCGCATGAGTACATGTACTTGAGAATTACCGCAAGTTACATAAATCGCCGACGATCGAGATACATAATAGATGACGGAGATATACTCTTTTGTCTATCTTACACCCAATGTATATTACGTTACCCAAATTTCCATTCGTCCTTTTGTAAATACAGTAGTACGGTACTATATAACCTCGGTATATATCACTACATAAGCCTCACTGTACATAACCGGGGGGTTCCTCGCAAATCTGGCAAGTCCGAGAATCGAGGGGGGAGGGGAGGGGAGCCCTGCCCGGGTCAAAGGATACATAGGTCCGCTGCGCATAGATAGCTACCTCGGTTCTTGCCACCTTCTAGAACCACCACAACCACCACAACCACCACAACCACCACAACCACAACCACAACAACCCCCCCGGGGAACAGCGGGATAAAGTTCTCCCCCCCGCGCAAAGGTTTCCCCGCGATCAATTATGCACCGGGGCGGGCTCTTAGTACCTATTTGGTATTAGATACCCCTATCGGTATTTTTTTGTATTGTTCTAGAATTCGATAAGACATTATAACGTAGGTATATGTACTCTATCTCTCGGAAGGAACAGCGAGACTCTCAGGGATCGGAAAAATGTTTTCCCTGGGACTGGGTGCTAGAACCCACCTACCCAGGAAAAAAAGAAAAGTATTTCCCCACAAAGTGTCTCTCTTTTTCGAAACTTGATACAAAAAGAGGAAAGAGAAAAAAAAAAAGAAGAAAAAAAAGGACCCTCGAGACCCTGAATCTCACAAATCAGGAAGCTGATTCCAACCCCCCCCCCCCGCATATTGTCTAGGCATACTTTGAGAAAAGCTAGCTTCACACGTTACGGGAGAGTGCCGCTCTCCGTGTGTACCGAACCAAACCTTACAGAAAAGGGGAAAGTGAAGATTCCCCCTTCCCTTCCCCTTCCCTTCCCCCGCAATATCCATTAATACTAGGATCCTTTTCCATATCATATACGTACCCGGCGAGAATAGCGGGTGAAGATGAAGATGAAGAGGAACTTAAGAAAAAGGGTAATTAAATTAAATTATCAAGGGACCCAATTACCGCTTACTCGGAAAAGTAATTTTCCCCACACACGCACCCCTTCCACTCCAGCTGCAACTTCGGTATTTCGGTAGTTTTCTAAACTCGCACTAAGATTTATAAGTTACTCGAGGTAGTTACGTAGGGGAGAGGTATAAGTTAATAATACTTTACAAGCATAAGCTTAAGCATGATCCTACAAGCAAAAAAAAAAAAATACCTAATAAAAAACAAAGCTGACGTGACATCTCTAATATTACACCTGACGTTACACCCCCCTCTCCAAAAAAAACAAATAAAAAACAGATCACACTCCTCATCCACCCCATGTCAAATCTTACACTATATATATAAAAATCCAGTATATATAAAAAAATAAAAAAACTTAAACTCCACATAAGCAGCTGAATGGAATGTGACGTTGCCCGCAGATCTGAATCTCCGCGGCTATATATACCGAGATTCCACTCCCCCCCACACACACATATAAGAAACGTTAAATAACGTGTGGGGTTCAGGCGTACTTCATGTTACTCAGATCTAAATGTTGCCCCACGGGCGGCAGATGGATGGTCAGCACTGGCTGATAAGAAGAGTATGAGCTCTGCGTATGCATATGACCTTAATTCAGGGTTGTCTCAGGAGGTCGAATCTCATATTTTTCTTGGATGAAGCATGACTCCGTGGGTTGTGTTCATGCAGTAGTAGTAGTAGTAGTAGTAGTAGTAGTAGTAATTAATTGATTAATAGGCTTCTATTATAAGCTTATGTTAAGTAACTTAGGCGTATCAATAGTAGAGTGTAATTATTATAAGCGTAGTAAATTTTATGTATGCAGTCCTAATCCTAATCCATCTCATATGTGATCTAGTCTAGAAACATGTAGAAACATGTCCCCAAGCGTGCATACATACAATAAATATAACGGCTCCACTAGTACTAGTTTTATCATGTGTATTGTTCGAGTGATTATCTATGCTCTCATCTATGTTCCCATCTATTTTAACTGATATCATTACACCTTACGATTTATTCACGCATTACCAGCAAGTATAACACTCCCCTCTTTCTATAGAAGCAAATAAATAAATACACGACTTCCATATACATCTCGATCAACTGTTTTGCCCAGATAATTAGTCAAAAACCCCTCCCTTCTGTAACCCCCCCCTACGAGTATAAAGGAATATACAAATGTTCCCCTGTTTCCTCCACCCTCAGCCTCTCACCAACTCTAAGTATGCCCCTTTCAGCAGCCGGGACGAGCTGCATGCCCATACATGCGTTTTTGGGCGATCCCGCGTCGATGTTGCGATATGAGCGCATGGTTTTGTCGGGCTCTTGCATGTGTTTTTCTCCAGTTTCCTGGTTAACGTTGGGAACGCGGCAGCGTACCGTCCGTGCAGCTGTAGGTTTCTGTTATCACCCGGGTAGGTAAGAGAGGAGTGGAGGTGATCTATACCTGAATAGTACACCTTCCCACCGAATGAAATCTTCTTCCAATTATCTTCATCAAATGCCTTCGGCCCAGAAACTGCATTACCTGTCAGCTGGTTTGGTGTTAATGGTCTGGCATGTAATAAATTACCAATGATATTTGCGCGAAACCGGTTTACGCTAAGTTCGCTAATCTTATCTGTAATCCTTCCATTAAGTTCTCGGACTGAAGCAAGATTGAGCATATGCACTGGGTACTGCCAAGTAGTTAGTAACTTGTAAATTCAATCATTTCCTGAACTATTAAACCACCAGTGTACATACTGCATCGGCGAACCCAACAACGCTCTGGAACCCCAGCTCCTCTTTGCTCGGCGCATTCCTATGCACCTCCCTTAGCCTCTCCTCGCAAGTTCTAAACAACCTTATCTCCCCTTTCGCACCTAGGAATGCCGCTAACTCCTTTAGTTCGCCCTGTATAACACTACTAATGTCGTATGCCTCGGGGTTGCATTTCCAGACTTTTACATTGGTCAGCGGGAACTTTGAGAGTATTTCCTTATTCCCCGAAAGAGGAAAGTGAAACGTTCTCGCGCCCGCATTTGTGGGGGTGGAGAAAAGAGACAGCGGGAATGGACGCGGGGTGGCTGCAAGAGGGAAGGTAATGCTCAGTGTACCGCCGGTGGGGGATTTTGGGAGTATGTGAATGGCTGTGGTGATAAGTGCCATATGCGGATATTGCCGTTGGGTGATGAACGTCCATTCGGGAATGTTGGTGCGGGGGGAGGGTCGGAGTTCGGCGAACATCTGTGGGGCCTAAGTTAGAAATGGATGGCATCTAGGTGGGGGGTATCTACGGTGAAACGTCGAATTCGGGCTGCCGCGGAGTGCGGGGGTGGGCACGGGGTATGGGGAATAGATATTGCTTCTTCCCCCCCGTTGTGGGATATTACTTGAGAGTGCCGCGTGAGGGGGAAGAGTTATGAAACATAATTCGAAGTTGCCGCGTGAGACGAGGTATGCGGTTTTAGACCTCTATCAAGCATTTTTCGGGGTTGTGCGAAAGTGGGTACGGGGTTTCATGGCGGGGAAGAAGCAAATATAAAAGCAAATGTAGACACAAATGCGCAGGAAAAAATATGCCGAGGATGAAATAAAAAGCAAATGTAGGTATGGGGTTTGATAACGCTTCAAAATGCATAGAAAAGAAAGTGCCGAGGAATGGAATGAAAAGCAATTTTGTAGAATGATAAATTTCCTTACGAATTGGCGGTCATGCTCGAAACTGTAGTACTTTGTAATTAGCTTATGCTTTTCTTTAGAATTATTGATGCTTTGCCGCGGTAAAACAAAAAAAATACAACTTACCCAGTAGGAACCACATTCACCTCATCCAATTCCACACCTCTGCAACTCTTGACGGGATATATCCACAAACTCTTGACTTTCCAATCCTCATCTCCGCCCGGGCCATACTGAAACTCATCTGCAAGGTTGCTTTTCTCAGGGTTCAAACCCAACCTCTCGCCCTTTGGCTCGATGTCTGCCGTTCTGAGTAACCTCGAGAATACCAACCAGCTGATGACCGCCGCGGCACCTGACACGAGGAGTTGCAGTGACGAGGCTGCTATGGTGGGGGGAAGTTCCACGACCATGATGTGATATGATGTCTCACGACGGGTGAGGGCGGTAGGGAGAGGTTGAGAGGAGATGATGTATGGTACCGCGTCGAAGAAAAAAAAAATGACGGTGGGATCGCAGATCGTATCCTGTGACTGTTGGATGAAAGGGATGGCAATCGAAGAGATGACAAAAACAAAAGGCAAATACGCACACCGAGAAGCTGTAGAGTATGTAATAGATTTCGCACGGAATACTGCTTTCACTCAGTGCATGCACTCTCTAGAACTGGGATTAATTTTTTCTTTCTCCAGAGGAATAAAAACGAATGAGGGGCCAGTGGGTGGCAGTCTGCAGGTACGATTTTGCTGTGGGATGAGGTGTTTCGAATGGGAAGCTAGGGGGAAGGGGGGGCGCAGAGTTTTCAAGAGTTTTTTATATGTATGTACATGTATGTAGATACCTTACTCAGTCTAAAGGGGGAAGGGGGGGGGGGGATTGTGGGACCTCACATAAGGTAATCCCGGGAACCGTTGGAGGGGGAGAGTAGGGAAAGGGGGGATGTGTTGCCAGGGTTCATGCGGCTCCTATCATGAGGCTGTTTTGCCCCTGGCGATCGTGACCTTCTAGAACCCCAAGAATTCCGCCTTTCTCAGCTTTGATATCTCCATCTTCTGATTCGCTAGGGAGCCTCGGTCTGGGTATCCGTTCTCCTATATACCCTCTAGTATCGATAAACACACTCTCGCACGTAAAGACGCGTCAAACGGTTTTCCACTCAACGCGTCTCATCACGCACTCACTCCCTTATCAGTCTATCTGGCTAGCCCCTGCATGCAACGACATCCCACCTAAAGCCATGACATCAGTTCAACCTCCAGCCTCATCATCCTCCCGTAAGTGTAGTTTTCCTATGTAGTAACTCACAACTCACAACTCACCAGCTCACTACTAACACGTCTAAAACAAAATAGATCGTCTTCTATCCGTCTCGGCCTCCCAAGCTCTTGTTTCAGCCCAATCAAACAACATCCTGACTGGTTCCACAAGCCTCGACAAACATCTTCCCGATGGTCTCCCGCTTGGCAAGGTCCATGAACTCTGTGGACCACCTGGTGCCGGTAAAACCGCAATGGCGTAAGTCAGAATCAGCCTTACCCGGGTGCTCCAATCACCAGTAAATATGGTTTTTGACCGGCCGGCCTTACTGTTAGGATGCAGATGGCCGCAAATACCCTTCTATCAGGACACCGCGTAGTCTGGATCGACACCTCAGACCCACTCCCTACATCGCGGTTGCTATCAATACTGTCTGCGCACTCACGCCCCGAGGAAGACCCCCTGGGTTATCTTTCATCACTGCAGATACTACAGGCTGGAACCCTTGCGCATTTGCTGGCACTCTTTTTACATCCACTCCCGAGTTTCCCACCTGAGAGGACGAGGCTAGTGGTGGTTGATAATGTGGCTACATTGTTTGCGGTTGCGTTTCCGCCAGGGAGTGAAGATTTTAGTAAGAAGCCACCCGCCGGCGAGCGCGGGTCACCGGGGGCAAAGGCTACGCCGCGAAAATTTGCGGTTATGGTAAATCTTATCAAGGCGCTTGAGCGGCTTGCTATCACTCGTAAACTAGCAGTACCGCCCCTGCATCCCCACTCCCCGCATCCTACCATACTAAACACAAAATAGATTATTGTAATAAACCAAATGACAACCCGTATAGTCACTGGCTCAAATGCAATTCTACAACCCGCTGTAATTTCACCAGTCTGGTCTTCGACGCTCTATACAAGACTATATATTCACCGCAATAATATCTCATACTCCAAGCTGGCTGATCCGGCCTCTAATCCTATTCAACAGATCCGGTTTGTTTCAGTTCTAAAAGGAAGCGGCGTGAACCATCATGATTTTGAGAATGGAGTGGGGGGGAAGGTTGTAGTTGTAGTAGTGCAGATCGAGGAAGGTGGTATATCTGGGGTAGAGCTTTTGGGCCCGCTTACACCTGTACCCATTTCAGCAAAGGATAAAAGATTATCATTATCGCAATCGCCTGATGCATCCCCATCTGCATCTCCATTGGCTGCACGCTCGAAACTCTCAGAGGTAGTGGTTGATCTATCCCCATCACTAGTGTGCGCCGAACCTCTAGAGAAATCCCCATCCCCATCCCCACTACCACCACGATGTTCGAATTCCCCGCCGAAGCTCTCCCCACCAAGATCACCAAGGGGGCCCGAGTCCCCAGTAAGAAAAAAGCGGAGAACAGGGTTAGAAGCAGGCATAGTGCGGGGGAGCGATGAGGAGGATAGTGACGAAGAGGAATGAGTGGTTGAGTGATGGGTTAGGAACAGAATTGCCGAAGCTGGCCAAGGAGTTAGTGGTGGGTGGGCTTACTGCTCGAGGTGGGTGTGGGGTAGATGAAGTGTAATTCGTGGGCATAGAGGGGTTGTGGGGAAGACGTCAAGTTTGGATATATCTTTATTGGGGTTATACATGGGACCTTTGTGGGCTAAGCAGATCGTATGATGATAATTTCCGATTATGATAACTATTAATCATTCGCATAATTTACTGGTACATCTTGCGACTTTGAGAATACCCCATATTCTTCCGAAACACTTTTAAACCTAGGTAGGAGACGCGTGGTTTTCTACCGATAGAAGAAATCCCTCGTCCCTCACAGTATAGGTATAACTACTGTTTTGATCTCCGTAATATAGCGGGCATCAAGGTTAATCCAGGTGTTAGTCCGCTGCTGGTGTGGAGATTTCTAGGGAAATATTTATTTTGGAAACACAGCATGGTTTCAAGGGATGAGACGAAAGATCTGAATGCATTACGTCATAAAAATCATTGTGCATGGCTATAATCTATGTGTCGGTCCACCCAGACTCCGGGGGAAGAGCTTTTCCTGGAGATATGGCACGGTTTCAGGAGATGAAACGGAAGATCTAGATATAAATCACGTCATAAAAAGTCATTGTAGATAATTCCCCCCTTCAAAGACGGCAGTTGAATCAATCGGGAGGAAAGGGTGAATTCTTTGAGTTATTAATTTTCGGCCAGGTTTGATTCTATTCCGGGGGGGGGGGGGGGATCTGGTTACGATTTTCATAAAGATCAGGCCAGACGGGAAGACAACCCCTCCTGCGCGTGCGCATCCGGTTTTATACCGCCGAGTCCCCCCGCCTACGGTTTCAAGTTAAGTTAATCCGGGTGGTATTTTTCCTTTCTTCCGGGGGTTTTGAGTTTCTCCGACACCCGCTTCTAGGATAGACTAGCTTTCTGCCAAAAAAAAACGGCTATTCCCAATTTATAAAAAAATAATATCAGATTATAGACTTCCTTTCCGTCAACCGGCCAAACCCCGGTCTCCCAATAGCCGAGTGATAGATGACCTATAATATCTTCACCCCCTTGCATTCCAAGACTGAAATCTACCGGTGGATCACCCGCTTAAGGTTCTTTGAAAACTTGGTAAGATCTTTATACGATCGGACGAAAACCCGGGCTGCCAGATACATCTCACATTACCAGGACCGGTGTGTCTCCGGTAGTTCTCCCGGAACCCGGGTAGGTGGGCTGTTTTCATAGACAAAAAAAAAGGGGGGGGGTTATGAAGGTAGTAATAGATATGATAGAAATTTCAGAGATCTAATGGAGACGGTGGTATTTGTAGCGAGGATGGAATCTTCGGGGTAAGATGGCACGAGAGCGTATATAGTGCGAGTGATATCCCATGCATGTAATTAGTCTCGCATAGACACACAAGCCTCTAATAGTAATAGAGGCTTGGTATGAGAAGTACCCTGTCTAGCTTTCTCGCCAGAAGCATCTATTTTCATTACCTGGGATTCCCATAGGTCGTAAGCTTTCATAGTTAATTCCGGGGTTTTAGGAAAGGTGCATTGCGGGGTAGGTACTTCAATATACAAGGGTTTATATTAAGTGGTGACTTAAGCCTTCTAGATGAGTTTTTCTGGGCTTAGTGGGGGTAATTTAGGGGGTCTGCGGAGGGTTTATTGCGGGGATTTCTTGTAGCATGAGGGTAAAGAGTACGCGAGTGAGAAACCATGAACATATTTAATCTTATCATTGCTGTATACTAAGGGAATATTCATAAGAAATATTTTACTCAAGAAATACGAAATCTGCGTATTAAACCTTTCTTTACATTAGTAGAATCTTCAGCAGTCTTTTCCCCGAAATCGTTGAGTGAATAAATATTGGTAAATGTTTTTTTTTAAATAGTTCTAATAACACAATTACATGCTGATTCCTTTAGTGAAGTGAATAAAATCATAGATAGGTGACGATAGGTACTAGAGCTTATGTGTTGTAAATTTAGACATATGTATTTTGAACTTAAGGTTTATGTATATACTGACGTTACATGTATATAGTCTCCCCCCTCCTATACACACTAGCGCTCGTAATAGGTTTTAAGTGAACTTAGTAGGTCAAAAACATTTAGACCTTTTGTTGTGGTAGTGTATAGATATTTGAGTGATCAAACAGAGCTTTATATCACTTTTGATTCGGGGCTTTGAATACTTTAGAACTCTAAGTGTGGTACAGCCGTGTCCAATAAATTTTCGGAGCCCCCTATAGCAACGGCAAACCCACAAACATCAACACCATAGATGCAGGTATTATTGTGTGATCAAATACATTTGAAGACTAAAGGGATTATGAGGGCATAGATGTATAAAAAAGTTCAAGAAAACTATCACTTTGGGCCACCAAGTGATGTGGCCCCCCTATCGAACCCTGTCAGTCAACACTCAACACCTCTCTTTACAGCTAGGGCCTTTATGGTTGTTGGTGTATGACAGGAAATGATCCCCGTTTTTATGGGGGGCTCCGCGGATTGTTTGGACACAGTAATACGCTGGTATGGGCTTATGGGACCCGACTCAATAAATACCATCGGCGGGTCAATTGGCCTACCGGCAAGGGCATCATACATGTGATTGATGAAGACTTTGTACCAGGGGGTCGGTAGTTTGACTCCCTGGAGAGAAGTAGTTCACTGGCTAATATGTAGGTGAGCGAACTCTTTTGTTGGTGCTATTGAGGGGCAGGGGGCTCCGGGAATCTTTTGGACACGGCTGTATATTGATCGAGTTTCTCTATGCTGTAACGTCTTAAGGTTTTTAATTCGTTTCTACTTGTAGTTTGGGATTGGTCCTCTATTTTATCGTCCTCTGGGTCGAACCTATAGTTTTAATGATTGATTCTGGTGTATTCGCAGAGTTAGGTTTACCTTAGTCTCGTGCCCATCCTAGGTTTGCTTTGCTGCGCAGCCACCGTATGTACAAGCTTGCAAATGCCAAAAGAGGGCTTTGTTTAATTGGCGACCGGCCTTTGTTCTAACAAATTTTAATATTAACTATATGTAGTATTTACGTCATACGTGTTATGATCTCAACACTTATAACGTGAATATAATTTTTGTGATTAATCAAACCTCTCAATCTGTGATGGATATGTACAGCCCGTTTAATGCACCTAGGGAGGATAATAGGAGGGTTTAGAGCAACAAATAGCAATTCTCTAACCGTTATTAAGGGCTTAATACCATCCCTATCTTTATCTCATTATGTACAAGAACTGACATATGTACAAGATATTCCTCAGGGTTTCAGTCATGGTAAACCCACCATACACGCCTGTTCTCGTTGAATGGAGACATGGAAACCTATACTATAAGGTGGAAGTAAGTTGATAGGTGTGAGAGAAATTCTGCATATGGTAGTGAGAGTAAGTCGACAGGTGGCAGTGTAAGTACGTTGTTGGCAGGTGACGGTGAGTGAAAATTGACAAGCTGCAGTAGGTGTAAATCAATAGCTTTTAGTGAGTGTAAGCCTACAGTACATGTTACATGTGACGGTAAGAGTAAACCAACAAGTGGCAGTGAGATTAAATCAATCGGTGGCAGTGGGGGTAAGTCGATAGGTGGTGGTGGTGAGACGTGTATTAGTGATAATAAGTCTGCAGGAGTCAATAGGTGACGGGTTACATCGACAGGTTACATCGACAGGTTACAGTGAGAGTGGTAGTGGAGTAAGTCGATAGGTGTTCAGGTTCTAATAATACACCACCTGCCTGATAAACCCACCCCAAACTGGCAACATCATTTGAATCCCTTGGTTCCGGGTCTTTGTTTACTAAAGTAAATACGCCCAGAAAAGCCAAAAGGTGCAATTTTTGGGTGTATATGTACGTGTCTTTCTATTAAACGTGTCACTAGTTCATGTACTTGTATGTCTGCGCGCTTCGTAAGGTAAGGCGATCTGATATTTCCTACAGGTTGGTCTGAGCCTCACTTTCTCCACACTCCGAGCCTGACGGGAATCGGCTGAAGCAGATCAGGCTCGGGGGGGTAACACTTGCAACAACCGAGCCTGAATAAATTCTCCGGGCGACACAGCACATCGGAGAGCCTTTCACGAGCTATATACATTTATATCCAGCACAGATCCCTATAGCCCTGTTAGATTACTAGTATTCTCTTAAACCCTTGAAGGCCAGTCTTCTTCTTCAGGTCATCGGTGTCGTTGCGCTGTCTGGTTGCATGCGACTCGACTCTTTGTGGTTTTGTACCCGACACCCGAGCCTGACTTATTTTTTTTCGCAGCAAATAATTCAATTAGATTTTAGTTTACGTATGTAGAGTGGTCTTGCAATTGTTTGAGATCCCTGGATTTTTTGCCACTCTTTGAGTTGGCAGATTGTTATTGCCCATGTCACCTTTTTTTGGTGGTTTCTATTGGTCAGATTTGGCAGAAAGACAAGCTTTGAATAAGAATGCACATAGAACAGGACAAGGTTGTGGACATATACTCTTCACTGCTCTAAAAAAACCGTGTACATACTTTATTATTTCTCCGAGTTTTCTTCTTCTTCTCCTTTCACACACACACTGCTCTCCGGCTACTATCGGTATTAAATAAATAAAAACCTTCAAGATGATCTTCACATATACCACTCCAACTATCAATACTACAGCCCAGCCCACCCTTCTAGAGAGCCCCAGCCCCGAAAATACAGTTCACACCACGCTTTTGAGCCCTAGCGATGTAATCACTCTTGTGATCGGTGTCATCGCTATCTTCATCGGTCTTGCCGCACTTGCTATTCAATGTTGGGAGTCTTGGAGAAGAAATGTAAGAGATATTATGACTAGTGATATATAACTATCAACTGCCACCCTTAATCTCCATCTACCATTCGAAGACTGCTTCATATCAGACCCCACCATTAACCCAATTCCCTGTATTTATTTCTATCTTGGAAGCACATGAAATCCACCCCTTCAATCTCTTCTAAGACTTTCTAACTTTTTTTTTTGTGTGTGTGATCAGGCATATATAAAAAACGGAGGTTCTGGACTAGAAGAAGCATTTCTAAACAACAACTCCATCCACGCAGTCTTACCCGGCGTAGGACCAACGCCAAATTATTATTACACCCCCTCTGCAAACGTATTTGAAATATATCCCCCACTTCAGCCACCACCACCACCACCACCAGCAAGACTACGAACAAACCCTATACCAAGCGATCCTCTACCAGTTCAGTATCTTAGTAGTAGTAGTAGTAGTAGTGGTGGTGATAGATCACTATCATCTGAAGATCAACAAATAGAGATCATCGGTCAGGCGCCGAGTTAGTATTAGATTTCGATCCCGACTCTCCCCGATGGTATTATTCATACCAAAAAAGTATTTCTGTTTTAGAATTTCAAAAATGTGGAAGCTGTGCATGGGGATTACACCAAGCGATCTTTTTTTATTTTATTCATTTATTTTATTTCCTTTGTTTTTTTTATATATATCTCTACATGTGTCTCTTGTGGGGGGTTTTCTTATCTTAGATCTTTCTTTCTATTTCTCTTATTTCTGTTTTGCCTATTTGGTGTATGCATGGATTAAGCGGGAGTTGGGTTTATTTAGGTATTCATATTTTAAAAGTTAGGATTAAACGGTTGTTATATTTTTTTACCTTATACTTTCCATGATTTAACCTTTAGGGGTGGGATGGGCATGGGGGCTATTGAAGTTTGAAGAGACGATTCCTTTCTGTAATATTGTGAAGTTTATGCATAGTATCGAATAGGCAAGAGTATAGGAGTACAACTAGGTTCCGATTCTACGGTGTAGGATGTAGGGGCTCGTACATATGGGGCTCGATCTCCTGAGAAGCAATCTGCTCATCTTCCTCTCGCTATTCACAACATGTTTAAGCTACTACTTGACATAGTACCCTTAAGATAATAACCACGTAAACATTGGGATGAAAACACTAGTGATTCTCTCGTAGAACAGGGCCTCTAGACTATTAACGTACTTCAAAACTCTAACCAAATATTCCAAAAGAGTTTTTTAGAATAGCAAAAGAGAATGGTTCCAGAGGGGGTCGAACCCTCGACCTTGGCGTAAACATCGAATAGATATTAGCACCACGCGCTAACCAACTGAGCCATGGAACCAACGAGTGATTTCTTGTGAAGACTGGGAAAAAATTATTAGTTTGGTTGAAAGCTTATATGTAATAGTTTTTATTTCATATAGGTTATTATCTCTAAAAATATGTATAGGTATTACGGAAATCCTAATGTAATAAAGGACAGCCATACGGCTCGTATATTGTTGACTTTCCACAAGTCAGCGGCATGACTGGGTTTGAATACTTTAGCAAATATCCGAGAATGTCGAACCATCCCTTAACACATATAAAACAGAGAATCCCGATTAGATTACATCTACTCACTGAAGAAAAAACCCCGAGGTATCTATTATTAGGTTTGTACTACGCCACGACAAAAGGGTTCACCCAGCATCTTAGGGAGGCTTACCTTTCCGGCACGAGCGGGGATCTGAACGCCTGACCTTGTGAAAGGGGAGACGGACATTAAGTCCTGGGGCCAAGCCTAGACGCTAACTGCTCAGACGAGGCACCCGATGTTGGAAACAAGGAAAAAGATATGTTAAGCCATAGGGACGGGTGGAAGATTCGGAGCTAGGCTCTTTGGGGAGGAGGATTTACGCAAGAGGGGGCTGCTAGGGTCAGGGCTCACTACTTACTAACGATTTATATTCAAAGTTCTTCGACGAGTGTTATGCACACAGTGCGAGAAAGTGAGGAATTATCATTATGTCTACCCACCATATTTTGGCTTTTTTTGAGAGTAAGATTAGGTTTATTGATTGAGGTTTCTCGTGTAGACATGAGGATTATATCCCACTTTATCGACTCTTTAATATGTACATATGTATTCCCTCACACACAGGTTTTATTCCAAGAGATAGACACTAAAAAAAACCCCCCTCTCCCACCAAACCACCATATAAGCAAGGAAATACGCTTATTTATTCAATAATTCGTAAATTAACTATATAGAGGGACGAGCAAATTTCTGCCTAGCTAGGATGACCCACTGCTCCTATGTCATGAACCCCTAGATCATAGACCAAAAGCCTATTCTTACATATCTATGCCTTATCTACTTGGTACTATATACATCCATGCCCAAAAAATTCCCGGAGCCCCCCTATAGCGACGGAAACCCCACAAACCTCATCACTAAAAATTCTGGTATTAATGTGAGAAGACTAAAGGAATCATGAGGACATAAATGTATAAAAAAGTCCAAGAAAACTATCACTTTAGGTGCTCTTTACCCCACCGAGTCCTATCAGTTATCACATAATATCTTTCTTTTTAGGACCTTTATAGTTGTTGATGTATCACGTACAAGAAACCCCCCCCCCCCCCCGTTGCTATGGAGGGTGGGGCTCCGGGAATTTGTTAGACATGGCTGTACTTTAAGTTCGTTATGTAATACGACGAGTGATAATTCATGATACTTATATAGAACGACAAAAAAAATCTTTAGAAGAGTTCTTCCCTAGTTTAGGTTTCTATTTTTCAGGGCGCATAAGTACCAGTGATAGATAACATTCCCTCGTATTTAGTGATAAGCTGGATGCTCCTGTAACCCTATAAATAACACCTATCATCGATTTAATATTTCATACTAAATAACACCCAGACTATATAGTCAAGAATAGACAAGAAAATCTTCTCAATACTTAGATATGTTATGAATGGCGTATCGAGATCTGCGGTGCCATCTAGTGGCCCGTGCGCGATAAAGTGGCTACGAGTGATAATCCATGCAGACTGAATCAGGAGTAAGCTTAAAATAGAAGCATGGATCCATTTTCAGAATAGTGTGATATGTCATTGCCTTGATAATAGTTAAGTCAAGCTGTCACATAATGTTTAGGATGGCGTAAGGGGTCCTTTAGTGATTTCCTGGGAGACGAAGGCTACCTTCTAGTTTATTTTTAGAATATCACCATTTTCCTAGCACCCCCCCCCCATAGGTACCTATGCAGCGCACAGTATAAAAGTAAAAGAGAAAAAAAAAACCAGAACACTGGTTAACCAACTAAAACTCAATAATCTCAATAGTCTCAACAGTAAAGAAGAAAAACAATCAGTTTCCCTCCCTTTTTTTTTACAGAAAAAGTTAAAAGTCAACAATGCACAGTGCAAAGAACAAAAAATGCACAGTAACGACAAGACAAGAAACAAAACTCCTAAAAACACCGTCGCCACCGTTTCCACAGATTATGCCCACAAAAGAAACCTGAGCAAAAAAGAGAAGAGAAAGAAAAGAAAAGAGGAGATCGAGATGAACCACCAGATCGCGCCATAGGAAATAGGTGAAGTAAGCAATGACGGATGGAGATGAAAAACGCCAGCTGAACTAGAGGGGTCATTTCATGATTCGTGTTTCTTCGCAAACGGCGGTGGAAATCGGAGTCGAAAGTGCTTATCTGATCGACTAATTAGCCTTTTCTTCATCATCACCACTATAGGGAGGGGAGGGGGGTAATACCCTGATTCTTAACAGAATACAGAAAGTTCACAATAACATCATTCTCCTGTATCGGCTGTGCATTAAAATTCTTCCTGACAGCAGTCGCTAACGCATCCCGACTACTCCTCGATCTCGCTCTACTAGGAGCCTTCCTCCCAATGCCCGTCGAAAGCACCGTGTTATTGAATCCCCCTGACGCAGACGGAACCTGTAGCTTATACGCGTGCCGGTACCTATGGAGAGTGTTGAGATCGATACCCTGCCAGCCCATCTATTGCATCGAAGAGTGTCAGAGAGAGAGATGAAGGGGTTGAAGGAGAGGGAAGGGAGACTTACACCCTCAATACCTTCGTGAGCGTGTGTTCCGTTCGCGTTGGTTGTAGCTGTGATCGAGATCTTTTCCGACACAGTTATTCCTCCGATTGTCTGACGACGCTTGTCAGCTGTGGATGCCTTTTCACGTGAACCACCTCCTACACTGGCTTCAGAGCGGGAGTCGTCGTGGGTAGCATTCGCCCGTGATCGTGAGGGAGGCATATTGAGTTCGGGGGCGTGTTGAAGCAGGATTCCTGAGTTCTTTGGGGGGATCTGTTGTTTAGGGGAGAGTGAGGGAATGAGGAGAGGGTCTTTTTGCTGGGAGGGATCATCAGGTGGGGGGGGGGGTGGGAGGAGTGGTTGAGTGGGTTCGGGTAGTGGGCCAACGTCGGAAGGCGGAACTTCAGCGCACAGTGAGGACTGGGTGAATAAGTGAATATTTAGGTTAGTTAAATTACGAAGGCGGGGAAAACGCGATTTCGGGTGTGAATACCGCGCGCGTCTTAAGTAAGCAGTTAAAAGAGCCTCAAACGCGTCAGTGATATCGGGATTATACATTGTGTTACAGTGGGAGTAATTAATTATATTAATACCCTATGGGCTGTATCTACTCTCTCGGAGGTCTTAAAGAGGTCTACTACTCTTATAGGCCCCCAAGCTGCATAAAAGTTCTTATATCTCACGATTTTTATACACTCATAACATATCACTCGACAAAAATAGTCAATGGGACATGGTATTAGTATGTAGTATTCCCCCCCCCCCCCTAAAAAAAAAATTCTATATCCTCCACCCATTTAGGAAACCCCAACAGATAAAGTTGACGTGCATGACTCCCTCGTGCACACTTACCAATTTTTGTGCTTAACGCAGGAGTAGCTAAGCATGGAAGGAATGTCTCTGATATTCGAGAACAACGTTTTGTAGTCAGGACCCTATGCACCGTAGAACATTTAATAGACAACCTGTAAGCAATAAAATAAAATCCCATTACAAACGCCATCTATCCATAAATCTTGTATACCAGTAAAACTAAAGCCCAAAGAACCCATCTGTCCTCTCACCTACTCTCCAATCTCTCCAACAACGACCTCCTCACCGCCGCATTCGCAACACCTCCAACCCCAAACCTACAATCCACCCTGTCAGCTAGCCACTCAACCCCCTACAAACATCAAAAGCTATCAGAACACCTACGCAGGCAAAATCCTACACATTCTCGCCGCCGCACTTGGGAAATAGTCCCCCTTTATCTTTTTCCACCTCCCCTCCCACCCTATATTCTTACCGCGATTGTACAGATCCAATCCCAACAGATGAAACGGCGTACTCAAAATCTGACAACTTGCTGGGGCCAAAAACTGCGCCCAGCTCTCGGGCCTCATGAGTGTGTTCTGCGGCATATACGGAGCCAACAGCGGCGGCACATTGAACGAAAAGAAGACTGTCAATGCATCTCTAGCTGCAAATAGAGCAAACGTAGGTCCTGGAACAGCGCGCGGGGAACCGGTACCGAACATGCGGGCGAACGAACGGTCCTTGACAAGCCCGAGACTCATGTTCACGCTGTTTAGTCAGTACCGGCGTTTAAAGGTAGGAAGAGTATAGGCTACTTACACAGATGTTGTTGCAAACTTTCCGGTACCAGCGGTGACGGTCTTGATGTCTGTTTTATTCCGGGTAGAGGATATTGTATCGACTGTGTTTGCGGATAGATAGGTTCCGCAGTATGTCATCTGGAGGATTTCCACGTGATTAGCAATATCCTCTCCACAAGGGGAAATTTGGCGCGTGACTCACATAGATCAACGCAAACGGTTTTGAGAAGAAAAACCTGTGCGGTGCCTTGAACAGTGATTTTAGGGACGTGCCTACAGATGCCAACACGGACTTTGACCGGCCAGAGGCATTCTCAATAACGCTCCTGTAGAACCCCATCAATGGTCATGTCCGGGTGGGTGGGGTGCGCAAAGTAGAGAAGTAAGATAGGCCTGTACGTTCACACTCGCGGTCTGAAGAGAGAGAGAGAGAGAGAGAGAGAGAGAGAGAATTCCCTACCTATCAATTAAGCAAATAACTAGAGTACAAACAAACAATCAGCACTACGAAGAAAGAGAGCACTTTAAAGGACCAATTCATACCTGGCGCAATCGCCATAGTCGCGGCACCAGCAGAAACCACATCCACAAAAACCCTCTCAATGGTCTTTACTTCCGGCTTCAGAACCTCCACAATCTTTGGCGCTGTCATAGTTGTAGAGGGAGTTGGGGGGAGTGCCGACGACATCTTTCAAGAATATATCTCTGAGAGGATATTAAGAAGAAAGTGAAAGAAAAGAAGAAAGAGAGAAAAAAAAAAGAATTAACCCCCACACAACAGCAGTAGGGTTCTGCACCTAGTCATCATCCCGCGTTATCCACCCCCCCATGAATGATACTTACATAGATATCGTCTACCAGGGCTGAAGAAAAAAAACCTATAGCAACGTAAGGTTTCGGATAAATTACCCCTATTGGGTTTGGCGTAACCAGGGAATGCTGTGAATGCACCCGAGAACACAAACAACGGGGAGCCGATCTTTCTAAAGGAAATATGCGCTGTACCAGAGATGGATACTCTAGATACCTGGGTTGTACCGGGTATTTGGGCTGGTGGGAATTAAATGTACCGGCTAAGTGATGCAGCACCCTAGCCCTAAGATTGATTTGATTTGATTTGATTTGACTATGTGTACTGATCATATTATGCAAAGTGACTCTAGGGTTTGGTACATGGATCTATAGTATAAAGCTTTTGCGAGATGCCCTCCAATAGCCTCATTAGAGGAAGTATAAGTAGGACTCATTACATGTAGTTTTAACTAATTTCTTATATCTGGTAGATGATACTCATTGCAACGAGTTCTTCAGTGAAATTTACACAAGCAAGCTCTGCTACGTGTTAAAATAATTAGATAATGGTATATGGCACTCAAATAATAAGCGTGTTTATATTTTCCACTATTCCCTAAGACCTACGGGTCTAGAATAGATGGGGACGAGAAAATGATCGTAAAAAGGCACCATCGAAAAAATAGATATCCCATTCCCCACTACCTATTCCGGCTACTTCATGGCAACTAAAATGAATCCAACAGAACCCAGTAACAATCCAACATACATCGATTGAGGTTTAACAGACGCCTATAAACCTGCCCCCCCAAGCATGAGAGGTGCCACTCGGTGGTCTAGGTAGTTGTAGTCGAGAACGTATTCTTTCTGTAGAACAAGAAGTAGAAACCCACTGCGTTAGCTAAGCCCTAGTTTATTGTTTTGCCTCTCCAGACATGAGTTTCTCCGTTTTGGCTCAAACTAACCCTGACTCGTTCCCACTGGTTAGGGTCAAAGAAGACATAAACGCCCTTTTCAGCAGTATCGGAGACTTGACGAATATCACTAGCCGTGTCTTTGGTTAACCAGAGTTTGAGAGCTGTGTGATAGCGCCAGTTTCGTGACGATCTATATATTTGTCGAGGGTCATGTCAGCTAGAATGGTCCTAAAGCCTAACTAAAAGAAGCAAAGAGGCACTAACAATTCCGTGGCTACTACTTCTTGCATCACATCCCTTGGCATGGTGTAGAAGATATAAAAGAGTGTTTCATCCGAAAAAGCTGATACTTTAGATCCGAGTGGTTGTACATTATGTACCGTGTAGCATGAAGGGAGCTGGAAATCAGGTTCAACAGGTTTCGAGTCAGTGTCGGCCCAGGGTGATGCGAATGATGGGTATAAAGGAGCTCTATTGCCTAGGTTAGACTCAAAAATACCTCAGGAAAAAAGAAGAAGGGGATAATCACTCAGGTTGATTGAGATCGAGTCCTAGCTGTGTTAGATCCTGTCCAAGTGCCAACATTGAAAAATCCCCGCTCTCTCCTCTTATCAGGCTTAATAGTCCACCAAGACCAAACCTATCAGTTTCCCCCATAATTCTGCCTGTCGGGCCTGAGCCTACTGAACTATCTCCGAAGTCGACGCCACCGTTGGTGCTAGACGGGAATTTTGATTGCTGCTGTGGAGGGGGTTGCGGCTGCCCTAAAGAGTGTCCGATTGGATTTTGCATGCCTGGAGCTGGTGATGCATGTGTTTGGGGTGGTAAGGGTTGTGAGAGGTTTGTTGTGGCAGCACTTGTTGGTAGACCGGGTGCTCCATTTGGTACCATCGAGGAAGCATTTACTTTCATTAGATTCTATCAAAGTTAGTATTAGAGCTTGAAGTACGAACGGTTCTCCACTTTTTTTAAAAAAAATACTGGGAGCTACCAACCTTCTTTTCAACATCCGACATTTGTACACCTCCGGGTTGCTGCATGACATCAAGCAACCTACTTTGCGGTGGTCCGTTTCCCATTCCCAACCCTGATCTTCCTGAGGTGCCTATATTTCCTTGCCGTGCAGCACCGTATTGTGCCCCACCCATTCCCCCCATTCCCATGAAACTTCGGTCATCCAAATGATCGCCGTTTTGTACAGTTCTCGGGAGTGCTGGGAAATCATCTAAGCTATTCGGTTGCATCTGTTGTCTTCCTTGGCCTTGTCCCTGGCCGCCGCCACCTCCGTTTCCACCTATCCTATAGCCATCCATATCCGAGAACAAATCATTTGGCGGTGGGCGACTCTGTGACGAAGGTGATTGGGTACTTATTCTATTCCATGGTTGGACATTTGTATTTTGTGGTTGTCCTCCGAGCGCGGGAAATTCGCTATCAAAAGCCGACCAAAAGATGTCAGCATCAAGAACCTCGTCATACCCCCCCTTTGTCTCCTTCAGCTAGCAAATATAAACTAGCGGCCCCCAAGAAATTAGAAAGAAAAAAGGGTGGGGAATGTGAACCTCAGATCCAAAGGTGTACCGGGCTGGCTCGCGAGTTGAGAAAATGGAAGACTAGAGCCAGGTCTGCTTCCCGCTGGATTTGGAACCCCCGGTGGAGGTCCGCCTTGCCATCCTCCTCCTATAAACACCAAGCGAGCAGAACACCACACGCCCTAGCATTAGCTTTCCTATTCCTCGCAATAGCGGGAAACTCGGGGGTCCCTATTCAAGTAGATTTAAAGGCGCACAAACCGATTTTTCCGTTAGGCATACCTCCTCCTCTTGATGCAGCCGCAGTGGGTTGCGGGAATCCCGGAAGTCTCATCTGAGGACCTGGAACTGATAATTCAGAAGAATTCGTGATTCGTTAGCTCGCCCATTTTGCTCGGTTGGAGTGTTCGGGGATGGACGAAAAACACGGGGATGGCGGACCTTGACGATTCATGATGTTTGTGATGTTGTTATCAGCGGAGATCTTCCTGATGGATGTATATTTCGTGGTGAGAAGTATTAAAGGAGAAAGAAGGAGTAAATATGGAGCTGTTGGTAATTGATTGCTTGATCGATTGGGGGGGGGGGTAGAAGCTTTACAGAGACGAGAGGATAGAGCACAGGTGTTCGCGTGCAGTGATGTTGCCGCTCTAGTCTGGGCGTTGTCTGGGTGCAACCAAAGAAGGTGGGGTGGATGCCAGATGTAAGGGTCAGGGTTGCTGAATGGCCCAAGCTTCTTTCTTTGGTGGTTCTTCTTCAACCCTGCCAGGTTCTACTGCAGGTCATCCTTTTGGCTGGGAGTTATTACGCAAGGTGCCCTGCCAAGCCCTTTGAATCTTCTGGCATCTCGGAAGACTTGGCAGGGTCTAGAAATGGGGACGATTGATCTGATTCTGATTGTTCTGGCCTGGAGAGATGCTGCTTTCTTCTCTTTACTCCCCGTAACACAAGTATTTTCCACAGGAGACAACTATGATGGACGAGGTTTTGTTTATGTCCCAAGATAGACGGGTACTGAAGGACAGGTGATAGGTAACAAGACTATCGCTATTAACTGTGAACTACTTATAGCCTGATAATCGAGGGTGGGGGCGAATCATTAGGCCTATGAGGATCGAGTGGTACCTCAAGTCAACTTTTTTTTCTCTCTAACACTCACTTTTGGGCATCGATCAATAGTTACACGTGCTGTTCATGAGGAGGTAATTCTAGGCACAAAAGATGTCTGGGACAGAGAATAACAGTATGGAGAACTTTCTATAGCACAAAATTACATTGGAACTAAATGTGATTTTGAAGATTACTTTCAATTCTACAGCCTATACAACCCCCCTCCCCATCCTTGCCTAACTACCCACCCCTCCTGATACCAAATTTATGAAAGCATAGTATTAGAGAATAACATCCTAGGTCGCTAGAATTTCCAAAACTTCCCAAGAGATCGAAAAATAAGGTTGAATCAAATTAAACCATGGCTTCGAAGATCTTAATCTGGTAGAAGCACTGTAAGTAAGCCAGGCCGTTAAATTAGCTCTGATTTAAGTATAGATGGGATTCACGTACAGATGCTAGAACCAACCACTCTTGACCTACTTGATATACTACCGGGAGTAAGTTGTGCTTTGACCGATTTATGCTTCCGTAATGGGTTACTTTGGCTACTGAAGTATTTGGATAGACCTAATCAGGAACATGCATGCTTTAGAGGGATCGGGATGAGGGAGATGAAGAGGATGAGGAAGATGTGGAACATACATGTAATGTGTGAAGTGAAATGCCAACCAAAAGATAGAAGGCATGAAAGGAGGAGTGTTAATGCGCCATATAGTAAAACCCTATTTAGCCAATTTCTAGTAGTGGCACTATTAGCTTTAGGTATATAGGTAAAAGATGGAGGTTGAACTTTGATATGTAGTAAAATTATGTACCGCTGAATTAGTTAGTGGTATTTTTGTTGTTGTTGCTGTTTCACCGGCATAACGTAACCCTAGCTATAAAAAAATAGTAATTCTAGCCTGGCGAAAACCCATGTTACTTAATCTTGGGGGGGGGGGGGGTTATTTATTAGTTAGGCATTAGTTTTTAGACTGTTAAAACCACGCTGTAAAAAGTCATTAATCGGCCTTGGTTGGTACAATAATATGCTGCCGTAGTACCGTATCATAGCAAGATCCAAGGCTAAATCAAATACAAAAGTTGAAGGTTCTGCTTAATCTAGCTGGTCAGTAGTGTAAATATAGTAGGAAACCTTGGATTCAAAAAGCCCATCTAAGTCCGGCTTCATCCCTTATCCCGGAGGTTGGTTTTGGATATCTGCTTTCCCGAGACTGGCATATCAGCTTAGACCAAACATTAGCAATTTCTAGTTCCATAACAAAAAAAAGCACTGTAAATTTTTATGGGGAAAATGCTAGCTTTTGTTGTCCATAAACGGGTCCATATATAGCTAATCTGACTCGAGAACACCGCGTACCGGTAAAAACTACAAGAAGCTAGGTCCTGTACTCGGAGAGCTCTAAGACGTAAATTGAGTTCATAAAAACACCGGGGATAGAACATATACGCGCAAGGTGTTATATTAGTTGATAGGGTTAATTAGCGGGGTACTCATGATCTAAACACACTGGGATGTTGACCTCGTCAGGACTTTGATGCATAAAAATGTTAGTATATGGGGTTTAGACATTCACAGTCCTAATGTAAAGGTTATTTGGGGGGGGGGGGGTTGAGATGAGTCGATAGAGCTAGAGTTAGCAGATAGTTCTTAAATATACACCTAGTGTTAGTAGATATGGAAGAACAAAGTACAAGGGGTATAGGTAGATGAATGATGGAATTTCTGGGTATCTCAACAAAGAAATCTAAGGGAGGGTGGGGGTGGGGGTGGGGGTAAGGAAGAGGGATAATGAGAAATACAATGTCAAATTTAATCCATCAAAGTCTCGAAGGAACCCTTAATATATCTCTTTTTTCTACTACACGGTACGGTGTATGTTGACAGAATTAAACCCTATAGAGGGAAGCCAAAAACCGTTAGAGATCCTAGTTCTAAAGATAGGACCCCTTATCGCTTTTCAGAAGCTTATTTTAGGTTATCTTCCTGTAGGGACTGGGGATTCTCGAGTAGGATCTGAGGGGGGGTTTTCTGCGGCTGAACACCCTATGAATGCATGTCTGTGGGTGAGTATTGATTAGAATTCATCTTTAGAATCGGCGCAATTAGAGTTATCGCCATTTAGCAATGTTGTGGTATTTTAGGAAACACTTTGAACTTATCTTATCGTCCTCCTCCTAAGCTAAAGAAGAGCACCTTAATTCAGTAGGCTGTGCCAGATATGTACATAAGGTATTCTAGACGTCCTATCACATTGAAGTTGTGCTAATTTTAGTATCCTAGTTAGCTTTAGCCAATCATACACAAAAGGTTCTATAACTGGCGTTTCGGGTAATTCCTACAACACACTACATTAGATATCATTTTTTCTCTCATATCGCAAAATCCTCAATCTTCCACGATGAACTTCCGATGCACCTGAATTCCTTTTGCTAATAAAGGCACGGCTCCCCAAATCCTAATACCAGCTGCTAATAATTGGTTAAGAGGCGTTTCTTGGCCTCGTAAAAAGTGGTATTATTCAGCCACGTTCAACTGTCCTTGGTCCCCTCTTATGGCTAATGCTTGCTGGGCAAATCAAGAGGTTCTATTTTTTATAAATATAGAGCAGTTGCTTTAGAATTGAGACACTGAGACATTGAAATAGTGGCAGGTGCGGGGATGTCGCCACGTAACTCCACTTTCAGGAAATGATCAGATTGTCGACCGTATTATAAAACAACAACAGAACCAGCCAATTGTGCCGCCTATAAAAACCTAACCACTGAGCAGAGTGATAGGATAAAAATTATCTGTGTGTATCACGGGCACAACCTTGGATACCCCAGTCTCTAGTTAATTCTAGTAAGGTTAATGCTTTGATTCACGATATATGTACTCGCTAGAGGGTGAAAACACCAAGCAGGGTTTATGCTAAAACCCTGATATATATCATGAGTACTTTTTTGCGGAATATGCATGCGCATGGCTTTGGGCACTTAATTATATAATTAGCCTTCTAGCTGTTTCTGTGTTTAAAAAACCAGCCGAGTAACTAGAAAATTCTAATAGCCACATGACTTACGGTCTCCCGTGCACTTAATCTTTTACACGATCTTAAGACTTTCTTATAAGTGCACATTTCAAAAAAAAAAAGAAGGAAACTTGCTATTTTTCTTCATTTTCATACCGCGTTCAAGCCGACGTCATGGTGAGTATATACTGTCCAGTAAGAAACCCCTGCAAGCTTTTATACGAACTCAATATCTTGGCAACGAAAGCTTGGATAATCAGTCCCCCCCTTAAACTGCCAAGTCAACGTCAAAACATACAAAATATCCCCCCTAACTATGTATTGAGCGAGGAAGGGTGCCTTTATTGGTCTGACGGGTTTATTTGCGAATCCTGCTCATTGTGGTCCTAAAGATTAGCTATAACAGTTTGTGGTTACTTCCTTCAACACACCAGAGAGCTAGCTATAGTATGTAGAGCCCAGTTTACTAATATGTAATGTACTCATCTAATAGAAATAATAAAGAGAGCTACATGTATACGTATTCAAGTCACTCATGTGTACTTGGTACCCATCATGCACTTTGATCATTACCACAACGTATGCATAAAACTACATGTACCATTTTAGCTCCTGCAGCCACTGTAGTATTGGCTCTATCGTGAACTTGATATATACGCCTTTGACCCGCAAACACTATATTTTTCATGTAAAAGAATCTCGTGGAATCTATAATGATTGGCTAGCTACTACATAATACCGATATATAAAAAAACTCTTCTGTCAGGATTAAATGTGATCCTCAATACATGTATCCAACACCTCGTATTCAACCAGGTATAATACCAATGCAGTATCTAGTAAAGTGGTATGACCCCCCCCCCCCCATAAGGCCTAGGTAAGAACTCTTCAAAAAAACAAGCCCATAACCTGTTACACACATTTGAAACATGGCTTAAGTCTAAACATGCATTTATAACCAAATCAACAAGGGATATCTTGTTATGACACGTCTACATGAAAGCCATCTCCAAGAAATCCGGTTTGTAGACCCCATAATCCCCCCCCCCCCACCCTGGATCATGGAATTATCCTAGCTAGACGATTGGAGAAACGAGTGGAACCCCATAGACTTTATGAACCACAAAATATCCTCAAGTGCATCCTATCATAGTTAGAACCTACACAAACCCCTCCCCCCCCCTACCATGGTTTCACTTTTTAGAAGTGAAGCCAGGTACGGGTTGCTATGGGGTAACAAAGTCGTGGACCGAATCATCTATACTCTACGATCGATCCAGGCCAGTGATAATAAGTAAAAATAAACCAGTTATACCCAATCGGGTACGTAGACAATAATTATTCTAGTAATGATTGATGCTACGTACCGAGTTTCTGGCAAAAACATGGAATGTAATCTCTGAAGTATTGCATGGCAAGGATCGAGCAGTGTAACAATGACTACATGAAAAGAAGAAAGAAAAAAAATTACACTTTTCCAGAACCAATAATCGAGGCATGTATATAAAAAAATTTAGTTATCCACGAAGAACAAGAAGTATAAATAAGACTATAACTCTCCCTTCCACACCCTCAAGCTAGGCCTTCTCATCCGCAACTTAAGAACCTCCCCCCCCCCCAAGACTACCGGACCTTCTTAAAACTACATCTTTAGTTATATCAATCTACCAATAATATTCGACCCCAAACACTTATAGCCCCACAAAGTTAACACGCTCAGATACAAAGATGCGCTTCACTTCTCTACTCCTACTCATTATCAACGGGTTGGCGTTCATGATCTATGCTTCTCCTATTGCTGAAGCAGCACCGGATGCCGAATCATTGAAGTCGAGACAAACTCAAGTGTTTCAACTTTATGCCTGTAATGGACCCAACTTCACGGTAACCCCCCCCCCCCCTCCCCCGAGATATATATGCATATCTGAATAGGAACTCCTAACACATATTATGTCTGAATATTATATATATAGGGTACATGTCAATACGTTCCGTGCAACTATTATTCTTGCTGCTATTTCCCAGAACAAATACCACCATCATTTGGTCTTAGGTCCGTAAGGGCTGTTGGTGTTTCTGGTCTTTATCTGTGAGTATTAAATTCAAACCTTTCCCCCTTAAAGTATCATATATGTTGCTGACAAGAATGATAACTACATATAGTTATCAAGATTCTCTCTGCATTGAGGATGGTACGCGCATCTGGGTTGATACGGCAGGTTGGGGTAATCTTGGATCTGGTACTGTATACAGGTCGATGAACATGGATGGTTAAACGTATTATTATATAACCTCAAAGTACTTCACCCCTCAAAAGCTAAATATGTTTAATTTCTAGCCAATACTGTTGATAAGCTAATTGTATGTAGCTATGGTTTACTTGGTTTTATAAGGAAGTTTGGACGCGGTGGGATCGAGGGATTCCTTTGAAATTTGTCAGTCTTGCTAACGTTCTAGCTGGTGGAGTCGATCAAATACTCGACTACATGTACTCTCTTTGATTTTAATTTATGTTCATATGTATTTATGCCACAAAATATCGATTTATGCAGAAACTTCTTATAGCTCAGGAACACTGGATCTTAAGCCATTTGACATGTTTCTAGCTTCATACTAACCATACATATGATGTAGTACTCATTAATTACCTAGTTGACTAAGACTAAATTACTCTTGTACATGCAAGCCAAACACTTGAGAGAAATGAAGGACTCCGGTATCTGAAAACTACCATGTCATATACATGTAGCATCGAGTTTCCTTTGAGTTGCCTCAAAAGCCATGATATCTTTCATAACCAACGTCTTCAATCCAGGTTACACGATAATCTTTTTTTCATCTCCAAGCCCCAGCCTCCCAAAACAACCTCAACATAGCCAAATGCCCCTCACCTGGAGCCCTCCTCTGTAGATATGCAACTGGCGTAAATCCCAACTTATCACAAACATCTATTCTCGCCCCAAAAGCCAATAGTGCTCCTAAGGCCCCCACCCCGCACTTTTTCGCTGCAAAATGCAACGGTGTCATCCCAGATTTATTCGATACTTGGACATCTGCACCTGCATACAACAGCATCAACACCCCTTCATGGTTGCCTCTGTTTGCAGCGCAGTGCAACGCTGTATCTCCATCGTCGCGTGACAGAATTCCCATATCTGCTCCATGATCCAGCAGTGCTTTGAGAACACGATTAGCAGGGCAAGCTGCGGCATAATGGAGAGGAGTATAGTAGCCAAAGGATAATACATCAATATCTGCGCCCGCGGATATAAGGATATCGGCTGTGAGGCTCTGGTTATAGCCCGCTGCAAAGTGGAGAGGAGTGAAACCACAACCAGAAACGTCATTGATATCAGCATTTTCATCTATAAGAAAAGATGTTGCCACTGAGCGTCCAAGGCCTACTGCTATGTGAAGAGCTGTTTGTCCATTAGAATTCTTACAGTTGATGTCGACCCCTACTTTTAAGAAAAGCTTGGCCAGGCGTATGTAATCCTTCTGTATGGCCTGGCGGAACAGTCCTTCTATTCGCTTTCTTGATCTAACGGACCTCTGAAAAACTTCTCTGGTGCGGAGATATAATAATAACTCATTGAAACGCATCGCAATATAATTTCTATATATATCGACGGATTTATTGATGGATTTTATTGATGGATTTATCTCTGTACCAGGAAAGCCTTTATATGGTGGATGTTTTAAAGGGGTAACAAACTGTAACGTGTAAACTTCTAGGCCCTCCCACTAGCTAGCTACATGTAGCTATTGTATTTTGTTTAGATCCTAAACTCAAAGCCCGGATCAAAAATAGTATATGACAATATTGCAATATATATATGTAGTGGTCCACATATATATATACTATCCAACTCTAGCCAGCATCGGTTTAACCTTCGCATATAATTTGCTTAATCCATATGATCGACTCAATGTTCTGACTACAAACTAAATATAACCTCCGGCCAGCTAGCCACATGTAGAACCTCCATAGAAAACGAATAAAACAATCCCCCCCCCCCTATGCATTGATATACGATTCCGAAACCTTCGTTTATTCTAAAAGCTAACAGATCAGCTATAAGAGCACCAGGAATTTCTTGCAAAATTAATTACACACCTTGGTTTCCTTAGGGAAAGCACATATTGTAGACACCCAAAGAGGTGATAATCATGGGCAGTCACTCGGCTGATCCATACACAGCTAAGCGTCGACAGTACGCTTAAGCTAGAATTATTGCGATTACGTAATGCAGTACAATCGCCTTATAAGGATATTGACTCTATAAGGGTATGAATTTGGGTCCCGGTTTTTTTTTGGTGGTAAAATAAGGTTATTTCTATAAGGGTATCCTTGGACTTTTGTGGGTTTTTGTATGGGTCCCTTATAGAAAGAGTAGGATTAGGATAGTCTCGTGCCGAGACTAGGATTAGGGTTACTTTTTTAAGGAAATACAGACGAACCCCCTCCATTTCCATTCACACCTACACCCATGTATACTATAACTTCCAATAAAATCTCAATAACCAGTATCCCTCCTATCCTGAATATTTCTAAAGGTAGACAAGGTATCTACAAAGGAGGGGGAAACCGCCATAAAGCACTATATTCATGCGATAGGAAAGCTAGCCTGAGTACATGTAAATGATGTATATAATACGAAATCATAAAGAATCACTCGAGTTTTCTATAAGGATACATGCTCTATAAGGTATGTGGTCTCGGGCCTTTTATATCCTTATAGGGCGATTATACTATAGTCGAAAATACATGTAATTACTTTGTATTACATACACAGTTTCTATAGATTTAGAAAAGCGACAACGATATTTATTTTTTCCCCATAAACCGACCATCTAGATAAAGTGCAGACCAGTACAAGTATCATACATGACAACCCCGTAACCGATAACAGCAATATATAGCAGAATAGAAATCAAATCCAAGCCGATAAAGCAGGGGAAATAAGAATGGGAATTCGCAAAAATAAGTAGAGTACAAATACACCCCTCTCTTTTACTACCTTATTCCCATAGCAGCAGCCAAGTAACAGGTAGCCACCACTAGTAAACCATCAAAATCCCTTAACTACACCAAAACAATCACTATCCCATCCCCACTCCACCTTAACCATTAAAATAACCCATATCTAACCCCACCTCCCCGCCCACTCACTTTCCCTCTTTCTCATCATCCTTACCGCTTCCTTTTCCTCCTCACTCACTAATCCCGCAATAAAACTATCATCATACATATCTACACCAAGTCCCAATTCTCTTCCCATATCTAGTCCAACGCCAATCGGCACACTCTCAATATATGTTTCGATCACTGCCCCTTTCACTCCCTTTTCTCCGGCTGGTATCTGCTCCCACCTAGAACGTGTAGGTTGTGTTGCGGCAGGATAGAAGATAAGATTCGTATGTGGTTCATAGATACCTTTAGATGAGCCTTGTTGACGCTGCGTTAGGAGGCGGGTGTTGAATTGGGAGGCAGCGTGGGAGTGCTCAAACATCCAGTTCGTATCTGTAACTACGACACGCTTCTTTTTTGCAAGTGCAGCACCCACTGGGAGAGGCACAGAGGGTGCACCAGTGTGGTAAACGCTCGAGGCGCCGTGCCAAGCAACATACTGATTCCTGTTGTATGGCTCTCCCTTCGCCGGAAGCCGGTCCTCGGGGTCAGCCAAATCACCCTCTACAGCACCAGCAGCCCTCTCTCGCGATTCCCAATAATCATCAGTGACCTTTTTTCCCCCGACAACTATACGGGCTCCAAACTCGCGGAATACCGAACGGGCAGTGACAACACCAATCGCACGACCTTTGTAGCTGTGTGGGATGAGCTCTCGCTTGATCATATCGAACTTTTCATCTTCGTCCATGATGATCTTAAAGAGCTGCTTATGCTTCTGAAAGAACAAATAAGAGTCCCTAAATCCAATACATCTTGCCGGCTCGGTACTCAACATATAGAGTCTATCACCACGGCCAAGAATTGTGAAGGTTCTACAGCGGTATTCACGTCCCCCAAGAAGGTAGCCCATCTTATCGACCTTATCCTCACCAGCGGGGTCTTCAGGCAGAACAATCTCATCATCAACGACCGTTTGTGGATTTCCATCTTTATCTAGTGGTACACTCGTGACATGTGATGGGCCACCACGACTCCTCATGCTCTTTGCACTGGCTGGAGGACGGCCGCGGCGCTTCTTGGATGAGAAAGTGGTAAGAGGAGTTGAAATGGCGGGAGTGCCAGCGTCTGATAGGGGATCCTCGTCATTACGAAGGGGGGTTGATGTGGAGCGGAGAGCTTCATCGAGGGCAGCGCGTGAGGGACGCCCGCGCTTGCGCTTAAGTGTGCTATATGGAGCAGGTGTAGAGGGCTCTGTGGGTGTATCATGGGGGGTTGAGGGGGAAGGGGGATTTGTAGAGTCAGGCGCGGGGGTAGAGGTTGTTGTTGGTGTTAGAGAGTCAGGCGCGGGGGAGGCGGCGCCGTTGGATACTAGGTAGGGTTAGCAGATGTTGGAGGTAGTGGCTTGAATGTGCATCAAAGAGTGCCAAGATCGATATGAGGACGAGTGATAACTTACGTGGGATCTTGCGAGGGCGAGGCATTGCTACTGCTGCTGTTGATATGTGCGCGAGGAATTACCCTGTGATAATAGTAATGAGAGTTATGATAGTGATAATGGTGGTAATGATGATAACGATGGCCTGTGATGGATGGTGGTGATGATAATTGTAAGGCTGTTTTTGTTGACGTTCTCGTGATTTGAACTTTGAGGATTAACTCTAGCGTGTTTGTGACCGTGTCTGGTGACGTTCTGAGATATTTCTGTTGTGCGTTGAAGCGAGGCGTCCCTTCCCTACTGCCTGAGGGGGGTTTTTTTCTTCTCTCTTTTACTACTAGGGGGGTTGTTCGTAGCGATACCGTCAACCTCTCACGTCCTACGTATCAGATGAAAACGGGAAGACGCGAGGCTGTTTGCCTTTCTGTTGCGTTGCGCTGCACTGCGTTGCGTCGCTGCGTCGCTGCGTTGCCTCAAGGAGAACAGTCTCCGTCTACCTACTCCATCCCCGTCCACCGTTTGCGATTGAAAGGGGCCGGGTAACTCACCCAGTCCTGTTCTATTCCGGACATAAGCGGTCGAATTACCCAACGGTACAGTACTCCGCTTACTCTGACTGAGCGTTCGCTGATCCCTGCATCGAACCCCTCTGCTTACTTGATCCGTAACCTTTGTTTAAAACCACATTTACCGGCTTTCCGCAAGGACAAATCTATTCTGTGCACTGGTTCGCAAAATCCTTTCCCTCCTGCTATCAGAAATCCTGGCTATCGCCTCTCTTCCCGTCCGCTGATTGGCTGGCTTACCTGGCTGGCTTACCTACATCGGGCCGCCAACTTTTCCTTCTAGAAAAGGCCGGCAAACCTGATAGAATAAAGTGAACGACGTCAGTCTACTGTTATTCTCCGATCTCACCCTAAGGAATTTTAGACTTCCATTATATATACTTGCGCTCTGTCCTCCAGCCCCCCAACCCCCCAACCCCAACCCCTAGCCCCCATACTTTCCACCTAACCACCTAACCCTACAAAACCACAACAATGGGAAATTCTCACTCCAAGAGACGCTCTTCATTCCCACGCACACGCAGGATAATCATGTCACAACATGTACTGATGCCAGAACATACCATCAAGTACTCCGACACCAAGCCCCAAGATGAAGGCGGCGGACCAAGCAAGGAGAACGAAGGTGGTGGTGACCCCCCCCTCATGATCCTCGATCTCCCCAACGAAATATTCCTAATCATAGCCGATGAGCTCTCTTCACCCCCTGATACCCCTTCCCTCTCCTCACTCCTCCGGACAAACACCCGTCTATCATATCTCCTCACACCGCACTTGCATAAACTCGCCCTCCTTGATAAACCAGATGGCACCCCCCCACTCCATTGGGCCGCTGCAAAAGGCTATACCTCGCTCGTCATGCTTCTCCTAGAAAAACTACCAGCAGCAGACCTCAACCGCCAGGACGCAACGGGACAAACTGCACTCCATGTTGCTCTCGAGAACTCCGATTCCGGGGATCTCACCATTATCACTGCATTGATAGACAAGAAGGTCAACGTCAACGCCCAAACAAACACCGGTGAAACAGCCTTGAAACTCGCTGTCTCCAAGGGCCACGAGCAAATTGTGGTTCTACTACTTAAAGAAGGAGCCGATATCTACCTGCGTGATAGCAAAGAGCAAACAGTTCTCCACGTGGCAACTAGAAACTGGGGCAATGGTGGTAGCACAGTGATTGCTACTCACTTGCTGGAGGCTGGCGTCTATATAGATGCGCGTAATAACCTTGGTGAAACCGCTTTGCACAAGGCTGTTCTCTTCGCGCACACCTCTATGGTTAGACTGTTGCTCGATTGGAACGCTAATACGGGTATCGCTGATAACTGGTGGGGGGGTACCCCCTTGCATTGGGCCGCTGATATGGGGAAACACGATATTGGTAAACTCTTACTATCTTCCGGTGCAGAGATCCAAGCACGTGACGTCTTCAAGGGTGGCACACCATTCCACTGGGCTGCCAAAAGACCAACTGAGGCAATGCTCAGATTACTCTTGAGGGAAGGCGCCGATGTGGAGAGTGTTGATAATTCCGGAAAGAAGGCAGTCGAATGGACTGTTCGCCAGGAAAGAAGACGCGGTCCGAGAGAGGAGAGGGTTATTGCCGAGTTACTCAGAAGGGGGACGACTACTTTGACGGATGGTGATATCGATAGGGAGTCGGGGTACCGCGGGAGTGGAGCGACTAATGCGTATAATCTTACAGCGCTTTATTACCTTCACTATCAGAGCGCTAGGACGGGAGCCTATGGCCCGACGTCTGACTATAGCTCAGGCTCGCAGTTTGGCCCAATGTCCGGGTAGAGCCCGCCGAGGATGGAGATAAATAGAAGGGAGTGGGGAGATAAAAAATTCGAGTTTGTACAAATATTCCTAACCACGCCTTCACGTATTGGATAGGCAAGGCGTCATTCTTTTCTTTCAATTAACTAGCTAGGCTAGACAAGAGGTGGCTTATTTGTTTCCCCCACTGCTCACCCTTTCCCCTACTCCGCTGGATATTCGGCATTATTTTTCTTACGGTATTCAAGGGCTACGCTCTGGCGTTGTTTTACGATAAAATAAAATTCGGCTAGGATTGTTGGTGATAAAACTTTCTTTTAATTGGGCTTCTATTATTCCAGCAGCCATACAGTAGCTTTTTTTTTTTTCGATGGCTTTATGTTTCTTTACATTTCTATTTCTATTTTCAGGGTTTCTTTTGCTTTCTATTTCTATTTCTATTTCTATTTTCAGGGTTTCTTTTGCTTTCCTTTCCATTTTTTATTCTTTTGATGCCTCTTTACAGTAGATTTCTATGAGCTTGCGCTTGACATGGTAGTGATTTGCTTGTAATGTTAATCTAATCATAGCATTTTCTAAACCTACTTTAGTACTCGGCTAAGTTAGACATAATCTCGCTCTAGCACCATCTTGGCCAGTGGTATGTGGCACCATAAAGCATCCAAATTCTTATGAAACTTGATGCAGCACGAGTGATGAATGATGAGTTCCAACGAGTGACGTCTTATGATTTAGCCCTGATCGCGAGTGATGTGGCGAGACTCTCGTGTATAAAAAGAGATGCCTGTTATTCAGGTAAGTCTTTCTCGCATGCTCTGTAATTTAGCTATTGATATAATATTTCCTGGCTAGCTGTCTATAGCTCTCTTTAGGTTAAGTACATGTATATACCAACTCAAGCTCTTTGTTTACTATATGTATCTCTACAACTGTAAAACTACATGTACATACATAAGCTTAGAGCCTTAACTAGAAACAGCTCCTTATGACCTAAGTTCTGTATAGTTTATTTTAGCAGTTTATTTTATCCTGTCCATTGTTAATGTCAGTGGATAAGTACAGTACGAAACAGGGGATGGATTAAGTAGGTATTGTTGGCGATCAGGTCGACCCGGAACCCCAGAGGTACATAGCAACAAAAGCAATTATCATAATATAACCATGAGAAGCACAAAATTGATATTAAAATTTTCAAATCACACCTAAAACTAAACTTAGGTGTATATCATAATTTAAGCCATTTCAGGCACATCTTAAGTGGAGTTTTGTGGGAATTGCTTCAGGCTCAACGGTTTTCAAGCACGTATAGGTACCTCGGGGGTTCCGGATCGCCCTGATCGCCAACAATACACTGTTTTCCAAAAATAGAATTATTTCCTAAATCCCGGTTTAATACGATATCTCCCCTCCAATATTACAGTACTATTGTAGTAATTTGACCCTATTTTTCATACTGTATATTTAAAGTGGCCTACGAGTATATATCATACCGTTGGGAAATTTTGTTTAGTGTACGACACTAAGCTCTGGTCAATCCAATCAACAGCTACAACCAGAATGAGCCTATACAGAAGTGTTTTAGATATTACATAAAAGATAACCCCCATTTAGTGCGTCTTACCTGAGCTCAGATACTTACCAAAACAGTCTTATAAAATAAAACACATGAGTAGTAGCAACAGTACAATCAATACTGGCCGGTCAGATCCGTGACATCCTGGTATGTCCCAGTACTTTACAGCCTTGACCCGAGCACCAGTTTTTTCTATTTATAGTTGTAGTGTTTAATTGCTGGCGCCTATTTTTTGACGTTGTCAATGCGGACGGGGTTTTCCGATATGAGACATCTCGTTATTTAAGACCCGTCTCAAAATTAATGAATAAACCGTCTCAAGAACACCATATATATGTATATCACATAAATTAGGCTACTTAGCCTAACCATGTAGTAACTAAAGGTATGATAATTCGGAGTCAATATATACTATCAATCATTTTGTTCCTCTCGATCTTTAGTTCTTTGTAGGTGATATTAGCCCCTAAAAACTTCCCAGAAAAGAACGACCACCAGGGACTTAGCGCGGGACTGAGGTGAGCATTGATGTAATAAGTAAATACCACCACAGTCCATCCATACCTTTATCCGTCATCACCAGAATTATCATCTTTACTTCAGATATCACCGTAACATCTATCCTATCCCCTCGATTACTCTTTCCATCATTACTTGGATCATATTACCATTCCTAGCATTATTCAACACCAGTCAAAATTCACCACCTGAGTCCTGCGGAACCCATACCTAGAAACCCAGAAATGCCCAGCGAAAACGGGAATGGCTTCTAAAAGCTTAGGCATACCTAATCTGACTTGCTAATACAGGTAGTAATTGGGAACCTCTGTATTTGATCTTAATACCTGAGTGTCCATATTCTACTCAAGATACCATTGTTATGAATACCACCCGAGATATACTTTTTGTAATAGGTTCATCCCCCGGACCCTTGATATGAGATGAATAATACAAGAAACTAACTCTTGGATAAAACTAGAATAACTAGGCTGTAGCATGATACTCGACATCTCTTATAAGATTTCTCTTAAGGGTTTTACCGTCACCAGATATCACTATAACTTTATATAGTATCAATGACCAATTTTCCACAAATCAGAATATCGTATTTTATTGGCTCGTAGTCAAATTGGATATAACGTAGGTTGTAGCCCTATATCCCAATAAAAGATTTATACACCCCATCAGAGTCACAAGGCTTCAATATCTTGTGCTCATGGTCACATTATACAGTAGTACAGGCACTTCAGTGTTACATGGTGGATCACTAAGTCCCCACTCTTTTCTAGTCCGAACTTTTGAGTAAACATACGAATCTTAGTTTAATTAATCATTACTCGATTTAATCAGTGACTCGGTAGAAGACAAGAAAAAGCATTATACTCCGGATAAACGGAATATAGGGCATGAAAAAAGAAATATACGAATAACTTAACCATATCTGGAGCTTACTTTCTGGATGAGCACTTCAAAAAGGAAATATGACCTATACCATAGATCCCTATGGGCGGTATGCTTTAGTGTGGATTCCCGTCAAAATCTATGACTTTTATGCATTTCCCCATAAAGTCCGGACGTTTATATTATGCAAGCGGAACCATATCTGGAAAATATCGCAGCAAGGGCGTTTTTAATACTCTAAAATTCAGAGGTCATGTGACTACTCTCGCAGATGACGACTGCAGATGATCACTATGCATACGTCTCAAATTCGACCACAGTTGTGAAACTGAAACTGTTACCTCTCGCGATATTCATATCTTAGAAGCGCTGCTGTTTCAATCATTTTGCAAACCCCGGAAATAGTTAGGCGAGATCTATCTTAGGCGTGTCTTGTAACTGGGAGTCCGCATACCACTCCGTACATACCGAGCACGGGCCAGTCCATTCCCAAAGTGCCATGCAGTGCAGTTACAACCACTTACTTGGGTACGAGTATTGATGTCTCAATAGGCCTGGCCGCGGCAGTGGAAAGATCTCCTAGCGTTGAAATTTCCAGCGCCCTGAGGGGCGGTAAAACATTCCAGGATGAATGGGTTCTTTAACAAAATCTCACCCTTTATTGTTCTGTACAGCAAGTTTGAATCTAGATTAATCATATTTCCAGAGAGAAATACGACCAAGATAACCCTTCTTACCGGAGGTACAGGCTTGATGTGACTAGACACAAAATAGGAGGACAAAAGGTTGTCTCACGGGAATCCTCCACGCAATCTCTTGTTCAACCGATAGGAACTTTAATTCTGGTACGTAACTGTGTATCTGTTTACTGGTATATATCCCTTGCTTTATTCCCACTCTTTGAGCTAGGCTATTCTTTCTCGGCGTTTAGGCCGGTTCATAACCCTTAACATCGGCCCAGTAAAAGCGATCGGGATCTTTCGGTGATGCAGGGCCCCCGAGTAGCAGCTCCGTTGGCAGTTTAAATACCGGCCGTTACGACCTGTACGAAGTGCCTACGGCAGATTCCGATAGGTAGGTCACGGTGGGCGCCTCAAAGTTCATCTGAACCTCGATACACCCAGTTATCAATCGCCCGGACTTAGATAAATCCAGTACCCCTCTACACAGGGGTAAGGCCAACACATCTGTTTTAACCAACAAAGCCAAGTTGATACATGATGGAAACGCAATAATTACAGTACTCTGTAACAAATTGCCAATATCAAGGTGCGTTATCGGAGCTGAACTAGTTGTATCGAGATTACCATCACGATAAATTATCCCAGACCCAGACCCATAGATTTTAAAAACATCCAATCCGGTGTTACTATGTATGTGCCTACTCTAGTCCTTAACATCAAATGGATGGTCTGCTGTGCCTAGCTGCGTACGCACCCCAGACGCGATCTGGACCGGGACCGGGTCATCCCATTCGGGTTGACTACAAACAACCCGGAAAAACAAAGCAATAACCCAAAGAAAAGGACCGGGTGTAAGGTGACAGGATTCATCAATGGGAAGTAAATCCCAAAGCCCCAAACAAGATGTTCAAACATCTTCTAACTTCTAGAGTTCCCTTTGTTCAAGCCTCATTAACCGATTTAGAAGCTGGTAATAGTTTTATACACGCGAGTGACGATCTGTGAATGATTACTGACCTGGACCCCCAAGTTCCGGTCTCGATCCCGCCCTTGTCGTGACTGCCTGTCTTCCACTTTCTTCCTTCCCCACCTCTTCTCCACTCTCTCGTGGCTTAAACAAATTCCCCGGGAGTTCCCCCATGTCCAGGTGGCACTGGCGTTGTTCTTATTGTATGTAGGTAGGACACATCCATTCAAAGATGATGATATCACTTTGCGCGATTTACCCCAAGTTGCCCGCCTAGAAAAATCGAACAACGGCCGAAAACAGGGACTCTGCCGATCGCTTTTGGTATTCGATCGGGGGAATTGCATAGAATCTCACCTGCTTCTGGGGGTGTGTTACTATACATATGTAAGCAACAAAGAGTGTAGAACGAACCCCCCCCCACGAGCTATGGGGAGAGGAACAGGAGAGGAAACTAACAAGTACCCCCCACGAAGCGCTGGATGGACGCGAGTGTGAGCGCGCGCGATCGAAGACACGTACAGAAGCGCAGCATGCGGAAAGATGCACGAGAAACGTGCCTTTCAACGTCCCCTGGACTCGATAAAGGGATACCTAGCTAAAATACAATACAGTACAACAAAGAGACAATTTATCACCGGAATGATGATGGACGGAAACACCTTTTCCCCCCGACGCTATGCATATACAACAATGACAATGGCTATGTGAGTGCACTCTAGCACCACGCCATCGAAACTGAGGAAAGAAAACAAACAAAGAAAAGATACAAGTCCAGTTAGACCAAGTAGGTTCCATTTGGTTTATTTTTCGTTTGTGCTGCCCCCAACCTTTCCCCGCTCGAAACAAAACAAAAATCAAGCACTTCGTGCCCCCCTGAAGCATGCTAGGTAAAAAGATGTTGAACCCCCTGATCCCTGTTTTTCGCCAGTATTGTTGAAGCCGAAGAAAAGCGACCGAAGCCAGGAGAGGGAGAGAGAAAGGGAAAAAAAGTCACCATAATAGAAACAAAGCAATAAAAATAACCCCGCCCATCCGAATCCCCTTAGACCGACCAACCCGAATATATGTACCAACCCTGTATGATTTGTACTATTGCCCTCGAAAAGAGGTCACGAAGGAAATAAAAACAATAAAAATGAAGATAGTAAAAAAATAAGGAGCCCACCAAACATTTGTGCCATTCCAACATTCAAAGTTCGATTATACAACCCCTTCGGGGGGCCGATATTGCAGCAACAAGGATGGGCGTACCAGTGAAGGAGAATGAAAACTCATCAACTTCCGATACCTGCCCTGCAAAGTTGTATCGGCTCTCCCCACTCCGTCATCGTCCATCTGTTTGAACGATGCGGCCTATTAATTCGAACATACAAAAAAATAACCGCCCCAGGAAACGAATCCTCCCTTCCCTCCAACAACCTGCGAATCATTATCATAAGCCAAAACCAATCGCAACAAATAAAAGACTCCGCAAAAGAATAGAAAAATCCAGAAAACAAAAGCTATGAAGCAAAACCAAGCCAAAACGGAATCGTTAAAAAAACAGTAATAATAAAGATGAAAAAAAGACCAAAGAAAAAAAATATTTCAAGAAAGATACCAGCAGAAAGTAGAAGAAAAAAAAACAGAATCCAACTCTAGAGTATGGCTTAAAACCCAGAAAAAGACAAACGAAATAGAAAACCATAAGCGACCAATGAAACAAGAACTGCAAAGAGATGAAAAGAAGCACAACCCCAAACCATGAGCCCTTTTTCCTGAACCCATCATAAGAAAGAAAAAATCGAATACTCTGTACCCTCCCCACCCCATAAAACAATCGCTGTATTTCGAGACCCGCTTTTCCCCTTCAAAAATATCCAAACCATTTTACCCACCAACTTATATTTCATGAGAGCAAAGGAAAAAAAAATCGCAGTGAAGCCAGCCGATGAACAAAAAAGATAATGCGAAAAAAATGCGTGCTGGAAGGAAAACCTAGATAAACATAAAAACAGGTAAACCAAATGCAAGAACTTACTGACAGCTTCTAATAGAGGCGTATGACAAAGGAACCAACTTTTTGGTATTATGAAAAGAAGCATAGGGGAATTTTAAGAGAAATAGAATGCTTTACTTGAGACTCTTCGATGGTGTTGACAACAGCCAATGATTGATGAAAGGAATTCGGTTTAGGCAGTGACAGGTTGACCGAAGCTTGTCATCAAGTAATTTTCAGTCCTCTGACCATACGCGTAACCACAGAATGGAGGACGCCAAGTCTGTCCCATATGCTGATGGTAGCTTGGAACTGGTGGTGGCAACCTCGAATAATTTGATGATTGGTGTGGTGGATTGAGTAGCGTAGGTGGGAACCCAGCAGACCCAGGCCAAGCATGAGCATATTCTACTGGTGTAGGTGGACCAGTTTCAGGAGCAGATGGAGGTGAGTATTCAAGAGACGAGTACTCCATACGCGCTTCGATAACGTGAGCCCAATAACCATTGTTTTCGTGTTGACGGTGCTGTGGTTGTGGGGGCGGAAGTTGAATCGGGATATGGTCGCTACCAACATCTGAGTGATGTGAGTAGTATGCACTGTCTGGATACGCGGATTCCGCTGGTGTCATTAACTCGTAACTCTTCCTACCGGAGATCGGATATTCTGCAGAGTTATTCCACATGTTTTGAAGATCGGGCGACAAGATCGTTGAAGGACTGTTGCGGTGGTGGCGTCTGATGTTGGTGTTGATTGGGGCAAGTGCCGGAGCAGGTGCTTTCGACCCGTTCTTTCGGTAGGAATCCCACATCAACTTGTACTGACTAAATCCCTTTGTGCCTTCAGGGTCAACATGCAAATGCCACCCAATCTCCTCCAACCAAGTCTTCTCCAAAGAATTCAAGTCGTTAACGGGAAGTCCCGTGACCTCGGACCAAGATTTGTTTTGAAACGTATTATCGTCAAGAAACTTGCTTGCGAGAAGTAGAGCGATGGTGAGCATGCGATGGAAGAAGAGAGGATCTCTGGATGGAACAGAAAGGTTGAGCATTGCCATTCTCTCCTTTAGGTAGACAAGACCGAGCAAAATTGTTGAGCTGGGAAGTCTGGTTGAGGACAGAATCTGCAACACGAACTTACGAGTGTCCCTGGTAAGTACCCGGTCCTGGGCCTCAGCAGACATTGGGTTTACTCTAGAAATGACGTTAGCAATGCACTTGAAGGGTAATATTAAGAATATGGGAACGCACAGTTGCTGAGCCACATGCCCGACAAACTCAGTCATTTCTTCCATATCGTAGTCCAAGTGCGCAGAAACACCTCCCACAGGCTTCTCTTCCACTGGGCGAGCGGCCGCCTGCTCTTGTTTCCTCATCTCTTGCCTCTGTTGCCTACGGTGATGAACATGACTCTGCTGTTTCTTGTCAGAAACAAAGATATTTGAGAATAAGCTGTTAATATTGCTTACTTGGTACATTTGCCTGTCAAAGGCCCCATCAATAGGTGGAAGTTCCACTCGCTTCTGAGGAGGCGGTGCGACAGCCCCATACCAGTGATTCGGATGAGTGATACCTGGAGGAGGGATACCGTGGTAGTTGGCCTGTTGACGTGCAGGAAAGAGCGAATCTGTACGTGACTCGAACTGCTCAAATTGAAAAGGCCCTGCACTAAAACCCCGATACTCTACACTCTTCTCGGAACCCATAAATTGATGGCCGTGAGGAACACCAGTGGTGTAGTACATCCACTCGGGTGGTGTGGGTGGCAAGTGAGACTGGGGGTTGTAACTCGGCATTTCGAAATTTGATGTTGCGGAAGTTGGATGAGAAACCGTATTTAAAAGATCAAATCTTTTCGACAGGTTGGTGATCTCGTCAGCCATCATTCGCCCAGGATACATCGATCCAATCACGGTGTGGCAAACTTGGTGGCGGGCCGGAATCCTGTTCTGTAGACTTACCAGTTTTTCTTTCGCTTCCGATCAACAGTGACCTACGACAAGCGTAGATTCACGGACGAAATTTGCGGCTCCGGATTTAATGAACCCTTCCCATTCAACAACGGTTAAGACAGTAAAGTCGTCGAGTTGATGGTTTGTTGGTTTGTTGGCTTTTTATTTTAGAGAGACAGATAGAGAAAAATATATAGGAATTTCCAAGTATGACTGAGCGATTCGTGAAGGTTTTATTTGTTGTACTTGAACGACTACTAGTTGGTTGAACCGATTATAGCGGACTAAGTGAGAATAAAACCCTGTTAAGTGCGACGACGAAAGCCTAAATTAATAGTTCGCGGGTCGCAAGCAATAGTCGACTAGGAGGCAAGACGCAGAAATATCGAACAAAGACGGGTTGTGTCGTGGAGTTGATTATCAAAACCAAACTAGTGTTGTGACGTGAGAGTGAAAAGGACCGATTGTCTCCGGCAACGAATGATTTGTCGAAGGATGCTGCGCTAAATTGAAATGGTTTCTCTGGAGGGGTTTTGAGGAGAAGGGAGTGAAGAGTAAGTGAAGGGGGCTAGAAGGAGAGGAGGGGATGATGAAGATGAAGGGAATCTCTTTGGAGAGGAAAGAGACGTGAACGTGACAGAGGGTGGTGGAAAGGGTTGTCAGAAGAGAGAACGATTTCTTTAAACCTTTTACCGCCTACCGGAGCTGATGTATCGTTCACAATCTTTCCACCGCGTTGGAGGAAGGGGGGGTGAGGATGAAGGAAGGAAGGGTGGTGGTTGGGGGGGGGAAGAGGCAAGATTTGTGGAACGGTCTAGAGAGGAGGAGTTGACAGGCGAAGTGATCCAAGCGGGCAGGGGAGGGGCGAGCAGCAGCGCAGTTGCAGTTGCAGGCAGTTTCCCCTACGCGACGAGTGCTTGGGCTAAGGCAAAGTCTAAAAGAAGTGACGAACGAGCTGAACCCGAAACTTCCGGAAAACCTGACCCAAATACCGAAATTTCCCACAAGTCTTGTTTGAACAAGTGAAGATTTCTCTTTCTTTGTTTCTTTGTTTCTTATTTTTATATAATAATGATTTTTTTATATATATATTTAATTTGATTCGTGAGATGGAAGGGAGGGTGTGGATGAGAGGGAAGAGGATGCAACCAAACAAACAAGGACAAGAGAAAAAGGGAAAGTAGTGGAGGGAAAGAGAGAGTGAGGAGATGGACACAGCAGCAGCAGCAGCAGTAACAACGACGGCGGCGACCGGAGATGTCGAGGAATGAGGGCAGTGGGGTGGATCTAAGCCGGGTTGCGTTGCAACAAGAGTAGAGGAGACAGAGACAGAAGGACGCCTTCACCACACACCCACACATTACACATACCACACACCACCATCATCACTACCCACGACCGCTGCTACCGCTCTGCTGCGGAGTTGCAAGTCCCTGGGTGCCCAATGTTCACCCAGTGCTCTCGCGTTGCAGCACTGGAAGCAGGAAGCAGGCCCGCCCCTCTTCACACAACCAGTCATCCCGACAAATACTCTGTTTTGACTGGACGGGTCATGAGCACAGTTGTGAGCCATGGAGCTAGAACAGGCGGCGGGATATCCCCTGCTAGTGCAACTGTTACAAGCCTATGAGCGCCAGCAGCAGCAGCAACAGGACTGGTCAGGAGAAGAAAATAGCTTCACTCTGCAGAAGTTAAATGCCAAGGGGCAGGACGGTTGTGACTCGCAACCGTCTTGCTTGGCACACTTGTCCCAGATTTGTCCATATCGGGAAGGGGAATAGGGAAAAGGTCTCGCCACTGAGAGAAGTTGACCAACGGCTGTCCGGCAATCCGGGGTCCTAATTTTCCTTTTCCTTTTTTTCCTTCCTTCCTTCACACCCTAGTTCGTTTTTCCTTCCACGCCTTTCCAAACTTTCTTGTTTACCCCTCTACCTTCTTCTCGTGATGGGGGAAGACTTAGTACGCGCGAAGAAAGCGCAGAAGAAAAAAAAAAACTCTCCGCATTGCTCCGCTTTTCCAACTCCACTTTTTTCGTACTAGGATATATCTAGACTTATGATAAATGACGATGCCTGGACTCCGGCATTCATCTTGTATCCGAACAAGTGCCCAGCAGTTTCACACCCTTTCGGAAAAGTCCACAATTTTGATTTTGATTTCTATTTCCAAATATATATTGAGCAGAAAGAGGCAAAGAACACACACCGAAAATCTTGTTTAAGACTTGGCAATTTTACGGCTAGAGTAAACAAAACGGTGAGAGGAATAATATCCAGAAATGGATCATGACTCCTCACCCAAAGTGGCGAGGAAGTGGAGCAAATACGATCTTCCATGTTGAGGACTAACAGGTGACTACGCAATAAATACATATGCCCTGTGTCGTCGTCTTCTGTTCGTCACTCACTAAACTTGTGTGTGGATGTATCATATCCTGACTGACGCAAATCCGAAGGAAAGCGACGGACAAGAAATTTGATGGGAAATTATCATTTCTTTACGTCCGTCCGGCGGTGCTTGTTCCGCCATCTAGCGCCTATGCTTTGGGAAACTTGAGGAACCCGCATACACACACACACCAAATCTCACCCTTTTCGTATTGAAAACAACCGACGGCGACCTCACACTCAACCCAGCACCGCACAAATAGAACTTGCAGCCAAACATCCTTTGAGAACAAAAGAGGATTCCCCAATCCTTGACAGTCCCGTACAGGATGCTCTAACCCTCACACGCTAGGCAAAAGTTCCTGTTCGTCAACTCCCTCAACCACAATCACCTCCACCCAGCATCAGCACGGCAAGTGCAAAACAAAATAGGCTGGGTGCAGTAAATATCCCCCATGCAGAAAGTACGAACAAGAATACCTGTTAGTGGGCGCATATGTATTCGGTACATGCTCTACGCATTGTTCATGTAACTCCTATTCTTGGTCATTTCTCGACCTGACTGGACTAGACTACGAGGGAACATAAAAATATATTGATATCGAACAGGGCCGGGTCAATAGCAGCAGCGACAACGACAACGACACCGTAACCTTCGGTAGGGCATCCACAAATATTTCCTTACCGCCAGGGAAAGAATATGTGAGTTCTTACATACATCGCAACCCTCTTTGTGGACGTGTCAGAGGCGTTGTGATGTTCACTCAAGGTCGCAACACCAAAAAAAATTCATGCGTTTTTACGAATGCCCCTAAGAATCAGGCACCGAATGACAAAACCCAAGTTTTTAGCCCACGATCGTCACCGCATGTCGTAATAAATACCCTTGAGCCTTGAGGATAAAAGAAAATGAACTAGAGAGTTGCATGTGTTTCCTCATCAAAACAACACTTCCATCTTCCAAGCCCCAAAATCAGAAGTGTGAAGATCCCCGATCACCCAGAAAGGCGGATGCCTCATGACACGCGGACATGGTTCCTCAGATCCAACCCGTCACACACACCCCACAGTACGAAATCTCTGCCTTTGAACGGGAGAAAAAAACAAAATGGTTGAGCTGGGCACGCACCCCCCTTCCCTTCCCTTCCCTTCCCTCCCCTCCCCGTCCTTCTGTCCGTTTCGTCCCTACATAAGCTGGGGCCTTGGTATTCATAGCGTGCATTGCATACAACCCAAGCAGGAGCAGCTAGCCTTCCATCCCTTTAAGCCGATCACAACAGCCACATCGCGGCCAGCCGCAGCACCCCCTCACTCCGTAGTGTAGGTAGTGGGCTAAGCCACCGATGGAAACAGTGCCACTTTCTTTCACATGGCTTTGTGATTGAATAATAAACCATGTTACCCCCCCTCTCTCTCGGGTCGCCTGTACTGGCCTTCCATGAAGAAAAACATGAGACTATTGAACAAAAACGAAACGAAACGAAAAAGAAATAAGGAAAGAAAAAAAAATCTCCTCAGCAGTTATCCGTCCCCTACGCAGAAAAACAGGAAAGAAAAGAAAAATGGGATGAGCATCTGCCGCTGCCGTAATACTCTAAACACTTGGTGGTTCAATTTATCAGCTCAAAACAAAAAAGATAACAGCAGGCAAAAGCAAATGCAGGAACGAATCGAACGAGCCATCCCTCATCTTCCTCACCCCCCCTCTCTCACCTCCCGGGATTTGTTTGTCCAAACCGAAACGTCCCATTGCGATGCCACCATGGGTTGAATTGCGGAGGGGCTCATCTGTCTGTAGGGGGTGACACAATTCACCCGCTGGGGGACAGAAGAGAGGAGAACCCAGTTATACGCGCAGATGTGTCCCTGAAGCGCGGGGACCGAATAACGCTCGATCCTAGATCATCTTCTCTCATACATTGCTCACTCAGTTGCGGAGACTCTGAGTCCCGGGTGAAGGTATCTTCCAACGGAGCAAACTGCCTTTTCTCTATCCCTGTACTATTTAATACTTCAGGGACCATGACTATTTTTTTCGTGGAGTACATACATATATGTACTCCTCTATTGAGTCTCGTGAGCGCGCGAGGTAATTCTGCGTAAAGAAGACAAAAAGGGGACGGGGGTGAAAGGAATTTACTGCCCCATCTCAAAGGTGCTTCGCCATGCAGATCGAGATTAAAACACCGAGAATAAGGCGGAGGGGAGCACCCTGCGCAGCCATCGGCGATGTCAATGATCCTGTCCCGTGGAGTCGTGGACCGCGTTCCAGAAGATATATTTTCCCTTTGATATTCACCGATAGCTTTCTCCGAGAAAACCTACTAGGGAGCTCATACACATGCATAAAACACCCCAAAATTGATAGTATTGATATTTCCGACGCGTGCCGGCTCGTTCCGCATGCGCGTTTCTAATAGTCATCCAAATAAACGATAAACCTTAGATATCTTACCAAGATGCTCAAGGGACTACAAACCCAAAAGCCCTAAATAAAATAAAAAGAACAAACATGGGCGCATACATGTTCGGGTGACTATTTTGGGTGCAGCGAACCGACACGTACGAAAGCTAAAAGAGAAGAAATGTTCGGACGAAATTGGGGGAAAGGGGGTCAAGAGATTTGTGATTCGGCGGCCCTTCAAAGTTGGGAAATTCGAATACTGTTACATAACTGAATATTACTTGACTTATTAGGCTGAATAGTCTGAATTTCAAGCGTGAGAAAATCAGGCTATTGGGGGGTGGGAGGGGACAAATCACTGCCAGAGAGATACCGTATTGCTATAGTATTGGTCGAGCTGGCATCCGAAGGAGAGAATGATGACTTCGGTATCACCACCTCGACTTTCGGTATCTGTTGTCGGCACCGTGTGCACTTATATCTCTACGCAGTCTTTCCGCATGCCGATTGTCGCAGCCGTTCACGCCAGTCAGGGGACCCCAACAGAAAATAATTACAAATTCACACTCCTCTCCTCGACAAGATATTCCTGTTTGAACATATCACCCACCCCATCCTCATGGTGGATATTCACGGGAGTTGGTTGGTTCCCCAAGTTTTTGCAAAACGCAAGTAATTGGGTGTGTTGTCCAAAGCGGGTGATAGGCGTTAGTGACCGGTGTGTCGGTTTCAACCATTGCAGTCGCTTGACCTATCGGAACCCGTGAAGGTATTTGTATGCCCATGACAAAATGAGTCTGTGGAAAGTAGTAATAGGATCTCTACGGTCTACGCGTACATACCCTCACACACCGGCTTTTTATATTTTATAGTCACTTTGTTGTAACCTCTGGAGCAGAGTCGGCATACTGTGTCCTTTACATAGGCTATGCACGCCGAGAAGCCACCTGATGGGGCTTAATTTGATGACTTCAGAGCTCAGAACCTACGTGGTATATGCGCGCTTGTGGATAGGAGTGAGAGAGAGAGGGGAGAGAGACAATCGGTTACGTTAGATACTAGAATGAACAGTCAGTACTTTGATATCCACAGATGACGTTGTGGGGCAATGATGACCATCTCTTCATTAATCAGATCAAGCTCTTGGTCTCTCGATCATACGCTACCGTAAACGCATGAGTCAAGTTGAAGCCTCAGATAGCAAAGGACACGTCTCCACGAAACTCGCTACTAGAGCTCTTTGGCTCACGTTTCTGTTATCACCCAGCAGTTTATGTGTCAGGAACCCAATAACCAGGCAACCAACAAGAGGCACCGTAGACGTTCGGGTGCCGGTACCGCATGGCGGGCCCGAGCCAACAAAGAGCCCCAAAAAATTATAGAACATATGCGCACGGTTATTGTTTATGCGTGCATCTGAACCGATTGGAGGTGGAAAATGATGACTCGCTAGTCATTGGTCCATGCAACGACTCATGTATGGTGTCGGTTATGTATTGTTTGACTGAATCTGGAAGGCTGAGAAGAACAGTAGAGAAGAGACGCCCATTCTGTTTCGTCAACTGTAGTGACTGCGGTTAGATTATCGGATATCGGGGGCTGCAGATCTAGGCACCAACATGGACCTTCCCTTGCTCTGGATTGGTACGGTTCTTTCCACCTGGGTAGTGGGAAATACGGGGGCTCAGTGGCCAGTGCTTGAGTACCTAGGTAAAAAGGGATAGTGTCATTATCACCTGACATTAATGGTATGCAAGTTCCCTTAGGTCGAAGATGCTCAGCCTTGTTTGAGATGTCGAGAGAAGAGCGTCATTGTCACTATAGTCATCATGAATTGCCCAATCATAACTATACATATTTGCTTCAACGTTTTATGTAGAAGTAGCCCAGAATATTGCAGTTCTTGAGGATTGGGGAAACCTTGCAAGCCACAAACTGTAGCACAGCTAGGTATCACCTATGGGTCTATTGGTTAAGAGCAGGGGAATTTAAATAATCTGACTGTCGGAGGTTGTTAAACCCGCTCACCGATTGATCTGAAGAGCGTGATATCTAATTTTTTAGAAAACTCTAGAGTTAAATGAATAAGGTAAGGATTACTATACCCAGCCGATGAGAAGCGTTTTATGGCGATAGTTTCGAGTGATAATATATGATGATAAAACTATAAATAAACCTAGCCCTAGCTTCCCATCGGAAGCGCCAGTTCTCTCCGATCGAAATATTAAAGTCGATTCGATTAGTCTTTCACCTATGCTATGCATATTTTTATGTAGAGTATCTACCTATTCCATCCGTCCATCCATCAGTCCATCAGTCCATCAGTCCATCCCTTCATTCACGGGTAATGACACAAGTCCCACATCTCGCTTCATCTCGCTTCGCCTAGAGTTGTTTCCCGCGCAGGAGGAAGGAAGAGCAGGTGGTCAATCTTGCAAATTTTACTATGGCAGATACCGTAAAGATAATCTAACCGGCCAAATCGACTTCTACACTCCAGAACAAAATTCCTGATCATAGATCCCACTCGAATCGTACGTTCCTAGCTGCTAGCCCTTTTTTTTTTTTGGAAGATAACATCTCTAGCCCGATCGGTTGCATCGATCGACAGGGTAACAATAAATACAGTTAGCCAGTCTATTCGAACTCAAGATGTTCTAGCGGCAAGTTGTGAGGGTCAACCCTTGACCCTCTCTCCCTCCTCCCTTATCCCGCATTTCAGGATATCTTGCGTCTGGGCGCGCGCGCGCCGAGATAAAAAAAACCCCCCCCCCTCCCTCCCGAAATTATTGTGCGGCAGCAAGGGTTGGTGAAGGCAGGTCTGTGCAATCCTGGAAACTGAATACGTAGCCAGAGGTAGTCAATGAAATTGAACAGTGGGAAAATTGATCAAGGGTAGGGTCCAACAACGGGTTATAGATATAAACCAAAACAAGAAATTGGAAGGTTTTGCGGCCCTAACCGTTTCAGATGGCGTAGATATGTATTTACACGCCGGGAAGAATCTATATATAAATATATATGTGTGCGCAGTAATTGGAATGACTAAAGGAGTATATGTAAAAGGGGCTTTCTTGGCTAGATTAAACCATGAGTTATCACTCCTTTTATAACAGTCATTTTCTGACTAAAAGGGTTGGAGGGCTAATACTGTATACATCTAGTTAGAGATATCGCTTAAAATCTAAGGGAAATCCTCTTTGGATAAAATTTGTTTTTAGGGCGGAGAAAATGTCTCTAAGTCGTTTCCTATTCTCTAATATATTCTGGCTGGAAGTTAGTATCACGCTAAAAATAATCGCTCATAATAAATTTATATGCTGTGTAGGTACTGTAATTAAAGTCTCGGATAGTCCCCTACCTCTGTAATAAACCTGTTTCTCGGTCATGTTTTTGTCGTCCTTTTTTTGCTTAATATTCGTAAACGAGTGATTTACAGTGATTCCACCAGTATAGTAACGAGTCAGTAGTAATCTACCATTAGAATAAAGGGTTTGATTTTTTTTACCTCTTTATTACCTACATGAATTTTTTTAGAATTTACTAATACTTTCTGATCTCGCTAGTAGAAGTTAGTTGATGAACGAATCACCCGAACGCGTATGAGTAAGCATGTATTTTTAGTGGTTTTCTTTGCTTGCTGATTCTGCTAAGCCCACTCAATCTATTGGACTGTTGGGAATAATAGTAGAACATTACATATGTATGTATACATACATGTACTATGGTAGTAGTAAATTGCACGCTAACCTATAACGGAAACCAAGAATAAAATGTATTGAATAAAAAAACTACTGGGGAGGAATTTTATGTAGTTTAGTTCTATTACATAAATAGCCACTATATATGGGTTTCCCTATCGAGATAATTAGTGTGAATGTATAGTATCATAAACATAAAATTGTAAAAAATTAGGAACGGAGGATGTTGGGTTGCATTGGGGGTCTGGGGTATTATTTGAATTGCTAAGAATTACTAGAAGGTTTCTTATTTAAGTTTATCCATATAACACATCTTAAAAAATATGATGCTTTTAGAAAAATTAAATTTGCTTAAAGGTGGTGTTGGGGTGTGCCAAGGCTTTTTCTTTGTTCTATAAACAAAGAGGGGGGGGGGGGATAAAGAGACATACGCTGCCAGAGTATAAACCAAGCCTCTCATAGTAGATTTTTGTATAGAACGAAATACTTATTTAAACAGCACCCCTCTGACTGTTCGTTTACCGCCTAAAGATCCTACGGTGGGTTTGAACATAGGTTGTTGGTATTGCCTCTTCTCACTTAATTCAGATTCAAACCTCTAGTTCTCAATCCAGATTATGGCTTATAGCTTTAACAATCAACACCCAGAGTCCAACTAAACCAACATGAAGCGCTCGAAAACGGAAGAACCAAAACCTATCAGGTTCCCCAAAGCTATTTTCGAAAAAATCAAAGAAGATCTTAAAGTCAACGATAAAGTAAAGGATCTCTACGCACTCTTCAAAAAATATAGGGGTCTATGGGCCAAACCAAGTGACTATGACACATTCCTCAAGCTATACCCTATTGAATATGGGGCTACACCATTACTTCACTGGGCGATCGAGAAAAACCATGGACCTTTAGTCAAACATTTACTAGAGAAGGTTACCGATATCGACCACTACGGTAGTAGGACATATCCACCGGCTCTTCATTATGGTGCTATGTTTGGCGCTAATGCGAAGGTAATGCGTATGGTCGTTGAGAAGGGGGCGAATGTTAATTCTGAAGACTTGGATGGGATGGCAGCATTGGATTATTTGTTGGAGTATGATAGAGTCAGTACAAGTGATACTATAGAGGTGGCCCAACTGCTCTTGGAAAAAGGTGCCGTTATCAATACGTTCAGACTGCCGATTCTTAGCGCAGTAAGGACTGAAGATGTTAATCTTGTGGCACTCCTCATTAAATACGGAGCTAACCTCACAGTAAAGGATGAGGAAAAACGAACTGTCCTCCACCATGCTGCACTTACGGAGATTGATAAATTAGGGATGATAAAGTTGTTGTTGGAGCATGAAGAGGTGGTGGATATGATAAATGACTTGGACACATACGATGAGTCGGCTTTGGATAAGGTCATGGGTTGCAAGCTCTCGGAGGGGAGGATAGAAGGTGTTAAATTATTGAAGTTAAGGGGAGCCTACGACAGAAGAAAGTCCTAATGGCCGATTTCTTTAAGGAATAACTAGGAAGTTAGGGATTTTAGGAATTGTAAGTCTTAGGATATCGTGGCTGCTTGGTTCTAATCAGATCTCGTTTAGCTCTGGTTGATTTCTTAGATAATATCATAGTTAATGTGTTATTTTAAATGTGACACGATTCAACAAAAAGCGTTATAAAGGAGGAGAATACATATAAAGAAAACACCTGAGCTCATATTTTTAATTTTATGACAAAAAAGTACAAACAATCCATATACACCAATTTTTCGGATATAAACCGCCTAAACCATACCACCCCTACCACCCACAGTCCCTAGACTCTTCCTTGCCGTCTCACTTAATTCTACATGTGGTAGTAAAATCTCACCCTTCCCTTGTGGTTCTGGTAAGAATCCCAAAGCGACAAGATATGCAAGATATACCCCCATCTGCTCAACACTGACCCCCGCACCGCTAGTCCGATCTTCGCCCGTCCATGCTGCATCTGAGTGGAGTGAAGTTACAGCATTTGTGTCATCGAGCTCAGGGGCCTTTGTAGACGATGGGAGGTTATCAAGGACGAAGTGAAGGAGAGGAAAGAGCGCATTATCTTTGCTCTTCTCGACAACCCAGGTTTCCAGTGCGATTCTCCATGGGATGTAGTCAACCTTCTCAACTTCATACCCATAGGTGGCAAGAGTAGACAGGAACTCGTTGAACCTTAATCTGGGATGAGAAGTTACATGGGTAACTGGAAGAGGGCTTGCTGGGGGGTTAAAGGCACAGGCAACGACTACACGTGCAACGTGGTCGACTGGAACCATGTTGACGGTGTTATAAATATCCGGTATTTGTCCGAGTTGGGCACAACCTTTAACCATACGGATAAGAAAATCGTCGGTATTGGTTACTATGTATTTTAAGTATTAGTATGTCTCAGGTGGTAATTAGTATCTCGGTGGTTTGAAATACCTCCAGTTTTAGAATCACCGACAATGTATCCTGGTCGAATGATACATCCATCTAGTCCCCTCTTTCCAGCTTCCCGGACAATATATTCACCAGCCCACTTACTCTGCCCATAGCCGGTACCAAGATCATTAGCTGATCCTTCAAGATCGTCACTTTCTGGTATGCCAGATCCACCACTCTCCATGATTTTATCAGAGAGGAAGACATAGTGCTCCGAGTCTAGTACAGATGTAGATGATACAAACGCAAAACTCTTAGGCTTTCCAGAAGCACAGAGAAGAAGTGCGTCAATTGTTCCAGTGACATTTGCAGGACGAAGCTTGGAGTAGGGATAGACCCAATGGACCTGTAAACACAATTAAAAATAATCCGGGAAAGTAATCATTGAAATCGAGAGACATACCTGAGCTCCGTTATGAATGATGACGTCGACCTCATCTACCAATGTCCTCCATTCTGCCTCTGAAACACCCAACCTCTCGCTACCAAGCTCTCCGGTAACGCACTCAATACGCCCCGCCCAACTATCATCCCACACACCATACGCCTCACAACTCGTCTTCACCCTTTCGTGTGCCTTATTCTTATCCCCAGCCCGTACATGTAAAAATACCTTCTTTACCTCTGGAGATCTCCTAGCCAACAAATCCCTCAACAAATACACTCCCAAGAACCCAGTAGCTCCAGTAAGGAACACAGTCGCCCCTGCCTCTGGCCTTCCCACACTCTCAAATCTCTCTGGAAGTGATTTAACTAGCTCCCGTGCATCACCTGAGTAGTCCTGTGCTTTACGCTCTTTCTTCTCTGCTTCTATCGCAGCAGCGTCTCTATCTTCCCCCCCAGCGAGCTGTTGGATCGCAAGTTCCCCATAGCCTTTCAACCTCTCAATTTCCGCTGCTAGAGCACCAAGGGTAGGGTACTTAAAGATAGCACCCAGTGCAACATCAGTTACAAATTTCTTTCTTACCTCAAAGATCATACGAGTTGCAAGAATTGAGTGACCTCCAAGATCGAAAAAGTTTGATTCTGGTAGTATGGTCTCTCCAGAATGTGTGAGCAGGCTCTGCCAGATATCGCGGAGCTCTTTCTGAACTGTCGTCAATGCCTTCTCAGCTTCGTCTTCCTCCTCTAATTCGTTATTCGTGGCTTTCACACGGCGTTTACGCACGGCGGCAGAGAGTTGCGCTGTATCTGGGAAGGGAAGGGCTGGCTTATCGATTTTTCCATTAGGGTTGAGTGGTAGGCGGTTTAATGGCACTACAATAGTAGGTACTGCATAAGATGGGAGACGACCTTTAAGATACTCTCTAATCTCACGGATCAACCTCCTATACTTTCTAAGGCCTTTAACAATCTCGTCGTCACCCTCGCCCGCAGTTTCGTCAGCTGACATGAGGCCGTCAAGTTCCCCTGTCTGTAGCGGGACAATATAGGATACTAGTGTCGGTTCCTCATCCTTATCTCTTCGAACAAGAGTCACGTTCTCTCTTACTAACGGATGCTGCGACAAATGTGTATCGATTTCACCTAGCTCGATTCTGAAGCCTCGAATTTTAACTTGATCGTCTGCCCGCCCCGAACACTCGACATTCCCATCAGGAGTATAACGCCCTAGATCACCTGTTCTATAAAGCCTATCTCGCGGCCCCATAAAGAACTCTCTCCAGTTTTCTGACCCCGAGTTGGTCTGAGCCCAATGATCCTCACCTAGATACCAATTCTTGATAAACTTAGTAGCTGTCATATCTGGAAGTTTAAGATACCCCTCCGCAAGCCCACCAGCGCGAACATAGATCTCCCCTATTTCTCCGACGCCACAGATCTGTGTACGATCGTGACGGTTAACAACAAGAAGCTGCACATCTAGCATACCCTTACCCGCTGGGATGACGTCCTTCTGGCTCTGCGAGAACGTCGCATTCTTGTTAAGAGATGGGACTTCGTAGTATGATACTGCGCGTTGGGTCTCAGTGGTACCATACATATTGACTACAGCCACATTCCTTGCAAGAGATTGGAGACGAAGGCAATCACGCTTCGTAAGGACGTCGCCAACAAAAAAGGCATGGTGGAGGGAGGGGATAGGTCTTGTGGCTTGTGCTGAGAGGAGTTGACCCATAGCGGGTGTGAGATGTGTGATTGTTGCCCCATTCTCGTCCATCCACTCTGCTAATCGTCCTGGAGTACCAATGTCATCTGCAGTGGGAACAAGTAGTCTGGCACCAAGGAAGAGGGGGGTAAAAATATCACGCTGGATAGGATCATGCGCAATTCCAGACAACATTGTGAAGCGGTCTTTTTCTGAAAGCCCAAAGGTCTCAGCCATCCAAGGGAAATAGTAAGTTAATGAAAAATGGCGGCCTCGGACACCCTTGGGAATACCTTCAGACCCAGATGTGAATGAAAGTGTCGGTGTTGAGTCAGGGCCAACAATGACACCAGTTCCCTGTGCCTTGAGAGCCACTTGCTCGGATAGGACATCCTTCCCATCAATCTCTCCTCCGATTAGTGTGCCATCAGCTTGTATAGCGAGTGCTGGAACCTCCGTGAGGATATCAAGCTCATTGGAAAGGTACTCGCGGACCAAGCTGCTAAGCTTCCCAGCCTTCTCAATAACAACTAGTGCACGTGGCTGCGCGACCTGGAGGTAGATATTTTGGCGAGAGGGTGGGTAAGCAGGGTCAATGACCGAAAAGGTAGCACCAGCTTTGAGTACACCCATAACTGCAACAACGAGATCAACACCACGATGAGCATAGACCATGACAACATCCCCACGCTTAACACCCTTCGCAACAAAATGATGTGCAAGGATATTTGAAGCTTCATCAATATGCTTATATGTGAAGATTTTTGTCATGTTGTTTTCATCGTATATACTAGAGGTCTCAACAACACACTCTCGGTCTGGGTGCTTTTTAGCATTTGCAGAGAAGATATCATGAATTGCGCCGCGGAAGTTGCCCCAGTTGAGGTTTGCGCGTGGGTCAGGGAGGATTTTCTCTTGTTCTACGGTTTGTAGAGGGATCGAGGAGACTGCGATTTCAGGGTTCTTTGCGCCAACTTGAACGATCTGTAGGAGCTGTTCGAGAATGAATGAGATGCGCTTGGTGGAGAAAATGAGCTGATTGTAATGCGCCCTCAAGGTAATCTCTGGTGTCTGTGGGACATAGCGGAGGGATGTAGATATGTGAGGAGCAGAAAGCTCAACATAGATAGAAAGATCAGTCGTGTTTTCGTAGGATGAGAGGAATTGTTTGCTCGGGGCGTCAGGAGCATGGTAGAGGGATAAACTATATAGACAAGGAGGTGTAGTGGATTTCGTTTTATGTTGGAGATGGTCGATTAGCTGTGCGAAGGGAACCGAATCGGCGGCACCTTGGATTTCAAGCTACGATACAATTAACACCTATTAGAGATTTTAGGAGTGATATTTTACAAACCTGTTTCACAGACTTCAAAAGCTCTACGAAAGTAGTCTGAGGAGTCACCGGCATTCGTAGGACAAAAGGTTCTTTATTTTCCGCAGTAGTTCCCACAGAAATATCCTCATCACCAGTTAACCTGAATGCTAAAATCGCAAACGCAGCTAACAACACCGTAAATGGTGAAATTGGATCGCTCCCATCAAGAATTCCCAGCTGTAGTAGTGCGAGTCTAATAGACTCTGGAATAATTACTGAGTGCACGGCCTCAACAATGCGGGGTGGATCTGGCCGGACATAATCGGTTGTGAGAGATTGTGTAGTGATGGAGCGCAACCGCTCTCCCCAACGCGCGAGGCGGGCTTCTAGAGAGTCCTGTGAAGTCATTGTACCTGTAGCTCAATGGTTCATAGGAGTTGAATTGGTGGATGTTATGGAGAGGCTTTTGTATTAGATAGCTATGACTCCCACATTTAAGGATTTTTTCCCCTCGTTGTTGCCCCACCCGCGCAGACGTAATGAGCCCTGTGATGCCAAGATGCACTAGTATTTCCCCCACTATACGAGTGACCGTTCATGAATAGAGGCCGGGTAAACTCCTATCACCCCACCCCAACGTCATATGTTGAAATGTAGTGAATTATTTGGGAAGGTCTACGGAAACTCCTAATTCGAACTCATGGATTACCCAGATCCTTTCACACCTGGCTTCGGTGTGTTCCAGGGTATTCCAAACCGGTCACTCCCAGATGATTGTATGGAATATGCCATTTTCGTTACTGATTCGGCTTCCGCGCGGACACGACTTGAGGCAGTTAAGGAGCTAGCGGAAGAGCTAACTGAGAAATGGACCGAAGGTTATATCTGGCAACGAGAGGGCTTCTCACTGGAAATTGTGGAGAGGAAGACAGAGGGGACATGGTGCCTACAGGGGAGGACTGAATATGGTGATTCAGTAGACGACGAATGGTTTATCGTTTGGATACTACGAGAACTGAGTGGGAAGTTTTCAGATTTATGGATACGGTATTGCCACCAACCTTCTTAGAGATGGAATTTAGGTCTCTAATAGCAAATCTAGGGTTTATGACACCGATGGCGAATTCCTTCTCATTGAAGCTGCCAACGCCCTCCCAAAATGGCTCAACCCCGAAATAGCAGACTACCGGGTCTGGATTAATTCTTCAAATCTCCTAATAATTCCCCTCTCCGCTACCCACCCCAAAACTACCAGCAATTCTTCACGCACAGCACCAATATCTCGTCCCCTCAGTCTCTCCGAAGCTCTCACTACAATCGTTACGTACACCTCATCCTCCACACCCTCCAAACACCTCTCCCGAATCCGTCTCGTTGAAGAAGAGGCCTTCTACCGTATATCACGTTACCCCTCCGCAATATTGCAGAATATTCATCGCACAATTCTCATCCTCCCTCGAACAATTGCTCACATACTCCACAAGCAGCCATCCTCAATTCCAGCAGCGGTAGAGGCATTTTATCTCCGCGATCCAATTAGTCTAAAGGCACTAGCTAAAATGGAAAAATTTAAGCCGGGGGATGATGTGACTGTAAGCGTAAAGTTTACAAAAGTTCTGTATGCACAGTTGAAGGGACAAGAGTTTACACCTCCACCTACTAGTGGATTTAAGCTTCTACCCGAAGGTAGCGAAGGTTATAATGCAGCTGACATAGGCATGAAACTTACATGTGGATTTGAGATGCTTCTTTCTGATGCTGCGGCCCCTCAGCTATCATCTGCGAGTAGAAAAAAGACAGTAGAATCTATCCAGAATCTCCTCGCTACGTCACTGGGGACTGGAGAAACACCACTTCCAACTGACGGTGAAATTGAAAAATGGCCCAAAGAGGTAGACAACGAAGAATGGTTAGATATCGACTATGCCGAATTTGAACACACATTGCAAGGCAAGCCTGGCCACAAAGGTACACAGAACGAGTCGGGATGGGGGGACAAGGGTGCCGAAGAGAATCTGAAAAGGATGGTTGAAAGGTTTGAGGCGTTTTTGAATGATGACTCTGCAGGAATGGATGGTGCGGAGCTGGAGGATGATATGGATGTTGATAACGACTCCGATTTGGGTGATGATTCAGATGATAATGAGAGCGAGGAAGAGGAAGGGGAAGACAGAGAAGTTTCATTCGATGAAGTGGAGTTCGAGAAAATGATGAGAGAGATGATGGGGATGCCGTCTTCTACCCTGGATGGGGAAAACGAAGAAGCTGAAATACGCAAAGTAATGGATCGCGTTGAAGCCGAGTTGCGGGAGGCTGGCGCGCTGGAAGCTACTGCACCCCCGAAGCAACGGATAAAAGAGATAAATGATAGTGATGAAGATGAAGATGAAGATGAAGACGAAGATGAGGATAGAGAGGTGGATATAGATTATACTCTGGCTGCAAATATGCTGGAGAGTTTCAAGGGACAAGGGGGACTAGCGGGTCCAGGGGGAAATTTATTAGCGAGGATGGGGATCGGTCTACCAAGAGATGAGGGAGATCGAGATAGTAGTAAGGCAGAGAGTAGGGATACGGAGGGGAAGAGGATGAAATAATGTCCTAGAGAGTAGTGTAATTATTAGGAAGTGATTCTAAAGTTGGACGGTAATTCTAGACCGAGAAAAGATAGCCTCTATGGCCTATAAAGGACTAATTTGTAGCATTATTACGAAATTAGCTTAGAGATCTCAAGGTTAGTGTAGAAATTCAAGAAATGTGAAAGATCTATAAAGTAGAATTTCTCACGGGAGTATGTCGAGCAAGGGGTATGGTAAATCACAGATATACGTATGAGTTCTATATAATATGTTTGTTACAAAACTTGAAATTTAACATATATACCTCCGTGAGCGACTCTAGTTTATATCTGTATAGGCCTACTGCTTATTGCCTGGTTGAAGCTTAGTAAGATGTATTTTCAGTTGAAGGGTGCGACGAAAGACAATAAGGGAATGAAACCGAGAAACCTGACATGGACCTACATGTAGTATAGTGACTGATTATTTTTACAATGTACATGTATCCTTATAACGGAAGTCTACTGTATTAGGATCTGTCGTGCCGAGTGACTCACCATGAACCCATGTCAACCCTAACCCAGAAATCAACTTATCATGCCAGTCCAGATTAAAATGTTCGATACCCCTCCCCCGCCTTCCGTTTCAACATCTCGACCCAACCACAGCACGTCAGCCCGCACATAAACAGTTTCTTTTCTTATTCTCGTTAACTCCTCTTGATTAATAGGAGAATAATATCGCCATGCTTGACGTTCTTAGCTTTATCGAGTCAAGGGGTGGAAACCCGGAGGTGATCCGTGAGAGTCAGCGCCGTCGACACGCCCCTGTTGAAGCTGTCGACGAGGTTATTGCCCTGTTTGAGGAGGCTAAAGTTGGTGAGAGAACACGCTTTTTTGTTTTATTTACATTACTACAGGTTCCCCTGGTAGCGGGCGGAGGTTTGCGATCTTACTGACTCGCTGTTGGTTTTAGCAAGATATAATGTTGATCAGAAGGGGCGCGAGATTAATGCTAACCAGAAGGATATTGGAGCAAAGAAAAAGGTATAGAAAGCTCCGCTTGAGAATCTTTCGATTTCTCTGGCCTGCGCTCGTCGCCTCAATATGACTAACTTTAGCCGTAGGCTAAAGAAGATGCCACTGAGCTCCTCGGAAAAAAAACCCAGCTCGAAACCGAGAAGAAGGACTTGGAGTCCCTCGCCCTCGATAAAGAGAAGGCCCTTAACTCAAAACTAGGCACAATCGGAAACTTGGTCCACGCTAGTGTACCGTTCAGCAATAATGAGGTTTCTATCCATTCCCTTAAAATTATAGTTTAGTAATCTGACAAAAAATAGGACGAAAACGAAGTAATCCGTACCTGGGCCCCCGAAGGTGCCAAAGTTGAGAAAAAAGAATGTCTCTCTCACCACGACGTTCTCACCCGCCTCGACGGCTATGAAGCTGAGCGTGGAGTCAAGGTCGTTGGCCACCGTGGCTACTTTCTAAAGCGTTGGGGGGTGTTCCTCAACCAGGCACTCATCAACTATGGTCTCGAGTTCCTTTCCGAGAAGGGTTACACACCATTACAGACCCCCCAGTTTATGCTCAAGGATATGATGGCCAAGACAGCTCAGCTAGAACAGTTTGACGAGGAGCTTTATAAGGTTGTCGATGGAGAGGAGAAGAATGACAAGTACCTTATTGCGACTTCTGAGCAACCGATCTCTGCGTTGCATGCGGACGAATGGTTGATGGGCAAAGATTTGCCAATTCACTACGCAGGATTCTCGACTTGTTACCGTCGTGAGGCTGGCGCACATGGGAAGGATGCGTGGGGTATTTTCCGTGTCCATCAGTTCGAAAAGGTCACTTTTCTTAATTCTCTTCATGATACCTTACTAATACCCCTATAGGTGGAACAATTCGTCATTACCGAGCCTGAAAAGTCTTGGGAAGAATTTGACAAGATGATCTCCTATTCTGAAGAATTCTACAAGTCTCTCGGTATCCCTTACCGAATTGTAGCAATTGTCTCCGGCGCACTCAATAACGCCGCCGCCAAAAAATACGATCTCGAAGCGTGGTTCCCCTTTCAAGGCGAATATAAAGAGCTCGTTTCATGCTCAAACTGTACAGACTACCAATCCCGCAACCTCGAGATTCGTTATGGAACCAAGACTCAGACGGATGCGAACAAGAAGTATGTTCATTGTTTGAACTCAACCCTATGTGCTACCGAGAGGGCTCTGTGTTGTTTAATGGAGAACTACCAGACCGAAGAGGTAAGAAGAAAATATACTACTTTTTTAATTTTCATGTGAGAGCTATCAGTGCTAATTATAATAGGGTATGAATATTCCCGAACCACTCCGTAAATACATCCCCGGTGCCCCAGAATTCATTCCATTTTCCAAGGAGCTCTCTACCAACAGCACCTCATTGCGTAAGGGTGGCGCAAAGCCGAAAGCCCCGAAAGCCCCTAAAGCTGAGGCCGCCAAGTGAAGGGAAATTAAAAAAAAACTCATCTATAGTAGAATTTGGAATTCATATCTTCTTCGTGATACCCTTGAAGGGAAAATCTTTGTGTAGATAAAAATTTCTTTGAGTATGTGTAGAGGTTAAATAACGAAGGTTGTTCCCTCAACTGAAACAAATGTGGAAGTGGCCAACCTAGGTGGTCTAAGCTCAAGTTAGCATGATTAAGCTTTCCTAAAATTTTACCGATGGTAGAATCCCTGCTTCACTGAAGCCTAGGGCTCTCTTTAGGAACAAGTGGATCTAACTGACAAATGAAAGCTCATTAGTGGAACTGCGGTACCACTTAATGTGCCCCACCCCCTTTCTAGTAAAAGATTTAGTGATGCCTTAAAAATCCCATTAGTATTTATTTCGACTATTGAAATATTGAGTACCTTGAAGTATATAGTAGTCGAGACCATCCTATATTCCAATCAGATCCTAGCGGATAGACTGGGTTATGTTTCATTAATAAGACTTTGTTGTATGGGACTGGGTTTCTTCACATGAACTAGGAATAGAAGGGTTCTCATTAGCGAACTTGAGTAAGAAGACGGTCTTCTGTGATGTTTTATTAAATTTCTATAAAATAGAAATAGGGCATCATTCACATAGGTCAAAGTTATGATATGTTTCTCGGAGTAAGTTCAAGGCAATATATAAAACATCTCACCCCCCCTAGGTATTACAAACATAAAAGCGGCTTTGTTTAACAAGACTCAATAATAATCGCAGAAGCGCCTCCACCACCATTGCAGATTCCAGCTGCACCAATCTTTCCACCTCTTTGCTTAAGCACATGTGCTAGTGTGGTGACAACCCTTGCACCTGAGCACCCAAGAGGGTGTCCAAGTGCGACAGCACCACCATTAACATTAACCTTTTCCGCATCAATCCCAAGAATCTTCAAGTTTGCAAGAGCAACTACCGAGAATGCCTCATTAATCTCATAGTAATCGACTTGGTCTTGGGTGATACCCGCATGTTTTAAGGCCTTCGGGATTGCAAGAGAGGGAGCGGTTGTGAATTTTGAAGGAGCCTTGGCGGCTTCGCCCCAACCAAGGATTTTGGCGATAGGGGTGAGGTTGAGGGATTTAAGAGTCGCCGCAGAGACGAGAACTACAGCTGAGGCTCCATCAGAGATGGGGGAGGCGTTGGGGGCGGTTACAGTGCCCGTAGATATGAAAACTGGGCGGACAGCTTTGAGTTTGTCGATGTTGAGCTAGAAGGATGTATTAGCTATTAGATGGATGTAGGGTGGAGTTAATGGTAAACATACATTCTTAGGTTCATCATCAGCATCAATGACCTTATTGGGCTTCCCTCTTCCACCAGAAACCTCAATCGGTGCAATCTCATCCTTGAAGTTGCCTTTCGCCACAGCCTCCTGGGCCTTCTGGTACGAGTTGATGGCATAATTATCTTGGTCCTCCCTGGAGAAACTGTAATCATTGGCGCACTCCTCAGCGGCGAAACCCATAGCCTGGTTGTCGTAGGCATCTGAAAGACCATCACGGACAACACCATCAACCAGCTGCTGGTTTCCGTAGCGGGCCCCGGAACGCGCAGTAGGGATGTAGTATGGTGTGTTAGACATAGACTCGGTCCCCCCAGCGACAACAATTTCGGCACAACCTGTAAGAATGGTTTGGGCACCAAGGATAATGGCTTTCATGCTAGAAGCACAGACTTTGTTTACGGTGGTGCAGACAGTAGTGTCTTTGAGGCCAGCACCAATAGCACATTGGCGGGCAGGATTCTGTCCCAAGCTGTGATTGTGGTTGTATTAGCATCTATGGAACTAGCTATAATGTTCCTGGAATCCAATTGGATGAGAAAATGAGGTGAAGAGTCATACTTTGCAGAGAGAACATTTCCGAAGAAAACCTCCTCGACCGCTGATGGATCGATCTCAGGAACCTTAGCTAGGACTGACTTGATAGCATGAGCACCCAATTGGGTAGCAGTCAAGGAAGCTAGGGAACTGTATTTCGATGAATTGTTAGTAATTGTTTTTTCTAGCTGCACATTTTTCATATTCTTCTACTCACCCCTGGAAACCTCCTAGAGGAGTTCTTGCGGCAGCAATGATGTAGACAGCTTCAGGCATTTTGTAGAGATTACTTAATGGTTGATGAGAATGCAATTGACTAGGGGGTTTCTGATGCAGGAAGGTGATGATAGAGGTAAAGAAATGAAATTTTGTTGTTGGTGGTGGGGAGTTTATGTACTGGAGCTCCTCGGCGGGGTTGCTGCTGCCGTGTTCAACAATTGCAGGGTAGGAAGGGGCTAACCCGATTGATCGCCGATACTTGGCTGGGCACGGTCCGAGCGTTTTACAATATCATGCTGTTGAGTAAACACTTATTTGCTTCAATGCTTCGTTCAACGTCAACTACATTTATTGTTCGGCGCGGGTTAAATTGGTGGGTACGTACACTATATCTTGGCCTCAACGATTCCTGGAGCTTAGAGGTCATGCTTAGGGGAAATAAGCCCCAACATGGTGGTACAACCATATCGGTATTCTCCTCGGCTCGTAGCAAGGATTGATTAGTCTTCCCAACAAGCTTAAATGATCCACGAGTAATCGTATGATGATTATCTTGTTCCTGAGTTTGTCAGCTATCTCTATAATTATTTTTTCTATTGAGAAATACGAAGCGGGAGCAACTCCGTCCAGACGCCTCAGGGGTCTTGAAACATCACCGTGAACGGTATACCTTGCTGCGGCAAATCTCTAGAGCTTTGAGGGATAATCACCAAGAAAAGATGTGTCAGTATCGTACCATTAAGCTTGTAGACTAACTTTAGGTAGGTGTTGAACTTATCCTAAGTTTGTAGCTCTTTTAGTAGAGCTGTTCATAATTCTTCGAGCGCGGAATGAAAAGAGGAGCTTTAGGATGCTTCCGGGCTAGTTGAATTCAAAGCTGGATGTGGGTTAGGTATTAATTAGTGCTTTTTTCTGTCACTTAAAAGAACCATGGTTTTTACAAGTCATGATTGTATATCCTTAGCTCATTTCCCCGTTGTAGTGATCTCGCTGGTTACTGGTAAGTACATGTATTCACTAGATATTTTTGATGAGGGTGCCTGGGGATTAGCATGTTAGATTTTATGGCACCGGTACCAACATCTAGACGCCGAAGAAAAACATTGCTTAAGTTGCATTTACGTTATGAATTTCACCACCACCATCACATTGCTTAAGTACATAGTACGAAAAAACGGGGCGAAACTACTACAGTATTACTACAGAATTTCTGCTTTGTTTGGTAAAATAGTGTACCTAATCCATCTATCCCCTCTTTTCACACTGTACTACCGAGTATTCTGTATTATCTAAAATTCCTACTGGCTTCGGCGTTATATAAGCTCTTGTGTGTGTGTGTGTGCATGCGTGAGTTAGTAAGTAGCTAGAGTGCACGTACACCTCTACTGATACATGTAGCTACTATAAGTTACCCTCCTAGTGAAGCCAAAATTCGCGAAAAATATCTATAAAGTACATGTAGGTGGTGAACCCTAATTGGTGTACATCTGGCTGAAAATCTAGGGTTCTCTACTAGACTTTGGATGGGCGCTGATGTGGGTGAGCTCTTTGTCTTTGATAGAGGTTATATATTCTCAATGAGTGTATTCACTGAAACCTATACATTATCTGTTTAACGAATGGCGCATATTTGAAACTTAACACCTGAATACCACAGTTCTTGATAACTGCGCCAGCGTTGAAAATTTAACGTCAGTGTAAAGAATTCTGCCCAATGACCCTTCTCCGCTATACTCAAAACTACAGCCAAACATCAAGGTAAAAATATCAACCACAATGGTATCAGTTCATGACTACTTTTTCCCCACTATAAATGTCTCCACTTCCCACCCATAACATCTTGTTAGCCTCTTCTTCAGTTTTAACAATGCCCACCCTTCGAACCTATCACTTGGATGAGGTCTATGTAGATTGACTGGGTGCCATCCTTTCCCACTACCCTCTGGTGGGCGGAATCTCGCAACACTCCCCCCAATACTCTCAACACTGAACCCAATACTTGTCATAGCGGACATAAACGCAGACCATGGGATACTACCGCTACTACCTGTAGGATCTTTGCGAAAAATCTTACGGAAGGTTTTAAGTGTAGAAGGTGGTGTTGCGATAGTAGTTGTAGTAGTAGTAGTAGTAATACTGGGGGCGTGAAAGGTGGTAGAAGAAGTTGCGGGAAGTTTCTTAGATTTACGTACGGTACGGGCCGGAATATTTTCGGTACGCTCTAACGTTATTAAAGGAGTCTCGGCCTTGAACGGTGTATCTATTGTCTATACTTCAAATTCCGTTAGTATCGTCACACCGAGTGATATTATATGAAATAAACCTCCCTCAATTGCCTCCAGCTTTGCCGGTCCAGCTATTTTTAGCGGTTCTTCTATCCCCCCTGTCAAATCTTCTGTACATCTCTTTAAAACCTCTCCAAATGCCCCTCCTAACCCCCCCTCTAAACCCGCATCAACAGCCCCCCAAAGCCCAAACACAGCCTCTTTTCCCTTTAGATTATCAACCGGCCACGCCCACTCCACAAAATCCACCCCATTCCAAATTTGCTCTAAATCTTGGACCTTCTTCTCTACCCACCTACAAACTCCGACACTCCCTTTGTCGGGGTAAAAACCCCTTGGAATCGCTCCATGAATGCGGTAATGACAGCAATATCAGCAAGTGCATTACCCATACGTTCAGAAATATTCTCACGGGCGGCTGGAACACGCTCGACGAAGTCGTCCATCTGTTTTAAGAGCTTCAAGACTTCTTTATAAGTAAGCGGTACGGCATCTGCGAGTGAGAGAATCCAAAACGTGAATTGTGCCTTCTTTGGTATCGTTTTCAACGGTGCCTTAAACGCCAACTCTGGCAGGACACTTGTTTCGGGGCTTGTCTGGGATGTGCGTACAAAAAACTTTGTGTACTTTGGTTCTGTCGTTACGAATCGACGGAACACATTTCTTGCGCGGAGGAGCTCCTGGTTACATGTTTCCCAGATATCAGTAGCTAGGTTTGAAGATGAGAGTAGAGATGTACTGCCAATATGCGTGTGTAGTGTATGCATCCTTGATCAGATCCAAGACAGCTATGGCGGCAGTGGAAGCAGTGTTTACTAACTCCGTGATGCCTGCATCATCGGGGATTATCCCAGGGGTAGAGAAGAAAAAGTGGGAGGCTATATGAGAGAGATAGAGTGGTTCTTCGCGGAGGAGGGAAATATGATCCTCTGTTGAGAAGAGAGCAGCTTGGGCGTCGGCGATGAGACGGGCGAGTTGTTGTTCTCGAGAAAGAGTATGAGTAGTTTTTCCCGTAGGTTCACTAGAGCTGGCTTTTTGTTTAGATTTACTTGCACGAGAGGCCTCAGGGGTGAGTATAGCGAGTTTTTGCGCGCTAGGCCTTGTCCGTTTCGGCAAACGTTTGTCCGCATCTGGATCTTCAATGCGACGCTTCATGTCTAGGATATCATCTACAACGATAGATAGAAATCCGTATATATAGGCCTGGCGGTCGAGTATCATGAATCCTTCGTTCTCTGAAAGCACATGCCCCTTCCCTCTTTCAATAAGCCCATTAAGGATATTTTTAGGTGCGCTTGCTGTGACCTCAAAGCCATCACCCCAATTTTCTTCCTCCGTGAACATCATTACCGCACCGGACATACGGCCAGTGGGGTGGTTAAATTTATTATTGTACATAGATGTACGCATGAAGTTTGCGTCAGTGATGTATATATCGGTGATAGGGGTGGTGGCGCAAATTTCGAGAAGGTCAAGGAGGGCCTCCCCGGGGAGTAAATCTCGTAGATTTAATTCAGGAATGACATAACGGACTCTCCCAAGAGTCTATTCGGTGTTAATACTATACGTATTAAGAATGGAAGATCGATTATGCCTACAGTGTCATCTGGATGACGCAGGAAGCCTGATTCTCCACCAGCTGAGCCTGCTAGGATGACTTCTTTGCGCTGTTCAGGAGAGAGGGAGAGCCAGGTCGTACGGATTGCATCTTTGTCTCGGCGGTATTTACTTTGGAGATCTCTGAGTGTAGTGATTACCTGATAGCCGCGGCCATTTGTTGCTGGGAGTTTTAACTAAGCTAATTTTGAGACTGTATTTGAGGGTATTTACCTTGGTTTGGCGGCATCTTTAGTGTGCTAGGTTAGGTAGTTCTAGATCCTCATTTATTTGCGGTGATTAGATAGAGCACATGTAAGTTTGAACTCGTAAAGAAGAGGTGGTCGATGGTCCTTTATATTCCAAATATAGAATTAGTAATCACAGCCTACAAGGTAGGCCTGAATTACTCACACAAGAATGAAACGATCACAAGTCATGTGACCAGTTAATGTTTAGCTACAAGGCCAGTCTAATGTCTCTGCCCTTAGAGGAGTTTCTGTAGTGATGCTAAAAACAGTTTATTTAGAGAAATACTAAACTACATAATCACTAGGGTTGGGAGAAGACTTGGATTAGTGAAAGCTGGTGGCGAGTGATAGAACATGGATGAGGTATAGCTAATTACAACGTTAGTCTCAAAGTATCGTTGGAACGTTATTCTGATAGCTTATCATTCTCAGAGGAGTGTTATCTCAGCCCAAGAGGATCTATAAAATCTTGATTAATTATAAGTTGAACCCATGGGGTGACGTTAGGCACAGCCAATCACAGCGTGAGACAGCAAACGGTATTCAAACGCCATATCGACCCTGCCAAGCCCGCCACATATAGCTAGCGCCTCTTACAACGCGCATGAAAGATCCACCTGCCCTAGTCTCGTCTCCCTGGCGTGACGCGAGAGTCAATACCATACACGTCTTCCCCTCCGAATCCCCGCTTCACGCGAGATAATGAGCTCTGCATCAATATCCTTGCTTTCAATCCTCTCGCCGTAACCTTTCTTACAGCATTTACATCATGGTAGGGTTTCCAGTGCTGAACGAGGCGGCGGCGGCGGTAGTGGATGGTCTACTAACAGAGTATAGTCTTCTTTCATTCCGCTCAATGTCTACCCAGATTCTGATTCTGAGGGCGATGCCGATAATACCCAAGAGATTCAGGTACTATCTCTCGTCCTAGAATCTTAGCTCGCGGGAGTGCTGACCCCTCTTAGATCGAAGAAGCCCTGAAGCTCTACCAGCGTGCACTAAAGCTTCATACCGACGGCGAGTGGGACGAAGCTCACAAAGCCTACGACGAGCTCTTCAACAGTGAGATATTTCAAGCTGATAACCTTAGCGGTGATGCCGACGATGAGCAGGTACTTTACGCCCGCTCCGAGAATCGCACAGAGCAGAGTCTCGATTGGTGGGGCTAAAAATTCTAATTGGTGCTAAACAGGTCCACGGACGCAATACAGCCTCGGCATCCTCCCTCCCTCTCGTTCTATATCTCGCCTACAAGAATCACGGCGCATTCAAACTCGACCGATTACACGCAACCGGGGATACCACCTCCCTCTCATCTACGATCCACCAAGCACTTGAGTGGTTCTCTACTGCACTCGGACGTGACGCTGGGGACCCCTCTCTATGGCGCAAGTCCGCCCAACTCGCCCTCGCAATTGACTCTTCACGTCTTGCAAGGTTCGCACTCGAGAGTATACTAGACCACGATACCGTCGGTGCAGACACTTCCAGCGATGCCCTCTCACTCGTCATGGGTGGTGTTCCGAATCCTGAGGAACACCTAGCGAGTATCCGGCTTCGTGATATAATGCGCAAGATCTGTGATACAACAGCACTCTCAGCCCCTCGTTTCACAAAGATTGCAAAGCGGAAGATTCATCAGAAGTTTGAGAAATTCGTTAATCCATACCCATGGCTTTCGCTGCCTGGGCCGGAAGCACACAAGTCATTCGGTGAAGTACTTGACACTGTGAGTGAGAGGAAGCAGGAAGTGGTTGTACCAACGAGAACTTGGGCTGCGGCAGGGCGAGCAATTTTATCGCAGCTTGTACCAGAGGCTGGAGGGGAAGCGGCAATCAACACATCTACTGTTCTCCAGATTATTATTCCGACTTTCGAAGGGGAAGACCTCTCCCGCGATACAACTCCCGAGGAACCGATGCCCCCTGAATCGGCGAGTAAGAGTGAATTACCGGCAGCGAGTGATAATGATGATATTGCTATGACAGATGCGTCTGCTAGTGCCAACCTCTCGGTATCGGGGAGGCGACGAAGCGGCTCAACAGCCCGGAAAAGGAAGAGTGCGAGTTTGGGTGCAAATGAAGGGGATGCAGGGAGAAGTAGACTTAGTAAGCGACAGAGAGATAAAAAGGAAGCTGATGCGGCTGCTGCTGCTGCGGCGGCGGCGGCACCAGAGAGTAAGGCGAAAGTTCGACAAGAAACACAAGATGAGAAACTCTTCAATACAGCAGACGCACTCTTCTCGCCGCTAGGGGTATATTTAGGAACTGCATCGAGTTTGAAGATCAAAGCGGAGGCTACCGGGGCGGTAGTAGCGAGAGATGACCTATATCTAAGTGATTTTAAAAAGATTCTACAAGACTGGGATGATGATAAAGGGAATGTAGTACTGTATGGGGATGGTATACAGAGTCCAGATGAGACAGCGCAAGGAATGGCCTTTCTTGACCTCGAAACTAATGTCCCAAGTCGCCCTGTATTAGGAGGGGATGAAGGACTCCGGAAATGGGTCAAAATTGTCAACGCGCGGGGATGTACGCCGAAGGAAGCCGCATTTGAGTGGTTAAAGGCGTTATGTGTACGTGACATCCATCCTCCGGCTGGGACTAGACGACCTAGTATCCGCGGGATTCTCGGTGCTGGAGGCCAGAGTTCCTGGATACGTCATAACTGGCCGGACGTGCTTCGGGAGACTGTTACAGCAATTACAAAGGAATCCGAAGATGTTCTTTGGCGTTTCTTCCGCGAGCATCTTGCGGGACTTGTGCTGCGGCTCCAAGGAATGGGGTCATTTATAGAGGAAGATTATGCAGTTGTGGAATGGGCACAGACATGCCTCGAAATATATCTAGGAGATCTAGCGGATAGCGAGAGACGTCGAAGCAGTGCAGAATTGAGTGTAGCAGATTCACTAACCCTCACGGTACTTAGAGAAAAAGTGCAAAGATGGAGTATGCTTGTGGGAGACCTCACCGCCTGCCGTCCCAGAGATGCAGAGGGGCAGTTGGCAGAGGATCAGTTGACGCTACGGTACCTATGGGCTTGTGCAGCGTTCACCGCATTCACAGGCGCAGGGCGGGAGTTTCGTCTTGACTGTTTCGAAGACCTCCGCAGTGTCCTCGAGAGCAATGAAATCCGTGCGTTCGAAATACCAAATAGCAGTATCATGCCCGAAGTCTCTGCTCTCCGTGCAGCCCGTGAGATTAGTAAACTAAAAACAGTCGACTTTTTCACAACCATCTTTAACGCAACCTCCGACGCGCGGGACCCTGCAGAGGTAGTTGATATCCTTGAGGCAGTTTTAGAACCTGGCGCAGTAGAACCTTACGATGAGGAGGAGGGGATTGTATTACAGGAGATCTCACGTTTCCTTGAAGGGTCAAGTGCAATGTTTAGGCTGCATTTATGGGAAAAGTTGAAGATTGCTTATGAGAAGCTTGGGCATAGGCCGAAAGTGCTGTGTTGTATTTTGAGGTGTATTGAGGTTATCATGAATGATCTTAAGGACCGATCTTATGTCGAGTCCACTCCTGACCATAGATACTTCGTTCTCCTTCGCGCTCTCAAGCTTGTGGAGGAGCTGTTACCTTTTTCACTCATGCTTGTATCTGGGGGTATGGGTAACGTTAATATGTCTGAGATCGACCATACCGGGCTTGTGGATGCGATGAAGGCAATTGGTGCATTGTTGAGATTGCTACACACTTATGCATTTTGGGAGGACGCAGTGATGAATACAGAGGCTGTTCAGAGCGATTTACACTCATATAGGCTAGTAGTGGTAAAATTTAGGGAAATGATGGTGAGGGGCTGGGGGGTGTTGTATTTGTTGTATCGAGAAGCGGTGGAGAGAGGGATGGGGAAAGATGGGGGGTGGGCCGAGGGAGAGAGAGAGGTGGTACTTTGTAGACTATTGAAGGATGTGCACGATGAGTTGGGGGTTAGGCATTATTGTAAATTGGCAGGCCGTAAGTTTTCCTTGGGGTGTCAATGACTAAACTTGCGGTTTCCCCAGTATGCTGACTACTTGATATAGATGTGTTCCTGAAACTAATGCACGACGAACTTCTCCGATTTAACCTCCGAGAATTTGATCATGAACTCCTTCAGTGTATTCATTGTCGCTTCCACCTCATGATTTGCGTAGGAGCTTCCTACCTTCATTTTGTTTATATGTACTGACATCTCCCCCAAGCAGTCGGATAACTGGTATTTCTACGAGCATAAGACGGACGCCGAGCCGCTTGATAAAGCGACTGCAATGCAGTTAATGCCATTTATACTCCACCTTGCATCACGGAAGAAAATACTGCAGCTTGCAAAAACTGATATCAAGAGTGGGCTGGATAAACTGTATGAAGTTGTCGGCCCACCTAGGAGTACAAACAATAACAAGATTGCGCACAATGAGAGTGTTATTGAAGGTTATCTAAAGGGAAGTATACACCCATTGAGATTGTTTGGGTCTCTCAAGGGAGAAGGGTGGTTGAGTACAGTTGATGTTGGAGGGCTGTATGCGCAGGTTGCAGCAAAAGGCCTCTACTTTATCCTCGGCAAATGTTCCCTCTACCCAGTCCGTTACCAAAAAAAGGTTGGTGCTGTTAAAGGGGATGAGCTCGATACAGCTGTCCGCTTCTTCCGCGCCGACCTGTCCTGTATGCCTGATAAATGGGAAACTTGGTACCGTCTCGCGCAATCCTACGAGTCACAGATGGAAGAGGCACAAACATGGAGTGCAGATGGGATTAATCTCCGGCGTTCCGAGCTTGTAGGCTTGGAAAGGAAAGCAATCTTGTGCTACATGATGGCTTCGTCATTAGCAATTCAATATGCAGATATTGATGATGAGGATGTCAGGGGTGTTCTTAGTGGCTTGTATATGGACTTCGGGACGAGGGTTTACTCGGCGAGTAGACAACCAATGGCAATGGAGAGCTTTTGGACGGATGGGTTCGATAGGCATTACTCGGGAAGGAATGGAGAGGGCATGTACAAGGCGAGGGCACACGGTGAGGTGGGCTTAGTAAATGCGCTAAGGTTTGCAATGGTGTTATTTCAGAATGCGGTTGAAATGGATGAAGAGGATAACTGGAAGTGAGTGGGCCTCTTTTTGAAGGGTAGACTGAGGGTCCTTACTAACTAATGATCTAGGGCGCATTATATGATTGGGAAATGCATGGGAAAATTGCTTGATCTTAAAGAGACTAAACATCTTTATACGCCTGAAGATGTCCTAGATAAATACGTGGAGGCAATCAAGTACTGCCCTGAGAAGATTGGAAATGACCATATTTTCGAACCACATCATAAGCTCGTCTCCGCAGCCTGCAAATACGTTCTCAACGATCTTCTAACGCCTTCGCAAGCCTGCGAAATCCTAGAGGCGACTCCTTTCACTAAGAGGCTAGAGCCTGCCGAGGATCGTGAAGGGTTTGTTAAGTATACCCTCGAGGTCCTCAAAAAGATGCGGACTGCGGATAAACCAAAATGGCACCATCGCATGACCAACCGCGCAGCACAGCTCAAATACGAGGAGCAGGGTGATATTGCCGGGGCAAGGGCCGAGTTTTCCTCCCTGTTCTCGAATAAAGCTGCTCAGTTGAGTATTTGGAGGCCCGAGAACGAACGGCCTGGGCGTCACTTTGTGTTTGCGAGCCAATACACAATGTTTTACGTCAACCTTCTAGAGCGCCTCGATGACCGCGCGACACTTGAAGTCTTAGCAAAGAGAGTGAGAAGGTTAGCAAATGGACTATTTAAGCATGCAGATGTGTGGTCGCATGTCATGATTGCATACATTAAGGTCCTCCGCCGTACGGGGGATGTCCCAGATCAAGCAGATGAGGAGGTGTTTAAGAACGTTTCATATGATGAATTCAACACATGCTCACAGCGCCTAGAGTTATATTGTAATCTTAAAGACACCAGTGCAGGATCACCGACTCTAGAGCTATTGAGAGAGGTATATGAGCTTCGTCGCTCTAACGGGGGACTAGCAAAAACACCGCTGATTGATGATTTGCTTGCGGATACATATGCAAAGCTCTATGCAGAGCTGGTACCGGATATTCTAAAGCAGGTTACAAATAGCACAACTACAACTGCTACGACATCTGTAGTAGCTACACCAGCACAACAGCTAGAGCAAGAGAATTCAAGGGCAAACCCTATGTCTTTGAAGAATTTGATGCTGTTTAATGAGGACCCTGCACCGGCAGATGCGACATTAGCAGCTGCGCAAAGCAAGCTAGATGATCTACCGATTAGAGGCAAGATGACGAAAGTTACGAAGAGAGAACTTGTTAGTCGGGCGGCACTGATCTGTAAGGTTGCTACGGCGCCATTGCAAGGGAAGGGAGTAACGACTGCAGGGGGCTCGAGCGCGAGCTCGGTAGTTGCGAATCCATCGGTATGTTCTATCCTACCCTGCGGGTTTGTTTTAGGGCCTATGGAGGTTAACAGTTCTAAACAGAGTCCAAAGAGAGGTGCAGCATCTGGAGGGCAAGAGAGGGGCGGAAGCCCAGAGGATACACCGATGGATAGTCCTGGGGGAGATAGAGACGCAGATAGCGACGAAGGGATGGAGTCAGATGGGGAGGGAGATATCTCGGCAATGCAAGGCGTTGATGAGTAAAACTCTAGTTCTTTACACGTTGTTATATTTTGCTTCTGATACTGTGGCGCGTGGTTGAGCAAGTACTTTGTTTCTCTTTTCCTTCATGTCTGGATGACCAAGAACTGTAAAATAGAATTCTGGGAGAAAAAAACACTTTTCAAGTTATAAGTTCTGGGTAGTAGAACTTGGAGCATCTAACCCTAGAATATGAATACGTAGGTACTAAACTATGGCTCTATACTTACATGTAGTTTGTGGACATATGAATCACGCCAGTGTCTTGCCAAGACCAGAGTGATATCCCATGATGATGTTTCTCATCCCCTTCTACAGCATTAGATGGTAGGAAAATATGGACAACGGTGGTCTCGCTGTTGTCCCCGTAATAGAGGCGATACACTTGAAAAGATTGTTAAGACACTAGTATAGAAATAGCTATAATGTGGTGAAATGATTGGGAGTTAAAACTGCGTGGCTACTATTAGAAATGAGAGAAAGAATAAAAGAATTAATTTAAGCATATGCTTTAGGATTGGGGGCCTATTCAATAACAGCCGTTAAATTATTTAAACTTGAGGTAACCTTAAGGATGATTTAATAAAGTGTGGCGTCAGGAGATCTGTGGCGCGACACACTGTATCTAATCAATCTCATCTTGCACAGCTCAACGTCCCGCCTTTCCAGAAACAACTGGTCTATTTACAGCTTCCATCTCCATCTCGGACAGAACACACCCCCTCTACCAACATCGCTGCTTCTGCCACCCCGAGAACCCCAATTCTCTAGAACGGCACGCCAATATGGTTGTCCCTGCCGTCCCAGAGTCAGTACTCCTTCTCTCCCTACCCCCCACCATGCGCTGACCCTATGTATGCAGAATCGTCGAAACAGAGATTCACGAATCTGTCATAGCCCGTACCGAGACTCTTCCAGCCCTCCGTGAACTCGGTCCTCCTGATTTGGTCCATTTAATCAAGTCACAACCTAAAACAGGATTGAAAGAGGTAGGTTCAATTCCCCACTTCTTATCCCCCGCTTTAAGCACCCCCGGATAGCTGACGATCCATCGCGCATAGATTGGGACTTATCACCATGTCACCGGAGTCGATGCATCTTCATCTGCTTCCCTAGCGGCATACATAAATACCCTTACCTACCTTATCGGTGAGAACCAGGTTTGGTTCGGGAAACCGCAATCATGGCGAATTACAACAGGCATCTATTGGTACGTGCACCTATGATCTGATGTCTCAGGCGCGTCCGTGCAGCAACAGGGCTATTATTGATTAATGTATGCAGCTGCTACAACGCTTTCTCTCGTGTTGATATGCGTGTCGAGGTTAAAATACCGGGAAGCGTGGAAGCTTACGCAGTCGATGAGCGTGGAGACAGGCGTGCGGCCTCGGAAACACTCTGGCTCGAAACATACCTTTGTGGAGTACTTCGCGCTTTTAGTTATGCAGATGACCAACAAAGCCGAATTGTTGGCTGTCGGAGGTTTAATCCCATAACAAATACTGAATCAGAGCATAAATTCCTCGATGCTGCAGAAAAACTTTTCTTCCGAGGTGTGCCTACTACTTTATCATTCAATTTCTCACAATTATTCTCCCTATCGAGGTCTTGCTAACAACTACCCTTCTCGCAATTCCAGGTTGGCAGCTCGGCTCAGATCCCGAAATTCAAGTTCCTAATGTAGTCTCCAATTATCTCACCTCCGGCCTACTAAGTTACATCCATACTACCGGCAGATTCGCTTCCGGTGTCAATCTCTTTGAAAAACTCCGCTCTAAAGACCCTGAAGTTGGCTCGCTCCTTGCTAGAGTCTTAATCGATGCCGATGAGGAGGTCAAGGCTGTATCTCTTCTCTATGATACAATTAAGATCCTTCCCCTTGACAGCGGTCTCCTAGATGTTCAAGCATCCTTCTGTATGTCGAAGGGCCGCTACGATCTTGCTCTGGAATGCGCGAAGCGAGCCGTTAATTCCGCACCGAGCGAGTTTACAACCTGGGAGAGATTGGCGCAAGTCTATTTGAAACTGGAACAGTACGAGCTTGCTCTCTTGACTTTGAACAGTTGCCCAATGTTCACCTACCAAGACCGCGATGTCCCCAAAATGCCACAACCATCAAAGATGCATCTCCCTGTGCTCCTAGAATCAGTACTCGATGAGATGAGTGATGAGAATCACGATCCAAAACAGGATATCGTGGATCCAACATTGCTAAAACTACCTGCAGGTAGTCTTAAAGGGACGTTTGCGAAAGCTTATAAAATCCTCACAGAGATCTCGAGTCAGATTGGATGGGATCAATTGTTGAAATGTAGGAGTAGTGTATTCGTTATGGAAGAAGAATATCGGCATGAGAAGAGCGCAAGTGTCACAACTCTTAAGGGAAGTGTTAAAGAAAATGGGAAGGAGGCTACTGTGGATGAGAGTGAGAGTGAGTCGGATCATGAAGGAGAAGGGGAGAAACCAGCGATTAATGGCGACACAAAGGTGGATGGAGATGCACCAAAAAAGAATGGTGATAAGGCCGCTGAAGAGGTTGACTCGGCTGATGCAGCAGCGTCTATCGAAAAGCCCGAACACACAGTCATGCCGGAAGAGGTGAAAGCTGGAAATGAGGAAACCCATACCCCCATAGAAGGAAAAGGCAACGCACCTCCACCAGCACAGAAATACACCCACTTCCAAAACAAGCGCTTATGTGAGCGCTGGCTCGACAACCTCTTCATGGTGCTTTATGAAGACTTGCGTATCTATACAATCTGGAGGTCTGACCTAGTGCGTAGCACACAACAACAAAGACCATACCGCAAGAGTGCTACAGAATGGGAGATACTCGGAGAGTTGGCGCAAAGGCTGCATCATCCTGAGGAAGCGGAAGAGGCATTTTTGAGTTGTTTATCTGTGCGGTTTAGTCCGCGGTCCTTGAGGGGATTGTTGGGGGGGCAGGAGAAGAGGAAGGATCATAGGGGTGGATTGGATAGTATTATTAGACTGGTTGCTTGGGAATATAGATGGTATTCTGAGGTGAGTTTGTGTTTCTGATTTCTGTGGCTTAATGATGTGGCTGCATCTGTGGTGGCGCTTGCCGGGTAACCACAACAAGTAGCCACTCCAAGTGCTTTAATTCATCAAACCTTTATACTAGACTAAATAAACCTTACTAATTTTTCCGGGACACAGTTTTCCCCAGCAATCTTACACTCTATCCGGAAACTTATTGCAGAAGATGGAGCGGTAAAAGTCAGAAGTATTGTGCAGGCTACCAATTTTCCGCAGAGTGTGCTAGACTTGACGCATCATTATGCGCAGCTATGCGCGGCTTTCCGGAGTTCTGGGAGTGACGGTTAGACGGTGAGGAGCTAGTAGTTCATTTAGAGTGGATATGTTTTTATTTTTTGCAGCCTTAGGGAGTGGGGGGGTACAAAAATGTATGTTTTGTTTTGTTTGATTTGTGCCACTTGCTTCCTGCCACTTGCTGGCATGCTTGTCCTGTGCCTATGTGGCCGTCATCATTGACGCGTTTATGGGTGCGGGTGGGAAATAGTTTCCTTGCATTTTTGTGTGTTAATTGATCAGAGAGATACCGAAGATTTGATCCTTGCTTTCTCTACGGATTATAATATGCGAGTTTCTGGTTTAAGCTGGCGTCTCATTGGCTTACACGTAGATAATTGTACTCCGTATATAGTGAAGACCTAAAATCAACGTTTTGTGACGGACTCCTGCGCTAGTGGAATATTTCTAGCCTTGCCTTTTTGCTACATGATCTTGAATAATGGAGGATTTGGGGTACCATCTATGCTTCAAATTTATGACAGTGATAACTCGTGAAGTATCTCATACCTGCGTGAAGATCTTTACAGAGATGACCTTGTAGGAGTCGATCCCACCCTACTGAAAGAATTATGAAAGCTTGAGAAGCCTGTAATAAAATAAAATAGATACATGTAGTTTTTTTTGCGTCATGATACTAACGCTACTAGCACGAACCTTATCGGTTTTGTATTGGGTCTATTTTTTTGGATAGTGGGGAAAGCGTGACTTAATGAAAACCCCACACCCCACAGCAAAACCTAAACGTCAGGTGTAACTTATGCTAAATTAGAGAACTTCGTAATTTTAACGTCGTCCATAAAGACCAAAATTTCAATGTATAAATTTCACCAGTCACCCCACTCCTCACCTCTTTCATCTATCTTGCTTTTTTGGCCCTTACGAATTATTTATATAAAGATAGGATTATATACCGAATTAAATTCCGAAATACCAGAAGATATTGAATATGCCGATGCCAAAGGTTAATTCAAAGGAAAGAAAAGTCGGCCGCAAGCCACCGCGTATTTCTCCCCTCTCCCCTCCTCTCCTCACACCCCCCCCCCTTATGCTCCCTCTCTCCCCCGCCCCCCATAACTATTCTCCCATCCCATCCTCCTATATCGCCCATCATACCAGAACCCGATCTATCAGAAGAAAACCGTAGTTTCCAGGCATTTTGCTAATTTTACTCGTTTTTTTTTTATAGCGAGGTGGAGACCCGATCGCCACGTTTGTGGACTCCAGGGCTGTGGAAACATTATGGATTCCACCAAAGCCAAAAAAAGGTGTATCAACATCCATATGTTCGTATGTCCAGAGTACCACAGCGTTTTCCACCTCCATCCAGAGAAGTGCAAGGGCTGCAAGGAGACTGAAAGAACCCGGAAGGCCGCCGAAGCCGAGATTGAGGCGAAAAGACGAGAATACAAGGCATTCGAGGGGCCCAAAAGTAAAAGGCGTAAACTCCAGGAGCAGTTGGAAAAACTGATACTTCAGGCGAGTATTACTGCCGAGAATGACCGGAAGGCACGACAGGATCGTGAGGATGGTTATCGTGCCTATATGACATGGTAACTGGGTAGGTCAAAATTCTACTCTGAATTTTTGACCTTTAACTCCGGTGCCTAGATTGTCTTTCTGGTTGGGTGGGGTGGATGGGCAGGATTGGTAGGATGGGCTAGGATTTTGGTACCGGGGGAGTTTCAATCGTTTCATTTCATTTTTTGTTTTGTTTTGTTTTGTTTTGTTTTGTTTTGTTTTGTTTTGTTTTGTTTTCATCTCAATTCATTTGTTTAATTTATTTGCTTATCTGGCAGAGTAATATTTCGTGCTCTCAAGTTAACAATAAAATAGAAAACCAGATATAGAAGTACAGAAGGGCCCAAGAAAACCCTGAAAACCCTGCCAAGAATTAGTTGCAGCCAGCTATATTACTCTATTGGTAGATATCCCTAAATGTTTCTCGCTAAGAATTGGTTATTACAGGTAATAATCTTATAGATATCTCCTATCATGGAAAATATTTAATATCTGGAAGTTTCTCGGTAGGTAATATTTTCTTAACTATTATTAGTTAAAGTATCCAAAAGAAACAAGAAAATAATATATCTAGGCGTTATAGGCTTATAGTGTACGAGATGGATATTGCGAGAGGTACTATATACTTTAACATGGCTATGTGGGCATTACCTAAACTACATGTAAGTTGCATAATAGTCTTAACCGGTGTAGCGCTCACCGGTGGGAGTTCGTTCAGGATCCTCCTGGTAGCTATGATTACTAATACAAATTGTGATGCAGATTAATGATGATGATCACGATGACAACGATAGCCGTGGGGGTGATGATTATCCTGAGCCTATAATGTAAATAGATATGAGGTAATTTAAGTGAGACGTTTCTACTAAAAAGCTAAATTTTATTAGCAGACGGGCTCCGGGTTTCTATCAAAGACCTACTAATTCTGCTATATATTTCTTGTCTATAATATAAATAGGGATTTTTCAGCGCTCAGTTTTATACCTTAAATGGCATAATACGACCTTAGCCCCGAGAGAGGGGGGCTTGATTATTCCTGATTCAATAACTCATTCGATTTCTAGAGCCAGGGAGATCGAGAGGAAGTATTTTCCTTCCACGGTTAATTATCTAGTACCTACGTTAATGCATAACAGTAAGTTCTCGATATATCCATAAGGTACCCCGCAATTCTACATAATCATATAGGATTCTTCTATAACTATAGTGGTGCCGTATATTCTAGGCCGATATCCACTAGTGTATCTTACTAATTATAGATTTTTGTAGTATATCTACTACAGATTCGGAGTATGTATAGGAGGAGAGGCTCTTTAAAAGCTTTCGTAAATTTTCTACGCACGAGTACTGGTAGAAGAGGTATGACCAACCAAACTAAGTTGAGGACATAAAAGCAACTTTATAATATATGCTGAAACGTATTAAGGGACTCCTTGTAGTTAATTTAACCTCCTAAGTTACTATACGTGTATGTAGGTTCAGTTGCCGAGGTTCCTGCATGTATATAATACTAAGGATCTAGCGATTCACCAAAAATAGAAGAAAAAGGGTCCTTACTAAAACTAGGCCGGGTAATCTTTTAGTGTATTATTCTTACAGGCTTAGATATACTTAAAACCCAAAATAAGTAATTGTATTATTATTATTATTATTATTATTATTATTTAGAATTTTGATAGGAGGGGTTATTTATTATTTGAAGAGTTATATTATTTCCTTATTCAGTCTAGAATCAAACCGTAAACCACACCCCTGTGTATTTAATAGTATTCATGTCCGCACCTATAATTTACCTCACTTTGTAATACATAGAACTAAGCCACAACATATCTCCCCATTGATCAGGCGTTTGAATTATAGACACAAGGAGGGGACACCAAAACATGCATCAATCCCATTTAGTTAAAGACAGTATTATAGACTATTATACTAACATTTCAAGCCCAGGTCTAAGTTTCAGCACAATCTAATCAATTTGGGGGGAGGGGGGTCTTACATAATAACTAATTTATTTGCCCCCCCCCCACGTGCCAACCCTAATAATTCCACTCCTAAAGTAAGTAAATGCAAAAAGTGATTCACCTAACACTCACACCGTCTCTCGGGACGGTACTCATATTTTACAAGTTCATTGTTCATTATAGCTAGTATGGAAGTATAACAAAACCAGCGACGAGGAAAATAGTCCCAAAAAAAAAAGAGACCAGGGCTTAGTTTCGAAATGGACTCAATAAATTCTAGGATAAGGGGAGAGGACCCCTGAAATATTTGGCGGGACCTGTCACATCCGGACTAAGCACTAGCTCTAGAATGAGGTCACCCTATCATCTGCTAGAACCGAAGTTAAAAGCACTAACCTGATACGGAAACGGTCATTACATAGGAAATTAGGGCGAGACGACGATAGTGACTTCTCGACTATAGTGACCCCTACATGACTTGGGGGGGCAATACGAAAAGATTAGACACGAGACCCACACCTGTTAGTACGATATGATGTATATGTGTACTAAATTATAACTATGGTGCGTATAGAGTAAATATACCCCACACCTTCCTTCCTTCTCCAGCTCCCACCTATCAATACAGCTCGATACGAAATTATAGATTCTCACTCACCTACTCCTGGGTAGCACGGAAAGCTACCGAAAAACCTGGAATATCCCACACTCGTCTTTCTTCCAGACCATCTTCGTTACGAACTATAAAAAATTGCTTAGGGATAAAAAATTTGCGCGAATAGTCACCTAGACATGTCCTAACCTACCAGTAACTACTGCTACAACTGGAACTCTTACTGCTTTGTTACATGAAGTTAGTACCATTAGTACTGCTGCCTGGGAATCTGTGGGGTGGGTTGGTCTGAGATATAAGATGACTTAAACCATGATTAATAGTAGGCGGAAAAATTTCTTTACCCAAATTAACCAGACAAAATCCCATCCCAGATCCCAATTTTGGTATTAATACATTGCAAAGAAAATCCCCACGCAAAAGATGAAAATAAAAACCCAGCCAGCGCTTCCCAAGCCTCCCAAAAAAAACAAAAACAAAAACAAGCCACACAAACATTAGGTATTATCAATCAATATCCTCATGTCCTTAAAATCAGAAAAGTAAAGGAAAAAACTCCTAAAACTCCGTTTTACCGCTCCCCATCCAGTGTCAACCCGCGAAACGCATCTAAATTTAACACATCCTGCAATGGCCCTACCCCCTGTCTCCCTTTAACAGCCTGCCCCTTGCTCGGGCTCCTGTTTCCAACCTCCCTTTTCAACTGCATCACCTCTCTCCTCAATCTTTCGTTTTCTTCTTCGAGCTCTTCTATCTGTTCAAGTGCAGATAGTGGAATGTCTTCATGAACTATCACTCGTTATTAGAACCCACCACTAAAATCACCTGCACAGCCCACAGAACGTACCTTGGATGCCTCGCTTCATAATCTCAATCTTTCGATCAACATATCCCTCTCTCCACTCTTCCTCTATTTCCAGTCTCTCCAACATACTCTGCCGTGCCGAATCCAACCTCAGTTCCATTTCATCCGCAACTTCCTCCCGTACAGACTGCTCGATAGACAAACAACGTTCTTCTGCCGTTTGACAGCGTTCTTCTGCCACCTGACAGCGTCCTTCAGCCACCTGACAGCGTCCTTCAGCCGTTTCACACCGCTCCTCCGCCGCTTGACATCGCTCTTCCGCCACTTGACACCGCTCTTCCGCCGCTTGACAACGTTCTTCGGCAAGCTGGATTCGAGACTCAGCTTCATGGAGTTGCGAGATGAGACGTGCTATTATTGTGTCTTTACTTTCTTCGTTGGAGATAGAGATGCTTCGAGACTCAGCTTCATGGAGTTGTGAGATGAGACGTGCTATTATTGTGTCTTTGGTTTCCTCGTGGGAGATAGAGTTGCGAGGGGGTATAGTGATTTCGGTAGCGATGGCGAGAGAAGACACATTACTAGTAAGATCATCGATAGTTGCATCTGAATTAGAGGATGTTGACGAAGAGATAGAGAGTGAGCGGCTGCTAGTTCGCTGGGCGGTGACCTCCCGAGCAATAGCAGAGTACCGGAGAATCTGAGAGGTGGCATTGAAATCACCCATTGCGTCTGCAGTTACAATCATGCATGCCCCTTGTCCGCCTCCAGCACCAGAGAATGAATTGCTAAATAGTAGTTCTGTGAGCTTTGATTGCCGCCATGGGACGATATTTGATTTGCCGTTATCAGTGACTTGGGTTTGCAGCTGGAGACATTGCCCGAGACACATGAGACTACGGTTTATACTGCCTGCTTCTGCAAGGCGCCCCCCGGCTACTTCTATATTACGGGCGCGCTCGGAGCCAGCAAGATCAACAATGCATAGACTCGCACATCCCCTTTCTGTATGTCGTGGTGAAAATCTCTTGATCTCGATTTGCAAAAAGGCATGACTTCGAGAGCTAACAGTATTACCATTGGTAGTGGATACTGTCCTGGTACTTTGGCCATGTTCGATGATCTGTAGGGCTTCGGCAAAGCTGGCTGCGTAGACCTTCTGTAGGCCTGAAACGACCTTCTTTTGTTCCTTTGAGGTAGTTGTATCCCAGGTCGAGACTGTGGAAGGTTTTTTGAAGGTTAGCGCCTTTCGTCGGGAAGTTGAAGATGTGGATGAGGTGAGTGTAGGGTCGATAAGAAGGTCGAAGACCCGGTCGTTGTAGAGTTCATACATGCTTAGGAGAATCCCATAACGAGATTTGAAGTCTGGAAGAGGAATTTTGAGATCCGCGACGCATGGAGGTTTAGGGGTAGTAAAATTGGTAAATGATGATCGCTTTGAAAAATGGCTATCCTAATAGGCGTTAAAGATCGTGAAGGGTGAATGTGGTATGGTGTGGGAGTGTTCTAAAAAGGATCTGGCTTACTAGGGAGCTTTGCATCTTCTCGTGGAATGTGGGGGTGTCGAGGACAATGGCTTCAGAATTATCGAGGGTTTGGAGGTCGACTTTGTTAAAGTCGACAACACGGTCGCCAAAGGTATTGAAGAGGACTTCGAGTGCCATTTGGGTCATTCCTTTGACGTCCTTACTGCCAAGGATTGTGTGTGTCTAGAGATGTCTGTCCATCAGCTATCTCGTAAACAGACCCAATTCTCCTCCCAGAGTCATAAACAAACCTTTCCGCTCCCCGTAACACCCAATGTTGCCAGTGTCCCATCTCTTCCCCTTATCACAGCGTCCTCTAGTAATGGCAGTACAGACTCCTCGAACACTTCCCGTTGTTCACACATCTCCTCGAAAATCCTTGTAAAAGCAAATTTCTCGGTTGCTTTGTACCGGTTCCGTTCTGCCGGGGGAGTAACATAGATGCATGATTGGCCAGGTGCAGTGGTAATGAAGCGGGTTTCTGAGACTGAAGATTCTGGTGATGATGGTCTTAATCGAAGGAAGACTTTGAATAGTTGAAGGTTTGTTGAGTCTGCATCTGTTGTTGTTGGTGGTGAGTGGGGAAGCCTGGGGGAGGAATCCATCTGTGATCGTAGCTGTGAGTTGATTACAGCAATGGTAGGTAAGGGGGGGGGGTGGGTGAGCTGAAGGTCGGCTGCTAGGTGGCTCGGTAGAGTATACAAGCTGGATTAGAAATTGCGAATTACTCACCCCAGATAGCGGTAGGCTAAAACAAGGGAAGGACGGATCAGAGCTTGACCCTTTTAATGTCCATGAAGTTTAGATCAAGGCGAGAGACGTTGTGTCGTCTACTCGTTGAGCCGCCTAGACAAACACAAACATCGTGGTGTGTTGCTATGGCAACCGTCAATGTATTTCCTGAGAGGGACAATGACAAGGCGGAACAACCGCGATTTGAGACATCAAGGAACAGTTTTGATTGATTTAGCAGGGGCAAGGGGATCCCCAGACTGGTTATGCCAGCGCATCACTCTACGGGGATTGTCACTGTACAACGTGTGGTAATACAAGTACATGAAGTATCACTCGATGCCTTTGCCGAATATCACTGTTTGATGTGCTTTAGAGGAAAATGAGGCCAATAAACAAAAGTCACTATAGACTGTAGATTCTTTGATGCATCTCAGTCAAATACCTTGCATCTAGGTTACATTTAGTAATTAGCGAGTACATGTATGTACATTTATAGTGGATGCTAAACATACATGTAACCCTAGGATAACAGCGTCATTATATGTACATGTATGTATATACCCTGTCTAGCGTTGCAGACTGCATACATGTACCCCAGTTCACTCAAAGCTGTAAGATTTTACATCCTGCCTTCCCACCTAGGGTAAGCTTAGTTCAAACCCTAGATCTCTCTTCTCTCTAGTAGCAAGCTACTGCGATTTCTTCTCCCTCCTAGGCATAAAACCTAAAGGCTCTCTACCAGGCGGTGTCATGGAATGGCCAAATCCTATTAGCCCTATCCCCAGGGACCGGGGCCTTCAAAATCAAACCCCCCAATTATAGCACGTCATTATCAATAATTTCCTTACGGCATCCACTATTTCAGGCCTAAAACTTACTGATAGTGTAGATTTCTACACTATTGATACTTCAAAAATATACTCTATTGTGGCATGGGGTATATACAAGATTAAACCCACGCAAAATCCTTGTATGCCCACGGCAACACCCACGGAAGTTTCTTTAGAATCCCTTAAAGAAACGCTCAAGAATAACACTGATCCTGAATGCCAGACGTGTAGTCTTTAGCGAGATAACAGGGGTAAGGAGAATGAGACATCGACGGGATACAGGAGATAATAGTACACCCCAAGACCGACCCCACGCTACGGAGGAATAAAAAAACTACCTCTATCAGTGTAGTGCCTGATGTCTTTTATGACTGGCCAAGACGGGTTTGGAAGAAGAAGAAAAAAACTATCTGCACCTTAGGCTTTTATGATTGGTCAAATAAGATGAATAAGATGAATTATTTTGAATCACTTGTAGACTTGATAGATTTTGAAAGATTTATTGCTGATCGCTCTCATATTCATTCTCATGCTCAATCTAATAGTAAAGATACAGGGTTTCGATGGTTTACTAGCCGAATTCTTTACTATAATGATAGGTATACCCCAAGAGCAAAAGACCAATGAGTGTAGTTATAGCGACCTTAGAAAGAATGTATCAAGTTTTGGTGGATATGGGATCACTCCTAACTCTAGTGATATTAGTACTGGCGGTCACGTGGGGATTCTGGCAATGCACGTTGTTTGAACTGCATGGTAGAATAAATGAATCATGGATCGTCACTCGCTACAAGTTACTGAAGCCTACATGTATGTACCCAGCCCTCTAATGTAATACTACTATTCTTGTCTATGCCTTAGATTATCAATTAGTATCTATAATATTGGTATTCTTCTTAGAGCACCTAGAGAAACGCATAACTAAGATTAGTTTCGATTTCCTAGGCTTCATCTCCACAGTTAAGATTCTAGGTTGAGACAAGATTTCATAGTGTGAAGAAGTTATACGTCATACACAGACTAAGTATCCAATGACAGAGTCAAGAGAATTAGTGTTCTATTTGTGTGGCCGAGAGTCAGTTTTTTTGGGGGGGGAGGATCTCCCGACCCGTGTATGGAAGAGACCAAGCCTAATATATATAGATAATAAAGGATGAATATCCAACATACTGTTATATTATTAGTATTACTATAATAGTTCGTTACCCCTAGAAAAGCTACTCTAGTAACTCCAATATACAAAGTGTTCAAAGGGTTTTATTAATTTAGATGAAGGGCTACTTACATGTAATGTACTACGTACTTCAGGTAGATCCTTAGCTTTCAAACCTCACAATGGATAAAAATGAGAAAAAATCAATGCTGCTGCTAAAGTACTCCTACAAAAAATCCTGAGCTAGAGACTGAAATAAGAATGCAGTAAAGGAAAGAAAACTAGCCTACAAACTCAATAAGTTAATCTGGCGCCTTGATCCTTCGGAGAGAATCAACTGGCTACATGTAATAACCCATTGACGTGGAACATAAAATCTCCAAAATGAAATCCAGCAGTCGTAGACAAAACCATTATTCTTTTGTAAACCCCAGCCAAAACGAGGAAAATAGAAGAAAAACTATCTTGTCGATATCCATAATTTGAGCACCCAGGACGCAAGAGATTTACAGGCAAGGTATAATATGGATAACGAAAGAAAACAAATAATATAACTCCGCAAACAAAGGAGACGTATGAGATAGAGCGTTAGGCATAAAAGCATAGAAAACGTTGGAATGAATACAAAACTCAGAAAACCCCCACCAGGTGACAAAAAAAATACCTAACCAACCGAACTAAAAAGAAAACCCCCCTAATATAAAACAAGAAACCAAAAAATGACTTGAAGAAATAAAACAGGAAACCAAACGCAATGAGAAAATAAATAGAGAAACAATAAAAAATGACTAGACCAAAAACAACCAAGTGTGTGAAATAGGCTAGGAAAGGAATTTGCCTAGTATAAGGTAAACCAAATGACACCGACAACTATACCAAGAAATTCATTAACGTGTGCCATTTTTTAGCCGTTATTAACGCTTGCCTCTCCTACTTGTTATTGTTTAGTAGCCATTCCTCAATAACTTTTGTGTAGCCCCAAGGAGCACGCCGACCCCATCTCCCTTCATTTTTTCCTAAAGATTTCCCCTTCCACCCTAAATATTGTATATTCCCAAAACGCAAGAACTTTTTCGGTAAAAGCCTCTCCCGTCTAGAACTCCTTTTCGCCACCGAACATGCTTTTTAGTTTTGTTGAAGGTCTACGACATGTAAAGAATAAGGGCTGATTAGGCATCCTCTTTCCTTGTTTAACCATTTTCAGGCTCCGTTACATGTCAAGTACATTCCACTGGCTTCCTGTCCCAATGTTTGTTCCATTTTTTCTGTTGGTCGCCTTTACTTTGACTCCCGTGCTGGACCCCGCCCCTTTATTAATCATATATCTCGACTTGACCTTCTTCTTTCTGGCTGGCGTGATTGTCTGTGACAACCTACGGTCGCCAATTTTATGAGGTGTTGCTGGGTTATTTAGATTGTTACTGCCTTGAGCATGCTGGATCTGCCGTTTTCGGAATGATGTAACAGCAACTTGATCCCAGCGTGCAAGCATAGTCTCTGAATTTTCGACGGCACCAATGCATTCATCGTCGTCTTCGCCTTCATCATAAGCACCATCGGAGATTTCGTCACATAGTTCACCATCGGCCTCGTCGGTAGAGAAATCTAAAAAGTCGGCGATCTGTTGCTCATACTCATCAATACCATCATCGTTCGTGATAAGGTCTTCATCGAGGTCGGCCAGGTCGAACATATCCTGAATATTGAAAGGGCCATAGAACGCATCTGGGGCTCCCAAGATATCGCTTTCATTTAAGAAAAACCCATTATCCCCATTCAAGCTACTCATATTGGGGTCATAGCCTGTTTGTATAGAGGATCTCTCACTCTCACTCTCTTCTAGCATCAATTGAGATACACCAGTACCACCAAACTCATAGCCCTTAGCACCTCCTGGAAGGAGAAAAGTTTTCTTCGATCCATCAATCACACAAATAGTGCGGTTTGGGTCAGCAACCCAACTAGCAAGTTTAGGACCGCTAGAAGAATTATCGAAGTGCACTACTTGGGGGCGAGACGAACTGATGGATGAGATTGAGGCACGCCGAAGCATTGATTTACTTCGAGGTGTAGGCATCGGAAGATCTTCTTCCTCATCTGTGGTTTCTCCTTCGTCGGCTGGTAGTCAAGGAGTGATTAGTCAGTAAAGACGGTATCACTCGGCTTAAAATTAGATGTCTCACTTTCACTACCTTCCTCCTCCTCGCTTGCATTCTCAGTATCCATCTCAAGCTCTTCGTTACTACCCTCTTCATCTTCAGAAAAGAAATGTTTCCATAACCCATGATCATCATCTGAATCATCGGCCCACATACCCTTCCCTTGAGTACTGACGATATGTTTCAACACAGGGTCATCTCTCTCAAAGTAAGGAGTCAGTTCCGCTAGGTCATCTTCATCAGATTCACTACCACCGGCATTTTCCGGAGAGCTGGGCCCAGATAGGATTGCGGTAGAGAAAGAACCACGTGGTGTGTAATTCGGCGTATCAAACGGGGTTGTAAAATCGGGACCAGATACTTCACTTCCATTTTCTGGGAATAGGCCGCACTCTAGTTGGATATCTGCAAAAGGATCAGAAAAAGACGCAAAATCGTTGGCGAGCTCAATGTCGTGAAAAGCGTTGGGGTCGCCCCAACCAACCCCAAAGACTTCATTGTCTAGGTCCTCCAAGCCCTCGGCCGTAATTAGGCCTGGCTCATTCGGGTCTTCATCGCCATATTCCAAAATCGTGGTATCAGGAGTCTTTAGATCGGTAGAGGTGTCACGGTCTTCATTGGCTTCAAAATCCTGGATTAGTGCGGACTCCTCTTCGTCTTCTACATCTTCATCATCAAGATCATCAAGATTACCAAGATCATCGAGATCATAAAGATTAGTGTCCGTAGTGGCTACTGAAGGTGGACCTGAGTGATAGGCGGGGGAGCCATTCGTACTGGATATTTCTGTGGCTACCCTCTTGCGTGGATAATCAGATTCATCTCCAGTTTCGTTTTCTGCATTGAATTTGGGTAGCGAGTCGTCTTCATTTTCATCTTCCTCATCATATTTACTTTTATCATCTTCCATAGCCACGCTGAAGGATCTCTTCCTCAAACCTGACCCCGTCTGGTAAAATCCTCTTTGTAATGATTCCTGGATAGTTGCTTTGGTAGGGTGGTCCATGGAGGACTTCCCAACACCAGCAGTATCATCATTACCATTCACGCAGACGGGGCCACTGACAGCCGGCTCTTCCTCCTCATCTTCCTCATCCCCCTCATCGTCGTCTGAATCTTCATCATCTTGACTGCTCGAGCTATCCTCGCCATTATCAGTCTTCCCTTGATTCCCTCCGATTCCATTTTTCCCTCCATTCCTTCCATTTTTCCCTCCTCCTCCCGTTGACCCGGATACTAATCCAGACGATTTACCGTGATGTCTTCTAGTGTATGGAGTTTTTCCGGGAATAACTTCATCTTGAAGGACATATGGATTGCGTGGGGGTGAAGTCTCGTTCACAAGAGAGGATGGCGAAATTTTTGTAGAAGGGTTGAACAGACCCGAAGCAGTGAGGGTCTGTAAAGCTGATTTACGGGACATTCTGTTAAATTTTAGAAAAAATAAGTGAATTATATGTGGGTATGGATGTAGTGATCCTCAATTCGTAGTGAGGTTGTGGGGTTTAAATTTCTGGTGTTTCGGCTGGAGTGTGGGGTGGGTGGGTGGTTGTTGGGGAAAATATTTTTTCCTCGCCGACGATTCCGAAGCCAAACGCAAACTAAATGGCACCTTTCGTCGTATCTTTCGCTGCCCCGAATGTAACAGAATGATAGCTTGAAAAAGCCGATTTCGGTATTCTGAGTAAACTCTCGTCCGTTAGGGTGAGAATGTAAGAGCTTTTGGGATTATCTTCGTTTCTTGTCGTTTGTTAATGTCAATCACTGGAGTTGTCGGGCTGGAGATGTTGTGCAACACCTCCAGAGGAATTTACAACTCAACGGCGATGTTAGAAGCCTGTGACATTTTTTCTTTATAACGATGATAATTCCGGCTATTCGGGTTCTGTGGGATATGGTTCTGTTGGTCGGGATATGGGGTTTTTCCTTGGGGAAGGGTGAGGTGGAAAGGAAAGAGAAGAGGTCGAGGCGGGGGGGGGGGAGGGCTAGCTAGTGTAGTGGGCGGTTTCAAGATTTTGTGCGGCGAGTGGAGCTCACTATGTTGTACACAACGACGGCCGCCAAAAAGAAATGAAAAGAAAAGAAAAAAATTACTAGAGATTATCCTACTCAAGTGAATATACACCAGGACTTTTCCGGTGGTTTACGCGACATATCTCAAAGGCATCGCACCTATCCAATAGAGGATTGTAGGAAGTGGGCACATAGCCGCGATGGACAAACAGAACCCCCCCACGGCGTTTTATTTTAGGTCTCTGCAAGTCTTCAATTCGCTCAATTGTTGACCTAGCTCGGATATAATCTACTTAATCCATCTCCTCTACGCAAGATTCTGTGCGGGTGGGCGCATTGCCTGCAGCTCCCGGTCCTCTGTCAAATCACATAAAAGTTCGATACTCCGTGAGGTGAGGGGCAGGTAACAGAGCCGTTAGAACAAACCGCAGCTAGCGATATCTCCATATCAAGTTTCAAGCGTACCAGTAGGATGTCTAGTTGCTTTATCGAGGTACGTATGTACTCATAGAGTAGTTGCAGAAGCCATGATGGCGTAACGGCCCTTGCGCTGGAACATCAATTTTGGTCCTCGGAGGTGCCCAATATCAACGACCGTGCCCCAGACCGATGGCTACAGGGAGTTCAGATATGAAGGTCAAGGTTTGAGGGCTATCCTGTTCTTGAACTTGGGATCCTTTTAGCAATTGGAAGTTCCAGGGAGAGGAAGGCCAGCATCAAGACATCGCGCTATGTGTGCAAGGCAACTTTTTTTTTTTTTTTGATGCAGCCTTTCCAACGTCCTTTCCAGTTTACGCTCTAAAGTCGTACCAGACCCTGATCCATGCATACATGTAGTCAAAAAGAAACTCTCAAAAAAAAACAATCATTTTTTTACTTGCAGCCACGTCGTTGAAGCGAAAGAAATGATTTTCGAAGTGCGCCAGTTTTGTGCGAGTGTGGGTGTGCGTGTTGTGTGTGCGTGTGTGTGGGCTCAACGTGACGTCTTTCCTCGCTTGCTCTAGTGCGACATCCATCTCAATTCTGCACACAAGATCAACAGAGGCATATATATCTATAATCTCATAAAACCTGGGGACCTTTCGATATAGATTGGTCAAACAAGTATGAAGATATCTCACTGAGAGGAGATAATTGTCTCGTTGAACGCGGGTAATCTACTTACCCATCTGCGCTAAGTTTAAGAGAAAAAAAAAATGAGGCTCTGCCAGACTAGACTAGTCTTTTAAGCTTAGGTTACATGTGACTACATGTACCCAGAGTCGCACCAACTGGCCAAAACGCCATGAAATATATATGTATGCACAGAGTCATACAAAACTTCAAAATTAGGCAAAAACATGTTAAACTAAGCTTTGGAACCCAGAAACGGAACAAAATAATTCACAAAAGGCGACCGGGAGTTTAACACGCGAAAAATCAGACCCCTGGATCCAGCGATTGGGAGATCGCGATTGGCTGCAACCCCCAGATTTTATGACGAGTAGTTTTTACTTTTTCCAGTCCCAAGTACGATCGGATATCTGCCGCCCATTTTTCAATTGGATCCCGGTTCGTTTCGAGATTATTTATTTTATTTTTATTTGGTTAATCTTTCTGTCACGTTTATGCGGGGAAATGTGTACTTCCTGGTACGTACGACACAAACCTCGGCATGTCCCTATTCTCCGCTATGAAGTGCTACTTCCTACAGACCTGCATGTCCCGAAAACCCCTTACCGGTAGGCAGAAATGTCAACGTAGGTCTCACTTTTACCCCCCCCCCCCACCAAGCTTCGATATTTGTTCTAGATCGACACCTTCTGATTGCTCCTCTTCTAACTACATGTTTCCTCGGGACAAAGGTATCGCAGACGCCGTGCGTGCAAATCGCTCTCCTTTGCATCTACAACCCTGCGTGGTCATCATTACAATGACCCCGACGTCAACGTAAAGTTGAATCGTACGTGCTTCTCTCCTGCTAGTGATCTTGTCGTAATCCCGCTTGCATGGGGTTACTACCTCCGACTCGACGTGACGTGCATATGCAACTTAACAGCAGTCTCCAAGCCCACAGATATATATAAAAAAACAAGACTAATGCACAAGGTGCTTTTGAGCGGTAACTATTCTAGGTGAAAAAGGAAAAAAAATTCAGGGTCCTTTCCTCTCAGACTCTCAACGTGTCGCCTGCTCGTTTGCAGGGGGCAAATCGACATGGAAAGAGCGCAAAGAATATCCCATTATAGGGAAGAGGGGCAATACGACCCAAACCAGATTGAGAAAGAGGGGCCAAAAGAACACCATTCAACAAAACTCAAGAGGAACACGGAAGGTGGGGCAATTGCGGATCTGTGGCACTTTGGGTACCGTGAGCGGAAAAGAAAAAGTTTCTATTCGTCCTTACCCCGCCGCCGCACGCCGCCGCACACTAAGGCTGCAAGGTCGCTCGGCGTATATCGTGAAAAATTCTAGGATGGATATTTTGCAGGAAATCGATCTTCTCTAGTGCCAGGGCAATTCCTATTTCGCTACCGCCGGTGCAGATATTTTCATGATTAGTACTCTATTGAAGGGCTGTGAATTCAACATAACCAAGCCACCGCCTCCCCCCTTCCCCGCTTTCTGCTGATCCACTTTCCTTATTCCCTTCTTTTCTTCTTCCATCCCGAGAAAGCATCAATTTAACGAGGTTCCTAGGCTGAATTGATATTTCACAAGGAATAAAAGCAAGATATCAGATGATTTCTCAATCCCTTGCGGGGAGTGCCGCACTTGCGTATCAACTTCAATGAAGTTAATTGACCTGTCCTTTTATAGACACCTATACAAGATGAATCAGCACGTGTGCAAATTCCTCAATCAATTTCGCCCTGCTTGCTCATGCTATTACGTATTTGTACATAACCCAGGGCATCATTACACGGACATGGAAACGATTCCTATTCCCGGGCGGGCATCGTATTCTGCTACGCTTCTTTCGTTCAGCATCGCATATGAAAATATCCTGGATAACATCGCTCTCATCGTGATGACGTCTGGGGGGATAATCTTAGGGTTATATGCTCATTGGCGCCGGGGGGAAACCTAGCTGGGGACTGATTGTCCTAAGCTGAAGCCGATATCTAAAGTATAAAGAATCTCCCGAGCCGTCATAATTTTCGGTCGGCAGGGATAGCGGCTCAGGACAAAACATTATTCTGTTTAAGGATTAGTGAGGGGTCAGGATCATGGGCTTTGGTGACTTAGTGTGGCAACGGCAAATAAACAAATTTTTATCATATCCCCTAGTTTTTTTTCTTTCTATTGCTTAAGGGACCATGCTAGGGCTCCGAGTTGGTGGTTTATTTTTTCGGGTGGCTTTAGGGCGTACCGGTAATTCGAGCGGCAATAATAATGGTGTTCTTTCTAATACACCTTCTAGTTCTGACACTATGCGGCCTCTGCTTGTGGTGTTCAGCTACCTACAGTGTCCTAAGACTAGGAAGTCTCTACTTTGATGGTTATCCCCGGTCGTATTTGACTCTAAACATGTTTTACTCATTCACAAAAGATCACTCACAGTGGCCCACTATCCTTTATAAAAAGACTAGTATTCTTATTCTGATAAATAAAAGAAAATTTATAGTCCACAATCACCGGTTTTAAAGGGAACATTTACTATTTTTTTAGTACTATTATAGGGAATATTACTATCTTATTACCGGATTTAGACTAACATTGATCACAGGCCGAACAACAAACAAGCTCCATCTTTAAAGAGCAGTTGTATTTAATTGCCCTCTTGAGGGTTGTGTAGCATCTGCTAAAACAATAGTAGATCTTCCATCTAAAGGGCTAGAAAGGCTTAAAACCTGGGAGTATTCTTCAGCTAGCGGTAATAAATAACTTTACAATCGCTTCCTAGCCATTTCTAGATACCGTTGACCTTTTACTTGAAACAATCCTGGGGAGGGGGACAGCACTATATACTACTTCTGCTGTCATCCTCTTCCTAAGCCAACTTCCAAGTAGTAGTTTCGGAACCCTTTCTTAGCGTTGTAGTAGTAGTAGTCTATAAGTGGCGAATCTAGAAGTGAGACATGTTTTAGAAGGACAGACAGACAGCCTCCCTAAGCTCTAGTAACTAAAGGAACACCTTAGTATGCTGTTTTAGAGTCTTATATATTTAGAGCTGAAGGCTTTAAAATTAAATCAAAATTTATTCTAGACACTACATGTAGTATGTGGGGAGGCAGCTAAACACTTTTTTTTACCAATTACCCGAGGTTCATATCCCATTACTTAAGTATAACCCGATATCTTTGAATAATGTCACTATTTCATAGATATTTTACTAGTCTGGATGTAACATCAGTACTAACCGAAAAGAACGCGAAATATTAAGCGTTTTAATGATTCAAGGGACCTAAGACTGGCTTTAGGCCTTTTCAATTATATATACATGTATGTATCTCTAACACGCCAAGACTTTAGTATCATAGAATATCACTATACATAGTCCGTCTTAGAATATTTGACTCTCTTTTTCTTTCTTTTTTCTAACTCATAGAAGGTTTGAGATGACTGTTTTGAGATTTCGCAGTCTTTCAATTTGAATAGTTACTTATTATTCCATGCTCTATATAAGGCATATCTATTTTGAAATTTTAGTCTACTAAGACATTAATACATGTAGTAGTCTAATATATTACTTGTCCGAAAGTTTTTTATGGATTAACTACCGATTATCAAGAGATGAAATTAGGAATAAGCACTAAGAACGCTATTATAACTAATTAAGGATAGGCAATATAGAAACACCCACTAGCTAGTGGTATGAATCCCGACCCCACCGCAATGAACCCTTCAAGCTACATACGCATCTCAGTACCGTTTCTCATATCTATAAATATCAAGTGTAAAATATACATATCTTAATCAATCAGAGCACTGAATTTTGTATCCAAGGATGTGAGAGGCCGGATTGGCAATTATGGCCCAGGGTCCTGTAAATCATACCCAAGGTTTACTGAAAAAAGACTACTTGTGATACGATACCGCCATGATATCAATTAGATCCAACTCCGGTATGGACTTTTCGAGGGTATATTTATATCGTGAAGGGTCTCTAGGGTTTACGTTTTTAGTTTTATAGTCACTAAAGTTGATCAATTGAGCGGCATGCTTCCAATGTGGTGACTAAGATGATTTGATACACTTATAGCCCATCGATAGATAAATGTACTAGGGTTAGTAATGTGAGGATATAACAGCTGATATTCCTGGCCTATGGGAACTGCTGTTGGTACGACTACGATAAGGACATCCGGGTAACTCTAGATCAACTGATTAGATTAGATTATTACTGGACAGTTCTAGACGTTACTATGTTCATCCCTCAAAAGCCTGCTTCTATAACTGAGATAACCAACAAGTCTTAATTGATCTCTAGGACTCCAAAACCCGGGAAAGATGCCTTCGTTTGCTTACTACCAAGGAAACTATAGTGAACTGCAACCAAGGGAAGGTATCAACTTGTACACCTTACATTGTTTAGCATAAAGTTTACAAAGTGTAACCCCCACATGGTCAATCGGTATGCAGGTCCCCGTCATCGGCATTAAGCATGTCCTATAAGAAGGCTATGGTTGGTGCCAACACCTACTGCACAGGAGAACTAGCTATAGGGATTTTTACGTAAAATAGTTTCCGACCTTGCTGCATTACAAGAAGTAGAAGTCGGTAATCCCAACGATAAAGTATTTGTCTAACCTGAATGTCCTTGGAGAGAGCTGTTCCAATGCGGTTCGGCACTTTAGAAGGTATAACGCTGACATCGGTAGGGGTTTAATTGCTATACATCATGACAACATGGATGCATGGTAGCAGAGAAGTACTTTAATGGGTACATGTATATATATAAATTTTCTGTAAGCTAGTACATGATTCCTGTTTTTAGACGTAGATCCTATTGTGTTTTGATTTTCGCACTATCATGAGCCCTTTTTAACCAGAACAGCCTAGAATAAGAAATATTTGAGTATAAGAACTTATCTCAATACCCTTTGGCTTAGTATTACTGGAAAGCAGGAGACACCCAAACATTACTATTCTACTGCAAGATTAGCGTTCTACCTAGAACAAAGAATCTTTTTGTCTTTTAATGTCTTCAAAGATTCTAGCGATGGGAGCTGATTCTAGAGAACATTTATCCACGATATAACCCTAGTTTTCGCAATAATGTTTCCGGGAGACTATAAATGGCTACCGGTGCCAATCTTCACAGTTCCGTATATTCCTCATCTCCAATCACTTGTGGTAACACATCAGCCGTGCAACTTCCCGTTTGTTCAACCGGCCAGAACATGCCCAAACTTCCCCCCAGATTCAGCCTTCATTTGCTTCGGTCTACCCTGCAGTGGTACCGATTCTTTCTAGACCGGTAGAATCTTGAAACAAGATTTCAAAGAGGGAAACGGCATACTAAAGAACCTAGACCCACGTATATAACGCTTATTAGCGGTAGTTGATGGTATAAGAAATGCTCCCCTTTCCTCTAAGCTCACACCACCTCGGGTTTCTTTACCTAATTTGACCAAGAGGAGCTCACACGAAAGTAGGGGGTCTCTAAAACCCCATTTTTACCCTTTTTCTCACCGACGGATGTTGCAATAGTTGCTTGAAAGCGTTTCCTGGCGTCGCGTCGTCACCTTATATTAAGGCCAACTAGCCATAAGATGTTCGGGTTAATCGGATTCTCTATAACAGTTTTAGGGCAGGATAAGCGGAACAAGTATAGGTTAAGTGCCGATATTCGAGAAAATTTACGGCGAGACATTGATAAGTCCCAATATAGAAGTATGTAAATGAAATCGAAGAAGTTTGACGTAAAGGTTTTACCTCCTACCCCCTTCCCCCACAAAAACTTGACATGTCCTTTCCCGCTGATCAGCCTACCTCAGAAATAAGATGGAGGATGAACCTCACAGGGCCTCTATTCAATGATTGAAATATTTAGTTCCTCCATCCAGTTGCCGGTTCTAGATGTAGTTTCCAGTGCAACTACTTATCGAGATCGAGAGATCGAGGATAAATATCAAAACCCTAAGCCTATAGAATTATGCATGTATGTAGATTCGTTTATACCCGTGCAAGATATGTGAACTAGGAATTACTTTTAAGAGCTCCACTTTCGCCAATTTCAAGGACTTTACAAAGTAAACTATTCCAACCCTCCATATATAAACCACGTGGCCACTGAGCAAGAAAGAAGTGGCTTAACCTTGCAGAAGCCCTTGATTACGCAAACATGTGTTTCTTCATAGTGAACCGATACCGATCATGCGACCACGACCAAGTCGGGCCATTTGCTGCTTTCTGCAGCATCTCCAAAGCACGAGCATTATCATCAATCAGGAACGATACCATCCACATCATCCCTCAAGAAAACAATGATACACAAAATACCACTCCAATCCCTATCACTAGCAGTATCGAACCCCCTGAGCTGAAATACTGTGGCCAGGCACTATTTTCACCGAGCTACATCAATGACTTTGGCTCAGACCATGCAAACGGCGGAGTTTGTCAGAACTGTGCAGAGATGAAAAGACTAGGCTTCGAAGGAATTCAGGAAGAATCAGACGACTCTGAGATACTTTCAGGGAATACACACGGGGAGAGAACCCAGTCTAAGACCAACTTACCTCACCAGCAGACAGAAAAACGGCAAAAACGGATCATATATATAAAAGTACCTGGGAATAGTTTTCTCCACCAAGCCCCTTCGAACCTTTATATTCCACTACCCCCACAAGATTCATTTAAGCATCCAATATTCAAGATTAAGAAAGATATTCAACGAAGGCCAGTACCCCCGGACTAAAAGTATCCCCCAGCCCAGTCCTAACTTTATTATGCAATACCGTTAACAGCTAGTAACCAATGTTTAGAATAGCTCAAGGGTCCATCTCAATCTCTGGACCTGCAGTAGATCCCACACAACCACCTACAACTTACGAGATCCGCGATTGAGAAACCAAACGCCTAAGTAGAGGGAGAAGACCTTAAGGGCCCTAAATTTAGGGTTTGGAGAAAAAATACGGAAGTAGGGGAGTTTTGTGATGAGTGGGGGAAATATAAAGATGTGTTTGTGGCTTTCCTGTCGCTAGGACTGTACCTACAATACTAATTCAGATCCTCTTTTATTTATCTCTTAAGATCTTACCCAATCCAGAAGACATCTTTAGTAAAGGAATCACGCGGATACATCTGATGAACTATGGGAAATAATTATGCACCGAGATGCTGGTCGTGAATACCTTAACTACAAGACCTCATTATTGAGACTTACCTGGTATACACGGCATTGCTCTTAGTTAGGCTGCATGTACGTAAATGAATCCTACTACTACTATTGACTATAATTTAATCCACTCGGAGACGAAAGATTCATGCAGTTGTAACCAATACGTAACTTGAGTTAGGGTTGACCAAATAAGAATAAAATGAGTTCATATTCTTCATAGCTAATTCCTACATCTTTGGTAAAAAACTAGATACGATGTAGGAATCTCAGTCTTATAGAGGTGGGAGGGAGCTAGATTTGGTCCATATTTGGATATATATATCTATTTACTATGGGTTATTGTCTTCAATAACAGGGGAAATCTAGGTCTCCGGCCTTCGGCAGGATATTTACTCGTTAAATAGTTATACATACAGGCGAGTATAAACTAAGGGTATCAGTGCTTAGCCAGACGATTTGATAGGTACAAGGTGCCTAGTTCGAGTCTCCGGCGGAGAGGTGTAATGCGAATCTGCAGTATGAAATATTACGCGGCTCATTGCTTACCTCTTTTGCCACAGAGCACAAAAGACTTCATGGGCTAGGTGTAAATTATTCCTGTATATATATTACAAAAATGACATTCTGTAAACTAATGCAAACCTCAAAACATGATCCCCAACTCGGTAACCAATGACGAGCAGAATAAAACCAAGACAGCCCCCCCTAGCTACTAGGATCACCCAATTATCACCACTTATGATCACGTTAGCGCCTTTTACTGCTGGAATAAAATTCGCAGCAGGCCACTGCCACATTTAATATAGAATAGTCTAAGTGTATCTATGGGGTTATGTCCTATATAATGACTACTTATATCCCATATGGAATATACACCAGGCCTTGAATAGCCTATACCAACTAGGTGAGATATCGAGTGCTATCTCATGATGAACACAAACATAAAGTCCACAAAAAAAAACATCCGTACAGATAATATTCCATGATCAATACGGCACCATAAGTATTAGAATAGCCTAGAGTATTTATATTCACGGTCTATAAGATAAACCCTCACATTATAGTAACACAGTTATGATACAGAACCTTTGGAAAACCTTTATTGATCTGAATTAATATCTTATAAAGCTTTTGAATTTGATATTCTAGGCCTGATATTTTCTGTAAGGGTTCGTTAATGTGGATGGAACCTACGTTTTGATTAAAAGCTCAAGACATCAGAATGGAACTCTTGTGAGGGTATGAAGGTTTTTACAATGATTACATGTACCTAGATGGTTAAGTACTTGCATAAACAAGTAGGGTATTACGAGACACTTAAAAATATACCACTAGGTTTTAGTAACTCAGAAACGTACTGGTAAGCATGTAATAATACCCAAAGCTAGAGGCCAAGGCTTAGAAATAGTTACTATGTAGTTAATGATAGAAGTTAGAATAGAAACGTTAAACCTAGAGATATAAAAAACAAAGCTGTGTGTAGACAGCGACTAACATTCATACTAGAAAGGAGAAAGGTGACACCATTATGTACTATAAGAGGTCACTATACTGTGATCAACCTACAAACCATTTCTAAAGACTCAATTCACAAAATACGCTCTGCGGAAACAACACTTATTCACTTTCCTATTTAGTACTAAAAAGGTGATATAACCAGCTCAATACTCATAGAGTATCCTAAGCAAAAAGAAAACCCCCTTTTATTATAGAACCTCTTATGTACTACAGTCCCCCGAGTTATCTCTCTCTCTACACGGCTAATAAGTACGACAGTAAACCCACCCACTGCTCATACTATGACTACAAACCCCCATACCACCTCCAAAGTACTAAAATTACACCCAAACCACCATATGAATCAAGTGCGCACCTAAGTTCCATGTCTCACGCCAGCGACGTCACCAAGAACCAATGAACCTCACCACGTCCACCAGCCCTAACCCTAATCCTTCTCCACGTTGACAACGTAATAAGGAAAAAAAAGCATCCGTAAACAATATTCTTAAAAGAGTCTCCCCTCCCCTTACTTAATAAAGGCTTTGTGTGTTAGAGGGTTGATGTTCAGCCTTGGCACCTCTCTGGGGTAACTAAAGCCTCGTTCTCCTCGTCTAAATTACACATCATCATAACCATCCCTTCCTCTCTCTCTCTCTCTCTCTCTCTCTCTCTCCCTATATAAAAAAAGAACCACAAAAGATGTCATCAACTAATCCCAATCATTTGGGTCTTCCCGATCTCCGTGCAAAGCGCTTAGCTAGGTTTGACACAACCTACCAAAAGCCAAGTATCCCTATCCAGACTAAAGGGTGTGTGTGTGTGGTTTCCTCTTATTCTGTGTCTTGTCGATCCTATGTTAACGAACTGTAGAAGTAACAACATGACACAACCTCCCCTCTCTCCTCCTCATGGACTACCTCAACAACAAACATTATATAACGCTCCTTCACAACCAAACTTCCGGAAGCGAAAATGCGGTGAAGTAGACCTAGAAAGGAGTACGAAAGTTGTGAAGGTTTAAAAGAGACAGATAGGACAATGGTTTTTTGTTTTTGTTTTTGTTTTTTTATTCCCCCTTCTTTCATTCCTGCTCCAATTTATATATATAGGCAATACGGTCTTCTTCTTCAATCAGTCTCTCTACTAGGAGCGTTCTATAGCACATTACTCTTGCCATATATCATAATCTATAAGGAATCACATTACGCTATAAAATCCCCAATACGAAAAAAGTGGTGGGAAGACGCGTCGTGGCACGTGACTCTTTGAACGCGCTTGACAGACATTCAGGGTCCAATTATTCACCCTAGCTCTCTTTGATCCCCCCTACTAGCTACCTACCTACATACAATTCTTTCTTACTTTCTTTCTTACTTTCTTACTTCCCCCTTTACCCCTATTCGACACAGCCCATCAACCCGGATATTCTCCCCCGAGCCGCTTTTTTTTTTTTTAAATTTATATATGCAAGTACGGATAAAATATATCCCGGTTCCTCATGTATACGGCTCGTGTAGCCGAGAGAGAAAGAGGGGATATGTAATACCTTCTATGAGAGAATAAAGATCAGACGAACGATTAACCCGTAGCTACCCCCCATCTAGACACCGGGTCAAGCTATTGTATTTAGATGGCTGGCTAGTTAGAAACACTATCTATTATCAAGGGTTTAATCTCCTTTTTTTACCAAGGAATGATCAACAGAAGCATCGGCAAACCACCAACCGAATTCTTTTTTCTCCTCTATCCCGGTTGATCCGGGTACCTGAATGAACATCATCTCCTAGAGCTGGATACAAATACCTTATTGACTTTAGCAGCGGCTATGTAAATCTTTACATCATTGTACATAGATACATATCCGTGAGATCTGTTCTTGGTTCCAGTTCCAGTTCCAGCTCCAGCTCCAGCTCCGGAAGGTCAGACACTCAAACTTCCCGATGCCCGATCCCAAGCCTTAGTCCCTTCCCCCCTTCATCGAAGCTCATAGTAAAGCCCGACGCCGCTCTTCCCCCCCCCCCAAACACTCTTGATAGCCAATCGGAGCTTCCCCAATCGTGCTCACGACTTCATCCTGGCCGCCAAGACTGTATCAGACCCTATGACGTCGGCGGCTCGAGTCAACGGAGTGCGGCTCAGCCTTGTGAGTTCATGAGACATCACGCGATATAATAAGCCTTGTTATTACTCCTCAAGGTTCACACGCCCCCCCACGTGGAGGAATCAGAATGTTTCAGGTCAAGTATTCAGGGAACGGCCAGCTCAGTATGCATACCAAACCAGACCAAGAAACACCTTAGTGGAATAAAACAAAGAAAGCCTGAATGCTTATTTGGATACATAAATCCTTGCTAAATTCCCTAAATGGCATACAAGCTTTTCCCTCAGTCTCAAAAAGGCAGGTACATAAGCCTCGTTCAAGACAAATACCATAACAACCGTAAGCAGAACTAAACTACATTTAATCAATAAGGTTCTTTTCTTTCTTTTGCGTTCCTTTTGTCTTGTCCCAAAGCTCCAGATTCGTGTCTTTATTCCTTTTTCTTCGTAAAAGGACTTTCTACCAAAAAGTCTTCCTTCCTGAAAACAATTGAAGGGGGCAAAAAGTAATTTGAAAAAGTAGAATAAAAATAGTAAGAAGATGAAGGGTACCACCAGTTCACTCGTTCCAATGGTAAGCTACGCCCGAGGCGATACTGTTTTTTGTCAATGCCTCCAGCAAAAACACAGGAACAAAAGACGATAGAAATAAAATACTCATAAAAATGACATTCAATCGTCGACGGAAGAAAGAAGCGTGTGACGATTAAAGAAAAATGTGGCCATCTCCAAAATACAGCCCCCATTCCAACCAGACCTTGCCTAAATATTGAAAGAAAGACCCAGTCCAAACCCACCTTGGTAACCAAACCCACCAACCAACCCAGACACACCCACACCAGAGATAAAATCGCTCGAGAGGGACAGAAAGAAAAATAAGAGACGAATAAGAAAGAAAGAAAAAGATCAACCCGCACATGATCACATATCCATACCATCATTACCAAATATGCCACCCTCATCATCATTCTTCTTAAACTCTACTCCACTCATCCGGTTGCTCCTTCCATCAAATCCTCTACCGTCATCGTCGTTCCGCCTACCCTGACTATCGCCCCACCCACTCTCCAACTCCTCCTCGTCCTCGTCCATACGTGCTAACTCATCTCGTCCTATAAAGTGGTCATCAATGCTACTCTCATCGACGAACGTGAAACCCCGGAAATTCGCCTGCATCCCCGGAGATAACGGTGTGCTCGCCGCCATGTTCCCGTTTGCCAGTGCGACGGCACGGGCATTAAGAGATTGTGACATAGGTGCGTTTGTGAACTCAGGGTCGAAGTTGGAAGTATCGGTTTCCGAAGAGAGTGTGGGTTTAAAGGGGGGTATGACGTTCTTGTGGAGAAGCTGGTTCCAATCGATATCTGCAAAGAAAGGGTGGGATTTGAGTTCCTTGGCATCGTGGGTGGCGCCAAGACGGTGCTTAGGGTTTCGATTAAGAAGCTATAGAGAACGTCAATACTGTAAAAGTGAATTATAAGAGGTAAGGTAAACTTACACCCTTGACAAAGTTCCTCCCCTCAAGGCTCAGCGCGTCTCGCGGGAAGCGTACTTTTCCAAAAGCAATGTTTTTATACATCTGCTGCGTATCTTCCGCGTAGAAAGGACTCCATCCACAGCACATCTCAAATACCAATACCCCCAATGACCAAAAGTCGACCATCTTCGTGTAACCTTGTTCATCTAGTAGCACTTCCGGCGCAAGGTACTCTGTTGTCCCACAAAATGTGTTTGTGGTAGCATTAGCAGATAGGTTTGCTTTTGACAGCCCAAAATCGCACAACGCAATATGACCATTTGCATCTAGCAGGATATTCTCCGGCTTCAGGTCCCGGTAAACGATATCATGGTTGTGGAGGTGTTCCAGTGCTAAGATTAGTTCTGCGATATAAAATTTGGCCCGCTCCTCTTGGAACCGACCCTCCTTTTGTAGATGCCAGAAGAGTTCGCCACCAGACATGTAATCTGTCACTAGGTATAAATCTGTTGGGGTTTGAAATGAGAATTTCAACCCAACAATGAAAGGGGAATCGGTTGTTGCAGTTCTGACAAGAATATTCCGCTCGCCAAGTGTATGTGCGACCTCCTTCTTCTGCACAATGACTTTCTTTGATAATACTTTCATGGCGTATATCCGGTTGGTATCCCTCTTCCGTACCTGGTATACCTGGCCAAAGGTTCCTACGCGACACAAAATCTCCAATCAACATTCTGTTTTCCATGACACCATACAAGTCCTGCTGGTTGTGTATAGCTAACCTCTACCAATGAGCCTCAATACCTCAAAATCATCAGGCCCATAATGCTTCTTGCTCGTCTTCTCGAAACTAATCTGAAGTCGAATTTCCCCAGTAACATTTTCATGATTAGTTCGAGGCTGTAGAGGAAACCATGAATCCACCATGTCATGTCCCCGATTGAGGAGTGGGCACATGCGGATATGACCGAGGAAACATTCTTGGTTGGAACGGTCGTATATTGAGACGTCGATCTCAGAATGCTCGCCAAGTACGTCACTAATCACATAAATCGGTCAGTGCTGTTGGAAAAGTCGCCACCCGGACGATTTTCTCGGTTTGCATGAAGAAAATCCATATCGGATAAAAAAACATAATTGCCGAAGGTAACACAAGTGGGGGGGATATTTGTTTTTGTAGGAAACTACTGAGGGTGGGGGAACAGCACTGAGCGCTGAGGCAGAAAATAGACAAAAAGCCTCATCACATAACGCATGCATGCGGAAGTGTCGGGTGTGCCCACAAACCATAAAGTTCGGAAAACACCACAAGAAACAAAACAACTTAAAAGAAAATTAAATAATAAACGAGGGAGAGAGTATAAACTCACAACACCGCTTCATGTTCCCATTTCGGATTTGTTGTTCCCTTTTTCGCGCCACCACCCTGTAATTCCGACAAGCTTGTGCTTGAGCTCTGTCGACTCTTCATCGGAATCGCAATACCACCCAACCCTCCATTCCCGCCGGGCGACTCTCCTCCGCTTGCATCCTCCTTCTTTGGCCCCTTTGAGATGAATTCATTGCTCTCGAATGTACACACGACATACGGGTCTTTACTTATCCTAAGATTCCGTGCCTCCTGGATTCGCACAACCATCTTTCCCTTGGGAGGACCAACTATTGGTGTAGTAGCTTGTGATGTTCCGGATGACGTAGCATTGGTATTAACTGAAGATGCAGAACCGGAGGTGGGGGTGATAGTTCCAGCAGCTGGACGAGAAGGTGGAGGAGCAGGATTGCTAGTTATTGTAGAGCCATTTAGTGCGCTGCCAGCTGAGGTTGTTCCGCGGGGTGTGGCTGGGGGCGTATCCTTTCCCTCAAGAAGAGCAGACGCTGTCAGTCTCAATGAATCCTTCTCCCGATCCCCCGAGTTCGAGGTGGAAAACGAAGGAAATACATGATTAAATAGACAAAAACTAGTAGTAGCAGAGGAAGCAGCGGTAGAAGCAGCGGTAGAAGCAATAGAAGCAGTAGCGGAAGTAGCAGTGGAAGATACAACAGTAGAAGCGGGAGAATCATCTATTTCTTCTGAATCTCCCCTTTCTCCCGCCTCTGTAGTGTGTTTAAGAGAAGATGGTGCACACGATGCCTTTCTAGCGAGAATGGGAGTAACGAGAGCTCCACAAACCTGTTGAAACCCGTGCAGGATCTGCGGCAATCTCTTGTCGAGCCCACTTGGGTGGGGAGTCGTCTGTCCGCTCAAATGGTCGTCATCGTCGGATCTATCACCACCCGCAGCATCGCCATCGGGACTGTCAGTCTTGCTATGATGCCTAGGGCCCAACAAGTTGATGCGGAGGTTTGATATTGCGCGCTTCATTCCGGCAGAGAGCAGCAGAGGTTACAGCAGTACATGAAAGGACGGGAGGAAAGGGGTAAAGAAAAGTAGTGAATGGACGAGAAAATGTCAGTTGTAAAGAAGTGGGGATGGAGGTAGTATATATTTAGTGGATTTTTTTTTGCTTGGGGGCGGTGCGCTTTACGTACTCTACCGAGGGAAGGGGGGTATGACAACGACTCGGGTAGTATAGGAGGATATCACTTCACTCTAACAATATCAAAAGGGTATTAGAAGAAACAGAACGTAAAATCATACCTTTGACCCGCTACAGCCCTTAGCATATTCGACGCAGAACTATTCACCGCAGCAACCGTATTCAACGGCAATTGCGGCCTCGGAGAAGCCACAACGTTTGTGGAGGTCATCGCGGTGGTTCCCGACGTCGACGCCCCCATGCTCGTTGACGCGCTCCGCAAGATTGGAGATCCACGCCGTGACAGTGGTGACAAGCTCTGAAACTCCGGGAGGCCGCTTGTGGGGGTGGGGCCCGCTATCGGCGTTGCGGGAGCGGTGGCGGCGGATGTGGATGCGGTGACGTGAGATGTGAGGAGGGGAGTTCCTGGGGCAGAAGAGGCGGGAGAAGTAGTCCCACCACCGCGAAAGAACTGGAATGCAGTCACCATGATTATTTTTTGGGTATGGGGTTGAGTTGGGTTGGGTTGGGTGTATGTCTCCGTTATCTCACGATGGGAACGTTGAGATGTTAATGGTGGCTAGGTGTGTAGGAATAGGATATGCCGGGAGATTAAGATTGGGGGAGAGGGGGCCTTTGATCGCTATTATGCGAATTCCCGACTGTCCTCGTTTAGTTTCGGGGGATCCTTCCTTTTCTCCTTTACTTGCTTTTTCCTCCGTTCTTTGTGAGCGAGGCGGTTGATATTGCCTTAACTGTCGAAAAGGTATGTACTACCAGTACTCACTCAGCACAGGCGGAGTAACTGATGAGGAGGGGGCTTGGGGGGGTTTTTTTCCTCCACTTTTCTTTCTTTCTTCCGTCCCTGCTGCGGGAAGAGGGAAAAGGGTCCGTAGTAGGGAACGGGATATGTGGTAGGCTTCTTTCCGAGTTCTGTGGAAAGTTCCCTGCTTTTGGGGAGTCCGCTGGCAGCTAACTGTATCTGTGGTGGGGGGGGGGGGTGTAAAGGGCCAATTATGGGTAGATGGGTGGAGGGCTAAATTGGCACACCGACTAGAAAGAACAGCACGAGAAGGTTGCTGCTGGCTTCTATGAGGAATTGATTTTTCGGTTCCCGGCGGAGTAAAGTAATGTATGTACTGACTTTAAAGATGGTGACGACGATGATGCGATAGCTTTTATCCCTCGCTCACTCTTTTATTTTTTATTTTTGGGGGGACGAGTGGGATGTGCTTAGCAATGAGAATTTATTATTATCTTCCTCCCTCTTTATCCTTCTTTCTTTTTCTGGGTGCGTTTGATGAATCCGGACCCAGACCCGGGAGATGGAGAGCTCGCGAGGGAGAGAGGGAAAGGGAAGGGTGGGAAAAAATTAGTATGTAGGGTAGAGGTTGGTTATGCACGTCCAGCTCTCGTGGTAACTACCACGTTGCGTAAAGGCACGATGAGGTAGTGCGTGATGACCTCGACGAAAGGAACGGAAGGGTAGGATGGAGTAGATGTCTGGAACAAAACACGGAACAAAAAACATAACACGGGTCTGGTCTCAGAGAGCCTCCCTACCTCAATTGCCCTGGCACCTTGGGGTGTCGCTCATCCCGAGCTTCTATTACATGTATCCTAGCTCTCTATCTACTATCTATCTAAGGCAAAGAGGGGCAAAAACGCAACGGGCCCGCAGGAGTGGATGTTGCGGCGGTCAGTCTCGTGGGTTCAGGGTAGGTGGGTCCTAATTAACCCAAGCAATTAAAAAACAGTTGCACTCGGGCCAGTAAGATATCTTACTGCGCCCTAGAAGAGGGAACATAAATTCGCCGTTATTTTATCTGACGGGCAAATGGGCATTGGGTATTTGGCGAGGAAAACAAAGCATCGGGTCGGGCAGGAACGATAGGATGGATATGTAGATATGATGCAAACGCCGCAGTTTGCAGCCTGCAGTGGAGGAGGAAGAGGGGCAATATATTCTCTTTCCTATTATTATTATTGTAACAACTAATGATAAAAGGTACTCTATCGACGATTGTATATGCATGGCCGTTTACCTGTCGTTTGGTCTTATTTAACTGTCCGGGTGACTTTGTACTTTATCTCCATGTCTTGTTTCTATCTCCAGGAGAGCACTTCCAAGACATGATTGGGGAAGTCGTACCTTCTCAAACATTAGATAACCCCGGACTACATACCTACGTAGGCGGGGTAGGCTAGTATCTACAGACCGCGGATGTTTACCAGTACCTGTTTTCAACAAACTCCCCCTCACTCTTGCCCCTCTTCTCACCACGAGCCATCAATTGCCGCCCAATAACCAAAGCAAAAAATAAACACCCATTCTTTATCTCAGGATCATGTTTACCCTGCTCCTTGATTGCTCCCTTGCTGCTCGATTTGCCCCCGGAATAGCAAGCGCCGTCATTCGCCACGATAGAAAGCGAGTGGTTGACAGACAGCCGTACCGCGAGGGGCGACATGTGATCGGTTTGCGTGTCTCTCATGTACTATCTATTTTTTCAGATGCAAGAGAGAGGGAAAGAATAAAAATAAAATAAAAAAAAGATTGAAATAATAGCAGGCCAGGGTAGCCCTGTATTAGTGTTTTGGTATTTGCGTCAATTCAGGTTGGAGAAAGTGCACTTTAGATGAATGGGCCTACAGAGAGGGTGAGAGGGGGACAAAATAGCTGTAGAGCACATAGCATCAGGGGGAATACCTATCTGGCTATATTTCATCGATGAGAGATAATTTTTTCTCTCCCCTTTGAGAAAGGGAATGCATCCTGTGAAGGGGGAAAAGCTCTGCCCGGGGTACCAGTAACAACCCACCCGGGCAAGGAGTCCAGACTCATGATGGGATGGGAACGCCGCCTAAGAGAGAATGTACATCCTCCAGCTCCAGCTCCAGCTCATCGCTCACGGCAAATTCCTCAGGCGTTCATATGTATGTATGTACAAGCGACCAGCACAGACAAGTGGTTTTCCGGAAGGGTTCTGCAGGCAGTATGCGCACCCATCACTGTGACACGCTAATTTTTCCGGAGGTGCCGGTGCTCGGGTGTGATGTGAGGCTGGAAGAATAGAGTGTAATACCAGGGTTAGGGGATTAACGGGGAGGTGGTGGTGGGGAGTGATGGTAGGGATGGAGGAAGGAAGGGATGGATGCGAGTGGTTGTCGTGTTGTTATGGTTATTGTGGTTATAGCTAATTTAGGTTGAGTGGTGGTTACATTAGTTAATTTAGGGTATGTAGGCAGGCTGCCTACTAGGTGACAACTGAAATCGTGGAGCTTCCACCTTCTCCCTCCGATTTCTAAGGCCAGTCAGTCAGTCACCAGTCCGTCAGTCAGTCCGTCAGTCAGCGCTTCCTCTCAGGTTTTTTTTCTCGCTTGCTCCCTTCCGCTCTCCCTCCCACTCCCCCCTCCTCCCCTCCGTGCGCGCAACTGCTAGTTATGCGGCTTCTACCCCGCACTTTCTTACTTTCTGGTTTCCGGGCGTGGGATGGGCTGTTTGCACTTGTACTTGTTGCTGCCTTGCTAGGGACTGTAGAGGCTTCACGGGGCGATCGGTTGCCGGAGTTCAAGAGTTGCGTAAAGGTTATTTCCCCATTCCATTGTCTTTGCGTTTGTTCGCCTCTGCCTCTGCCTCTGCCTCTGCCTCTGCCTCTGCCTCTGCCTCTGCCTCTGCCTCTGCCTCTGCCTCTGCCTCTGCCTCTGCCTTGCCGCTATCTTTGGTCTGCTTCTCCTCCCACACATTCACGTCCCTAGTTCACGTGCACACGTGCGTCATCCACGAAACTAACACAAGCACCTCCTACCTTAACAGAACTGCAACAGAGAACACTGCCTTTTCAACCCCACCCCACTCCCTCTCCACCTCAGACTCCTCCTCTGGTCCTGTCCCGCTGAATGTGACTATTCCTGCCAACGCTCCATAACCGCTACTCGTATCTCCCACGGCCAATCTGTTGAGCAATTCCACGGGAAATGGCCATTCAAGCGTCTCTTTGGCATCCAGGAGCCCTTTTCAGTCCTCTTTAGTATCTTGAATGGCTACGCTCACTACAGCGGTCAACAAACAATTCGCCGTGAACTTCCCCGAACGTACCCGCTGGTCCCATACTACCGTCTCTTTGGCATCTTTGGCATCATAACATGGTTCTGGAGCACCGTGTTCCATGCCCGTGACTTCGTCTTCACAGAGCGAATGGACTACTTTGCTGCCGGCGCGTCAGTACTATATGGGCTCTACCTCGCCCCAGTGAGAATCTTTAGACTCTATAAGCCTATGCACCGCCGCATCCTCAAGGTGTGGACAACAACGTGTATTGTCGCGTACCTAGCACACGTCTACTACCTCTTATTTATCAAATGGGACTACTCGTATAATATGGCTGCCAATGTGGTTGTCGGTATCCTGCAAAACTCGTTGTGGACATATTTCTCGATAAAGAACTTTAGTCAGAAGAGGAGTCTGTGGGCTGCGGGGCCTGGGTTGATTGTGGGGTGGTTGGTAATGGCTATGAGCCTGGAGTTATTGGACTTTCCGCCGGTGTTGGAGAGTATTGATGCGCATAGCTTATGGCATGCGGCAACGGTGATGCCGGCTATATGGTGGTATAAGTAGGTTTTCTCCCTCTAGGGGTATTGAATGACTGCTAACAATAACAGGTACCTAATTGTAGATGCGAAAAGGCATATGGGAGGTCCTGTTGTGGGCAGTTCGCGGTTTAAAGAGTAGGTTGCAGCTCGGGACTATTGGGACTATTAGAGGTCTTTACTAGATTCTTGAGATGTTTCCTTGCTTATTTGCTTGTGTATTTCTATTGCCTTCTTATCGAACCTTTGAAAGAAACTTTTTCTTGTATAATCACAGGGTTTTATTTTTTGTAATTGGTAAAGCTGGCGCTCTGGGAAGAAATTGAGCGGGTCTGTTTTTCTCCCTAACGTCTGGGTTAGAGCTGGGCTAGGTAGCAGAAAAAAAGTAGTATTGTTTGTTAAATATACTCATTTAGAAGAGTGATATGCGGTGAAGAGGGCCCAAGGAACGAGTGATATCTTATGACTAGAGTAACCTCAAACTGTAGAGCTAATGTCAAGCAATATGCTTTTTAGATCTTTAATCTCCTCCTATATACGCGCTAAAATATAAATACCATTGAAAGGGGGTTTCCTAGAAATAGCAGCGAACATATTATAGCAAAGCTCTCAGTAACTACATGTATTCTCTATAGCTTGCATACTTCTCAAAATTATAACTCGAATATTGCAACTCCTAGACTTCTATTCTAGAGATTTCACCAATTTTAGCACTGAAAAACAAATAATCCAGCAAGAACGAACATAAACCATCCATAGAGGCAAAGAAAAAAAAGAAGAAACCATATCAGGTATCCAAATCCTTGGCATCTAAAACAACTCTCAATTCCAACAAAAGCTTAAACATCTCTTCACCCATTAAGTGAAATAATATACTCAGATTATCTAAAAGACCCAGTAATGTGTCATTTATCTCAACACTCAATCCTACTAGCAAACTCTGTAGTATTCTTCGTACTGATGATCCCTTATCTTACCAAAAATGATAATCACAAGACTAACGAAGTCGCCACTCAAACGAACAACCCAGAGTATTGACATTATTCTCCGAAAAGAGCCTGAGGATAGCTGCATCCTCATTTTTAGCCGCAATACTGACCGGGCTGCAACCGTCAGGGCCGGTGATTGATGCATCCACCCCTTTACTTAGTAGTAATTTGACCAAAGCTATATTCCTAGACATTACAGCCAGATGAATAGCTGACCGACCGTTTGGTGATAAGATAATAGTTTTGGGTCCCTTCTCCAGTAAGCGTTTTACTGCAATCTCCTTGTCGTGCTCGGTGAGGTTATATAGCTTTGTTTGCTTGGGGGAGCCGTAGTCCCGCGTAAGCATGGGTGATCCTTTGTCGAGGAGTAGGCGTATCCTTTCTTCATTTCTGTTGGCCGCGGCGATGTAGAGTGCTATTACGCAGTACTCTTTGCTAAATGCCAATTCGAAGAGCCGTGGGGCCAGTAGTGCTGATAGAAGCCGGTTGGTACGGGCGAGCGCGTAGACATCGCCCCCCTCTGTTATGTTTTCTAGGATGTGGAGGAGAATCTCGTTGGGAAAGTTGAGGAGCGACATGTCGAGTCGATGGTGATTCTAGGGAGTCGTAGCGGGGAAGGAAGTTGGTACATGCTGCCAAGGTGAATAACCCTAACCCTTAACTTTCATAGCTTGTCACTCGTTTAGCTTAGGTGAGTTCTGTTTTAGTGGGAGTAAAGTACATGTAGGCTTGGGATAAATGCTTCTTTGGCTTAGTTTTAGTAATTATACATGTATCTACAACAAGGGTACTTTTTTATTCCCACATCAAGAAATTTGTGTACTGTGGCAAAAGAGGTCAATGAGCCACTTCTCCTATTATTAAAAATAAAACCCATAGTAAGCAAATATCTATATAAAGATATATCTCAGTATGGAGAGATCCAGCCATCCCATCATCATCTCTCCTATCTCTCTAGCAAGTTATCTGTATATATTATAGTAACCCTAATTACTCTTTATAGGCCTAAAAATTTAACCAGCTTAGGTAAGCCCTAGGTGACCACATTTTATCACCCCCGTATGACTCCAATAGCGCGCACATTAACTCTAAAGATCTTTCGGGGGCTATATCTAGTGACGATTCACCAAGGTCATTTATATGATTTGGGTTAGCACCCAATTGCAACAAAAATTCAACCATCTCTTGATCTTTCAAGGTATTCTTACTAGTGTACAAGAAAGAAAGAAGTTAATATGCTTTGCCAGCCTGTGTTCCAATCATAATCAACACGAGCACCCAACTCAACCAACAGCTTGACCATATTTTTCGCGCCGCGGGTCGTTGCCAGTTTGAGGGGTGCAATGCTAAACGAAACACTGGGGTTCTTGATCTCAGCACCGTTCCCCACAAGTAGTCGGACCAAGTCCCCATCGCAGTTCATTACTGCTTCGTGGATCGTTGTCATGTATAAAAAAAAATCCCGGAGCTGATGGGTTCGCTCCTTTGCTTAAGAGGATCTTTGCCATGGTCATGTTCCGGGAGATTACAGCTTTGTGAAGAGCCGTAAGGTGGGTATCCCCATTGACGGCTGTGCTTTCGCTCCCTGGTCAAGCGGGCTTTTTACTCTGGCTTCTATCCCGTCTTGAATGAGGCTTATTTCGATCCGTTCATTTACAGATTCGTTTCTGTTGACTGGATCCGACGTGAGCATGGGAGGTCCCTTACGGAGGGGCAGTCGTATCATATCTCGCTGCTCGTTGCAGCAAGGTACAGTGTTGTTCCACAGTACTCCTTACTGTATGAAAACTTGGGAGTTTGTGGGGCTAGGAGGGTGGATAAGTATCGGTTGGTACGGAAGAGTGCGTAGATGTCATCTTTGTTTAAGTACCCTCCAATGTGAAAGAGAAGTTCGTTTGGGAGGATCAGTAGGAAGGTAGAGAGTGGCATGTTGATGGAGCTTGTATCACAGGTATAGGAGGTTAGTTTTATGCTACTAAGCGAGCAAGCTTGTTCTTAGCTAATCACAGGAGTATGGCGTCTACATTGTCTTCATAAATAGTCACTCGATATATGCCGCTTTTTGCAGGGTTTATTTATTTTTGCTGCTCTTATTTCATTAGGTGGGGGTCGTTTTAAAAGGTTCCAAATGGAGGGATTTATATATAGTGTCAAGTAATCATACACTTGTATGTATTGATCTCTGGGGAGGAGGGGGCTAGAGGGTATTATATAGGGGGAAGAGGTAGGGGAAGTGGGAAGAGAAGACCAAAGGGAAAATGACCCTCAAACTTTCTGGTAGGATATGTTGGAGCGTAATGAACTAAAAACGTGGAGGTGGGCGGAGTAGGCAAAGCTAGTATAAGCTTTTAGATAATTTACGGCGGTGAGATTAGACTTATTTTTAGGTGTCTGAAGGTACATGTAGATAAGTGTTAGGGAAAGAAGGGTAAAGTACATGCATATTAGAGCTGATACCTCTTACGCGAGAAGCGATAGAAACAACGATGGCTGCAATTAATTTAAAGATATATACATCTATATACATATATGTAGTTCTGGATACAAAAACAGCTAGCTTCTATTTAAGCTCAAAGGGTCTAACTGCATGTGGTGCATCAGCACCCTTTAACATGGATTTCACATGACCTGTATTAACTACCTCCACCACTCTAGCTAGGCCTTTGGACCTATAACTTCTCTACCTCTGGGCCTGGTTCTATTCATGCGGTAGTGGTTTGATTAAGCCTAGGTATGCTAATTTTTTCGATCGGTGGACTAGGCGTATCCAACTGCAGTCAATCGGACAGCTGGCAAGGCTATCATTGGCAGATGATTCGCCAAGATGCCTCTGAACAAAGTCAATTGGGTAGCGCTGTATGCTCATGGCTATGTGGGGAAAAGAAATGTCCGACTCCAAACCTTTACATAGTTCAACTACGCCGTAACTAAGAAAACATTCAACAGAAAACAATCGATCTCGAGCCCGAACTAGCAACTGACGAAATCCGTGGTAGATAACTAAGAAGTCATACCCAAATCTGAACGCAACTCGTGGTAAGAAACTCTACTCAGGTCTAGATCAACAGCTAACCCAACTAGTGATACAACAGCAATCCGTCGTATTTTCCGTTCCGCGACAAAAATGGATCATAGGCCTCTAGAGGATAGTGGGGGTAATAATCAGGGACTTTTGATGGTCTTGTCACAGGAACTTGTGAGAATTTTAGGACGCTTATTACTCCCCCGCCAACGGAGCGAAGAGGATGTTAGGGGTAGAGTAGGAGGAGGAGAGGAGATCCGCCGGAGCCCTTTCTGGGACCTTTTTATTCCCCGCCAACGGAGAAAAGTGAGCCTCCCGAGTGAAGAAGGTACTGCGGCGATTGTTGCACCACCACCACCACCACCACCACACAGCCAATCACAAGAGCGCGTACCCGGGGATCAATCTACTCTACCACCGGCTGAGTCCACAGGTGATGACTTGCCCCAGCTTGGTATAGAGTCGCCACCACAAGTCAAAGACTTTAACGCCAGCGATCTCGCACCTAGGCTGCCTTCTCAAACGGAGCGTAGTGTTGAGGGTGCCGTTAGTTGGGGGAATGAGTACACAGCTCTTCTCCCCCAACCCACACCATTGTCATTGATAGAATCCACAGGCGGTTACTCGCATCAGCCTAATACAGAATTCTCACAGCTGGCGACTATGGCCTCTCATCTAGCAGAAGACTACACAAGCGACTACCCGCGTCAACCTGACGTTGAATCCCTACCGCCGACAAATGTAACCCCTTTATCACTAGAAGAACCTACCTACAGCTCTACACCTGAGCCATTGAATTTAGAGAGAACCCATAAGTTCAATGAATATAAACTAGAGACGGAATTTCACGATGACTATGTGGTGCATAAGACATCCGAATAGAAACCTGGGAGTTCAACTAGGTTGTAGAAAAGATCGACATGGAAGAAAAAAGGAAAGCTTGGTAGTGGAAATTTTGGAACCGTTTGGCTTCAAGAGGGAGAGGAGGAGAGCCGAAAAAGGATAAGGAGAGGGGGTGGTGCAAAACTCAGGGCTGTTAAAATGGTACCTAGGGATCCCTCACAAGAGGCGGGTCGATCGCAGGAACTACAAGCCTTAGTCAAATTGAGGGGAGTAAGTATCCGGGCTCTCTAAATAATTTATGAGATGACTAACCACTCGGTATATAGCATGAATATCTTTTCGTAAAATTTTTCGGCTGGTACGAAGATGTCAACCATACATACTTTGCAATGGAGTACATTGAGCATGGGGACTTGAGTGGGTTTATGAAGGACCCAAGGGCAAAGGCAGAGGCCAAAGAGATCACTAAACAGATTTTGGAAGGATTGGAAGTCCTGCATAGTAAAGAGATTTATCATCGCGACCTAAAACCCCAGGTAAGGCTCTTATTCCTCTGCCCAGGCGCCCGTAAACTAGGTGGAAATCTGTTCTCCAAAGCGTCTGATAGGGAGATCTTTCCGCCCAAGTGTTAGGATGCTTTGGCGAACCCCTTTTTAATCTTTTCTGACATTATTTTAGAATATACTTATGGCTTCCCTCGACCCAATTTGGGTTAAAATCGCAGACTTTGGGGTATCAAAACGGGTAAAAGACACTCAACTACAGACTCTTATTGGGACTCAAGGCTATCTAGCTCCCGAGCTGCTTGGTTTAATGCCTCAGTTCATACCGCAAGGCTTTATCCCCTATGCTTTAGACATATGGTCGTTAGGCTCTCTGGTACATGAGCTTTTGACTTCTGAAACCCCATTTACCAATCCTGGACCCGAAGAGCCCGAAAAAATAACAGGCATAGAGACAGGGTTATTAGCGGGACGCGTAATTAATATGGGTTCTCTTTGGGAATATTGTAAGGCCAGTATCGAGTTTCCAACAGATGCATTGCAAAAGTCACAACTGGACGAAGAAGAGATAGCTTTTGTCAAGAGCCTTTTGGTTGCAAATCCGAATAATCGACCTACTGCAACCCAAGTCTTACAGAAACCATGGCTAGTAGGACAAACATTCACAAGCGATTGGCTTAAGGGTTTGAAAGAGGAGTTTTTGTGCCTTGGGGTGGACCTGGACCTGGTTTCCACGTGTAACAAGAACATAGTGATGAGACAGATCGGTAAAGAAGACGTCCTGCGATTTTTGCCGGGTTTAGCAAAAGACCCGGAGAAAGTTTTATCATTAATCCTGGAAGCGGTGGCAAAAGGTTATAACCTAGCTATTTCAAAAATTCTCGAGTCCCCGGACCACGGCCTAGAATCGATGGATAATTTAACTAGGGGGAAGTTATTCCAAACTGCAATAAAAGCTGGGCAAATAGATACGATGAAAATGCTTTTACGGAAGGGGATCGGTACTAGGGCTTGCGTGGGTGACGAAACAGTCCTGCAATGGGCGGTCAAAGCAGGGGATATCAACACTGTTAGTTTAATCCTGTCAGAGGATAGTACAACCGATATTTTGTGGAGTGATAGCTGTAGAAAAGCGTTTATACTGGCTGCCACCTCGGGAAAAATCGATATTTTAAGGTTTTTTCTAAAAAATGGATTCGACATCGACTCTCTTAGCGGTAACCAAACGATTTTACCAGCGGTAGCCCAGAGTGGGTATATTGACATTGTGAAATTATTCTTAGATAGCAATGTCGATGTTAACGCTAAGGGGGCTAGTGGTTTGACAGCCTTGCATGCGGCGGTTGAAAACGGGCATATCGATATTGTAAGATTGCTTTTAGACAGGGGTGCCGACGTTGATGCTGGAAAACATAGTGGCAAAACACCCTTGGAAGTTGCTTGTGAGGGTGGTCGCACCGGTATTGTCAAGCTCTTATTAGATAGTGAAGCCAGTGTGAACTTGCCAAGTGTGAACTTGCCAAGTGATCAGGACCGTCATTTATTTTTGGAAGCGGCTTGTAAGAGCGGGAATATTGATATTGTCAAGCTCTTATTGGATAAAAAGGCCATAGTGAACCCTAGGAAGAGAGGGTATGTAGCTTGGACAGCCTTGCAAGAGGCCTCTAGAGGTGGTCACATCAATATTGTTCAGCTCTTATTAGATAACAAGGCGGATGTCAACTTTAAACCAGCGGAAAGTGGCGGCAGAACAGCCTTGCAAGCAGCTTCTGGGGGCGGTCACATCAATGTTGTTCGGCTCCTATTAGATCATAAGGCGAACGTCAATTCAGAAGCAGCATATTGGGGCGGCAGAACAGCTTTGCAAGCGGCTTGTGAAAGTGGTTATATCAATATTGTTCAGCTCCTATTAGATCATAAGGCGAACGTCAATTCAGAAACGGGGTACGACAGTATGACAGCCTTGCAAGCAGCTTCTGGTGCTGGCCACATCGGTATTGTTCAGCTCCTATTAGATCATAAGGCGAACGTCAATTCAGAAGCAGCACGTTGGGACGGCAGAACAGCCTTACAAGCGGCTTGTGAAAGTGGTCACATCGATATTGTTCGGCTCCTGTTAGATAACAAGGCCAATGTCAATCATGGCTCAAATTCTAGTCAAACACCCTTATGGCTGGCTTGTAGTGGCGGGCATGCCGGAATTGTTAAGCTATTATTAGACAACAAGGCCGACGTAAATTGGTGGGGTCAGTACGATAAAACAGCCCTCAAAGCAGCAGCCTCTAGCGGGAATATTTCTATTGTTAAGATGCTATTGGATAACCAGGTCGACGTCAATCGTATACATACCTACGGTAGTGCCTTGGTTGAGGCTTCTAGTGGTGGGCATACCCGTATTGTTGAGCTCTTATTGGACAAAAAAGCCAGCATAGAAGTGTTTAAGTATTCAGAGGCTTTGAGAGAGGCTTGTAAGGCGGGGCATACTCGCATTGTTGAGCTCTTATTGGAAACCCAGACCAACGTGAATTCGGTAGGGTACGGGGAGAAAACAGCTTTGGAATTAGCAGCTTCGGGCGGGTACACTAGTATTGTTAAGCTCTTATTGGAAAATAAGGCCGATGTGAATAGGGTAGACAACCGTACTCCGACAGCTTTGCAAGCAGCTTCCAGAGGAGGGTATATCGATATTGTCAAGCTCTTATTAGACAATAAAGTGGACGTGAATGTGGAAGGAGCAAGTTGCAGTGGTCGGACAGCTTTGCATGCGGCTGCTGCAGGTGGACATATCGAAATTATCGAACTCCTACTGGATAACGAGGCTATCTTCTTGGAGAGTAAGTAAGGTTTAACTTGGTGCGGTGGTAGTTGGGGTTCTTTCTGGAAAACCCAAAGATATAAAGTCCTTGCCCCGATAACTCGAATAACTTCTACTGGATTGGCTTCAAGCTGCTCTTTTCTTTTATACTATTTAGTCTCTTTTCACCCCTGTTTGTTTCTGGACTTGTTATATTATTATTTATTTTCTGTCATTTCTTTGGTACATATAAAGGAATTGACAAGGAATAAAGGGGGGTTGGTATGGGAAAACAGTCAACAGGTTGCTGACTGGGTGCTTTTCTTTGGCTGGGTCTCGGGAGTGACCTAGGAGGTTATTGTTTTCTTTCGTTAATGGCTCCTTAGTAGATCTTGGCAGATCCAACTTAAATATTACATTCTATTTTCTTTTTCCTTTGACTCCCATATGTCTGTATGCATGCCTGACTTGGGATTATTTCTTCTTTTTTTCTCGACTCTCTTTATTTTTATATATATTATAGTTTAGGACCTCTTGATACTATTTTCCTATGAGGGGAGAGAGAAAGCAGCGCGGACAGAGAGTTGAAGTGGGACCACGGCGCGCTAGAGAAATAAGGATAGGACTGAGAGAAGGATATGAATTTATCGCTTTGTTATATTTGTTTTTGTTTAGTTTTAGTTTTAGTGCGAGTACGTACCATAGCCTTTAATTGGCTGCATGTACGTTATGAATTTCATTAACTATTTTCCTATATAGCTTCACTTAGCGACGGAAGTCAGGTTTAGCTTCTGATATATATATAGGATTATCTAAGAACAGATTATATACTCTACCAGCAGTAAGTAAGTAAACTTCATAACGTACATATACTCTACCAGCTCATACACCTGAATAAAGAGCTAGGTGCTTATAATGCAACTTAAAGCGGTTTGTATCTATTAGGGATACCAGCATGGTAAAAATTACACTCTTATCAAGCGCATGTATCACACTGATAAAATAGTACGGCATCACAGTAGTTTGCCAGTAAAATATCTCAACCATAATCGTACTATCTCATTTGTATAGATATCCTAAGATTTATAAGGCACGATCTGTACTTCCTTGTGTTGCCTCCAAGCAGTACAAAGATTAGCCCTAGTCAATGATTATTTATGGAAGCGCAAATCGGTTAAAACTTAATTTACCGCCGGTGCTGGGAAACTCAAGTTCATCTGTCCTGGAGGTCAGCGCCTGTGCGTGCAAATTGCACCGAGGTCAGCATACTAGAACTTAGATTTACTAGTTTTTGTGAGAAAGAAAATGTTTATTTACTAAAACTATTATATTTACCGCCAAGAATAGTATATTTTACCGCCAAGAAATAATATACTACCGGCGGTAAATTAAGTTTTGACCGATTTGCGCTTCCATACCAGTCAATGATTATTAGCCTAAGACGAACTACTAATACTAGCTGGTATAGTAAGCGCAAACGATATTGATTTTCTAAACCCTAATGTTTTGGATACTCTTGGGTTATTCAAATTTCTGTAGCCATGTGTTTTGTGTTTTAGGATCAGGGCTTAGGTGTTTTTTTAGTAGTAGTAAAGTTCATTTAACGTACGTGTAGCTCAATATAATCACTTATTTTAGTGACTGATAGATATAATCTTGATAAGCGTTTTGCTAAATTAAGTGGGAATATCAGATATGAAAATCCGGGAGTGGTGGTACGTAGGAAAAATTGAGAAGATGCGAGTAAACCCTAGGGATCCCAGTTATATGATCAAAGGGTAGGTTTATTAACTACTACATATAGTAATAAGTGATTAGTTATAATCATATCAAGACAAGCATACATGTATTCTTGTCTAAAGTACTAAATAACACTCCTTTGCGCTCTGATTTTGGATACTATATATTAAATTAAGTGGCATCTTAGTTTTCTTAGTTTATTTTGATGGTGTCTGGTAGTTCCTGGGATTCCACTTTATAACACTACTTCTTACTATTTGCTGGGGTTTATAGACTAACAACCGGTACTACAAATAATCTAATATAGTAGTAAGTACCAAAAGCGCAATCTATCACGTGATGAATACAGGGATCTATTAGAAATTAGCCAAAATAGTCTATTACTAATACCTAAGAGTTCGAAAATAAGAATACCAAGTATGCATAAAACCTACAGTTATAAGTAAGATAACATTTGTGGATAGTTATTAAGGATATAAGCTCCCAGAATCCACAAAGATCTTTATGTATTTAGGAGTTTTTGTAAGTATTGAAAATTTGACCATGTGATGACGTTTTTGTGTATCTCATAACAATCTAGATGTCTTATATATAGAGCCCGTAGTCCCCAGCGCTAGGATAAACTTTCAGTGGAAAAGCGAATTACAGATATCAACGGGGAAGAGATTATTACCTACGGCATAGCATCAACTACTGCCTAACCCTAAACCCTACCATTTTTTCCTTACAAGTTATGGAGGCAGGAAAAATACCGAGAGAGGATGGTGAAGAGGAGGGTTTAGCAAATAAAGATGATACATCTCATTTAAGTAGATTATTCTTTACCCATGCATAATTTAGGTTTTATTGACTTAAATTTCCATAGGTGCCGAGTTAGAATTTGGGTGTGCGGTATCAAGCTCCCTTTAGAAACGCCAAGGATTTATGTCTCCAGGCGGTACATGTATGTTTTCACTACTAGAAAGAATAGTAAGAGTTTCAGAATACCTAACTTTATAGCCTACTACCGCAAGTATCGTGATGGCCATAAGGGTGGTTTCTATAATTACTCTTGTAGTTTTCCTGGATGTGGAAGATTATTCAGGAACAAAAATAACCTCATGTAAGTATATTACAAGAATCTGCCCCTAATATATACATAGTTTAATAAGCTCTTGATAGGATGCATCGCGCGCATAACCACGGTGGGGCGATTCCCACAATGACTTTTAGATCTGAGGCGCACCAAAAGAATAATCCTAGAGTATATCTACCAGAGGAGATAAAAACTAAGCAGGGAGATGTTGGAGTGGTAGATATGGTTAAATACGAACTTGTTAGGGACTTGACGGTAGATAAGTCATCTAAAGGGGGCATATCTCCATCTATAGGTAAGAGTGAAAATATATGCACATATTCCGCGACGTGATACCTGATAATTTTGATATAGTACCTCAGTTATTTAGGCGGGAAGAAGAAAATATCTTTATCGACAGTGGTGAATCTACAATAAATTATTATTATACACCCCAGTACGATATAGGGCAGACAACAATGGGTCCTTCCACCCCTGATTATTGCTCTAGTATAGGATTGGTGGATGCTAAAGGTGCCTACATAATCTGCTTAACGTTTTGTTTTTATTTCCCCTCCTTCATCAAGTTTGTGGACCTTCTGGCTAAGGTATAATTCCTTAGGGTCTGAGGGATTTGAGAAATTACTCTTTGAAAATAAATCCATTACACATCAAGATAGACTTGGAGGTTATATGGGTATTATGAGCGATTATATACTAAATAAAGGAGAGGCTCAGACTACGGATGTCTATCCCAGCGAGATGAATGTAGACGCGCGTGCACTAGATAATACAAGGGCACAAGCGGATTATTTCGAACATATTGATAAATTGTGGGGGCGTTCAATAAATTCTATAAGTCAGGGAGGCAAGGATGTGGATGAGCGTGAAGAGGAGGGTGTCAGGCGAAGGTAGGATGATGGCGGTATGATATATAAGTTTTACCTTAAATGCTAATTGTGGCCATATATAGTCAGTCTCTGCACGACGGTTTATCTCGGCTTGGTAAGATTAGAGCCTATGGTCAAGGGAGGAATGAAGGCAAAGGCAAAGGGGTTACGTCACTAGAAAGAACTATCCGCTACAATCCCACTATAAACCAAGAAGAAGGCCAAATAGAAAAAATCAACAGAGAACCTAACCTTCTGACACCCGCAGAACAAGGGGATACCATGTCTAGCAGTGAAATGTCTAGTGGTCCTACACAAAGGGCACTATTTCCATACATGCACAACGCAGTTTTGGGGTGGGGTAGTAGTTACGGGGGTGGAGATAAGTACGAGGATGAGGATGAGGATGAGGATGAGGATGAGGATGAGGATGAGGATGAGGGTGAGGATGAGGATGAGGATGAGGATGAGGATGAGGATGAGGATGAGGATGAGGGTGAGGATGAGGATGAGGGTAGGGGTGAGGGTGAGGGTGAGGCCGAGGATTTGGGGTATGATAATGATTGGGACGAGGATGGTTATGATAGTGATGATGGTAGTTATGGTGAGGGCGAGGATGATGATGGGGATGAGAGCAAAGGCAGCAATGAAGACGCGGGCGGAGAAGATGACGGTGATGAAATGGGGCTAGTTTTGGTAGAATCACTTGATCCAACAGATACCGCGAGTACCCAGGGTTCTGGAAAAAGGGATGGGGAAACTAATGGGGGTGGTGCTTCACGGAAACGCACCGTGCAACAAAGCGTCGAAAACCATGCTAAAGACGCTACCTACGACGACGACGACAGGTCTTCTTCTCCACCTAAGAAAAGGCAGAAAAAAGGCAAGAGGGGCAATACTAAACCTCAAGCAAAGTCAAAGAAGCCATTTGCTTGCCCTTATTTCAAAAGGGATCCGCTCAAGTATTCGGAGTGTGCCGAATGGCGGAATACAAACATTGCTATAGTTAAGTATGAACACAAGTCCTAAAGCTCCTAAGGTCTAATGTTATTGCTAACTTAGCTAAATTTTACCCGAAGAGAACATTGTAAATCAGGCCACTTGCAGACTCCACGGTGCAAGACACAAATAACTGGTAGTTACGACAAAACCAGTCCGAATTTAGGGGATGGGTACTGTAAGAAACTAGAGATCTCTAGTTTGTCTGAGAAAGATATAGACAGGAGAAAGGCCGAGGATATAGATAGGGCAAAAACCTGGCGAAAGATCTATGAAATCCTATTCCCTTTACATATACCAAACCAATGTAAGATTACCTTATAAACCAATGCTACATACTCATTCTGACAAAGGTCCGAGCAGTTTGGGAAAATGGGATTGAAGTCTTCACTATAAACGATGAACTATCCTTCATGCAACGAGTCCGCGCTGCAGTTTCGTTCAGTGAAAGAGAATACCAGTCTTCCCTGGCAAAGTTTCTTCATGACCGCCTAGACCTTAAAGATGGAGCTGCGGAAAGACTGTTGAACGAATTTAGTAAATATTGGACTCGTAAGGAGGAGCGGTCTCTCGGTAAAGCCGATGATTCTGGGATCGAACTTTACGGCCCCAGCACCACTACTAGTTATTCATCAATAAATTCATCCGAGGCTCAGCAGTCTATAAGCTTCCCCTCAACAGGCTCATCGGAAGCCCAACAACTTATGGGTACCCCCTCAACCAGCTCATTTGAAGGCCAGGAATCCACGAGTGTCCCCTCAATAGGTCAACTACCAACCCCGAAACCTATGAGTGCCCCCTCAGCAAGCCCTGTTGAAGCCCAGCAGCTTAATGGTGCCTTCTCAGAAGAAGTCCCATTAGAACCCCAGCAGCTTATAAATGCTTCAGAACAGAGCTGTCATTCTACAGCCTCGCATCATGATCAATCATCATTATTTGATCCCAGAGGCGACGGCGGTGATGGTGAGAGTCCCGGAGGCCAAAACCCTGATTGCAGTTTGAACATTTACCCTCTTCTAGATGAAAACCAACAGTCTATAAATCCCCTAATCGTAGGAGAGAGCTCTCAAAATCAACAAGATTGCTTAGACATCTGGCCACAGAATCACGAGTCATAACATAGTCAATTATTTCCTGTTCATGATCCTAGTTCGCAATTTGATTCTTTATTGGACATGGACCCGAATGAATATGACCTAGGCGGATTCGAGGATTTCCTGGGCCCGGAGTGGCCGCATTTTGAATATTTAGATAATGGCAGTTTCCAAATACGGGGTGATGGGGACAGAGAGATCTTATAAGATAGGGTATAATCTCATGAAATGGGGGCAGTGGGTATATATATATGTATTCTTGGACATGAATTATATACAAACTAAATGAAAGATGCATATGCAGGTCATATGCACTTTGGGCGGACTACACGTGGAAGAAGCTACATATTTTGGCATAGGGGGTTTAAGGAGTCAAAGACAATTACATATAGTGATAGTATATTCTTGTACCTTTTTTCTTTTTTTTTGTGAATGAAGATTTATAGACCGAGGAGATCGACGTAAATATTGGAGATAGGGGTGAGTTTTCTTGTGTTTTAACTCAAAATGTACATTCTCGAAGCTCTAGGGGTCCTGCTTAAAATTGTGCTTTAATTCGGATAGAATTAAGCACATGTTATATGTCTTGCGTTACTAGTCCACCAAGTCCTATCAGTCAACATCATGCAATACCCCTCTTTACAAGACCTTTATGTTAGTATCTCACAGGAAATGGCCCTCGTTACTATGGTGGGAGGGCGGCGGCTCCGGGAATTAGTTTGACACAGCTGTACATAAGGGGTCGGCTCTCAACAAATAATATTGGTAGGTCATTTGGCCTATCAGCAAGGTCTTCATACAGAATGTACATACAAATGATGATAACTTTGCCTCAGGGGGACGGTAGTTCGACTCCCTGAAGAGAAGTAGTTCACTACAATGTGGTCGAACGAACTCTTTTGCCATCCCAATGGATGGAGGAGGGGGCTCTGGGAATTTGTTGGATACGGCTGTATAATACATGTAGTGTTGGTATTGATGTATTCTAAACTGTTTAGCTAACGTGTAATGGGTAATTTTGATTTTCATACTATGGCTAAAAGGTATTCAGAGTCTACTGTATGGATTCAGGTAGTTGAATTTTATGCCAAGACTGGCTGAAAAATAGGGTTTACGCTTTATAGTTATAAATGTAGTCTTAAGTTGGTCAACAGTATGGATTGGTGGTTTCTTGGCCATTTAATATAATCAATTTCTGATTAAATCTACACTCATAGTGGAAATTCTAAGAGGTCACGTAAGATTGGTAATATATTTTGCTATAGGGTCAAGAATAGTTTTATCACAATGTGCCACTCGCTATTGAAGTCGGATCTCTTATACGGATGACTAAGCTTTTACTTGAGAGACTGGGTTAGGGTCTGGGGACTTGATTTGTTGGGTTTTTTCTTTGCTCTGTTACTTCAAGAACTAACGCACGTATAAAAATACATGTAGCTTTATAAATTCTTTATTCTAGGTCAAAGCTTCTCATCAACGCCCTTAATTTACTCTAGTAGTATTCCTTAAATTGTCACCGCAACAGTCTTATAGGTATATACAATAAAATGAGTAGTGGTATTAAGGGAACCCCTAGCTAGACCTTGACATTCTTGATGAAACCCCATAGTCATTTATAATTCAAAATCTGCGCCAGTTCTATCTACACTTGAAGTCCCGGCATAATGTTGATATGGCACTGGTGTTGCTACCTCCTCTGTACTGAATGTACAATGTCCAACATCCTTATCCCTCTTTATGACACCCCACATGATCAACCCCGTGGCTACTGATGGTTCTTTCGGGTCTGGATGACACGCAGCGCTAATAACAGCACTACAGTTTCCCATTAATGGTATCCCACCACTGTATCTTCGGAGTCCGTTGAGCATCGCCGCAGCTAGCATAAAACACGCCAAGATGATCCCAAATATTATAGCAATTGGAGACCATCCAACTAGTGATATATAGGAGTCACTAGTGGGCACTGTTTTCCGTTCTTCTATTTCATCACCATAATTTGTATACGACCATGTTACACCTATCCGTGCGAGAAAGATGCTTTGAGAAATCACCCAGTGCATGCAGCCCGATACTACCATAAGCGGGAGGCTATACGTGTATGGGAGCTGGAGAAAATGGGTAGATCTCTGTGCGCCGGTCGGTGTTGTGACTCTGAGAGCTCGTCGTTGTTTTGAAAAGTTGTCCCATTCGTTCCCTAGTAACATACAGGTGAAGATAGAGTTGTATAATAGGTATAGAAATGAGAAGATTGCTTGCGGAAGATTTGCTGTAATAACACAAGGAACGAGGCTCTGTAAGCTATCTTTATCTTGGGAGAATAATGGTGTCGTTATAGCCCGAGTGTCGATAGTACCAAAACCCATACTCCATAAAAAGCGAATGTCATATGGTATACTATTCTTATGAAAGTATATAAGACTCCTGGCAAAGAGCCCACAAGTAGTAAGGATGCCAATCAAGGCCCTGGAAATCAAATAATTCGTCAGTACTCGGACTTGAGCACTAAAAAAAAGGATACTAGTTCATCAAGCACCTTTAAGGTGGAAGACTCGTAGGATCATTTGGAGAATTTTGCTGGTAAATCATCTAGGGAACTTACAGAGAGTTACATACTACCCATCGTTTGAGACTTGCTGCACGAAACCAGAAATGCCTACGTGGCTTCCACAAACGCTGACGCCACAGGCCCTTAGTTTTCCCCGAAGAAGTCGACTCCCAGATTCCGTTATCGATCTCAGGCCTTGAAACAATACACATCCCTATAGTCGTTTTATCAGGTTTATTGAGAAATGACGCAATAGCATCACCGACAGTGACCAGTGGATCCTCATTGCTCTTGAAGACTGCCAAAAACATGAAGATCGATTTTAAAGCGTTGAAGATAATTACGGCGATCATGATATTCGTGCTATATTGTAAACTACACTTCTCTGGCATTAACTCGCTAAGACAGTACTGGGTAGTTCTTCCGTTAACCCTCCAAGAGGCAGCCCGGTCGAGGTAATTATTAATATTGCAGACCTCATTGCGGGCATCGAAATCGTCAAAAAATTCACAAATCCAACTGAATTGATCTTGCCTATTAGCATCGGAAAGTGATATACCGTGGTACTGAGGGCGTTCTGTCCCGTTTCCGGACACCACAATCAGCAGATCTCGTCTATCAACAAGAAATTGCTTTCCGTATGTTTTCATACAAGCCCTATTATCCAGCTTTTGGTAACCCGACGCATAGATAGGCAATTGACTCTCTGATACGGCCAATGATATGTACTCGTAGCCCGAGGTGGTGGAAAAAACAGCTGAGTTGTAGCTAGCCAAGATGTTAGTCAAGTACTTATAATATTAATAAAAAGGAGGGATTTTCCCTCGGGAGGCTTCCGAAAGAGATCCCCCTTACTAGCATATACCGCAATATATGAAACTCACATGAGATGTAACGGTATCGAACTTATTGCCAACAAAAACCATAAAGTTAATCTTAACCCACTAATTTTTCTCAAATTCTTCACGCTTGGAATTCCAATATCCAGCCACTGCTTTACTGCATGGGCTCTATCAACCTCCGCACGAGTTGGAGCACTCAGGCATTGCATGGTATAATTGCTTGCACTAAGCAGAACCGCACTTAAAGCATTAATAACCAGATGAGCAGCCAAACTAAGTGACTTCACTTTATCACATTCGCCTTCGTAGAATGTTCCTACTCCATCTTCATCTTTATACTTATTGTATGCCCAGACTGTCAGGGACAGATTAATAAGGAAGACGGTAGCTGTTGTTATAGCACAGTAGGTACAGCCACTTCGCCATCCACCGGAAAGAAGACCTCTCCTACCCCCCGGTGGCACTGGAGCATGTGAGGGAGTGAGCGATGCTGAAGAGAGGGAAGGAAGAAGAAGTGCCGCATAGAGTGAGTGTCTATGAGAGTTCTGTGGGGAACTTGAGGTCTGTATAGGGTTGTATGTATATCCTAGGCATTTCGGGCTGGAACTAACAGAGAAACCCTGATTAAACATCAAGATCTTTCGGTTGATGGATAATATCGAATTATCATTACCTTGGGGGGTCGTTCTTTGTTCCGTTTAGTTGATTTAATGGTACAGGTTTTTGAGGTATTCTTTGAGGGGTCTCTGGTATAGGCTGGATATTTTTTTGGTCATGGGTTTCCATGGTTTTTATGAGTAGAGTTTTTAGTGGGGTGTGAATTGTGAGTGAGAGTGGTGGGGTATGAGTGGTGAGTGTGAATGGCGGGGATGGATGGTGGGGTATGTAGTGTGAAGTAGCCGAAGAACTCTGGATTAAGTGAAGGGTTTTATACCCCTAGAGCCAAGGAGTTCCTTATGAGAAGCCGCTACAAATATTCATCAGAACCTTTTCTCTGATTGGCCTAGAAAAGTCACATTACCTTTATTTCAAGCTACTAATACCGTCTTCCACGGCGTATCACCACTGCAGGGCTCAGAGTGATCAGATATCTAAGAAATAGTAGTCTAAACCACTCTCGCGTAACTCTCACAAGCCATAAGCTCGGATATAGCGGAATGATCCAGAATATAAAGTTGTATTCCGACCTTGGAAGGTGTCCCAGGGTATATTCTAATATAATTACTTTAGCTTTATCAAGTCTGAATCATGATAACACTCCCCCCCTCTCTCTGTCTCGGGCCAATCATTCATAATAGGCATCAAGTATCCGAAATACAAGTCTCACATATTGAATATGGAGGATTTTCAATGCAAAGTATACTTATTGATTAGTGAAAACATTAGCCTGTATTTTCGGGGATCAAATTTCTATTGCAAGTAGAAGACAATTCATGCCCTCACATAACACTAGAAACAGATTAGTAGTAGTGTAGAACCTCGCACTTCCGTGTTTAAAACATAATACTGCAAGTTCTACGGTTAACTCCGGCGCTGGTAGGAAGGCATACATGTAGGCTTACACAAGTGCCAATAAAATACCAAGAACTAGAGTGTGTGATTTACCTGATAAGTGGTATAGTGCCGGAATGAAGCGGTATGCATGTCTAGGAACCAGATAACAGGGGTTAGGGTTGCCGTGGGTGTGACGTCGTGCATAGATATTCTGCACCACCGTTGTCTACCACACAAATCATGGCCCCCTGTTTTCTGGTTCTTTCCCAGGACGAGTATAAAGAGGTGATATCCCCCCATTTGTATAAACATTTCTCACCCCAAACTTCCCCGAGATAAATTATGATTAGAAATTCATCTTAATCTACAGTACTTATGCATATGTTGACAAAAAAATCTTATAAAATTGCAGTAGGTTTCTTCAAGATAAGTTAAAGCGAGTAGTTTTCTATCGAAACCACATTATAAAACCGCAGTACAAGACCACATACCCTCTAAATCTTAGGGCTCTTAGATACGTTCAATTTTTTGCTATTTGTGAGATTATTGTATACCCTCCTATACTCTGGCAATGGTATTTCCACGGTTAGACATCTACTAGTTTACCGAGAAATAGATTAAACGGGCGCAAAGTGATTAGTTAAGTACCGATATGCTTATATGCGAGTGAAGTTAGAGCATCAAAGGCAGCCAATAGCAGCATTTACGCTAGAGAATCATCCCTATCAATACCCCGGATGTTTCAGCCTTATACCCCAATATACGCACGCTGTACTTAAAGATTCTTTAGTCTTAAGCACCTCGTACTAACCATTACCCTTAATTTAAAAATTACTTCTAGCCCTACCTTGCTATTGCAGGAGCGTACAATCCAAAAACCCCGACTCACTATAGAGAATAACTCCTTGTATTGAGTGTCAGATTCTTTGTGAGGAAAATAAGATAGTAACAATATAGTAAATTATACACTACATGTATTAGTCCTCTAGCACTCCAATGGCTAACTAACTGGGTAGTCTGATTTAGCTCTTTCATTTTTGTACCCCCCTACGTAGAGTTCGCTACTTTATAGCCTATTTAGGAAAGTCGCCCAACAATTACATAATTACCTTATTAGCGAGTGATATCTCGTGATAGTTGCAGACCAACCATCACCCCCAGTAATCTCAAGGCTTAGGCCTAAATATATACTATACTCGTTTCCCACTATATCACTCACAGAATAGTATCTGCAACTAAATCTTTGCTCGGGTCTAAACTATTCCTGTAAGAAAGGCACATTTTACTAGCTCTGTTGCGGGTTACCCTACCAAAGATGTTACTATGCCTGGTACTAGTAATAATGACTCATACTCGCATGCAACCGTTAGGTGCCTAGTACTAGTAACCACATGTCAATGATCATACACATTTATATATAGACTTGTGAGGTTGCATTAATAAAACTAGGGCATTAATAAAGGAATTAAAACACAGTCCGGCAACTAAGCAACAAACAAAACTAAAAAAAATAAGTGGATTCTCTAGTCTCCTGATAAAAGTCTTCTTCACCGCTTTCCCTTATCTATAGCAACCTTCGCTCATTAGTCCTATTTACTTCATTTCATAGCTCATAACCCCTTTTGATATCTCTAGCACATATATAGCTCATTTCTAACATAGCACAGAGGGTAGATTTTGTAGAAAGATAGATTAGAACAGAGATAGAATAAAGCCATACAGGCACTACTACCGAGGGTTAAGAACCATAATAAACCTTTTATTGTACAAGACTAGAAAGATACATCTGTACCATAGAGCGCTAGAGGACTACTGTGTGTCTAACATACCAGTTGCGATGATATGCATCCCAAAACTTTATAAGAACCCAACTTATAGCCTCTCCCTAGGGAGCACCACTGGTGTACCAATAACTAACTTCCTTGCACTTCTAGAAGTTGGGTTAAGAGTTTCGGCAATTCTCTTAGACTCCGAAAAGTCCTTACAAAAGTTCTTTACGGAATCATATTGATTGTATAAAGTGTAGAGGATATCGTAAATTTCACCCTTGTAGTCGCCACCTCTAGGATAGCGCCTCGAAAGCGCCTCCCCAATCCCTTTTGTGAAATAATTATCGACTTTTTCCTTGAGTATAATGATTCTAGTTGGTGCGTGGACATAATAGTATACGGAAACCTTCTTCCAGTAAGCATCTTGTTCCTCTGGGACCTCACTTTCTCGGCCCTTATCCCAGAGAAGGTCTGAATGCGCTTGAGCTAGCGCTCGTGCTTCCATCATGAACCCATCAAGCTCATCTCTTATGAGGTTAAACCCACTACCGATTTTCTCCCACTCGACCCCGCAATCAATTAGGTATTCAACAGGAAGCTTGATGTCCCCAGTTTCAAGGAAGGTAAGCATTTCAAGGGTTGTATGGCGTAGATGATGTTTCTAGCGAGGATGCCTAGGTGAGACGTAGGGTTTGATTCTTACATGATATTTTAGAGGTATAACGACCTTACGTCGTCATTGTAGACGATCTGGACAGATATGCATAGTAGGTTAAGTGACCTCTAATAGCTCCGAATTTGCCAATACTCTCCGCCATATACAATCACCTATATTAAAATAGCTCTACGAGTATCTTTACTTAATAAACTCTTCTAATAATATAATTACGCGATTCTATACTTAGAAGTAAAGTTCTCTGATTATGACTTATGCGCATATACAATCACATCAAGTGCATTCTGAGGAATACCCGCTCTCAAACACGTATACGTACAAGCCAACACCTTAACGTCGGTGCAATAGAAGCTAAGCATAATATTACCTCTAAAGCAAATTCATGAATTTTTATTCTTCCCTATGACAACAATTCTCCTATTCAATATTATCCTCAGACAATTATAACAATCATTGGTATCAGAACCCAGAATTCGCTTTAAACGGTATCATTCTCTTTATCAAGTACGTACAAAGATGAAGAAACTACACTTTAAAATCCACCGGTCCCTTGGCCCTCAACTTTTGCTGTTGTTCCTGGTCATGCTTCAAGGTCACAATCAGATTACTCAAAAACAATCCCAAAAACATGAAGAACATCAACAACAGAACTGCTAGAACTGCAAGAACTGTCACAAGTGAAAAAATACAAAACCCGTTCGAAACCTTCTGGGTAACTAAATTCTTCGGTCCAATACCTGGCACAAGCATCACTTGCATTGCTGACAGTAGTATAGATATATATGCAAAAGCCATCAACAACCGTCGAAAGTTCCGCTGAAAGAAAGACTTATATCCAGTGTACTGATAATGGAACCCACGGTGCTTTCCAAATTTGAGCTGGTAGATGGTGTTTAGCCGTGTTAACCGCAGCTCACCATATAAATACCGTTGGTCCACATCAATGACCGAGATTTTCGACTGTATATCCTCTGAAAGTTCACACCAAGATTCCCAGCTTACGTTGAACGTAGATGGAAAGAGCTTTGCCTCTTGTGCTAGCAAAAATCACTCTCGTGGCAGATTAGCTTTGTATATGACAAAAGCAATCCACAAGCACTCTTGTAGAAAGATTCATTGTTGCAGAGGTATTTCGTGAAGAAATCGTGATTGAGGAGGAACTCTGGCAGAGGTTTGATATAAACCCGGGAATCATGCCATACTAGATGTAACTCGGGCTTCTCGGTGATAACGACCTCTCGCTCCATGAGCTTCTGTCTGTGAAGGGATCTGGTATGATTGGCGCGTCCTGCTAGCCATAGAAATCGGTGGATTCGGTTCAACCGATAGAGGTCAAGCTCATGTCTCAAGAACTCCGATAGATACTGGTTCCCCCAACGATCGAAACGAGAGGGGCCAGCCTGCGCGTGAGGTTTAAGTGAATTGTTAAGAGAGAAAGGAGGGACCCTCTATCAAAAGTTAGCATTTAGTAATAACCAATCTTGTAAAGTGTGGGCATACCGAGTGTCCAGTGCTTGCCATATCTCTACTCGCAGGTAGCTGCTATGTCTAGGTTTTAGGCGCTGATGGGGGATATTAAAGTATGATTAAACTGAGGATAAGTATAAAAAGGATCTCACTCGTACAGTAACACTCTTGAATTTATAAAAAAAAAACCCCCCTGTTGCACAATAAGGCATTACCTCACATGGACTCAAATTATCTCTAGACTAACGGGCATAAGCCTGCAGGAGGGGTCGCCCTAGCATATAACAAAGTGGCTTCGGAATAAACAGTTTCAATTGGCTGAAAATCAGGGTTAGGTTTGTCCTATTAGCACTTTCCCAATGAAGCAGTGATATGAGCAATCTGGCGGATCTGATATCCGCCAAATACCTACTGCAGGTTATCCCTATTGTGCCTGAACATATTTTCTCAAGTACTACGGTGCCTGCCAACCGCTCAAGCAGTTATGTCTTAAGCTAATGCCGTTAATGCCAATTACCTACTAGGTACCAGTGAGGCTTCAAGGCATGCCACTCCTGTATGGCTACTGGGATTGATCACTCTGCCACACTCACGGCGGAGGTCGCCTGAAGTGAAGAATCTAGCGATTTATCGATTAGCTGCTTTGCAAAAGTCATGCGTCACCCTCTTTAGCGAAGATTTCTTGATAGGCGCCGTCTACCTTGTTCAGGGCGTGTGGAGAAGGCTACCAGTTTCAGGACGTGTTATCCATCTCATGTCTTTTTTTGCAAACAGGTACCGCCATAATAAACCAGCATATACGGTCTAGACCCAGGTTGACTCATTACGGCTGACTTTTTATAGTATGAGAAGCAAAGTGATGTGGTTTTAATAAGGAAGTCCCCCTATAACTACCAACGGTCAAAGTGCGAGGTGCCATCATATACTGACGATTCTGAATTCGTATCATCCTTCATCATAGAAATATCTCTAGACACCATGGAAAATATGAACCCAAAGAGGCTCCTCCGGAGAATTAGTCGATTTGGAGGCCCCACCAACAGACCCGGGCCATCAGGACCGTCTTCGCAGTCAGAGCCGCCAGGAATGGTGTTTAAGCCATCAGAGCTACCCGACCCGGGGATGCTCAAGGCATCTGACCTGGTTGAGCTTCTTGGAATGCTCAAACTGTCTGGGTTACGCAGGCTATCTAAGAAGACCAAGCATCCCGAGCTGCTCGAGTTATTCAGACTACGTGAACCCGGGCTGCTCGAGTTATCCAGACTACTTCAACCCAAAATACCTATGCATCCAGGGACCGCAACCAACACTAATCGCCCAAACACGTTACCCTCGTCAAAGAGGCCAAGACGCGAATTTCATATATTGGTTAGACCAGATAGTAGACATTTATTGGTAGATATGAGAACACTTTTATAACCTACATACTTAATGCTTACCCGTTATTATAGAGAAAAGTTTCTGGAATTAAGCCGAAAAGGTCAAAAATTGAATCTTCTAAAAGAGTGGGAAATATCCTCAAAAGCCCCCATGTATTTCTAGACAAGATCATGACATTTGCCGAAGAGGTATTCATATATTATCACCCCCAAAATCAACTCCTACGGACTCTTAGTTAACACATAGGTTATAATTCACCAGAAAGCTAGTCACTGGGCGATCGCCATTCAAGCAGATGTAAGCAACTATAATTGAACTCCTGCAATAAATTTCCTGGACTATGCTAATATTTGTTTAATAAAGTCAAAGCAGGAGGTGGATGAAATCTTGTTTGAGATATCCACCAAGCCTATTAGCAAGCCCGATGACAACTCCTCCCATGTAGCGTCCTCTAGTTCGAGGTCCCGTAGTTCGAGACCTCCCATTTCAGTAAATCCTAGTTTAAATCCTCCAGGTTTGACCCCTGACGATGGATATGATGACCTCTACAGTGATGATGACAGTTATGCCGAATATGACGATGGCGGTAAGTATATGCAAGTGAGCAAAGGAAGGAGGCAATGGTTTAAGGAACCTGATTATGAGGCTTTCGGTGGTGTTTTTTGGACACTTGTGAAAAGTCTTAAATCTAGCACCAAGTTTAGCAATAACGAGATTTTTCATGAAGGTATGAAAGCCTCGATCCGTGTAGTAGACCGCTAACTCCCTGACCCGACTCAGCACAACGTATTTGGTGTCGGCAGAAGTCGTATAGATTTCTTAATAACAACTGCCAGCGGTTTTGTATCCTGCTGGCAATACATATCCGAGCTAAGCAGAATACTGGGTTAAGGATATTAACCGGTGAGATATTGAAAAAACAAACTAGTGGGAGATAATATCTTTTTGTATCAAGAATTTCAGCTCTTATAAAATACTTGGGTATGGCACATATACATAAGGTGAAGGTAAGTAGCTCAATAGGGCTAGTTTCTCAACATATAAGGTACCATTAGCTATTTATGGTAAATAAAGAAAAACAGAAGAAATTCTAGTGAACCGCTAAAATTTACAATTGCAGTCTTTTGTTTCTGAGACACAAGCGAAAACACCCTTTTCATCCAGAAAGTTGACAAGAAAACTTTTCAAAACCCCCCAAATTACCAAGTTTTATATACTTCTTTGATTTATCCTCTAGGATCAATTTAATTTAATTTTTTCTATCACTAAATGACCGCCATTGTACTTAGTTAATTAAGCCGTGAAATGTGAGCCAACAAATCTCAAGGGCTCCTTGAATCCGGCGTGGGGACTCTGCTAAAGGAGCTCTAGATAACGGGGCAACCTAGGGAAGTATCTAAAGTCACAAGAGCAGATATATCAGTCTTAAGTCTAAGTGAGGTGTATGAGGCATTCAATAAACCTGCAAGAGTCTGGTATCCAGAGTTGAGTGCCAAGTCCCACGCTGTGTTCCTATGTAGAACTATCCTTCAATCCTAAGAGGGCTCCTTTGTCTAGTAGTTGCTGTGCAAAATTCGGGTGTCCATTTTTTTACTATTTTTTTAGCGCGTCTGCCCATCACAGTCTTGCGCATTCATACCGGCGTCTAAATCTAATAGTTGTGCCACCACACCTCCGAGCACTATCCGCATACCATTGTCTCTCGCATTCACTGGTACCTAAATTTAACAAGATTTTTACAACCTTCTAGTGCTTATACTCCGCCGCATACCCTAGCGCCCTCTGCTTTTATTCTCCCCTCCTCTCTATATCAGCTCCCGCATTTAACAGTAATTCCTCAATCTGCAAGTACTCTCTCCTCCTCGCCAGACCCAGTACGTTTCTCTCATTTACGTTAGCCCCTGCCTCTAACAGTATTTTCACAATCTCCAAGTGCCTGCCTCCCACTGCCCATTCAAGTGCTGTCCGCGTGTCACCGTCTCTCGCATTCACATCGGCCCCTGCACCTAATAATATCCTAACAACCTCTGAGTGCCCGCCCCTCACTGCCCAATCTAGCGCTGTCAGAATGCCCTCCCCCCCCCACATTCACATCGGCCCCTACACCTAACAACATTCTCACAACCTCCGAGTGCCCGCCTCCTGCTGCCCACCCCAGTGCCGTCCGCATTTCATCTCTCTCATCTATACTAGTCTCTACCTCTAATGAACTTCTTCCATCTATCCCATCTATATTAGCCCCTGCCTCTAATAACCTTCTCACAACCTCCAAGTGCCCGCCTTCTGCTGCCTGTCCCAGCGCCGTCCGCATTTCATTGTCTCTCTCATTCACACTAATCTCTGCGCGCAATAATACCCTCACAACCTCCAAGTGCCCGCCACCCGCCGCCCACCCTAGCAATGTCCGCGTTCCATCCCTCCCATTCATATTATCCCCTTCCTCTAATGACCTTCCCATAACCTCCGAGTACCCATCCTCCGCTAGCGCTGTCTGCGTTCGATATCTCCCATATATATCAGCCCCTGCCTCTAATAACATTTCCACAATCTTCAAGTGCCCACCCTCCACTGCCCGCCCCAGCGCTGTCCGCATTTCGTTGTCTCTCGCATTCACATTAACCTCTAAATTTAACAATATCCTCACAACCCCCGAGTGTCCGGCCCCCGCCGCCCACCCCAACACCGTCCGCGTTCCATCTTTCCCATTTTTATCAGCACGTGCCTCTAATAACATACTCACAATCTCCGAATGCCCGCCCTCCGCTGCCCGCCCCAGCGCTGTCCGCATGTCATCATCTCTCGCACCCACATTGGCCCCTGCAATTAACAGTGCTACCACAATCTCGAGATTCCCAAGCTCCGCTGCCCATTGCAGTGCTGTCCGCGTGTCATCGTCTCTCTCATCCACATCGACACCTTCGTCTAATAATAGTCTCCCTACAATATCTTGGCGATCCCTTTTTGCTGCTAGCGGCAGCGTCCATACCAGATCTTCATCCGCAACCAGATCGACCCTTGCCTTAGATATTCTCTTCACAATATCCAAGTGCCCATTCTCTTTCGCTCGGTCTTGCGCCGTATCGAGACAATCACTTACTACATTTTTGCTGATCCCCCTATCGAGAATGGCCTCTATGAGAGCCAAGTTCCCCCTCTCAGCCGGGCCGAATAGAGCCTCACCCGGAAATTCGGTATTTTCTTCGCCTAGATCCCCCGAAAGCGTAAAAAGCTGTAAGTGCTCGGGGAAATTAGGTTTTTGTTCAGCACTAGCAGGTTTTGCACGGAGCGTAAGAAGCCGTAGAAGTGCGGTGTCTGGGTCATATTTCTCTATCTCGAATATACTATCATAAAACAAGGCCAGGATTCTATCGTCTCCGCTATCGTAAGATTTTTGACCCGCTATATCGAACGCCGTGAGGTTTAGGTCATATTTCAAGCCAATATTAAGTCCTGGTACGGAGAGACAGAGACCCACGAGCTCTGGAAGACTTTTCTCACATGCCCAATGGAGAGCTATCCGACCTTTGTTGTCCTGTGCGTTGATGTCGGTATACTTGTATTCTGCCAACGTCTCGGCGAGCTCAAAGTTGTTGTTTATAACCTCCCTAATGAATGTAGTTTGCCCGGCTCCATCCTTACCGGTCATGTCGACACCTTCCCAAATCCTTCCCAAATTTGTTTTTTGGGGAAACCCATGAGGGCCTAGATCTCCGAAGCATTTCGGGGTATGCTTGAACCTAATGACCGAAACACTTGTATCATCGTCAAGCCGGGAAGGTTCAATGACAGGATAGTCCATGTTTGCCCTCAAAGAATCGACATCACCATGTGAGGCGTCAGGTGGGGTGTCGCCAAACTGAGAACCCGGGCTATCTAAATCGTGTATAAGTGCCGCAAGGAACCTGATTAGTGATTCTGATGGAGTACCCCGCGGTATATCGTTCATAAGATAGAAGAGGGTATTGCGGGAGTAGTCATGACAAGTACTGTAGAATTTTGATCTGGGGTTTACGAATAGTAGATCTAATTATATGAAGGCGATACTAGAGGAAATGAAGTTAGGATGTGAAGTTGACCCTTATTGCGGGGTAAGGTAATAGTGGTGCTGAGTACGTACTAATGACCTACTTACTACTTACATACCTAGCTAAGATATGCTTTACTTGACCTAAGCTAGGTAGGGTAACTTTGGCTTTGAAGTCTACAAGTTGTTAGAACTAGCATAAATAGAAGTAGGAATTGATATAGTAAATAGAGATACATTAGGATCCAAACCAGATCTAATAATAGGATATCTCACACCAGTACCCGCAAACAGATATTTTGGCAATTCTTGGCAAGGCCGAGTGAGATCTCATGATGAATCTTAAGTAGGAACCCTAGCCCATGATAGCAGGTGTAGTACAGAGATTCGGCTTTAATTTTTACACGAGCAGTTATCAGAATGGAAATTTCAACTATAACTTATAACCCAACCATAAATTGTCGTAGTGCACCGCCTTGGCGCCTCTTAGTACATACATATATGTTTCTTATCTCTTTTGTTATTATTACGGGCTCGGGTTAGGCCAGTTATTTATCTGGCCAGTAACCTCTCTCAAGACTAAGCATGTTCTTAGTCTCGATTCTAGACCACTCTTGACTAAAATCGGCTTAGATACTGATGTGATAGTAGAGAGAAAAAGGCATAGATTGATTGCCTTTAGGACTAGCAGGCAAGCAAGCAAGATATCTCTAGGAGAAGCCCTAACCCTGTGTCTCTCACCTGGATCCTCAAACATAGAGGTCTGTGAGAGATCACATGATATACCACGTGATAGCTAATAGAAGCAAATCCTACAACAGATACATACATGTAGGCCTTGGTGATTTAAGGGAGTAATCCGTTTAAGGTAAAGTTTAGGAGAGACATGTTAGTGATGCAAAATAAGTAATGTCAAGATAGGGAATTCCTTTATCTCATAATTAATAACTAATTTATATAATTGATCTTCATTCCATAATTTACAAATCTCTTCGTTTCCAAAAGGCCCGTTTTTTTGTACTGGCATAAACAAGAGTGGGCCTGGTTATATTCCTACTTCAATATACTATGCAGTACGTGATATACTTTATATTATTTCATAAGACTTCAGGGGGTGCTCATTTAACTCTTTGATCAAATCGGTAATCAAATCTTTTTAAAGAATCTGTAAAAGTACGTGAAGTATAAAATTCAAGTACATTAAACTCTCAAATTATAGTAGTACTATATAAGGCACATTTCAGTTATTCTCACTTTATCTCTAGCTCATCAACAGCTCCGTACGACTCCAGCAACGTATATGCATGCTCGATCTTATAAAATCTAGCTATATCTAATGCCGTACCTCCATACTTACTCCGAATATTCGGGTCAGCTCCCAACTCCAACAATAGCCTAATCATCTCTAATGCTTCCTTATACCAGCTACACTGAAGACTCCGGGTCTGGCAGACACCAATATGAGTCAACATCCAGTGTAATAAAATTCTACCGTGTGGAGCTCGCGGAATATTGATATCTGCACCCACACCCGCTAGATATGTAACGATATCCCACGCGCGACCCTCGGCAGCGAGAAAGAGCGGTGTTATACAAGTCTCGTAAACCCCAGTAGAAGAATAGCTCTCGGTATCTATACCACCCTCGACAAGTAGCTTAACCATAGGCAGGTTTTTTGAATATACTGGATAATGAAGCAGCCCAAATCCATGGTAAAGGTGGTCGAAAGATGTTGCTTTCGCACCTCTGCTTAGGAGTATCCTGGTTCTGACTAGGTTTCTGGATAGTACAGCTACTAGAAGAGCTGTTTGACGTTGCTCCTCGAGAAAAATTATGCTATCAGCGCCTTTCTCGAGGAGATATTTTACCACAATTTCCTTCTCATCGCTGCTGAGACCTACTAAACTTATCAAATTTTCGCCTTGGATCATCTCGGGGAGGGCCACTGAAGGTAACGAGTCTTCGGGGGGGTTATATTGAATTTTCATAGAGTGCCCTTCATCGAGGAGTAGTCTTATCATGTTTTCGTCTCTATTTGCTGCAGCGAGGAATAGAGCAGTTACACAATATTGACTGCTACAAGCAAACTTGAGGAACCGTGGGGATATGAGAATTGACAGACGTCGGTTTGTCTTGAGGAGGGAGTAGATGTCATCCTTGCGTGCTATATACTTGGCAACTTGGAGGAGAATTTCGTTTGGGAGACTCAGGAGAGACATGTTGATAACGGCTCTTCAGTATGTGCTGCAAGCGGGGAAGTACTATTGCCAAGACTAATATTATACAGTAACCTAACCCTATATTTCATAGATAATCACTCGTTAGTATAAACTAGTCTTTTGTTAGAGGTGAGCATAAATAAGTGATGAAAAGGGAGAAACTCTGCCCCTAAAACTATTTTAGCAAGAGTGCTACCCCAAATATCGTGGTGTCTTGATGTACAGTGGCCTATGAAAAATTAGGGAGCTGAGTCACACGATTTTGGCCTCAAAATAAAATGGCAGTTTCATCAGGCCATAAGGTATATCTACAAAGAAACCGAGAAATCCTTGCTAATTCTACAAATTGCTGCCTTATTAATTAATAATAATCAAAGCGTAGAGTAATACCTACTATTAGAGCATGTCTAAGTACTCATTTCGGATATTATTATGAGCCTATATGGATTTAACTCATAGATAATAGCACACTAGGTCAATTTCTAGCCACTTATTGCCATAATCCCTATCCTTCGGAGCAGCATTCCAGTTTGCATGCACCTACGTCTTCACTACACATAAATTAACTCCATAGAACTAAACCAACAAGCTAACCACCCCGTTCCTGCGATTAACTGACTGTCTTAATCTTAATCCAACGCCGGTACCTATATGTCATGGTAATCCGTTTAACCTCAGTCACCTTACGCATAACTACCCTCTCACCCGATTAACACTGGTAGTGCGGGAACATCCACCCACTTGAGTAGTCGATGATTGGAGCGTGAGGTCTTTTACTCAGAAGTATTTTACACATGACCAGGTTTCCAGAGAGAGCAGCCAACCCTATAGCGGTTTTATGAGATTCTCCATCTAGGATTATGCTCCCGGCCCTTTTTTTCAGTAAATATTTTACTATAGACTCTTTGTCTTCTTTGGTCAAGCCTGCCAGACTGAATGGTTCTAGTCCGGGAGTGTCGAGTAGGTTTTGTGACCATTGGAATAGCATAGGTGGCCCTTTATCGAGGAGTAGTCTTATCATTCTTTCGTTTCTGTTTGCTGCGGCAAGGTACAGTGCGGTTACACAGTATTTTCTATCGTATATGTACTCTAAGAGTCGTGAGGCCAGGATGATGGAGAAGCGTCGGTTGGTTTGGACAAGGGAGTAGATTTCGTTTTTATCTAGGTCTTTGGTGATATGGAGGAGAAGCTCATTTGGGAGACTAAGAAGAGGCATGTTGGTGATCATCTCTGAGATGGGCCACGGGACTTCAGCTGGATGTTGTTTCTCTCGCCAAGGCCAAAAACCTAACCCTATTTAGTTATGTTATGGAGGCTTCTTAAATACATGTAGGTAATAACTGCATGTATAACGATGTTTCTTGAAGCCACGGGTCGAATTTGGGGGTGTATATAGGTAGTTTTAACACCTCTAGAAGGTTAAGTAAGGCATCTAAATGTACTTGTATCTACACTATATATACCCATACGTTCCAACACCAGTTTGCTCTCATTAGAATTCCTAGCACCCTAATTAACTCGTGTTAACAACGGTGCATAGGCTTCTTATATCTAGAGTGATACATCAATCACCTCACCCCAATAACCCTAAGAGTGACTTAAAGTTTAAAGTTTAATCAACCTATCCTTAATACCCATACTATTCACTACACGCAATAATGCTACAACATCTCTCATGTAGATGTTGTTCCAGCTGACGTATAGCACCAGTTATCTCTCCCCCATATAAACCCACTACGTCTCGCCAGCCAAATGATGGATTCAACACGAAGCGGCTTACGGAGCCAACAGTACCAATCTCGATATTTAGGTACTGCATCTGCTGCAACTTTATCCAATAACACCTCTGCCATTCCAAGATCTTCAGGATGTATGCCTACCCTAAGAGCTATAGCTGTCTTACAGGGACGAAATCGGAGGGTCGTGACTGTAGCTCTCTGATCGAGGAGAATTTTTAACATGTATTCTTGGTAATCCTTGCTAAGGGGCTCTAAAGACAACATGTGCGTTTCATGGGGAGGATCCTCGGGGTGCGCGAGAGGTCCTATATTCGTATTAGGAACTTCATTGAATGACAAGAGAGGTCCTTTATCGAGGATTAGTCGTATCATGTCTTCGTTTCCATTTGCTACGGCAAACGAAAGTGCTATTACGCAATAATTGTTGCTGCACGCGAACTTGAGGAGTTTTGGAGTCAGGATGATGGAGAGATGTCGGTTGGTCCGGACAAGGGAGTAGATGTCATTTATGCCTAGATCATCACTGATACGGAGGAGAAGCTCGTTTGGGAGGTTGAGAAGGTAGCTGAGGGTTGCCATATTGATGATGGGCTCGGGTAGGTGTTTGGCTTCAAAGTGGAGAAGTCACATGTATGTACATACTTATATTACTAATATAAGTATCCCTAACCCTAGACTCTATACATGTTAGATATATCCGTAAAATTATTTTGAGGAATTTCTACGCTGATATCGCATAACCTTGTCATAACCTTAAGTAGCTCACCCCAACCGTTAATGAGAGAACTGGCGTGCCTACACTTTTTCTCAATAACCGTCTTGTTGAGAGTAGACACTCAGAGTCTATGGCCATCAAGAGCTGTCCAAAAGTGTCAGTTTATCGTGAAGCTCTTTCCCTTTCCTCAAGGAGATACGTATATATTTCACTACGGCTTCCTTCTTGACTTGGGCGAGGCAACTAGATTGGTTAACCCTCCAGCCAAACCTTGCTAGAAATATATAATCTCTTATCCAAGAGCAGTCTTATCATACCCTCGTTCCTAAATAATACAACAATATAGAGTGCTATTACACAATATTTCCTACCGCATACAAACTTGTGTAGTCATGGGGTTAAGACAACAGAGAGACGTCAGTTGGTTAGGACGAGGGGATAGGTGCTATCGTTGTCTAAGTATTCGGGGACATGCAGCAGAATTTCGTTCGGGGGACTGATTAGTGAAACCCTGAGAAAGACATGTCGACGGTGACTTTGAGACTAATCACTACAATAAGCGTGCGGGGAAGCTGTAGATGCTGCCAAGGTAACTGGCCCTAACCCTATATCTCATAACTAATCATTCAGTAATATCTTTATTCCTATAATTATTATTAGTAGATTATGAAAATCATTGTAATCATAGCCCTTGAAATTCTATCCTAGTAATTACCCATTTAGGTCACCCGTAACGAGCATTAATAGTAACTCCCCCCCCCGCCCCTCCGGCCAGGTAACCGGGTATTCTCGCGTCGGTTCTTGTAGATTATGCTAACCCAAAGCATTTCTAGTATGAATCTTTATATTAACTCCGTTCTCCACGAACAGCTGAACCGTGGAATCATCTCCGTGCTGGATTGAGGTATGAACCGGCATCGGGGCCGAAAGAACCAATTGATGCATTTTTTTCAAGTAGAGAATTGATCACTTTTGGGTTCTTGGATCTCATAGCTCTGTGAGTGGATGTTTTGTAATAGTGCTTATTGATGATTATGAGTTCAACACTTTTGCTAGAAGATGTTTCACTGCTATCTCGTTTTGGGGTGTTTTTTGTTTTTTTGTAAGGCCTAATATATTAAGTTCCACTGGCCTCTAGTTCTGCAGAATTCAAGTTTATAGAGTGACACATCTATGAATATTGTGCATTGAATGGACTAGACATAAAGGGTTCCTTTTCCTTTTTTCAGGAGTAATCTTCATAATTCTTCGTTCCGTGTGCCGAGAGAGCCCTGTTAGGGACCACCCCATGCGAACCCGAGGAGTTCCCAGGTTAAGTGACCAGAGATATCTGTTTATCCGGAGAAGGTATAGACGACATCATCACCCAGGGATTATAGTAACCCGGAGAAGTTAAGCGAAGACTTTGAAGTATGCAAGAAATCTGTTAGGTATTAAAGTTACGTTTAGGAGAAACCGACCCCCTATTATATTTATATTTTAACTCTACGGCATGGTATCCGTATTACCACAACCATAACAACTCTAGTCTCCTTTTCGTTCTTCTTCCAATGCCTGTTACTTCCCCCACACACATCATACTATGGCCCCTAGGTCAAGACTGTATATCTATCTCCGAAAGAATTTCATTACATCCCCCCCCCCTTAGTTTTCTACTAAAATAATATAACGCACACTACTCTATAATAGGAAAACCCCTAGAATACCAAATTTTAGAGTTGACGGGCTTCTTCAGCTATGTCTCAATACGACAGGGATCATTACATCTATTAACTCAATGCACCAGTAATACCCGGGGGAGTACACTGTACACCCAATCATACGGAACCATCCCCCTCCCTCCCCTTATAGACGAGGTATGGGGATGGAGGATCTTCAACTAATTTCGGTTCGTAAAGAGAAAAAGAAAAAATAGACAGCAAATAGACCCTCACCTTTATTACCCGCACTTCTAAGCGTTTCTATACATACACAATACCCCGAGCCTCCTCCGTCATAGACTCCCTATATATCCCCCCCTGTACTATACCTATTCTATAACACAGGTAAACTGCAACATAATTGTTGAGAAACATTTCCTAAATAGGGGTTGGCTAGCGTGAGACATCGAGCCGTCTCCGAAAGCCGAGACTATGGCCCGTGGGTACACACCCGTATCTTAGGCATACATGTATATATAGGGGCAGCTCTCTAGCAACACCACCACCGCCCCCCTTCCGAGAGTTTATAATTCAATGAAACAATGATTTGGAATATATAACCTACCCCCACCACTCCTTTAATTTATACATCTCTCTCTCTATATATATATATACTACATATATATAATTACCCTCTTTTAGCAACAACCACAGATCACTTTCGAGTGAGAACATATGATCTAACGAACATCTCGGAAATTAAAAGGTATATATAACCATACTATGAAAAAATATATTCTTAAAAATAGAATTGGGGTTTTTAAAAAGGGAACATCTTTTGTAATCATTCTATGGGGGAATTAGGTACAACAACACTCTCATTAAAACCCAACTTTTTCAACACATACAACTCCGTCAAGGATCATACAACAAGGGATTAAATTACTTTGTTTAAAAAAAAAAAAAAAGTTATATATATATACACCACAAAGATCAACACACCTCCTTTGTCCTTATCAACAACTACAACTACAACGCTACACACCTAGTAGCAAAAAATCAACTCCTACATTCACGGTCTTTTAAACATAAACTCATTCACCATGCGTTTCTCTATTCTCACAGCCCTTACCACTCTTCTGACGGTTATCTCCGCTGCCCCGACAAGCATTAGCGGAGGTGATTCAACCAATTCACTTGGTTCTCTAGAGCGCCGAGCGTAAGTACTCTCATCAACATATATCCACTATCTCCACTAACATAACTAGACAAACCGGTCGTGGAACTTATTTCTATCAACAAGGGACTACTGGATCCTGCGGCCTTGTGGCCTCCGTAAGTTCCCCCCCTCCATAAATTTCTCATTGGGTTATCTTGCAGTACTAACTACATACAGGACAGTGACATGGTTGCAGCGCTTGGTACTCCATGGCGTAATGTTGGTCCAGTTAATTGTGGACGCAGAATTTGGGTCGAAGCTCTGGATGGGCCTGGGGTTGGTAGCCGTATTGAAGTAACAGTTCAAGACAGTTGTCCTGGCTGTGATCCTGGCTCTGTTGGTAAGTTTTACTAATCATCTCCCTACAAATGTTACTTTTTACTAATAAAGAGGAAAATAGACTTTAGTGTCGGTGCCTTTGAAAAGCTTTCAAATTACAATTTGGGTGTTGGTGTAGTCCATGTTCGCTGGTATGTTCATATATTCTCTACCCCTACTTTTCTTTTTGGTTTATTATCCTGAAGATCTGCTGTAAATGTCACTATATACTAAAACGCACATCTTTATTTAGGGATTTCATTTAAAACATTATCAACCCTTCAGGAATTGAGACACTAATTACCCATGAAATTATTATCTTGTACTTTTTATGCTCCTTGTTACGTATACGTTAAATATTAATACCAAATATTCTTAAGATTGGGCGGTAGCATTTTCGATGGTGTATCATATATTAATTAGGTCTCAGGTTTCGACCCTATCATTTGATGTTAGGGCGACTGAGTAGAATTCTCTTACCGTTCAACTTGCCTTTTAATTGTTATTCCTATCATAGCAATTAAAATAACCGTAGAAACTATTGAGAAATTAAGGTTAATCACATTCCTACATCTGCAGGCATTCCAAAATCATTTCCAACAAGCCCAGCACGTGACGTAGCAAGTCAGAAACTAGTAAGCAATGCATTATGTGTTTTTGAAATACGCCAAGCCTGTTTCTCTAGCACATTCTGAAGCATAGTAATGTTTTCCAATATAGCCCCCAAAAAACAAGTAGAATGAAAGAAAAAAATAAACAGCTTTTATTTTAAGTTATCCTCACAGAGGTATATTTAGCGCTTCCATCCCATGCTATAGAGCATCAAAGTAAACAATTCTTAAAAAATCGTGCCCGTTCCCCGAACCAAGCGCTTAAAACTGCGCAACAATATCTGCCACCAACCTTGCCAACTCTTCGGCCTCCCCTCTTTCAGCAGCCTCTGAGTAAACCCTAACGGCATCTTCCGTCCCAGAGGCTCTCGCAAAACTTCTCCCTTGCTTGTACTTCCCGACCAAGGAATCAATCTTTTCCTGGACTCCCATCGGCTCTAACAGTCTCCTCTCAGCATCAGTGGTCTTGAACACAGTTCTATCCTTTACCTCAACTCGGACGAGTCTGTTCGGGAGATCAGTATATGTGCTGTCCCACTCCTTAGGACCCCATCCCTTATGAGCGAGAATGACCTCCACGAGTAGGAGATCAGAAAGTGCATCCCCAACGGTCTCATTGATCAAGTCGATGAGAGCATGGAGATTCTCGAGAGCGGTTGCTTGTGCAGGGGACTCTGGGGAGTGACTGGCAATGGTGCTGTGTGCCGAGAGGGAGAATGTGACGGTACCATGACCGTTTGCTTCAAAGTAGACACCACAGTCGAATTTAGTCGCGGCGTGGTGGAGGTGCTTGACTCCGGTTGGAGTACAGATGACCGGAAGTCCAAGAGTCTTGGTGATGTAGGCTGTCGAAGACCCATTGGCGTATGCGGTTTGGACCACACCGATTTTAAGTTCGGTCAACCCGGCAGCTTTGACAAGGTCTGCAATGAAGGATGCAGCAAGGGTGGCAATCTTGTCTCCATCAAGTAGGCGAAAGGTACCATCAGAATCACTGAAATAGTAGACAATTCTGTCGGCGTCACCATCGAGTGAAGCGCAGCGGTTGAGTGGTGACACCTGGGAGGCAGGTGGAAGACGCTGCTGAGTCTTGACGAAGTCGGCACCACACTAAACCACCGAGTTTTAATGATTATTCAAATCTAATTTTTTATAGATAAACAAACCTGAGAGTTCAGCTTCGAAGGCACATCAATAGCATCATTAATGATCTTAACATCGAAAGTATCCTTCCCAATTGCCTCGGCGAGAGCTTTCAACTTGGGCGCTCCAACACCATTCGCACAATCCACTGTTACTTGTCCTTGCTTGGGCTTTCCCTGCATGAGTTTTTGGTAGGCTGCTCCAATCTTTTGGTAGTAGCCTTCTTCGGTGGGTTCCCCATAAGGTTTAGTATCGGGCAGACTTTGAGTGTTGATACAACGAACGAGGTAATGTAACTGCGGGGTCGTCAAAAGACCATAATCTGTGAACTTGGCTCCGACAGCGTTAAGTGCATCTGTAAGAGCGGCTACGAGAACGGGGCCGGATTCGCGGGTATCTTTGGCAAAGATAACGTTGGCTTTGATAGAGGTGTTGATCTTTAGCTCGGAAATAAGAGCTTCGTACTTGGCCAAAAGGTCCTCGTCACTTGAAGCATTGGCCAAGGTTGCGGCATGTACTTCCCATCTTTCATCAAGCATTTCTCCCTAGATGAAGTCAGTCAGATATCTAGTACTAGATTATAAGAGAGATAGGACGAACCATAGGGTCAACGAGCTTTACGCCGTTATCCTCAGGGATATTGTGAGAGGCAGTAATCATTAGACCAATAGTTCTGCCACCCTGCCTTTGTGAACGAAGTGCAGCTAGGAGACCAACACGGAAGACAACTGAGTCGAGAAGGAATCTGTATTTTCCACAAAATTTAGCAGCTAGAGCTACATAGACTTGAGGTTCGGGGGATTTTAAGCATACGCCTTCATACGGAACTATCAAAGAAGAACCCAGAATTAGTATCAGATAACCCCACAAAAATAAATAAATATGTATATATGTTGAAAGAAAGGTAACATACGCCAGCAGTGCCATAAGAAAACACTCTATCGGGCTTTGGGTGCTTCTTTGAAGCTTCGATAATTGCTGATGCCATAGTGAAAATGATGAAATTGCTCAGTGACTAATGGTAGCAGGTGTGTGGAACGATAGCCAAATACACTGTAATGGCGGATGAGGTTCCTTTGATGGTGATAATGATGATAATGGGTCTGAAAGGATACAATTGCAAGTAATATAGGTGTGAGAGGGGGGGGGAAGATATTTTCAAGGCTCTGGTGTCTCTTGTAAGGCTGAGACGTCCAAGTCTAACCATTTATGGAGTGCGGAGAAATTCGAGGGTGGGGGGACACGAACTGAGCCCCGCCCTACTTCAGACGTCCTGTAAGATGCTGTCACTAAAGGGAAAAGAAAAACAGAGCGGCCCCCACCAACACCGGTCCTACCCGATATCCCTGGGACTCTCAGGGGCAGCAACCCCTCTCCCCTTCTATCGCCCTTATCACAACCTTCATAACTACTCATTTCTCTTCTAAGCTCGCCCATCCTGCTTCCCCTCCCAACAAACGTCTTTCAGCTCACATTTTGCGGAATCTAGAGCCTTGCAGATGCGACTTCCACGAACACGTCGACACCACGCGCGTCTAGGTGAGCTTTGGAACATACGCACATCAGCCACTATCAACTACTCTACTCGAGTGCATACCAACCGACGAGCCATCTTCAATTGCTGTAGGTAGCCCCTTTATCCTCCAGCCCGCGTCATATCACATCTCCCACGAAAATCTTACCTACTATATGATGATGAAGCTGGGGCCAGGAGAGGATGAGGTCTTCGCGTCGCTTGTCCAGTGCTCAAAACATACCAGCTTGTTTAAAACAAACCCGCCTTTCGAGGAGTTTAATATTACATCTGAAATTTTCCCGAAACATTCCTACGCCTGATTTAGCAAAGATCTAATCTAAGATGTTTGAGTACTGAGAGCTAATGTATTTTCACGGTGCTATAACAGAGCGAAACAATGGAATCGTGGTAGCCACATGATTTCCCACTCAGTGACACACAACGTGATAGCAAGTCAGGTGGGATCTTCTGGAAGATCGGGTCTGATGCCGATGCTATGCGACCATAACACGGAGATCTCCGCCAACAATAATTCTACCAACCCTAAATTCGGCCTAGCCGCCACGGACACCCAAGATTCCCGTTAACTAAGAAGAGCCAGGGTTCTTAAGTATGACGAAACCTATAATAGAAAATCTCTTCTGAGCCCACCCCTAAACCAAATAATCCGGCTACCGGGCGGCACTATACAATTGCTCTATTAAGGCCAACCATCTAACCTAGAGTTGTAAGGGAGACTCGTGGCTACCGGTCCAGGGTAAGCAAAGCAGAAGGACCGGAGTCCCTTTTGGCCTAAGGGTAAACCTTTCTAATATGTGTGAGATTGGAAGTATAATTACGATAGTATTCGGACAAGTTGGCCTACTTAAGTTTTGGGAAGACCATAAGCTCTAATGTTTAATTTTATATAGTAGCTAGAAAGAGCGAGCTGGTGCGTTTACGACGACTACGCTCTCGGTGGGATTATTCATTTTTCTTCCTATATTGGGAGCTGTTATAACTTTTGGATTTATCATGTTCGCTGGCCATCAAACCGAAACCCCTCCTCTTTTGGGCTTAGAAGAAATATGTATAACTACAATACTATAATAAATCTCCCTAAAATCGTTTCTATAGTAGCATGAATTTTTAAAATTATTACGTATTGAGAAATGAAATTACTAAACTTATAATTCTAATACTCCTCAAACTCTTAGGTATAGGAAATCTTTGAGAACCAAAAATACAATTATATGAATCTGCTGTATAGTTTAGAGATCTAGAAGGCTATACACAGCTGTTAGTCATAGATAATCACTCGCGATATAGCTTGTACGCTATAGACGATAAATTATTGTTGAGAAAAAGATCCTAAACCTTCTAAGGCAAATTTAGGCGAAGTAGAAGTAATATGGTTAATAAAGATAACTGACTGGGATTCTGATCAACCCTAATGAGGACTTAAATATAAAACTCATAAATCCCAGTTTAATATGTCCTTAAACTTTAATATATATCAGTAGCGCTTATTACATGTAGTGGCTATAGAGACACGTGTAGTATCAATGAAACCTTGAATTTTACTCAGGTACCCATCGAGTCATAATATCAAGAATTATTTTGATAATAGCTCTAGCTAGGTCTAACGGGATTTTCTATAGGACAGTAAATATTAAAAATACAGCCTAGAATATAGGGCTTAATGGTTTAAAATGTGGTTAAGATATCTCTAGTATTTGCAGTTCATAAAAGAGCAGGCTACATATTTTTGGGAGAAAAACGGTATGGTTCATAGAATATCACTCGTCATTTTCGGCTGACGCCTGTTGAGATATGGCTACCTAATAAGGTATAGCGTTGATGGTTCAACCAGTACAATTGTCTCCGAGGAGACTCGGTGGACAAAGCCTATTAGGTGGCTCTTGGGGTTCACTTGCTGTCTTTCCTAGGCTTTAGGGTATCGCGGGGTCTACGTGATTACCAGTATATATAGAGGAGTAGAAAGCCTTTGCTAGGCTTTCTCTTCTAGTCCGTTAAGATACTGACTTTGATTGATTAATCTACTTTTGATTATCGCCAGAGCTGAACAACGCCTGAGAATTATACCTTTCTCGTTTAGTGCATCATTTCTGTAGGCTGTAGGCTCGTGCCTAGAGACCTAGATAAACAGAATGTGACCCTCTGGGGCTATAGGCTGAGGTACCTCGAGATTACCCCCTGGCCTCACCTTGGTGTAGCTCAAGACAGATAGTAATAGATTAGTATATATATATTACAGACCCCAACAGTAACAACAAAACAGGTCACCCTGGCAATCGCTATAAAACCACAATCTTATAAGCCAAAGGTCTAAAATGCCGAGGCGTCTCGAGGCCACCTTTCTACCTAGCCTCAAACGGCCTGGTGTACCATACTGACTGCCTTATGATACTCTGATTCTAATGATCTTATTTGCCTTTGGAACCAAGAAACGTATAGAGGGTTAATTTTAGACTAGGAAAGAATCAGGACGAGATATAAGAATGAAAATATAAATGGAGCACTCATATGATCATAATACTCCATATAAATCCTCCAAGAAAGTGAATAAAAATATTGAGAATTCGTTACATAATAGCCCCCCAACTTGTGATGAAAATAAAATCCCAAAAAATAAAGAAGTAATCTATTCCACGAATCCCCTAGGATTACATCATATGTCTGATACATGTATTCTGCCCTAGCCTTATTTCCTGCTATATCAATTTATATATTGACTTCCCTATGTACCTTAAGTTGTATAGATTAAGGTATGCTACTATTATTACCTCCATATACGTCGGTAGCTAGTCACTCAGCTAGTAGCTTAACTACTGTCTTGTCTCCCACTAGTTTTGCATAAGATAGCGGGGTCGTGCCACCTTTATCTTTCGAGTCCGCATCGACGTCTTCTCGGTCGGCCAGGAAACGGACCACCGCTTCATGCGCATCCACCGCTTCATGCGCATCCATATCTGCATACGACAGTGGGGTTATACCACCTTTATCTTTCGAGTCCACATCGACGTCTTCTCGGTCGGCCAGGAAACGGACTACCGCTTCATGCCCCCCCCAGGCTGCATACGACAGTGGGGTCCTGCCATATTCATCTTTCGAGTCCGCATCGACGTCTTCTCGGTCGGCCAGGAAACGGACTACCGCTTCATGCCCCCTCCTAGCTGCATACGACAGTGGGGTCCTGCCATATTCATCTTTCGAGTCCGCATCGACGTCTTCTCGGTCGGCCAGGAAACGGACTACCGCCTCATGCCCCCCCCGGGCTACATACGACAGCGGGGTCATGCCACCTTTATCTTTCGAGTCCACATCGACGTCTTCTCGGTCGGCCAGGAAACGGACTACCGCTTCATGCCCCCCCCAGGCTGCATACAATAGTGGGGTCCTGCCATATTTATCTTTCGAGTCCGCATCGACGTCTTCTCGGTCGGCCAGGAAACGGACTACCGCCTCATACCCATACTGAGCTGCAAGTGATAGTGGAGTCCTGCCATATTCATGTTTCGAGTCCGCATCGACGTCTTCTCGGTCGGCCAGGAAACGGACTACCGCCTCATGCCCCCTCCAGGCTGCATACGACAGCGGGGTCCTGCCATATTCATCTTTCGAGTCCACATCGACGTCTTCTCGGTCGGCCAGGAAACGGACTACCGCCTCATACCCATACTGAGCTGCAAGTGATAGTGGAGTCCTGACATGGTCATCCATTGAGTTTGGGTCTAAACCCCTCTCTTCGAGTAACAATTGGGTTAAACGAAGCAAGCCTAGTCGGGCAGAAACATGTAAAAAAAACCCCTCGGGGTGCTTCTCTTTCCATACAGAATGCCAATTTTCGCATGCTATAGTTCGTGCTAGCGCATTGAATAAACCTGTGGATTGAAGAATATTCATCGCCCTCACATAAAGATCTTCTGGTTCATTTGCAGCTCGTATATGCAAATGCCAATTGGAGGCAGCATAATCCCAGAGGCATTTTTCTTCGGTAGGAGGGTAATCTTGATATCCATTAAGTCTTTGTTGAGTGCCTTTGATTATATCCTCACTAGGGGTCCCAAAGGAAAAATAGTTGAGACAGGTTTTTGCGATGCTGAAGTGTACCTTGTCTAAGGTGATATTGTTGGAAAGGAGATATGCTTGTACTGTATAATGGACGAAGCGAGCTGTCCCAGTCTCTTGCTCTATAGTGATCAGGCCCCCACAGAGGTCTACCATCGTTTTTGCATCCAAAAAACCTTCTTCATCCACTTCGGTATCTTCATCTTCTATAGATATAGCTACCTGTAGTTCATGGAAGTGCAATGGTCGTGTTACTCCACTAATCCATCTTAAGATGTTGAGTGTGGATTCACGCGTTTCTTGTTGTTCACCTATCGCGGCCATAATCGATCCGTAGATGCACTTAAGGTCTGAAGTAAGGTTTTTCGCAGCTTTTCGCTTATCTTTTTGCGACCCGTGTCGCAGAATATGATCGATTTGAAATGTTGCAAGCAAGAATCTATTCCATTAGTAATTACTTAGGTAAAAAGACTTCTACATTTAACTTACATTCCTTCTGCTTTCAGAATGATTTGGTTGATGATTGTAGTCGCCAAATCTGTGTTGATTGTAACCCCAGTGGATATCTTGTGGTCAATCCTCCTCCTTACATAGGACCCAATATCATCACTATGAGCATGGATCTTTGCAATTTTTGCCTCCTTAAAAGCGGCTTGGATATCTAATGGATGTGGTCGGCTTGTTGCAAGGATTTTGAAGGGTGCCTGCGAAAGTTCTTTTAGACAGGAGAATAGACCTTCCCGCTGCGCTTTCTCGTCACACTCGTCAAGAGCGTCAAAAACGAGGTAGACTGTACTGAAATCTTTCGAGATTAACCGGATTGCTGAGGTTAACTCGGCTAATAAGGGACGTTTCTGATCTTTGCGAAATTTCTCGTAGAGAGAGTCTACATTGGAGTCGAGATTCGATTTTCGATACGCTAGTTGTTGGAGAATAGAGGCAAACATCAACTCTGGTGTCTGACTAGTTGTAGGCAATAACCACATCAGAATCTGAGAAGCGTGATTCTAAATGGTCTAGGATATTTGATCTAGAAGGAAAAGTAAGATCTTCTATTTTATTAAAATATTTAATTAGGTCTTATTACGTACGTCATATAGGTTTTTCCTGCCCCAGCTATCACCCACAATTATTAGTTACTTGAAATATAGCTACCATAAATTGATAATTTTTAGGGCAAGAAGTATAAAGCACAAAATCTAGGGCCTACATACGAGTGCCTTGGCACCATAGCGTTGCAGGAGCCGGTTGATCCAGCCAAGCAGTGAACTCAGGGCTTTCAAAAAACCATTTCCCAGTGTCTTCACACCGATTCCGTTGGATCTCATTGTGTCTTGCTCTGAAATCAATCGATGATAACCAGCTCAGTACCTCATGACGGCGATCATCTTCCACATAAATGAAAAGGGTCAGTACCATGCCCAAAAATAAAGACTTAACTGGGTGATTTCGACACTTGATAAAGTCGGGAATGTTTACCTTTACGCCTTTTCTCCTCGCTAGCCTGCGCTTGTATTTGACAGTCGTCGATCTTCTTCAGCCCTGACAAAAGCTCTGCCTTTGAGCCCTGAATCTCCTGAATCGTCTCATTTTTACTCTCCAAAACGTGCCGAGTAATTTCGTTATTACCCGCGAGTAGCTGCTGAAGAGACTCCCTTTGAGGAATACAATATTTAGCTCTAATCACCAAAGGGGTGATAGGAGAATTACATACATCCCATCAAGCGACAAAGCCAACTGAAAGCCAGATTTATGCCGTTCAAGCCTATTCAAGAGCTCGATTATATCCTCCTTCCTATACTTCCACTTCATCCTCTTCACCGCATTTGCCCAAGTTTCTCCAGGTTCCGTCGACGATTTAGTAAGAATCTTATCCACCGACTTGAGAGTCTCCTCACAGTCGATTAAGAGAGTCTGCGTGAATGTGATTCTGTGGGTTTATTTGGATCCATGAGCGCGTTAATTTGACGTTTCAGTGATCCGAGAATCCCGCAAAGTCTATCGGTTTCATCCACGAGGGTTTTTATTTCCTGTGGCAGTCTTTGATCGACCTGTAGAGACGCATGCCTTTCGAGGCAACTTCATCGGCTAGGGCAATTATCCCGACGATGGACCCAGCGATACCGAGTGCCTCCGCCATGTTGATGTCCGAGGTTTAAGGTTAATAGGCTCCGAGAAAGTTCTGTCCTGTGGGCTTGAATACTAAGTAGCTGGTAGTCGCAAACAGGGGTGGTATATTGAGAACGGTTGTAGGTAATTATTAGAGAGCTAGGACTAGAGAGGGGTAACTATGTAATCACGTGCAAGACACCAGTTAGGAACCGAATCTATTATTGGGTAAACATCAGACACTACATGTATTTTACGCCCCCGCCTATAAACACAATAGCCAGCTATATAAGTCAAAACAAATATTGTCCATAACAAATATGGTTCTGTTTAACCGGAATTCTTGGCACTAAGTGTTAGATATAACTTCCTAATAGGGATACAATGGGAAAGAAAAACTCATAGAAAAAAATAGCTATGGTCGAAGCTACATATATACTTAAGTAGTTCGACAGATTTTCTGCCTTTACCTTCAACACCAAGCATAATAGTTAAGTTGAACACTACTCGCTGGCTATTAGTTGTGAAATTCATAGAAATTCACGGAAACTTTATGGGTGTTTCATTTGTAGTAAGAATAGTTTTTTATTCAATAAAACTTTATACAATAAGCTGCTTCTTACATTGACCCCGCCCCAACTCTCTCCCCTTAATTTCCGATCTTTCCAACACCAGCATTAGCATTAACATTAGCAACAACAACTGAGGCAGAAGTAGCAGCCTGAATATTCTTGCCAGCGAAATTCGCCAAGAACCCAGTAGTAGTGTAGCTCGAGAATGTTCCACTGCTAGAAACGCTGTTGACGACGCAACTACGGCCGAGGTACGTCGAGCAGGTTGAAGTGTATGAGCTTGAAGGAACATTGAAGATTTGACCGCCAGCAGAGGATGATGCAGATGTGATGGGAGTAGTGACACTAGCAAAGACATTTCCTTCCATGAGGACGTTACCACCAGTTGCGACATCGAATGCGTGACCACCTGAAGGAGAGAGTTAGCTTATTGTAATTTTAGACTTTTTCGGTTCTTTTACTTACCAATATAGGCGAAGTAGTTGTTGACTGCGTGAAGAACGATGTTGGCAGTGCTGGCACCTCCGACCTTCAAAACACATTAGCATAACGAGCCGAGTGATATATTATGATTAAGTGTTCCTACCTTGGGGGCACGACCGGAGCAGTCATGGATGGAGTTTCCGACAAGAGTGATAAGATCGCTTGATCCGAGGAACAACATAGTCCAGTAGTGATCTCCATTGCAAGAGGCTGACCAACTGGTAACACCATTGAATTCGTTGTTGGAAATAGTGACACGCCCAGCTTGGCTGTAACCGGTGACAATCATTTGACGGCCAATGAGAGAGATCTAGAGGGCGTTAGTTCATCAATCGGAGCCTATACAGGTAAAGTGATACTTACTTTACAATGATCAATCCAGACAAGATCAGAGCCGGCGAGGATGATGGCATCACCTCCCCAGATGTATTGAGGGTTCAATTGCTAGGAAATCTTGGTCAATTCATATCCAATTATTATGAGCAGCGGAGTTTAGGCATACAGTGATGTGGATGTTCTGGATGATGACATTTGAAGCACCATTGGCGATTCTGAGACCCTTTCCACGGATAACACCGGAAGTTCCAACACCGACGATAGACCTGTATTAAAATATCTAGTAAGTGATTGGTCGATAAGAAGGGTATCTTGCTAGGAGAATATACTTGTTGCTCTTGACATCAATGTATCCGGTACTGGCAACATCGTAGGTAACAGAAACAGTAGGGTATCCTCCGCTAGTGCACCAGTTTGCACCGTTGATAGCATCCTGTCCACCAGCATTGGGGCAGGTGTTTGAGGAAGGACGGCAGCCTAATGGAACCTACTTAGAGTTGCTTTGGTGAAACGTTTAGCATGGATTAACATACCGCTTTCTGTTACAGTTCCTTCAGATCCAATGAAATTGAACTCTCTGTTCAGCATAATAACACGAGCAGAAGAATCGGTGAGGTAGCTCTTGAGTTCGGCGATAGTGGTGGGGTACACGGGGGTAGCCGTTCCACCACCAGTAGTGCCCTTTGCAAAACCGGTGGCGCTACCCACGACCTGGGCAAGTGCCACAGCGGGGAGAAGAGCTAAGACAAGAAGCTGAAGCATTGTGACGAGTTGGATACCAATTGAGTAGTTTTTGGACTCGAGGGACAGGCTTTTTGGGCTGATGGATCGGAAGAATTGTGGGAATAGACTTTTATTTATACTTGGAGTTTCGGTGCCTCATATTCCGGCGAGGCTATATAATTATTTATTATCACAGGCCTATACTACTCGAGCCGTTAGAGATATTCGCGATTAATGATGCCGAAGAATTCGTGACTTGGTTGATTGACAGGGCCAAATCGTCTTCTAGGGTTCCTACATACGTCACGCTTTCGGTTAATAATCGCTTCCTGGAAATGGGTTTTGGGTACAGATCCCCGGGTACCGCCCCGATATCCCTTTTAACAGGATGAACACAAATCTTTGACTGTAGCCTTACCAGTACATAAAGCCCCTGTGTTTTCCCTTCGTCCGCTAGGAGCACTAAAGACCCCGCTGAAACTATACTTACCCCACAAATCTTTTGAGTCCCCCTTAGCTATATGCACAGACCAAGGGGTAAAAACTACATGTATTCAGCCTGGTGGTTCTCCTAACGTTTTTGTCGAAAACATAACTGATTTGGCGGATTTTCCAGATAAAAACACTATAAGGTAAAAGAAAGGTATTAGAATACTACACTATGTACGTTATGAAATTTATTATTATTATTATTATTATTATTATTGGTATCAGAATACCTTGGATTTTTTAGTCACGATAAGCTTTTTTGTGCCTCTTGTACACATTCTATATTCACCTAATAAAGAGACTGCATCTGCAAGTCGTCTGGAAGAACGTTTTTTAAAAATTTCCCCAGATTAATTTACGGTTTCTCGGTTGCTGCTATCCGGCAGAATAACGTTGGGTTTCGGGCTTCTGGATTTAACCCGAAAACGGCACGTAAACTGTCATTGAACCGATTCATTGGGTATCACTCGTTTTTACAGGGACACGCGTACCCTCTCCCCCCCCCCCCCGCACTTAATACCGGTGCAATATATAGTTCCAGGGGGAGGTTTTAAGTTAAAGTAATAGTAGGAGGATTTATTCCCCACACTCCAGCCCTAGTTTGGGGTTATCGAGCTGCCCCATTTGTTATATACACATATATGTCGACGGAGTCTGCCGTAGGATTGAATATTAGCTGTCACCTCGCGGAACTTGCCGTAGGATTGAATATTAGCTGTCACCTTGTGGAACTCTCTAGGGTACATATAGCTCAGGTACAATATTTTTTTACCGAGACAAGCTGAAAACTACTGTTTATAACATTTATGAGCGGCTAGCTGTGGACTGGACCATTTCTACTTCTCGCTCTATTCCGTACCGTGTTCGGGGGGAGTACGTTGTGTCAAGACGTTGGAATAAGGATTTTATCTTGGCCTGTCCTAGAATCCGAGTAGTCTCTTTAGGCATCAGCGTTTGAATATACTTGATATAGCAAGATCTCTTGTTCCTGCTAAGAATTACTCGCATAGCGAATCATCCAGTGATCACGTCTCGGTAAAGTGTAGCCGAAATTACGGGGATCTCGCCGGTCGCATGGCTTACAAGGGTGATGATGTCTGACAGAAACTAAGTGTCCAAGTAAACTTCAGGTCTTGTTGATAGCCAAAGCGCAGAACATTTAGGAGGTTTTCCAAGAGTCTTCTAGCCGAGGCATTGACTAGAGATTTAACCGGGAGCTGTGCCGCTCTGACAATAGATACATACTCGATAATCACCCAGGAGAGAATAGTTCACTGCCCCAGTGTAAAACTAATGTTTGGGCCTTATTTGAAACATATTTAATATTGCAGGTTAGAAGGCGTGAAACATCGTGTCTCGACACTTTTGTAATCGGATAATCGGACCTTCAATCCGTAGGCTAATTTTGGCTAAAACATACTAGGAATTTAGGGTTTCCGCGAGTAATGTATAACATTCTTTTTAGAGCTAGTACTAACGCTACTATCTTGTCCTGTGCCTTCATGAGGTTCTGGATAAGTGGGCTACTGCCCCCTTCATGTTGTGCCCCGTCTTAAGCCTCTCTACTACTTTTATAGGCAGTCTCATTGATCGCCAGTCCTACTTGCTATCATAGAAGTGGTACTGTGCCTAATCCTCTACCTGCATGTAAGTATTACCCTCTTCGGAACTTGCCGCTGCTTCTACAACGACTCATTCTGTCTCTCCTTAGACTTTTCACACGTGGTGATGATAGCTATGGTGATAGGCTCTAGGGAACCAAGTCATCTGCTATTAGAAGTAGCTTAGCATTTGAATAATCAAATTAGGACATTTGTGCAGCTAGAGGTAACAGATCTCTCTTAGCAGTTAACCAAACAGGGAAACGAGAACTAGCTCTAATCACAAGCCTGCTAAATGCAACACCTCAACTACATCTGCAGCTATACCGCTACACCCCCAAAGATGGGAGATGTTATCTTCTAGAAAGCCGTATAACTCCCAATCCCGGGTATTAACCCGCTGAAAAAATCGGTCACAATCAAACATAGGCAGAACCCCGAAGGTGAGGCAGCCCTCGAGCTTTTTCAAAATTCCCTACTCTGCCTAACGAACACTGGGTCCCGGCCACTAAACAGTCTTCTGATCATCTTGAGTAACTGTTAATCTTAGATATAGTTCTTTAGGAAGGTGAGGGGAGAAACTTACTTAATTAGCAGTCTATCTAAATTCGTATCCAAGCCATCTGGGGTCCTCACCTTAGCATCAAGATTCATGAGATATTTCTTTGATCAAGCCCGTGAGTCATTCATCCGAGTTCTCATACGAGTTATCTCTCGTTACTAAAAAGTTTTAGCCTACCTTAGAGGTTCAATCGAGATCTTTTAGGATAAATAAGGCTACTTTTGATATCCTCTATAATTTAACATTCATTGTCTAGCCTTTGCCGAGACGTAAACCAAAGTAGTTTTCAGTAGGAATTCTGGATATACGGCGATCTATGGTTGGTGGCCATGGCGATCCGGACAGCCCGAGGTAGCAGGTACTTATGCCAACGGGTGAGAACACAAAGTTGAAAGTAAATTAATATTTTGTATACCATCCATCCACCTGAATAGCTGCTTCCACCCAGTCAGCAATATGCTGCATCTTGAGGGTTGGTATACAGCTTGTTGATACTGTTGAAAATAATAGTTTTTTGATGGTTGTCAAGTACCTGGTACCTCGGGCTGTCCGGATCACCATGGCCACCAACCATACCAAGTTAGCCTCCCTGCTTAAGGCCGCTATACCATATTGGAGGTTATCAGAGGTATTCACGACCAAATTAGGTGTTATGTAGAGACCTACTTTCTAGCAGGTGCCTATAGACTCTATGTGTATGATCAAACACTACTCCTAGGTCCCTTTTGTTGGAATCTTCATCTACCCTTACATCTTTCCTTACAAGTGGTGTATCTTCATAGTGTTTGGTTAGGGAGAAGCCTCGACCATGGATACCAAGACATTAGTGAATAATAGGTAATGATATAGCAAGGTTGTAAATAAGGTTTAACCGGTAGTCACTATCACAGTAGGAATTGGCACAGAAAATTATAACGAAACCAAATTTCGCCAAGCGACTTGATTTCAACGACTACATATGTATGTACCACACCTATAATGTACAAATTTCTACTAATACATTAAACACAAAAAGAAGAATAAAATTACTAAAAGATGGTGCGCAGCCCCAATAACCCTATCCTCTTAGTTGCCGATCTTTCCGACACCAGCCTTGGAAGTAACACTGGAAGCGACACCAGAGACAGCAGTAACGGCCTGGACGTTCTTTCCTGCGAAGTTGGTAAGGGCCTTGGTGTTGGTGTATGATGCGAAAGTTCCACAGCTGGTAATGCTGTTGGCAACACAGGCACGACCAAGGGTTGCAGTACAGCTAGAGAGGTAAGAGCTTGATGGGACGTTGAAGACCTGGCCTCCAGCGGTGGCGGTAGCAGCGGTGATGGGAGTGGTGACACCCTTGTAGACGTTACCCTCGATAAGGACATTTGCACCAGTACCGATATCGAAGGAGTGACCAAGCATGTTGTAGAAGTAGTTGTTGACGGCGTGGAAGAGGATGTTAGAGGTGGATGATCCTCCGATCTAGATACATTATTAGCAAAGGAGCCTGAGTAGGTTATGAGTGATGAGAGCATACCTTAGGAGCACGGCCAGAGCAATCGTGGACGTAGTTTCCAGCAAAGGTGATAAGATCGCTGGCACCGTAGAAGAGCATAGTCCAGTAGTGGTTGGCGTTGCAGCTAGCAGACCAGCTAGTCTTACCGTCGAACTCGTTGTTGGAGATGGTAACACGACCAGCTTGGTTGTATCCAGTAACAATCATTTGACGACCGATGAGAGAGAATTTGCAGTGATCGATCCAGATCATATCAGTACCGGCGAGGGTGATGGCATCTCCTCCCCAGATGTATTCAGGGTTCAATTCGGTAATGTGAACGTTCTGGATGATGACGTTGGTCTCGCCATTGGCGACTCTGAGACCCTTTCCACGGATAACACCGGCTTTTCCAACACCGACGATAGACCTATATTTGAAAGATCTGGTAAGTGGTTGATCAACAAGAAGGCTTGATAGGGGAATGTACTTGTTGCTCTTGACATCGATGTACCCGGTTCCAGCAACCTCATAGGTAACAGAAACGCTAGGATATCCTCCGCTAGTGCACCAGTTTGCACCGTTGATAGCATCCTGTCCACCAGCATTGGGGCAGGTGTTTGAGGAAGGACGGCATCCGGTCGCAGTGACAACTCCTTCAGATGAGCGGAAGTCGAACTCCTTGTTGAGCATGATAACACGCGCAGAAGAGTCGGTCAAGTAGCTCTTGAGTCTAAATCCTTCTTTAGTATAGACTCTACAAAATTCTCCCAGTGCGAGGGCAACTTACTGCGCAATTGTAGTAGGGTAGACAGGGGTGGCAGTTCCACCGCCAGTAACACCCTTTGCGAAACCAGTCGCCGAACCAACAACCTGGGCGAGTGACGCCGCAGGCAGAAGAGCAAAGAGAAAAAGTTGATGAAGCATTTTAGTAATGTAAATGATTGGACTGTCCCAGACTGTCTCTTTGGAAATGGAATATAAAAGAGTGGAAAAAGAGTAAAGAACTGGGAAAAAGAAGGACTGACTGACTTGCAGAGAGAGTGTGTTGGATGAATAAGATGAAGAAAAAAGAAGCTGTTGGGGCGGATTTACGACTTTACTTATGCATCTTCCCAAACCTCTGTGCTCCATAGTCTATCATTAAAGATACTCTGAACCCACGGTACTAACTTTTCGGTATACCATACTATCCGTGTTGTTTACTTGGTACGTGCCGGCAAAAGGCCCTGAAAGTGGCTAAGGCGAGCCAACAGCTGCCAACACCATGGTTAGTTAGGCTAGTAAGATGTTTTCGGTTAATTAAGACATGGGGTACGTATTGCGACGGAAACCCTGGATTTCCATTCTCCTTAGCCTCTAATTTCCCATGCTTCGAGAAACCTGGTTGGGAATTTCTCCGGTGGAACGATGGGATGTAAGGCTGCGTTTCGGATTTACACCCGAGAGCGCGCGCTTTAATTCATAGGGGATCACTCGTGGGGGTAGATACCGGAGGATTCCGACGCCTAATCTAGGTGCCCCTTAGCAGTGTAAGAGCCGTTCCATCACAACCAAGACTAACTCCCTTTGCTTAGAGAACATCTCTAGAATCTTTGGAAGCATTTCCCAACCTTCTGTATCATTTGAATTGCCAAACCCCAACAACGCTGCTGAGTCTTGCCCATCTCTAGTTCTAGAAACCCCATACTTACCGTCGCTAAACTCGTGTATATTTTCCAACATGGCTTCTTCCTAAGTTCATCCTACACCAATCCTGTGATAGGGCCACGGCTACATGTAGTTATCATTCCATCCCATCTTTGCCATTACCTTCATATCCGTAATACAACTTTTTATTACATATTCACAGCGCACTACCAGTAAGCCGGACTACCAGGAAGCCGGAGTTCTATCCCAACCCCCACTCTCCCTAAACCTTGTTAGCTACTCTAGAGTATTCCCCGGAAACAAGCTTAACTCGGATTAAATCAAAAAACTCGTAGGTGGCGTCACTAAAGTAGGTTGCCTCACTTAGTCAACTGTCAGTGCGTCAAGGATTCGGAAACAACTCCTTAAGCCTCTCTTACTACTGACGGACAATTCTTCCGCCAAGCCCTAATGTATGTAGATACATATACATCCTGTACCGTTTCACCCTACCTAAATACCGCGCGCACCGCGCGCACTCAAGTCCTTTAATGCTATATTGTGTTAGCACTACTCACACCCCCCCCTCTTGATCATTCGACATCACGATAGATAGATACTAAGTAGTATGTATCCACTACATACGCTGGCAACTTAGATGATCGAACCATATTTTAGTTGATTACGGAAGCGTCGCTGTGACACATCACAGACAAGCCCGGAAAAAGATTGATCCTTCATTCTCATTCATTTACTATAGACGGACCTCAATTAACCCTAAACCTTAAAGGACTAATAAATAGGCCGCGAGACTATAATGGTTCTCTCGGACGAACTACTAAATACGGACTTTACACTCATAGTTACTGTTCGGATAGTAATGAGTAGGACAAGGACTTGAAACAGATATACATATTCCTTTTCCCCAAAAAATTTCACGATATTTTCAAAATGTAGCCGACAAAGATGGTTATGACGAGCTCTTTCCATTTGTTTAAAAGCTTATACAGCTTAAAACTAAACTCGCGCTTCACTATGCCGAGCATCAAGTATCAGGCTAATCTCCTACGGAGCAACATATTTACGAGGTAGTAAATAACTGCTAAGCTGGACACCAATAAACAACCAGGGTTAGGTTTACTAAAGAATACGAAGCCCACTGCTCCCCAAAGACTTTCGAGGCAAGAAACCCTTCGAGTAGATATTGTTTATATGTGAGGGGGGGGGGGTCCAACACAATTTGTGAAGAAACGAAGTAGCACTAAAAGTAAGGAACCCGGTGTATTGAGTCCCGGCATAGGACGGAGGGACAACGCCCGACTATAGAACCGTTATATGAGTAGCCAGGCTTTTGGGCCCCCCCGCCCCTCCCCGTTATACCCGCTGACCACTAAAATATATATGAAAGAGTAATAAATTCAATTGCTCGGGTTCTTAATGACCCGGGGACAATAAGAACCCTCCCTTCCAAGGTTATCTCGAGAGGGTCAAAGCATACGCGCCTCGAACTATGTAGATTCCCTGCTAATTCATGTAGGGGGGGATTCAAGCTTATAATACATACATGTAATGTGACATATATGTATATTCGATTACTGAACATTGCCATAATCAGAAAGTGGTAGCAGAGGGTAGGGGTTTAATACATGTACCTCTATATCTACTGCTTATATATGTATATATACTATCAATATGAATTCGTAAGCTTTATTTCAAAAGATGGGTTTATACCCGTATTTGGTAGTTTTTATTTATTCATTTATCTATTCAGACAAATCCTTTTCCTTTCATCCCCGCCGCCCCTCCCCCCCCTTGGAGAAGAATTGCGGGGGGCTGGAAGAGTGGCCGTTCATCTATTTATTTCTTAAGGTATGTATATGAAATCCCTAAGTGCTTACGTATGTATGCAATCCAACAGCCCGTGGTTTAATATATCGTCGGATTTTTTCTTTCTTTCTTATCTTTCTCTTTATGGAGCCCAGACCCGACCACCATCACTCACCACAAATCAATCTCTCTCTCTCTCATTCCCCAGCCCCACTACTATACACACTTCGTCACCGAATACACCCATAGACTTGTTTCAAGAAAAGAAAAACCCAAATCTCGCTCAATACACCGGAATCTTCTCTATGTTTGATTCGGGGATAATCTTATTTCAACCAATCTTCCACCCGTCTCCCGTACTAAAGGTTCCCTACAAAGCAATAATGACTCGGGTTTTTTCTGTGTTTGGGGTTCTCCTTGCGAAGAACGATCATCTCGTATGATTCTCGGGGGAATTCAGAGTTTAGATGTCGGGTTGGGAATTCAGTGGCGGTTCATCATCTGATTAATGCATGGAAAAGTTGAAGAAAGCAGCGAGGAACGAAATAAGATGGGGGGGGGGTATTTTGGATTGGGTTATGTTTGTATTTGCGGATTCAGAAATTCGGGTCTGGATGTGGGAGGGGATGGAAAAGCAGGCCGAGAATGAAGTTGGCGATGGGAGAACTCTATGGTGAATTGGATTTGGAAGAGGAGAAAAGATCTTGACATGAACGGACCGACGGCAGTAATGTGGGTATAGCTCTGTTGCTACCGCTGACCTACGTGGGATTTACAGCTTCATCATTTCATCGATCTCATTCGGGAATAAGTGGAATTCACATTCTAATTCTTCAGTCTCGATAAGCTACTAAGGTAATGATCTAGGTTGAAATACCCCCCAGTGGTTGTTCGACGCTGGAATGGAGAATTTGTACATAATACTCAACAGAGCTCACTATGTATTCTTCCTTGATGATGAGAAATGACTATCATGTTTGACTTGATAACAGACTTCAGTGTGTGAAGTAGGGCAGCCCGGGAGTCAAAAAACTGGATAGACTACAGTCTGTATGCCGTCCTAACAAGTGATCAAAAACAAGCTATGCAATGAAAGTCATATCTATAGGGCCCCACAGTGTCCTAGACATTTTTAAACCCATAGATGACTGAAGATGACTATAGATACATTCTATGAAGCAGTTTAATATTGGACCTAAGTTTATAGATACCCACAGATGTCTATAGATACATACATGTACCTACAGGGCCTATGGTCATCTATGGTCTTGCATATTCCAGGACCGGACTGTGAGGCCCCGTTTGCATCCATTGAAAATATTACAGCCGTGTCCAATGAATTTTCGGAGCCCCCTCCCCTCCTATTGGGAGGACAAAAGAGTTCGTTCGACCACATTGTAGTGAACTACTTCTCTTCAGAGAGTCGAACTACCGTCCCCCTGAGGCAAAGTTATCATCATTTGTATGTAAATTATGTATGAAGACCTTGCTGATAGGTCAAATGACCTATCGATATTATTTGTTGAGAGCTGACTCCTATGTATGGCTGTGTCAAACTAATCCCAGAGCCCTTTATAGCAACAGGGGTTATTTCTTGTACATGATAAATCAACAACCATAAAGGATCTAGCTACAAAAAAAGGTATTGGGTCATGAGTGACAGGACTCCGTCGGGACCACATCACTTGGTAAGGCAAAAGTGATAATTTTCTTGGGCCTTTTTTATATATTTATGTCCCTCATAATCCCTTTAGTCTTCAAATATATTCAATCTCACATTAATACCAGCGTTTTTGGTGCTGAGATTTGTGGGTTTGGCGTTGCTATAGAGGGGAGGGACTCTGGGAATTTGTTGGACACGGCTGTACATAGAAGTAGTCTGAAATCAGCCATTCATTCAGATTCCAGGCGATATCTAGAGATAGCATACTTAAAACCTTGAGTATTGAACTTGAGTGATATCGTGAAACGTATTCTTCCTTATATATCAATATATTTTATCACCAGCCCCAACCAAACCCACTAAAGCTCATACCTACTATAAATATAGACCCCAAGAATTACTCCAAGACATAATCCCCATTACCCGTAGAGTTTAGGTCATTGAATACACGTGACTAGAGTTGGATAACGAAATTATGGTATGTAAAACGATCTAGTTGGAAAAATATCCATCAACCGGGACACGGGAACCCCCGATTACTTACTATGTATCGAGTGATGTCGTGTGAATATCATTGTGGCTATCCGAGAAAGTGCCCAACTCGGCTAGAAAGGCTCCGTTATCTGCCTGTCCTCCTCTTCTATCACATTTATATTGAATTAGGCCGCTCTTGAAGATTGCATGTGTAGAAGTAAGGGTGAGCACGTGAGCATGTGAGCCCCATGAGTCGTAGATGGTCATGAGGAGTCACTCGTTCCCCCCATGCCGATCAGTATCACCACGTGCGTAATTACTAGTACATACACACGTGAAAGAGGGAGCGTTTCTCGTAAAAAAAAAATCAAATCCAGATCTCTCAAGCCTTTAAAGTCACACCTTACAAATTAAAGTAGCTGGCTTTAAACCCCCAGCCAAAAACGAAACCCTACAAAGAAACGAAAAAATCATTCTTGACCACATGACACATCGATCATCCAGCATTTGCAATTTGACAAAAAACGCTTCCTGAACGCAACAAGGGAAATGAAGTTCGAAGAGTCTAAAAGAGAACATCAGAATCCATAAGAGAAAACATGATGTCACCATCTATGGAAGATGCACAGCGCAGAAATATTACTGTAGCACTGTAGCAACACTAAACAGCGCACAGGAAGCCAACTAAAAATGACCGACAGCAGACAGTACTGTGGCGGACTAAGTAAAACAAAACTAGGTAAGGTGATGTAAATAAATACACCATAATCCTAACCTCGAGCGAAAAATTCAACTAAACATAGACAAAAAGTAGCAAGGAACGGCTAAAGTACCGACCATCAGCCCGTATAGAAAAAATATTCATAATAACAAAGAACAAGCACCTGCCTATAGCTACTCCATTCCCAAACATAAGATGAAAGGAGTGTTAAAAGAGATAAATTGCAGGATGAAAAAGACAGCACACCTAAATAAACATAGACATGAACGTACTAAAAGTTGAGGAAAGTATGAACGGAAATGCAAGAACGAAAAACAAAGAGACATATTTAGTTATTTAGTTATTTGCAACGTATCAATGCTGCTCCTGTCCAAACTGCGAGTTGAAGATGATAGGGTTTCGCATCAAGGTTCGGCTAACCGGCGAGGAAGCTACATCACTAGTCAATATCAACCACCAAGAAGTTGAGGAAAGGTGTTACATACGGAATGGAATTCTCGCAAACTCATGGCTAAGTGGGCTTTTGGTGTTCTCTTCCCGTCCACTGCTATCTTTACTACTTGAAGCATCACTCAACTGTCTCCTATGATCAAAAGCCCTTGGTTGTGGCTTGTTGTTACGGATGATCTTGTAGAGCTCATCAAGTACGTCTTTCGAGGGGCTATAACTCGGATATTAACACCACTCAACACAAAGGTAAAAGGGCTGATTATAGGCAGGAAAAACAAACCTATACAGCTGCATTGGCTGCAACTCCCCAGTCGCACCACTGCTACTTCCTTCCCCATCATCAATCTTAACTTGAATCTCACTGTTCTCCCCTCCTACTGGTTTTGTATCTGTCAATACCAAAGCCTTCATCCCTCCTGCTGCACTCGAGCTCCTCCGCTGTTGCTTTGGGCTCGGGGTACGCATTTGATTTCCAGTGGAACCTTCAAGTGCCACCAACGGGCGGGGACGGAAGAGCTGGGGAATCCGCATGGGACGGGGGGCGAACACAAGGGAAGGCTGCGGGCCAGGGGATGACGGTGGCGAAGCCATTGTTCTTGTGGGAGAGCGAGGGGGAGAGTCAAGGTGGATGGTTGGAGGGGGGGCTGTTGCTGTTGTTGGAACTGGAGCGGGAGAAGAGGGTGATGATGTTGATGCCATTGTTCTTAATTATTCTTAGTGGATATTTTTGCGGGGGGTTGATGCGAATGTAAGTGCGGATTGATGTTTTTGCGGGAGGAAATACAGGTACAAAGATCGGAGGAAGAGGAGAGGTTCCGTTAAATGCGTTTCGTGTGTGGTTGAGCTTCGGTGACGAGGTGGGTATGCCGCTGAGGGAGCGAGGCTGAGCTGGCGTTGTCACTGGTTTGAGCTCTGAAGTAAGAGTGAGCTGGCTTAGCTCTAGACGGTTCAATCGAGATGACCCTGGGCACAAAGTGAGGTAAGGCTTGACAACGGCAGCTGCACGACCGTAATGTTGCAGGAGAGAAACGACTGGTAAAAGACTGATGGAAGAAAAAAGCGAGTGGGAGAAGGATGGGGACGGAAGTTGGACCGGACGGGTGGTAATAAATGTCAGCCTGGAGACGAAACGAGGGAATGGAAAGGAGAAGGCACGCGAGTCCCCGGAGCAGATCAGTCACGTGCTGATGCGGTCACACACCACCCAACATACCGAGATGGCGTAACTTACGCCAGTCACAAGCATAACTCACAAAACAGTATCGAGGTGGGAACTTTTCGATAAATTCTGTCTAATCTCCACCACGGATCAATCCTTTCTTTTTTTGTGAGTTTTTTTATCTTTATATTCCCCCTCTTCCCTATGGCTTCCTCTCCCCGGATAAGAACACTCGCATACCCGCCGGCAGGTACCATGTGATAGCTCACCTCTTGCCCCGGAAACTAGAAGAAACCCATGGTCACACTGCAGATCATATTCTAGAAGTTATTGGCTTGTAATTATGATATACTTATTCCATCACCTTTTATGGAAGAGTCCCGCTAGATCCGTTTATAACTACTTAGAGGCTAGTTATTTTATAACCTGATAGCAAGCTAGGGTAACGGCGGGTGATATTCTATGAACACTTACCAGTATGGTGATAAGTGAATGCGACGCCCCATAACCTACACGATTGAATACCTCAAGAACTTTATGCCAACTCCTAGAATTTATGTGTCTAGCCTAGGGCCAGGGGTTAACAGAAATCACGATGGGCCATATGTAGTAAATCATCGCCTAGTATAGTGTATTAGAAGACTTAATAAACTTGTCACCATAGGTACAGTCTAACTGAAGCCTAATTTAAACTAAGTAGACTAGGCGAAGTTCGCCTAATAGTAAGACCTAACCTTTTTAAAGACACATGTACATGTAATTTTGCCTAATACCGGCCGGGTTCCCCAAGAGTCCGAAGCCTATATATAATGCTATAAAGCATCTCTGCCCCGCATCCATCCCCTCATTACAGTTTTGTAGCAACCGAAATATCATAACCCGGGTGTCGGCTCTAGATTATACTTATAATGCGGTTATTAAAACCCCATAATGGTTATCCTTTAACTACAGCGGTTATCCCAAATCTGTAATCAACTCGTAATCCATTGGCTATAATCCGTGGATCAACCCCAGGTTTGGAAGAGGCAGTAAGATCTGCTAGCCTAAATATAACTATTCTATTTCTGCCAGACATCCCCCATACCCTGTCCAAACAGACCTAGATTTTCAGATCTCAACCGGCTGCACAAGGTTTATAGAAGATCTTTAACCCCATATAGCGAATTAATATCTTAATTAGCTGTAGTGCAAGGCTTAGTAAAGGTTGCGGAAGCGCATAGTCTACTAGTGAGCGATTAGATAAGAACCCAGTAGTCCGTAGATTCTAGCACGCGCTGGGAACTGATAAGCAGTCGTGCAGGCTGGAGGTGTAGCACTTCGGAGGGCTCCGAAAGTAGTGACCGGGGGGGCCGGGGCCCTCCCCTCGTAATCAGGCAGTTTTAGAAATAAGCTTTGGGGGTTAAAGAAACCTCAATTTTAGCTTCGACGCACGGGCGGATTTATGATTTCCTCCGTAAAGCTATGTAGAACCGAACCACAGAATTTAAACTTTAGAAGCCTGACAGATAGGCAGGTAGGTAGGCAGTGGCTAGGATTAACTTAATTCCTCGCCTATCAAAGTTTTGCAACCTAGCGTCTACAACGCCCGGAAAGCTAGGGGGCCCTGCATAAATCTGGGGGGGGACGGTCATAAATAATGATTATGAGGAACACAATAATTATCCATGAACCACAGGGGACCTAACTGTTACACGGCTACGTATTCACAAGGTAGAAAAAAAAATGTATACCTAGTTAGTCAAAAAGCAACTAGCTTACTCTAACTATAACTTAAATAAGCTAATTAAACCTATAAAATCTCTAAAGAGACGTTATCGAATAGCCTTACTCCAGGGGGTGTAGAACCTGGTCAGTTAGCCTTCATGAAAAATCACTCGACTCAGCCCTACCGCCTTTTACTTGCACGGAGATTAAGCCCTTTTAGGTGCGGTTTATTATGCTTTATGTAACACCAAAAAAGGTGGGGTGTACAGATTGGGTTACTTTTCCCGGTTCTTACTATATCCCTGCCGTGGGTTTATTCTTTTGGTGTATATTTCACGATACTATTTTCTTTCTTTTTAGAGTAGATAAAGATTTATGGAGTATATGAGCTTAACTGTAGTATATGATGGAGGACTTTAGATAGACGAGAAATAAACAGCAGGTTAAAAAATACAAAGAAAGGATCTAACAAAGTATTGTGGCCTCAGTGCTTGATGTTGAAGCGCAAGATATATTCAAAGGAGGTTAGCTATGTAGAATAAGATTGGGGTTTCGGGAAATGAATGGTAAAGATGTGGAAGGTAGTACTTAATAGATCTGTAGGCATATTGATACTTACAGTCCATCTTAGAAAAACATATAGGGGTTCGGGCCCACGGGACGGAACGGAGGGATGGTTCTAATAGCGTTCTCGTGGTAGCAAATGGGAATACATGTATACCTGAACGTCCAAACGCACCGAGGTGTGTGAGCTAAGAGATTCCTCTAAAGACTTACATGTGTCTACTGTTAAAGCCCAAGCTAGTCTTGAAAGACGTCATCAAATAGACTAAAAGATAGGATAATATGCGCTTATTAGTGTGTTTGCAAGTAGGTCCATTTTTGAATCTTCTGGAACAGTTATTTTGCTTATCTTTTGTATAGTTAGTGTTGGTTTCTAGCTGAGTTTGGTCTTGGTTCTCCCTAGCACATGATTTCCGACGACTTATTAGGGGGGGAGACTATGGATTGAATATTAAAAGCACAAGAATGGGATGCTATAATTAATGGTAATCATAGAATTTACGGGGAAGATTCCAATTTCTACGAAATAGCCGAAATAAAGGATACTCTTTTGGTGGTGGCTCAGATGGCTGTGGGTGGGTAGCGAAAGTGTAAACCCGGGATGGTGGTGTATACTGTGACTCCCGTTATACATTCTAGAATTGGTGGGACAGAGATTTTGAAAAGGATTGGCCGTTGGCGAACCAATCGACGTCATGTGTGAGAACTAGGGCAAATAAAGGTCATGTGTGGGTTGCGGGGAATTGGAATTTGGAGCACGGGGATTCCCGGCGCGGGGAGGGCATGTAATAAGTGGGGGGAATAAGATTCGGGTTCGAGACTTAGGGGTGTCCTCTTCCTTTGCCCTCGGGTTCAAGTTCACTCGGGTTGCACACGTAAAGTATTTTAGCATTTAGTGTTTATGTCTTTTGTTCGTCTAAAAATATTTAGGCGTATTAGGGAACGCATCTTTGCCTTAGTCTTCGGGAAGAAAGAGCTAATCTTTTCATTCTTTAATCGTGGCCACTGGGAAATGGTGGTTCGATCGTCACCAAGTAATATGAAAATCAGCATTTCCCCCAGCCAATTCCATTTATGTACCAAATTTTGGGTGTTGACTATCAGGAGAAGTGCGCGCAATCGTAAACAAATTTCAGAACAGTGCGCCCCAATTAATGATTGTTCCAGAAAAGGAAGCTCATTGCTCGCCACAGTATTACTGGGCAATAGCACCCAATAGAGAACTTGAGCGTTGTGGTCTAGATGAGCTCCTGATGGGAGAGACAGTGCTGCCTTGTCAAAGTGTTGTACCAGCTCGTCCGGGTTACGGATCAACGCGGACCGTTGTCGCGTCCGTCTAGCTGAAGGGCTGCAGGGCGGATTGGTGTAAACATGAAACAAGTTTCGTTACACACGCCGCAGAGCTTGTTTTGCTGGAATATATTTATCCTGAAGCTGTTTGCTAAGCAGGGTGTGCGTGAGTTCTACTCCTAGATATTTCCCTTCCCTCAATCACGACCACGACCCGACCACAACCACCACCACCATCATCATCACTACGGCCACCACTACGACGGGCACCTTTGCCCTCACCCTTACGCGCTCATAACTTCTTCACTAGCGCGAAACCCGGCAGCACGGAAACGGACGGAAACGGGAGGGACGGCTCCTCCCGACACTTGGACAGGAGGACTTGGACTTGGTACCTACTTCGAGTAGCTTCGTTGCGGCTCCGAAGCTTAATTCCACGTCTAAACCCATCCATCGCATTTCCTGCCGGCCGTTTTTTACCCTTTCTCCTAGTCCCCCGTTTACACGAAGAAGCCGTAAATCTCGCGAGGAGGGGGTTTAGGGTGGCCCGATTTGCTATTTACTCGGAGGTTTCGATATCTTTCAACAACTATTATCTTTTTTTTACATTACCTTGAGGGTTCCACGCTTCGCTACTCTACTCTGGTCATCTAATCTAGCTTGTCTCCTCCCAGACTCCAGCCCCCTAAATGACTTCCTCTGTTGATGGCGTTCTGGCGAGTATCGATCAGGTTCAGTCGTTGAGTCCTGATGACTTTACTCGCGTCATAGAGCACTGGAAAAGACATGCTGCTAAACTATGGGCCGGGCCGATGCAGCAGCTCCCTATGCACGGTCCAGCACCACCACCACAGACGAGTGGTATCGGTGTTGGTGTCAGTGTCATCCAGGTGAGTTCCCCCCCACTACGAACGAATTGGTCCACGTGGGTGAAGGGTTTCATCTGTTTGTTTGTCCATTCAGGAGACATCAGTGGTGGTGGTGGTGATGGTGGTTGTGGTGGGAAACAGTCGAATCATCACGGGCTAGTTTGCTAACGGTATCGTGTTTGCCACTAGACATGTCAAAATGCACCACCCACACCCGCAACAGAAAATAACGACCCCCCAATAATGCCACCATACCCTGTACCGGCCCCACTTGCTGTCCCTGGGCCACCTATGATCCACCCAAAGCCCAAACGCAAGCCAAAGTCTACCCCCACTGCTGTTCGCAATGGCAACAATAACAACAGCAACAATGATAACAATGGCAACAATGGCAACAATGGTATCATCAGCCTCAACCCCAACCCTCACACAACCGACCCACCAACAACCCCATCCACAGTTCCTTCGACGTGGGGAGCAACAGCTAGAAAACGTCTCGATGCTAAAATGCTCTCTCTGAAAGACCATACGGTCCCACAACCAACAAATGCTTCACTTCAAGTTGCGATCGAGAAACTGCGTTATTTCATCATTCGCGCGCTGCACCCGAACCTGCACGATAATAACAAAGGTGGAGATAACTGTTTAGGCTTGGTGATCCGAGGGCTGGTGAATTTCGATGGGTATGTGAACTGGATCAATGTTACATCGACAGAGGGAGATGAGGGGACGAGGAGACTCGCGCAGGTGTGGTTCTTTTATAAGATGGCTGAGATACTCAACTCGTTCTGTGATGATGAGAAGCGGCGTGGAGAAGGGGCGAATGATCAGGGGAGGTTGCAGAGAGGGTATGACAAGCTGGTGGGTAAATTGGTGTTCCCCTGCGGCGCAGTGTGAGTGGGTGGAGTGATTTTTTTGAGGTTGTGAGACTGATTTATTTTTCGTGGTGTCAGCTTCCGATATGTAAAAGGATACTGGATACTGACAACCGGCAGTATATAAGAAACCTAATATGTTCTAGCAGGAGGTTCCGGCAGCTATGTGTTCACATGGTTGGCGCTGGACGTGCAGAATTATTTGTGTTCTTTAAAGGGGAGCTTACATTAACTGAGTACGACCTCCTCCCGTCTTACAGGCGCACTACTAATCAATTATGGATAAATAGTCTGAAGGACATGACAGCATCAGCAGCAAAGATGGGTGAAACAACAGCCATGCTTGATGTTGTTTTGGACGAGTACTCTACTACTGTTGAAGCGATTGATGTCCCTGTTGATGGGGACTTGACTGGGGTTAGGATTGATATGTGGAATGGTGTTTTGGAGGTTTGATCCGGGTGACGCGAAAATTGTTTATTTTGGGGTCTTGGTGTCTATTTTCTATATATCATTATGGCTTTTTGTTTTGTGGCTTTCCTTTGGGTTAATATGAGTATCACCCCTCTTGTCTTCTGTAATGGGAGGGGGTAATGTCTTTATTATTATTAGGAGCCGAGGCTGGGGGAGTGTATGGCAGTTGGCACGGGGATGATTGATCGAAGTGATGGAATACGGACGATGAAGAAGGGGATAAAGAAAAGAGTTCTGTTGTAATTTTTATTATTCCATTTTTTCATAGTTAGAGAGAATCGGCGTTTGTCATTTGGGTTTGGTGAGAACCGGCCTTCCTGTTCGTAGCTAAGGCGGCTTTAATTATCTGCTAATGTAACAATACTATTGGGTGTCTTTTTCGAAGGGGTAGTGGAGTAGGGTTGAGGATGGGGGTTTTTAGTGCCGCGTTAGTGAGGAGCGTTGTGTGGATGGGAGCGAGGTAAGTAGTTCTTGGTCTTACACTCCAACCAAACACCTTGTGTTGTACTTGGAAAAGTGTTTGACTTATTCCTACAGTGCAGCCCCAATACACATGGGTATTAGAGCCTCATTTTTTATTGTGTGATTCACTAGTTGAGGTGTTGTCATGATATGCAATGGAGTTTTATCACTGTAGCGAGCATCAAATATCAAAAACCCCCACGGGATGCTCGTGCTGGCCATAGAGCGCTGCATAGGACACCAAGTGTCGTAGCTTTTACTCGTTAACTAAAAAAGATTGAGGCATATTCGTGGCAGAAAAGGCCTGAAGTGTATTTCTCTGGTAGCGACCTTTGGTTCGCTCAGCTTTCACCCAGTAGAAGTAGTTGCCCGGCTAACAGTCGAGTCCCCAGGTTCTTTTCCCACTTCGATTATGAGAGCTCTCGACACAGCCTTGCGGTTAGAATAAAAATCCTATCGGGATTTCAACTTCCCCTCATACTTTTGTGCGCGTGGCAGGCGCAGTTATATTGACCAATAAATGGCTTTGGTAGAAAACCCACATACAAACAGGCTCCCGGCCAGTGAATAAGATAGTGCACGGGACTAAGACTTGAGTAAAAACCCCAGCGCTTCGTCTTATCATCAGCACAACCATTTGCGCGGGTACTTGATTCATACTCTATCGGGATGGCAATGGCTCACGATTCTCGCCGCAACCGGAGGACTTGGACCAATCGTCTCCAATCCTCAAATATGGCTACCTTTGACGTTGGACTTAATGTCATCTTAGAGGGCACTGATCCTAATTTTGAGTATGGCCGCAACTATGATTCCTTAGGCTTCTGTTTTATTTTCTAACTTATTGTATAGTATTATTATCGTTCTTGAACTCGATCGTGAACTGTCAGCTCAATCAAAATGGGTTGTTGGGGGTAGTTTTTGGCCTAAAGATTGCTTGCCTCAGGAATTTCCGCGCGCTCGTATATTGGTTTACGGATTTTATCTTCCATCAAAATTTAGGGCGTGGAAAGACTTAATCTACAATACAGACCCATTTTTAAAATACGGTACAGCTCTACTTAGCTCTATCGAAGCCGAGAGGAGTTTTGGGGTATAAATCTTATCTGGGTTACTTATAGGTACGGGCTAGCTAATATAGCATAGGTTAATATAAACCCAATTGTCTTCCTATGCGAAGGTTTAGGAGGGGTTCTTGTACAAGAGGTATGTAGGTTAATATTTGTTCGGGGGTGAGGAAAGCCTGGTTTTCCTATTTGCTAAATCCGTTTAGGCACTCCTTTCTTCGAATAGCCAGACAGGCTGGATTGCCTACCTCACGAGCAGGGTGATATTTCTTAACCTAGAATCAACAAAAAAGAAACCACCAAAAGTGTTACAGAAGTCACTGAAACGGTTTGAAAACATTTCTCCCATACTTGATAAGTATAAAATCTCTCGCACTTATTACTCTACAAAACCTTCAACAGTAAGCATCCTAGCAGCCGGAATCATGGATTCCTCTTGACTCACTCTCATTTGTCTAGGCCAATAGAGTACCACCAGGAGAGAGTGCTTATTCTGTTGACGGGTATCGCTTGGTGGAACAGGGTAGTAATATTTTTGAAGCAATCACCACATCAATCAGCATGATTTTTGGGGAAACAAGGGCCAAAGGTTTGTTAATGTCCTAGAACGGACAAATTTTATTACTAACGGGAATGGTTGGTGAAGTGTATCCAGAGACTGAGGGATCAATTCGAAGCCTCCAAGTCGCACCGTCTGTCTCAAGTGGATTAGGAGAATTGGATGAGGGGGTTTTAGCTACAGATGGGGTAGCCGTAGGCCCGGAGAGTCCAGAAATCTTGATCACGTGTAACGATCAGAGATTGAAAGAGGCAGAAGATCTGGAACTACAAGTGATGACTACAAGAAAGGAGGTTTTGGGAGAGGACCACCCCGATACTCTAGAAGTAATGATCCACCTAGCGTTGATGTACCGGAATCAACGGCGCTGGAAGGAGGCCGAGGACCTAGAAGTACAGGTGATGATTGCTAGAAAGAGGGTTCTAGGTGATAACCACCCTGATACCTTGAAAACAATGGTCCAACTAGCACTTATGTATCAGGATCAACGGCGCTGGAAAGAAGCAGAAGATCTAGGACTAGAGGTGATGGCTACAAGAAAAAGGATTCTGGGGGAGGACTGTCCTGACACTCTAAGAGCAATGACCAACCTAGCACTGACATATTGGAATTTGGGGCGTTGGGGGGAGGCCGTGGACCTGGAAATGCAGGTGGTAACCACAAGAAAGGGAGTTCTGGGAAGGGACCATCCTGATACTCTGACAGCAATGGCCAATCTTGCAGTGATGTATGGACACCTGGGGCGTTGGAAAGAGGCAGAAGATTTGGAGTTGCAGGTTATAGACGAAAGGAAGAGAGTCCTGGGCGAGAATCACCCCGACACCCTAACAGCAATGGCCAATCTAGCGGTGACTTATCAGAACCAAGGACGATTTACGGACGCGGAGGACCTGCAGATCATGACTACAAAAGCAAGGGTTCTAAGCAAGGACCACCCTGACACTCTTACAGTAATGGCCGGTCTAGCAGCAACGTACCTCTATCAAGGGCGCTTTAAGGATGTAAAAGGCCTACAGGTGATAGCCACAAGAGGAGGAGGAGTTCCGGGTAAGGATTATCCCGGCACTCTGACAGAAGTGGCTGGTCTTGCAGCGACATACCACAGTCAAGGGCGTTGGCAGGAGACGGAGGCCCTACAGTTAATGGTTACAAGGAAAAGAGTTCTTGGTAATGATGATCCTGGGACTCTGGCAGCGATGGCCCTACTAGCATTGATGTACAAAAACCAAGGACACTTGGAGATGGCGGAGGAGCTGGAATTGCAAGTGATGGCCATAAATGGAAGGGTTCTGGGCAAGGAGCACCCCGAAACTCTAACAGCAATGAACAACCTAGCGATGACCTATAGGCACCAGGGACGACAGGAAGAAGCGGAAGACCTAGAGAACCGGATCTTAGCGATAAGGGGAGGTGTCTTAGGCGAAACACAGTCAGAAAATGGGGCTTTAGTCTTCGACAACGATATAACTCCACCCACCGTTAATAGACCAGATTATAAAAACATCTCACGTAGCGGCTCAGGACTATCCATTCCTCGACAATGGGTCTCGAAGGAGGTCGAAGATAGTATCGCTAAAGTCTTGGGGGACAATATCGAGATATCCACGATTATAGTAGAGGCACTTAAAAGGGAAACTGCAGTTACTGTTGAGAAGCGACTCTCTCATGCGCTTAAGAAATCTTTCAAAAAAGTCAGCAAGCTATCGACGACTGAAGAACTATCTGAGGCCAAGTTAACAGCGCTACGCAACATAAGTAACACGAATACCCTTGATACCATCGCCTTCAAAATTAGAGAGCTTTCCATGTCGAATCATAGTTCCTTAGCTAGTAACATGGTTCTGGAGTGTCAGGATATCCAGACTCAGGAACAGCTGTTAACGCAAAAGAGAATTTATGACTTCCCTTGGTCACAATATGACGCCAAAGAGCTTAAAGGTTCTAGTAGTTTTGATGAATATGATGAATCCGATTTATCTGACGAATCCAAGGATACTGAAAACTCTAATAAAGATGAAGACCTAGATGGATCTGATAAATCTGTTGAAGAGGTTCTTCTTTATCTAATGTCTGAGAAAACGTTTGGAATTTTTCAAAGGGTGGTTATTAAGGGGCTTATACGGGGTTTCCCTAATATTAAAGAGGTATTTAGTACCAAAACCCTAGCCGTAATGGCAAGATACTGAGAGAGGGATAGGAGTATGATATAGGGCCCCTTAGCGAAGTAGGAACAGTCAAACCTGCCCAGCAGCTTACCGGCGCCATGGATAATAGCGGGGTTTTCGATGGTCGAACTTATGAAATCGAAAGCAGAAACAAGGGCTCTTGCACACCGCATAAAAATGAGCATAGGCCGGAGTCAACTAGGAGTAGCAAAACAGGATCTTTTGACATAAGGGATGAGGCTGTAGGTTCCACGGGGCAAACAATTTATTTAACAATACACCCGACGGTAGAATCGCACTACACCAGCAACCTTATAATGCAATCTGCCGTAATAGGTGATAATGGGTATTCATGGCCCGCAAGGTTTGCAAGTGGGAAAACGGATATCAAATTTGAAATCGTACACCACTGGAGTCTGCTTAGTGAGTCTAAAAGGTGGATAGAAGAAGACCTTGTCCGAGAACCGATAAACTGGTGGCCATTGAGCCCTCGGAGGAATTCTCCACCTGAAGGTTTTGTTTGGGTAAACTGGAAATCTGTAAGTATATAGCCCCTAGTATTCTTGTGATCACTATCTAACTATTGGTGTTATAGCGCTGTGGTAAAAGACTGTCTAGCATCGTCTCAAGAGAGCGCATGAGCCAATATAATCAGTGGCTCAGCTCCAACAATGGCCCTCCACCATCCGACAATAAGCCAACTCCAACAGTAACTCCAAAACAAGATCATTCAGCTACCAAGACTGAAAATGGGCCAGATACTGGAAGCCTTTCTTCATTGCCTACAATAAACACCTCTGGAACAATATCAAGTGTACCAATAGCCCCAACAAAAACAGAGGAAGTAAATAATTTCTGCCACAAACAGCTTATGTGGTGTGTAAATTTGGGTCCGAGATTGACACGCTTAACAAATATCGAGGTTTCACCAGCCGATAACGATGCCGCAATCTTTCGAAACCTCAAAAGGGAGTACTGGAAAATGCGCGGCTGGAGGAGATGGTTTAGCCTATACTCTATTTCTGATATTAAGTTTGTTAAGGTATAAAAGTATTCTCACTCTTGAGGTTTTGGCTGTTTAGGCTTATTCTTTGTAGTTCAAAATCTATCGCCTTGATCGTGTCAAATGCTACAGTGAACAAGAACTCCCAAACCCCAACGACCAATATTATCCCTATTACGACTACCAGCCTAGACCTCCAGAAGAAGTGCCTCCGGTTCCGGTTGAGATCCTGATGGATTACTTTGAGGACCCGTCTTGTGCTGGAACTTCTGCGGAATTACTCGAAACCTTCCCAAAAAAAATCAATGGCCAAATGGGCCAGGAAAAGTATGGTTGGGGGCTCCATGCTTGTGAGCACCTATCATTTGCCAGGATTTTTATCGCATCTATGAGCATCTTAGCAGGACCCATCGGCTTCTTTATATATTGGCTGTTTGAGCACCCCGGCGATCTTCAAAATGCCTCTATCCCCTTATTTCTCGTATTTAATTTGATCGGAGCATTCAGTGTCCTTTTATATCATTGGGGTTGAGACAATTTAGTAGCTAATTTCGTGGGTTGGTGTATTCTTCTGGGAGTTAAAAAGTATACAGTTGTGTGCGCCGCGGTTTGATGGATATTGAGGGTGGTAAAAGGCTTGGGCGATACGGCTTGCCGCCCCGGATTGAGGGGTGGGGCTATGGAAGGGCTAGATGAGCTGGAGAGACAAGGAATGAGAGTTATTATAAGGTGGAGGGTGTTAAGTTGATGGATAGAAACTATTATGGTGATATAGTACGAACACTTATCCTACATAAAAGGGTATGGCCCGGCTATGGTATCCGTGGTCTTATAGGAGGTTCAAAGTGTGCTAAATAGGGTCTTGGCTTCGCTGCGCTAATAAGGCGGTCTTATGGTATTTCGGGGAAGGGAATCTAAAAGAGGGAGTATTGGTTGTAATTTTTATTCATTTTTTTTATTGTACATGTTATAGGGGATCGGCGCTATTAACTTGGAGTTGTAGGAAGTAGCATTCTTTTACTAGCTAAAGCTTTAATCATTTGTTAATTGATAGTGTAGTCATACTCTTTACTACCATGGTTTAGGTACGGTAGTTCCATAGTCATACCCGCTTGAACTCCTTATTCTACGAAAAAGTTTCAAGGGTCGGAAAATGTTGATATCTCATTCAAGATAAAGGTACCCTGAAAACCCTACAGGAGAGAAAATGGCGCTGAAAGGGTGCCAAGTAGGCGCCAAACGAATGACCAGAGACTGGCAAACATACTTTTAACTAATAAAAGCGGTACCTAGTCCAACTCCATGAAATACCTCTTCATCTTGGCCATTCAAAGTGAATATCGGAGGACCCGCAGCTACTGGAGAGTAGTACTAAACTTGTATACCACCCTAGAGATCAAAACTTTTAAGGTATAGAAGCAGCATTAGTGGATAATGTCACTAATTCAACATGTTGAAGCTTAGGAAGCTCATATAAGTATCTATTGGGGTTGTTGTAATTTATAGCTTTTGGTAGTCTTCTGCCTCCGAAATAATTATAGGAGCCTATTTTAGACACCCCCTAACTGTAATCTTCTCATGTTCTACTAGGAAACATAAGTACTAAACTATTAGAATACCTTGATGGGGTTAGGGTTATTGATCTTGAGCCTCGGCAAACTGAGCCGCCATCCTTGGCAAAAGCTTAACTATTTAAGTTTGACGCTTACCTTCTCGCCAGCTGTCATAAAGGAATTAAAGTTTCCCACAAGTACAATGTCACTTCTCTCCATCTTTCGATCATGTCACCGCAGCTGTGCACCCTTCCTACAGCGTCGGTGGTATTCATCCGCCATGGACCCAGCCAAGCTCCCTCTCGCGGGTATCCGTGTACTGGACCTGACTCGAGTCCTTGCTGGTGTAGGTTCCATCTCTTCAATTAATGATTGAGGGCTAATGGTTTTATTGTGAATAGCCATACTGTACACAGATCCTCGGTGATTTGGGGTTTGTTTGTTCAGGTTGCCTTCCATTAGTATAGGAGCTGACATATAGGTAGAGCTGAGGTGATCAAGGTCGAGCACCCTGTCCGCGGTGACGACACTAGGGCATGGGGTCCTCCTTATGCCAAGCCGCTCTCTGGGGATGGCCCAGGTGAAAGTGCATACTTTCTAGCTGTATATATCTCTCGTAACCTATTTCAACCCCTGTATACTAACGAAATCCTCTTCTAGGTTAACCGGTAACTACTATCCTACCTCCCCCAAACCTACTCATAGTTTCTCACTCGTCCTCTAAACCACCTCGAAATCCGCTAACCTTAACAGTAACAAAAAATCCCTTGCTCTCTCCTTCAAGCACCCAAGCGGCCAACGTATTCTTCGAGATCTCGCTGCCAAATCAGACATCCTCGTCGAAAACTATCTCCCTGGAACCCTCTCTAAATATGGTCTCGACTACAACACTCTTTCCAAAATAAATCCTGGGCTCATCTACGCCAGCGTCACCGGGTACGGCCAAACAGGCCCATACCGCGACCGTGCAGGCTACGATGTAATGGTAGAAGCTGAAATGGGGCTGATGCACATTACTGGTGAGGCTGATGGACCACCGGTTAAGGTTGGTGTCGCTGTGACGGACTTAACCACAGGGTTGTATTGCTCGAACAGTATTATGGCTGCGTTAATCGGAAGAGGACGCACCGGGAGGGGTCAATGGATTGATGTTGCGTTGAGTGACTGTCAGGTTGCGACGTTGGCGAACATTGCGAGTTCGGCATTGATATCTGGGGAGCCAGATAGTGGGAGACATGGGACAGCACACCCGAGTATTGTCCCTTATGAGTCCTTTCCTACGGCTGATGGTAATATTCTGTTGGGGGGCGGGAATGATAAGCTTTACGCTACGTTGTGTAAGAAGATTAATCAACAAGATTGGATCACTGATCCGAGATTTTTGACTAATGGCGTTCGCGTTATTAATCGCAAGACCCTCATCCCCATGATTGCCGCTGAAACTAAGAAGAAAACGACCGAGGAATGGCTTAAGATCTTTGAAGGTAGCGGCATGCCATATGCAGCAATAAACGATATCCAAGCGACGTTATCACATTCTCATGTGTTGGCAAGAGATATGGTACAGGTTGTAGACCACCCGTTGTGTGGGAGTATTAAACTTGTGGGGACACCGGTGAAGTATAGTGAAGTGAAGCCGGGTATTAGGAGTGCACCACCAGTGTTAGGACAGCATACGGAGGAAGTTCTGGAGAGTATGGGGATGGGAGACGGGGAGATTAAATTGTTGATGGCAGAGGGTGTTGTGAAGGTGGCGTAGTAATCGGTGGGGTATGTGGACGAGGGAGAGGGTGGACTGCGTTTATAAAGTTTCTGGTGTATGGGTTTATGCATACATAGGATATAGAATTTGTTTAATTCAGCGTGCAGTTATTTGTAATCATGAGTCTGATGTAGGCTCTGCAAACCTCCATGTCCCTTCATCGATATAGGATGTGGAAAACTCTCACGCGAGGGTTTAAGGTAAGTCTCTAGTATAAGGAATCCTAAAATAAACGAAGCCAAAACCTACCATAGTTATGGTCTAAGGTATGGAATATCACTCGATCTTGTGAGCTGTTTCGACTATGTAACAGGCTTTACAATCGGCTATTCTACAAGAGCAAACTTCAGCTTCTAAACGACTACACTTGGTAAATCTAGAAAGTTGATTGAGTATGAAAATGGTGGTAGTGCTTGATTTACTCGATCCCAACACCTCTTATGGATCTGGGGCTGAAAAATTACCGCACTCTAAATTTAGACGAACCTGGTGGGACTTGCAAAGTACAGCACTGTATGTAGAATACCAGCTCGTCCTGATTGGTTGAGAAGCCATAGTCTTTGTTCGGCAGCCAAGACCTAGAGTTCCACAAAGAATTATGAATGAAGGATCTATAGCTTAGTAGTTGCCTTGGGGGCAACATTCAAGATATACTTGAAAGGCTAGAGACAAGGCATCCGATATTGCAGGAGAGTCGATCTTATAGGTGACGAGGTTAATGTGTAATAGCTATCAATCAACCACTACTATTTTTTCCCCCTTCACCCAATACCTTTACTGGCTAAAATTAACACCTATTTTATATCCACTATAAGTACTATATGTCTACTTAACCGAGCTTTATTTCCACCTCATCACCAAACATCGCAAACCCCTCGGTACTGACCCTAAAAAACAACTATGCTAAAGCAATCCATCAAAATATATATCCTTATCCTCTTACAATCACTCATAGCTTCAGCTTTAGATCCCAAGTTCGAGTACTGGTCCCTCCCGGGGTTCATTGGACATAGGGAAACCATACAGGGAACAGGACTCCACAGTCTTACTATGTCGGCTGCGTCATATAAGTGGACAGCAGTGGTGGATTCTCAGTGTTGTATAGGGTTCTGTAAAAATGGTTTTATGGTGAACAATGTTTGTTATCTGTTTATGGCGGCTCCTTGGAGTCCGGCTAGGGAGTTTGATAAAGTCGTTATTGCGTGTGGGGTCCCGTATGGTTGTGCAGGGGAGCAGTGATGTGGGTGCCGTTGGTGGGTGGGTGGTTTGCTGTTGTGAGTTTTGGGAGGCTTTGGTGTGGGTTTTAGTTATAGGGTTAGGCGTGATTTTATTTCTTTTTGAATATACAAGGGCTCTTTCTGGTGAGGTTTCATGTTTTAAATAAAGTGGTCTAATAATGGAGTCTTTGGTGGTTGGTTGGGGTTCTGATACCTTGGTGGAAAGTCTGCGATACGAGCGGAAAGTCTGTGGTTAACTACATGTAGTGGTCTTCTCGTATTCAACTACCTTGATCTATTTCGGCTACTTCTAAAACAGAACATCGTGGGTCTCTGTATAACTGATTGGTCTGGACAACCAATAACCTCGATTTGGCTCTCTAGGAACATACAAGATACGAGGGATCGTCTCCCAAACCTGCCATTCAATCTCCAGTACAGAAATTTCATAATTCCGTACGGCTAGGCTCATACTAGGACTTTAATGTTATTTTATCTATGCAATACACAATCCGACTCGATGAGATCTAGTATTCAATTCCGATGCGCATCTAAAGAGTCAATTTATAGGTAGAATAGATATGAGCCATGCCATACTTACTGCTGGAGTTATTGGTTAGGATATCATGACCGCTCGTGTTTGGTCTATACTCTTACTTACCCCCAACGCCATACTTGCTAAATCCCCACCATCACAAATATCATCGGAGCCCTACTTAATCCAGCTCAATTCCCTCATCCCTCTCCCGTCCAACATCGCAACCTACATAGCCACATACTCCACAAACAATCCAAACCCTAATTAAACCCCCCCCCAATCCACAATGCTTAAACAATTCACCTACCTCTCACTCCTTCTCCTCCTCCAACCCCTTATTATCTCCGCCCAAGCTATATTCAGATTTGAGTACTGGGCCTTTCCGAACATGGGCGGACATAGCACCGTCTTCGAAGCACAGGGACGTTATAATCTTCCTACAGACTTAAGGGCTAGATCTTACAGATGGACGACCCAAGACCCGAACTACTTCCTCATATTATGTAGAGGCCATGACCAAGTCAATGCTTTTGGCGGGACTCAAACGCAGATCGATCAGGATGTGGATGAGAGTGAGAGGTTTGATAATATCGTTATTGAACTTGGTGGGAGGCCGCGTTGTTAAGAGTTGGTATGTGGATTATTGTTGACTTTGTGGGTGGGCTTGTGGGTGAGTGGTAAATTGGGTTGAGCGGAGAGGGGTTTGGGTTTGGTCTCGGGATAAGGGTTGATCATGTGTCTTAAGGGTCTAACTATATCTCTTTTTGATCGAATAAGCATGATATTATTATATATAAACTTAACCATTATGATATTCCACGCTCTGAAATGGTTGGTACTAGTTGAATGGCAATCTGTAAATAGAGAAAGTGCACTGCTATATTTAACAAAAGCCACCCCGTATTTAATAGCCTTGGCCATGATTTCCCCTCATTCTTTTTAGTGTGAGCTAAAGGATCAAGATATATAAGGCAAAACAAAGCCTCCATAACTTCCTCAAAACCTCAATCTCTTATAAAATTAATAAGAACCCACATTACACCAAATACATTAACCCACCCAAACCCCCAGTCCCCATCAACCACCAACCCCAACCCCAACCCCCCACACAATGCCAACCCCCACCCACTACCTCCTCATCACCCTCCTTCAACCCCTCATCACCTCCGCCCAAACCTTCACACTCGAATACTGGGACCACCCACAATACACCGGCCACAACGGCATCGTCAACACAAACGGAAGCCACAACCTCAACCTATGGGTCAAATCCTACATCTGGACAAGCGAACTTGAAGAACCGTGCTGTATTATATTCTGTAGGGATAATGTCCAGATAAGAGCTACTTGTGACAAGTTGTTGACAAATGTGGGTTTGGAGAGTGCGGAGGAGTTCAATAGGGTGGCGGTTATGTGTAATCATATGCCTTCATATTGTTAGTGGTTGGTGTCTATTTTAGTGGGGTTTTGTTTATATACTGGTTTGATGGGTTTTGAGTAGCTAGGGGTTAGGATGTGAGCGGGGAGGGGGGGTCTCGAGATGGTATGAGGGTTATGGGTGAACCCGGGATTCTGGCTCTGTGTTTTTCTTTAAAAAAAAGGCACAACTGAGAAGTTCTATGAAGTACATGTTAATTAACTCTAGTAAGAAGCTTTTGAAAAGTTGCACGAAGATGATATATAACAGCCACTAGTAAGAAGCTTTTGAAAAGTTGCACGAAGATGATATATAACAGCCACTAGTAAGAAGTTTTTAAAAAAGCTGCACAAAGATGCTATAACAGCCACTAATAAGTGCACCTCGTATTCAAGTCTTAGTAGAAGACGGTCGACGAGTTCTTACCAATATGTTATCCATCGTTACCAATCATAAGTACAGCCATGAATGCCCATCACTTTTATTTCTACATCTCTAAAAATAGAAAGACCCAATCCAAACACACTACGGCCACTATATTTAACTTCTTATATAACTTCATCTCATTGCTCACATCCTCCAATCAACGGTCAAATGCCATCCAGACATACTAAACGAAATAATCCAAAAATGTGGATCGTGTGAGTATCAGAAAATTGGATATATATAGCTTCTATATAAGGTTAACCATGATAGAGTATGACAATAAGGAGCTAAGAAACACTAGAATCAAAGTCAATATAAAACGGGGGCAAAATATTATAGACAGTCTCATACACTAAAGTGGTAAGCCTGATGTTTATATTATAATAGAAGAGTACCATACCAAAGCTTAAGTACTAACTAGGCAGAAGTTTAAAAATAGTCCATCTAGTGCTTAATACTTTCATCCTTGTGGTCCTTACTACGTGCGTGCGCAGTAAACCCTCAAGTTAATTAAATCGACTAAGGGACCTTGCGGTGGGTTTCTTTCTACTGTAGTTGAATCCGCTTGTCTACTTATAATACCCAATCATTACCATGCTGAAATATACTGAGATAGCGGGTGTTATGTGTTTATCCCCCTACACATTTTATCCCCAATCAAATAGTCATAAAATGTCACTCGTATAACTTGGCACTCTTGGCACCAGGGTACAGTGGTCAAGGAAGAGGTAAAATCCCTTTCTGACGCTAAGTCATACATATATGTATGCTGTCAACTTGACATGTAGTACCCCCGCTGAGCCAAGCGGAACTAGCACCATTAGGATTCGTCAATCCATAATACAAAAAGCATCACAGAGCCAATAAGACGGTCATTAGCAACATAGAGAGGGGCTGTAGGCAAAACGGAGAGGGGGGGAAATAACGTCATCATATCCCCGTAGTGGAAGCGAACACCCCCCGCTACGTGGGCCTGAAACCGACGGGTCTTTCACGTGGGAGAGTACTCACCTGTCAGGTCAGTTTGAGACTCAGTCTGATACAGAAGACTTATTTCTTATTTGTTGTCGGAGTACGCAGGGGAAGAAACTGTTTGCTCGCTCCACGGAAAGCTTGACAGGCCTCGTTACCTAGATTCTTTGTAACAAGTGTTAAATGCAGGGGAGTACATATTATTATTTGGTCGGTTCAACTGCGAAACCGGAGCTCGCTGTTCCCTGCATAGAATCAATAGCTTGGCGAGAGGTATATCAAGACGTGGTTGTTCAAAGAGGGGGAAACAACTGGGGAAGACGTGTCGGATAACACGGAAGCATAGTGAAGTAAGGATATTCCATGTCTTCTTTTCTTTGAGCATACTCTTTAAATCCACCTGCAGGCAGCACCATCAACAATCATTGGCTTCACGCTGCCAGGTACCCGTGTTCACACGTGAGTCATGAGTAATCAAATGACAGCGAGGTACCAAACGTTTTTTATAGGCGTTCGGCACTTGCGAGAAAAAAGGCATTTTCCATATCGATGTTTCAAGCCGAACAATCTGTATTGTTCCCTCGCGCTCGAAATCTAGGAGTACAATGGGCAAACTTTCTAGTAAAGCTCCCGAAGCTGTATAGACAGAGACTGGAAACCTTGCCTGCTATGCTGTTGTAGTTAAAATCTTTGTTCTTGTAGCATAGCTATGGTAGTAGCTATGTAGGTGTGGGATAATCTTACTTCGTAATAATAGCTCAGAAACGACGGATAGAAAACTTGGTGCCTAGAAGTTCAAGGCAATAAAAGAATCTCTGTTTTCCTACAGCGACTATTTTAATGATAATTTTGTTTTATCTTTTTTTATGCTAATAAAGCAGAAATGTTCAGCATAGATTCAGCTCCTCAATGTCAAGTTCTCATGTGAAAATTACCCCCCCTAACTCAAATTTGTGGAGTGTAACGTTAGCAGAAAACACACCATACGCAGGGCCCAGTGTCCCTGTATTTAGTGATAAAATAACTGGCTAGAAGTTTACTCTGGCGTGATTCATATAGGTGTTAAGACATGGACTCCGCCGACTATGTGTATCCTGATAACGTGGCTATAGTTTCAAAGTACATTTCTAATGAGTGTTGTTCATGCAGGTCACAAACTCTCAAGGAATTTCTATTCCTCTTGCAGTAAATACTTTGGTTTTGCGATTCTTATCTCAGTATATGACCTCCAACTTTTGCGTGGCATTAGAATTTGTTTTTGTGAAGCCACCTTCTCGGGCCCTAGCTCCCCAGAGTACATGATTCCAGTACCTTATTTCTCCGACCGTTATTTGATATATGTATGAGCAGCCATGAAGATCCGGGAGCTAGCTTGAAAAATACTATAACTTTGTACTGCCATTATATACATCTCCAAATCGGTAGGGGTATAGAAATTTAGCGCTGGGCAAATAATACCGTTACATATGTGCTTGGCCCGAGTTTGATTTGTGTAGGCAATTATCTAGATGCAGGACAGTTGCTGAGGAATTGTTGGTCGAGCTTCACGACAAGTCTTTGTTATCGGTTACAACTTTGATACTCCCGATTAGCCCGGCTCCCAACGGATAAGCGTAGCCAGGTTCCAAGGTGACAGAATGCAGCCACATGCGCGGTCTTTTCGCGTAAAAAACAATAACCCTGTCTCCGATAGCCGCTGATCCGCCACGGTAATCTTATACTGACGGCATCATAACGTCCCCTTCCCGAAAATGGCTATAGGGCCGTCTCACCGGCAAAGGTTCTGTTGGAGTATGACCTACTCTAGAGTACGTTGGAAGTCAAATGCTAGACTTGTCCATAACCTAGAATCAGGCAGAAGCATCACGAACCTCCCTCCCCCCCTCAAGAGTCACCTCCACATTACATATCGATAATGTGCACGGGGACCATTTTACAAAACAGGCCTTGATGACCCAATAGTCATCATTCCAGGAAGAGGGATGCGTTGCAGGGTGCCAGCAGGTCTACTGGTAACGCACAATTCACTAGTGTGCCTCAGCCGAGATAGTAGGCATAAGCCGACTTTGGCTTCAAGACGAATGAGCACGCGATAACCCCGCAATATGGTTGATTCGATGTAATTGATGAAGCTGCAGGAACATATTACAATTAGCATCTCCTACCCGAGAGTACCCACATCCTTTTGATTCAAGGTCTTCTTTGGGGGGCAAGTCTGGACCTCTCCGCAGAATGCACTCACAAAATGACCCCTCAGCATTCTGGAGTAGTTACTGATTGGGTGAGAGCTATGGTACGTAGTACGTGTTTTAAATCTCTGTGTAAGTGCATTTCGAATACTTGGGATTTGGTGGGTGAGTATTTCGGGAATTGAGTTCACGCAATTAGTGCTCAAAAGTTGAGATTCAGCTAGATTCCTTTGTTGAAGGTATATAACCCACTGAATACCTATCGACGTCAGATGTTTACTCCATCCTATCTCCTCTCCCTCTTCATACTTGCCATCGCCCACTATTATCTCCTCTGCAACTCCACTTAGGAACTTAGACTCCTAATTTAAAATTAATTTCCTGCCCCCCCCCCCTCGCTATAAGTGTTCTACAGCATAAAATATTCCTAAGACACACCCTACGTTTGTGGAATCATAACCTTTCTCCCGCTATCGGAAGCAACAATAAGCAACATGTCCTCACCACCTCGGAAACCCGTCCCGTCTCGCACGCCCACCCCGAAATCAACATATTCATCAAGATCACAAACTTTATCTACTACTAGCACCAGTATAACACCGATAATTCGAATCCAATCCTATGGAAGATCCCCTCCGGCACCCCCTCATGTCACCACAAACCTCCTTATATCAAACCTCCATTGCCCCACATGTAGCCAAACCATCAATGAGCTTCTCTCCCGCCTTGCACCAGCCCCCTACAGAATCTCCACCAATATCCTAGACCATAGCGTCACAGTAGCACATAATCACTCTCTCAACCCCAGAGATATAATAAAAGTCCTCGTTGAAGCAGAGTTCGAGATTGATAGTATTAGGGTTATGGGTGCTGAAGGATACGGTATGGGTGATCCCATCAATGGCAGAGTGATGACCTTCCAAGACGAACCTGAGACTGGGCTTGGAGAGATTGCGGAAAAATTCAAAGAAGCTGTTGCTGGAAGTAAAAAGAAGAAGCATGGGGGGGCAAAGCACCTAGAGAACTGTGAGCTCTGTAGGAGCGAGGCAGAGGCTCAGGTAAAACAACTGCAGATATCCAACAAGTCAAACTACACCTTCACTTCATCGGATAGTTACACAGACTCGACATCCCAGAGCTCCCCTACAGATTCAGAATTTACGATATCCGAAGCCACTCAATCCCCGGTCATCGAGAATGAAGGGCTTTACGAGGCTACCATTTCTATTGGCGGAATGACTTGTGCATCCTGCTCTAATTCTATTACAGAAATCCTCGAAGGACTGTCGTCGGTCAAGTCTGTAAGCGTTAATCTAATGGGTGGTAGCGGGACTGTTACCTTTGACGCAAGGATCGGCGGTGGTGGGGAAATTGGCGCCAACAAGATCGTTAAAGAGGTTGAGGATGCTGGTTTCGAATGTTCTCTCGAGGAGTTGAAATCCTTAGAGGTCAAGCATGAACCAATGGAAGATTACCAGGTTGAAACCATGCGAGAGGTGGATCTGAAGGTAGATGGAATGTTCTGCGAACATTGCCCTAATAAGGTCATTGACACACTTGTGTCCACATTTCCAGAGTTAATTATCGAGCAATCTCTCACCAGAGAATCTCCAATAATCCGTATCAAGTATTACCCTCATCCCCCGAATCTCACATTACGCCATATCGTTACGGCAATATGTTCAGCTTCGCCTAGTTTCACAGTTTCCGTATACCATCCTCCCACTATGGAGGAGCGGTCCCGTAGATTACAGCTCCGTGAGCGCAAACGAATCTTAATACGCTTGATCCTCTGCATTATTATCGCCATCCCAACCTTTATACTAGGCATAGTTTTCATGACACTAGTTCCCAAAGACAATCGCATTCGACTTTACATCGAGCAACCAATGTGGGCAGGTCAAGCAACACGAGTTGAATGGGCTTTGTTTATTCTGAGCACTCCAGTCATGTTCTGGGTTGCAGACGTCTTCCACCGGCGTGCGATCCGTGAGATCAGAGCACTATGGAGGAAAGGCAGCAACGTCCCAATCTTCCGTAGATTCTATAGGTTTGGTAGCATGAACCTATTGATCTCGTTGGGCGTTTCTATTTCTTACTTTTCGAGCATTGCATTGCTGGCTATGTCGGCAGCGAAGCCAAGAAAACCACAGAGCCCAGAAATGGAAGGCATGATGCATATGACTGATATGCCTGAGGGAGCGGATCATATCACGACCTATTTTGATTCCACGGTGTTATTAACTATGTTCTTGTTGATGGGTAAGTCTCTACTCCATTCATGTATATTATATTATATTCACTAATTATATGAATGATATAGGACGTTATCTAGAGGCGTATAGCAAGAGCAAAACTGCCGATGCAGTGAGCCTGCTAGGCAATCTCCGTCCCTCTGAGGCCCTTCTTGTCGTCTATGCCAGTAATGAAGATGTGGGTGTCGAGGCCTCAGCTTTATATGGTGATGTCAGTCCGGTTGGGGAGAAAGACCCTAGCAACACAGACTACCCCGACAACCGACCTTGGAAGACCCGAAAAATCGAGACTGACCTCCTCGAAGTTGGTGATGTTATCAGTGTCGTTCGTGGTTCCTCGCCCCCGGCTGATGGAACTATTGTCTCTGGTCAAACCCAATTCGATGAATCATCATTGACTGGCGAGTCAAGATTAGTGTCTAAACACGAGGGTGATCCAGTATTTTCAGGAACTATCAACCAGGGTCAAGTAATCAATGCTCGTGTTGACAGTATTGGTGGTAACTCGATGTTGGATCAAATCGTCAAAGTTGTTCGTGAAGGTCAAACCCGTCGTGCGCCAATCGAGCGTCTTGCAGATATCATCACTGGTTACTTCGTCCCCGTCGTAACCCTTCTTGCTATTATAACCTGGATCATTTGGCTGGGTTTGGGAATGTCTGGAGCACTCCCTGACAGCTACCTCGATCAAGATCAAGGTGGATGGCCATTCTGGTCACTCAGCTTTGCCATTTCTGTCTTTGTCATTGCGTGTCCTTGTGGCATCGGTCTTGCCGCACCAACTGCATTGTTCGTTGGCTCTGGATTGGCTGCAAAATACGGAATTCTAGCAAAAGGGGGCGGAGAAGCGTTCCAAGAGGCGTCCGGGCTCGACTGTATCGTTTTTGACAAGACTGGCACTCTAACACAAGGTGGTGAGCCGACAATTACGGACGAGAAACTGCTTACCCGAAATCCTGAGACTAAGAAGCTTATATATACAATTTCCCAAAAACTCGAAGAAAGTTCGACACACCCACTTGGTAGGGCTGTTATCAAACACTGCGACTCAAAGGAGAAAGTTTATGTCACCCTAATGGAGACAGAGGAGATACCCGGCCGAGGCCTGCGTGGACTCTTTAAGTTCTCTGACGGAAATACCATCGAAGCTATCATTGGCAATGAGCGCTTTATGGATGAAAACGGTGTCATCGGCTTAGAGCAGCACAAATCGGATCTAAACGACTGGAAAATGGCCGCCAAGAGTGTTATCCTCCTTGCAATCAAATCTTCCGAGAAATTTGAGCTTATGGCTTTATATTCTGCGACAGACCTGCTTCGCCCCGAAGCAGTAGAAGTAGTACGAAATCTTCGGGAGAGCGGAATTGGAGTCTGGATGATTTCGGGGGATAACCCAAAAACTGCTGTTGCTGTTGCTTCGATGGTTGGAATTCCAGCTGAGCATGTTATTGCGGGAGTTCTCCCAGCAGAAAAGGTGCGACCCCTTGACCCCAGACTATTACTTTCAAAAATAACTAATACCATTCCCTAAAGGCGGATAAAATACTTCACCTCCAAAAGAATGTTGGTAAACGACCTCGATCTCGCTGGTATCATATGACCCACCGTCGCAAAAATACTACTACCAACCCTCACCGCGCCATTGTTGCCATGGTAGGGGATGGAATTAATGATGCCCCTGCCCTCACTGTTGCAGATGTTGGTATCGCCATCGGCTCCGGCTCAGATGTTGCCATTAACAGCGCGAAATTCATTCTTGTTTCTTCAGACTTACGCAGCTTATTGACATTAACTGAACTTTCGAGAGCCGTGTTTCGGCGAGTCAAATTCAATTTTCTGTGGGCTTGTATCTACAATCTCTGTGCTCTTCCTGTTGCTGCAGGGTTATTGTATCCTGCGGGAGGTATAAGGTTAAACCCAGTTTGGGCAGCATTGGCGATGGCGTTGAGCAGTGTTAGCGTGGTTTGTAGCTCCTTGCTGTTAAGGACTAAATGGTATGGGGTTGGGTTTAGGGCAAAGCAAAACAGGTATAAACAGTAGATAATCATATGATGTCGTTTATAGGCACAGATCACTCTTTTTTATTTCCTTTGTTTTTTCAGTTTTTATACCTTCAGTTATCATTTTGGTCCTCAATAGGGAAAAAAGGATATGTAAATAGCAGTCAAATAAGTCAATGATATAAATAATACGAAATTATGAACTAAATATTTACTTCATGCCCGTCAATAAATTATGTACCATATAGTCATATCTACATTGATTATGAGAAATCCCATGGATATCCCTTACTATTCCAAGTGGTGTAAGCAGTATCAGTATGTAGTCTTTATTGCCAAATTAGTGACATCTAGTTATGGGGTTTCTCATTGGGTAGTAAGTGCGCTACTTAATCCCTGCGGACAAATAGTTAACAGTTGGATTAATTAGGAGTTCACCAAATAAAATAACCTTTAACAACCAAATGAGATAAGCCAAAATACCTACTATGAAGTTTAGTGGGCGGTGCATCTAAGACTAAAATAATGTCATTGGCTTCATCAGCATCGCTTTTAGTGGGTTGTGCGGTCGCATGCACCCCAAAAATTTAGCGCGAACGTCTTGACAGCGGCTATGAAAATATTTGAATTTTGCGCAATTAGGCATGTTATATGAATGCATACTAAACCCTATGCCAGGCACAAATTCTATTACATATTATTTTATTAAAATACCACACCTCATACTTGAGTGGTGATAGGTGGAGAACCTTTGTGGGGTAGCCCTGAGATCACTACATGTATGCACGTCATTCAAGTCCGCGAGTTGCCGTTGCACAATAGCGGAGATCTGGAGGTCATATCTACTACTCTACTACTCTACTACTCTAGTAACCCGATCTCATGAAGGATGACCGAAGAGAGAAATACGACGCGTGTATTAGTGTAATATGTAGGGGGGATAAAGGGCCTAGGAATACATGAGAACAAATGATGATTCAATAAATACTCCCTCCATTTTTTGAGCTGCTTTCCTTGCGTCTTTCTTTTTCATACATCTCCAGCATGCTATCTCCCCTTTTAACAGCGAATTAATTCAGTATCTTTCGTATCCTTCTCATCTTTCGCGTCCTTTGCATCATCTTCAACTTCGGCCTCAGCATCTAGAGTCATAGTTAGTTTTTATTATGCCTCGCAAAAATCGGAATAAAAGGGGGGGGGGAGCTGCATACCATCATCTTCACCTTCGTGCTCCTCTTCACCTTCGCCTTCAGGTTCTTCATCTTCACCTTCGGCTTCCTCTTCACCGGCTGGCTCATTATCATCTTCTCCCTCCTCTTCCTCTTCCTCCTCTTCCTCTTCCTCTTCCTCATCTGCAGGCTGCTCTACCTTGCGTCTCTTCGGCTTTGAAGCCTCTACTTCTTCTTCCGATTCCTCATCTGCATCGGAGTCTTCGACCCCCGACTCGACATATCTTTGGTACCGTTAGTTGATCCGTGCTCCAAAAATGTGGTACGCCAAGGGTTTGGGAGAGGAATGTGCGCAGAACAGGGAGGGAAAAAACACGTACTCTTCTTCCTCTTCACTATCGTCAGAAGGAAGCGCTTGAAGCTCCTCTTCTTCTGAGGCCTCTTCGCCGGCTTCTTGCTTACGCTTTCGTGTAGACATTGTATGAGAATTGGTTTAGACGCGTTTGTGGGAAGTAGATGAGGGTGGTATAGATGGGTGAGGGTGAGGAAGAGGGATTGAGTGAGGGAAGGAGAGCGCGAGGTTTATATAAATCTTAAGGCGATCAGCGCGGTGGGCAAGGCTGGGAAACCCCCGTGGCCTGTTCTGATATCTATGGAACTACAGTGGGTCTAGGCTTTTGGCCGTGGGAGAGGTAGGTAGTAGGGAGAAAGGAAAGGGAATGGAAGGGGGGAGAAGTGGAAGGGGAGGGCAAGCTGAGCGGCGCACGCAACGGACTGGAGGCAGAAGGAGGTGGGAAACCCGTCAGCAACCCATTGTGAGGAACTACGTGGGTTAGGTGTGATATGTATTACGACTACGAGTGCTCTGTTCTGCTTTGCCTCTGGGTACACTGCTAGCACAGGAACAGCTGCTGCATTGGGAAACGGTTGAGGAAGAGGTGTGGGTGCCGTTGTTGGAGGGAAGGCCAGGCTGTCTGTACTCCACAGAGGGTGCTGCTGCTGCTGCGGCGGTGGTCTTAACGGATTGCTCGTGCTTGTGTGCGCTCGGCATAAACTTGAATAGTGGAAGTAACATGTTGGTAACTGTGCAAGGTAAGGGGGGCCGCGGGGGGGACTCAAGGGCGAAAGGATTCTCCAAAGCCAGCGGGGGGGTGAGTGAAGGGTGTGACGTCGGGAGTTTTGTTTTTGGATTGGCTCGCTTTGGAGGGCCAGGAAATAAACGAGAAGACTTGCTTGCGAAACGGGGGTTAGGGTTCCGCAAACGGCAGCTCGCAGTGTGTAACTCCGCACAAGTCTCCACACAACTGCATGCATACGAATTAAGGCACGTGTATCAGACGAGTGGTTCTCCTCCAACTTCCTTTCTAATCAAACTCCTTCAGCCTTAATTGTAAAGGAACACATATAGGCACCGAACCCTATTTTTTTGACTCGATCACTATTTAAGTTTACGCGTTAACTTCTACCAAGCTTTTTAGTCTTTTTTTTCCCAAAAAAAAACTTTCCCGGACATCTTAGCGGATAGAGAGATAACTCGACGTCCAACTGAGACAAGACTATCAAGTTTCTAAACGGGCTGGCAAAAAAATATTTTCTACATCGTGATAAACTCTATTCTACATGTAGTGACCACGATTACAAGTCTAATGTCGATCTACTGGACTTATTCCCGCCGTCAGACGCATATGCGGAGTCATACAACCCGTGTGTAGCAATAGCGAACTACAAGACTGCAGTGACAACCAGTATGATACCTATCTAGCCATGAAAGAACAGGACTAGAAAAAACAAGGTTCCAATGAATAAGCATTAACATTTTATTGCTTAGATTGGCAAGTTCCTTCGAGAATAGGCGGTGACAGGGATATTATCACCCGGGAAAAGTAATGGTCTGAAACCTGGATTAATAAAATTTTCAATATAGGGACTCATAAGGCTGATCATTGCAGCTTGACGGTGTCAAATAGTATAGATGGTGGCTCTACACCAGCCAATTTCGGGATTTATACAAGTAGGGGCAGATAGTAACAATATTCTTACTTGGGGGTAGCGAGGATAAAGACTTTAATGTTGTTTGAGTTCTAACACAAATTTTATGAAGTAGATAGAGGTTGTTTTACTACAAGATCAGTACTTAATATTGAGACCATTACACATAGATTATGCTATATAGGGCTATCCTCTAATAAATACTTTGGGGATTTCCATTTTTACATGTTAAAGATATCCCTTGACTCAAGCACACCAGTATTTTATCTATTTGAAATTATTAAGTATTCTTTTGAAAACATTAATCTATTCTACACCAATTATAGTAACCTCTTTATTATGATACCCCAACGGCAAATGTGTATTCTAGTACAGAGGAAACCGAAGATATGTCACAAACTATACAAACCACTAGTAACCAAACATAATTTCTGTAAAAAGTCCAAACGGTCCCTTCTAATCTAATAGGATCAAATAAGAATATCACTACCCTTCTAGAAACAAAAATCACCTTAGAGATTTGAGTCCACATGTAACAAGACTATACAAGTTTACTCCTTTAGAGTACCTTGGCCGAGCATAGCGCAATCGGGCTCTCTGCGAAAGGCATGTTACTGTGTTCGGGGTTATTGTTGTTTTACTTGCTGTTTTTAGTGTTTTTGTTTTGTTTTTAGCTCGAGTACCATAGCCTTAGGCTCCATGTACGCTATGAATTCATCATCATCATCATCACCTTGGCCGAGCAAGTTCCGATCTAAAGTATGCGTACGAGTGATTACTTATGATACTCCACGCTGACCTATACTCCGATTCTAAAATTCCCAGCTTGGATCTTTACTCTCCGAATCTATTTAGTGCACAGGCGTAACCCTAGCCCTATGTCTTTCCCTAATGTCCTTCCGAGTGTTGAGTTAATGAACTTGGACCGTTTATACTCCTTATAGACTTGGAAGCCAACAAGAATATTCCGTTCAGCTATCTTAAATGTAGTCATTCGGAAGAGGAGCATATACGCTTCCAGATATGGATAAACCAAAACTAAAAGCAGATTGCGCTTAGAAATTATTGAAGCCTAGAAATCTGTGCCAGAATCTGTTATCAAGTAGTTTCAAGTAGTTGTAGTTGTGTTTTCAAGGGTGCTACACCTACTACTTAGAACCCAATCATCACAACATCTTATTGCCACGCAAAAGCTATAACATGACCATTTAATCCCTAAAAAATATCCAAGAAATATATATATATATATACTAAGAAGATAACAAATTGAATCTGGTAAAGATTTGGTCTACTGTTTTCACCTTTTCCAAATTCAGCATAGCGGTAACTAGTCCTAACTGCGTTAGTATACTATAGAGCACCTCCGATCATGAAAACCATCCTACGAATTCTTACACAAAGCCAGATCCAACCCTCAAGATCCTACTATACCATACTAACATAATAACTCCACATCTTTTAACTAACGAAACATGACAAAATAGACACAAACAGCAATCTTAAGAAGGCAAATATCTAGTCTCGGCCGCAATCTTCTCTGGGCAAGGAAACTGGAGTAATCCAAAGCGACTCCCTAATAGATCCTTCCTAATAGATCGCATCTGTCTCGAATGTTTTACCCCTATGGATTTAGGTTGATCGCTGTCGACCTGCATTGATGGTCTAGAAGTACCCAGTAGGAAAATTGTGTCGACATCTGGCTCTTGACTTGTGATATAAAGAACACTAACGACATTTGGGTGTCCCCAGGGACACAAAGTATAACACCATTTTGCCAGCACCGCCATTAATGGGAGGTAACTTAATTCCTGCTGAGCTGCTACTCTGTCTGCCCTCAAGACTGTGGAAAGAATGTAGCTCAGTGCGCAGAATACAGTGCAAATCGGGATAGCTACACCATTCACAGTGAGCACAATGGCTTGGGTATTGTCGTCTCCGTCGAGATGAAATATTGCGCCCTTGTCACTTCAATTTGGAAATCTTAGCTTATGATCTTTCTAAGTAAAACCCAAGAAGTCTAAGGCTAGGGAATTATATACTTACCGGTATGGAATAATGAATTCGTACCAAAGTCTTGCCAAATTCTTCCTTAAGTCTACTGAAAGAATAGAGGAACCTGTTGGGAAGATATGGGCTGCCAGGATCGCATATATCTCGTTTTCTGTTGCGCTGTAGGCGGCTGAAAGCGAAAACCTACTACTCCCCGACGATTTATTTGGCGCTTGAAAATGGGACTGAAAAGATGAATCCAACGGTTTTATTTCTGCCCCATATACTGTTTGATGTCCCATATCCTCCCAGTATATCTTATGACTCGATCCTGAAGCCCCCAAGATGGTAATTGACTCTGGCAGTTGTTTCATCAGACTCCTACAGTTCAAACACGGACCCTTAAGTTCTATCGCCACCTCGAGCTGCCCGTCTTCTGGTATGGACTCTATAACTTTGAATTCATCCACGAATGCTGCAATCGAGTGAACAACCGTGTTTCCCCCCAGTCTCGGGTTCTTCGTCATCACAGCTAGGGGAAGACTTTCGCCGCAATCGCCGTACTGAAAATACCACCACCGCTGTACACTTCCCGACTGTGGTATAGGGACTAAAGATGTCTGAGGCAATGGTGGCCACTGTATAGATATGGGCTCTAAACCCAACGTGAGAAAATTGGGTGTTGTTGGGGATAAACTATCGGACGAAACATCTTCTATATCCCGTTGTACTGTTGGTGGTAATAACCCTTCTTCTATTTGTACGGTTCTTAATATTAAATTCTGTAGCTTCTGTATTGAATCTGTGGTGTTTTCTGAATCATTCAAAGCCTGCGCCTGGTGCTTTGTTAGATTATTGATGATAAGAAACACCAGAGGAGGAGGGGACATCTTAGACATTGTCAGATATCGTGTACATGAGTTGGCTACTTTCTCGCCCCTTCATGTTGTGGAATAGTAATTCTAGTAGTTGCTGCGATAATGTCGTCGCCAGTGGGAAACGGCCCAGAATTTGTTGTCGCAGACCTATGGAATCACCAACCAGAGAATCCTGAGGCTAGAAAAGTTTATAAGCCTGTCCGTCTATAACAAAGTATACGATTTAAAAGAACTTACAATACTCAAGTCCAGCAACGAATCATAATCTATAACCATATAAGCCGACATTCTTTTTTTTTTTTTATAATTCCAAGCCCCTTCGCAAAAAAAAATCCGGAAAAAGAGACCCGTTTTTTTTTTTCATAACCCAAAACAAAAGACCAAAAGAAAGCGGGGAGGGGGAGGAGGAGGGTCTGAGAAAGTTAATATATCCTGATAAAAGCCACCCTATTAAAACTTTCTCTAGAAACACACACATCCCAGCCGGCGTACACAAATGGCTACATATATGCACCTTACCGATTCCTGAACCAAGATCTTCCACACATATCAACCTTATCATATTAGTCGCCTCCACGAAGCGCCCCTGCTCTATTCTCACCCATGAGCTGGTTGCCTGAACTATGCATGATAGTCTATCCCTGTGTCTACCACTAATATTCACCCACGCCGTATATACATCTATCTTCCTATGAACAATATATAATCCCTCTATGGATATATATATGATGAACTGTACTCTAGAATAATGGGATTAAATACCTTTAGCCCTATCACTACGTACCTCAGTACTTCACAGTCAACTTATATATTACCATAGTAGATATATTGCACGGTGTAATAGTACCATAGCTGGAGGGCTGTATATACTTATAAAACCATAATAGATTCTCATTATATGAGTGTAATTAAGACTAGAACTCAATATTTCCTACAGTGTTGGTACCATTTATTTAACCGTATATATATTCTTAAGACTGAGTACATATAGAGTGGTTATTAAAGACAGTATACATACTCTTATAATGAAAATCTAATTTAATACAAGAAGTCATTGTGATATCATAGTGCCCCTAAACTACTACTGAAAGATAACATAACCTAATCACATAAATAGCGGCGCTTAATAAAGTACAAACAAAAAATTATAAAATATAAATTATACCCGCGTACATTATTTCATGTATATTCTTTAGGTTTTAGGATAGCAAATAGTCCTAATAACCAAGAATCCACCATCCACGAAAATATATTCCGAGTGATATCCAATGATTAAACAACATGCAACCTACATTATACCACACACTTATCTAAGGCTCATATATGTAAGTCTAGCTGTTGTATTCCCTAAATCTCCCACACATAACCAGCCCACGACCCACAATATAAGGAAACACATAGGAAATTAGAGAGAAATATTTCTAAACATGGAGGGGGTACAGTATTGTCAAGGCATCTACTTTATTTTTACGCTATTTTATAAAATTTCAGGAGGAAATCCACCGCTTGTATTCAAGTATAGGTATATGATAGCCCCCAACCCGGGAGGCCGCATAGTGTAAGGACTAACAAGAAGCGTAGCAGAAGACTCCCAATATAACAGACCATTTAACTTAACCCGACAGCCTACCACTTATACCACCACCATTAATAACAGAACCACCTATAAAAACACCGATACAATACAACTAGCACATTCATCAACTACTATAAAAATCGAGTGATACAACATGACGCCCAAGGCTACTTCATTCTCCCATCTACCAACTATATAACCCGCTACAATTTAAACACCAACAAAAGAAACCCATAAAAAAACTACCAAGGACACCCAAAATCAAATACTACTATTCCAGCCTGCATTCCCCCCTCTTGCTCCTTCCTCCACCTTGTCCTCAACGCCAAATGCCTCTCACTCCACTGCACACCGTGCAAAAATTCATTATAAACCTCACCTCTCACTTCAACGACTGTTCCTCCTTCCTCCATATCCACAACCCTGAAAGCTTCTCCTCCACTACCACCCGTATCCTCTGTCAACAAGCACCCTCTCAAAACTCTCCTCCCGCTCTGCACCATCACTCGCTCGTTGTCAGCACCAATGCCGCGTGGCTCGTATGAGCCAACGTCGATACGGAAACGACGCATTCCGCCAGCTTCTCCACCAGCTTCATAGGGTGGCTTCACATTGTAGAATGTGGCGCTGCATTGCTCCTCGGGAAGGAAAATCTCAAAGCGTTGGCAGCGATCACGGTATGCACTTATCTTTGGAGGAGGTGGTGGCGGGAGTGGGGGAAGTGTGTATGGTCCGCTTGCGCTACCGGGGGCAGGGCCGAACGCGGGGGCAGGGAAGTGGTGATGAGATACAGCGGGGGTATCGGTGGTGATTCTAAAGCGGCGCTGAAAATCGCGTGATTCATCGATGGTAGAGCGGTACACACTCTGTATCATTTCAAAGCCCGATGACGTTGGTTGAACGCTCCATGCAGAGAATGCGACTGTCTCTGGCATTGTGCTGGTTTCAGAATCGGAGTCATAGTCAGGGAGAGTGTTGTCAAAAGTGCAGGTGCAGAGGTTTTCAAGGGTATCGTGATAGGGGGCGGCGCAGAGGGGTGGAGAGAGGTGCTTGTCGACAAAAACGAAGCAGGATTCAACGACCCAGAAGACTTCGCCTTTGGGTGGGTAGTCCATATACAGGTCACTCTCAATAAATGCACGTTCGCCGAAACGGTTACCGAGAAAGGAGGAATGTTTCAAGTCATACTTTGCAAGGAGCTTGCCAGGAGGACCGTCGTTTATTGAGAATACACGGACAAATACAGAGCCCCAGAATGCCGGTTGGGCGTCTGTGTCTTCGTGGAGGATGATGAGACGCTTAAATGGGCGATCAGTGACCATGACAAAGAACTGATCCCCATTTGAAATCTCTGATGAGCGCTCGAGCTCAGTCTCAAGAAGAATATCCCCCGTGAGAATATCATGAGCAACAAAATGGAGGACAATAGAAGGCTGCAAATTAACCACACGTGGCGTTTTACGAATATACGTGAGGCGGTCCTGAGCAAAGTCGACTTCACCAAGAAGCCTCTGCGGGAGCTGAATAGGGAGTTTCCAGAGTAGTATTGCGTCAGGAATTGAAAACACCAGAATTCTATCGCAATTGTTAGCCGTAATCACACATACACAGAGCCTAATACATACAGAGCTCGTCTACCATACCCATACCCATCCTCTGGGGTATCATAAAAATTCAATGTAACAACCAACAAGCCCTTCCCCATCTGCACGTTCAGCCTTGCCCTATTCAAATCTTGTTGCTTTATTACCCCATCGCCCAAACAGCACGAATCCAGCTTCACCAAAATCTTGCTCTCCTTTCCCTCCGTAAGGCTTTGTATCCTTAGGACCCTATCCTCATGACTCGTCCATGCAGCATATCCATCCGCCGCATCCCACTCTATCGAGTTCTCATCGCTACAATCCAACAACACTTCATGCACTCTTGTTGGTAGTCCTTGCCGCCGCGTATGGAACCTATAAGCTGCGCGACGATACGGGAGTATCACACTCGCAGCGGTCGGGTTGTCTCTAAACTCAACTGCCTCTGCTGTCCGGGGGAAATGGGAGATCAGCGCGATCCGCGCTATGTATTCGGAGGAGAGAAGTCGGCGCCAGGAACGGGATACACGCTGGAGTCGGATGATGTCGATCGGGTCTAGGAGCTCGATGATAGGGGCGATCTCGAAATCCCCGAGGTGGGAAAACGGGTCCATGGGCCTGTGGAGATGATATTTAGAGTGCTAGTTCTATTTTCCTTTGTTTCTTTTCTTTCCTCTAGCCTCGCTATAAAGGTAGGAGCTAATGGAGGGTGCAGGATGGGTGTGGTGTGGTAGGTTGGAATAGGATTGGAGCGTTGAGGTGCGTTGGTGGGATGTAGGGGGTGCGGGAGTTGCCGCAATACCCCACGCAAGCTGTAACGACATGTGGGGGGGGTGTGAGTGGGAATACAATAAGATACCAAGAATACAATAAGATAGAGACCTTCAAATTCTCATCAGTAGGTATCGTATCACTAGAAGTAACCATTTAGTATCACAAGGGTTAGGGATACACTCTCCAACAAGTAGAAATTCATGCCTCCCTCATCCACTCATGTCCATCCACCGAGTAGTGACTTCATCGACAAGGGTACATAAAATCAACCCGGTTCCCAAACCCTTCCAAAATTATCACCACCCACCAACCCCCACATAATAATAATGTCGACAACCCCACCTCTCGCCAAAAACCGTCGTGGTAAAGAAGTCGGTCTCGGCCGCCGCGGTGCCGCAGTAGCACTCTCTAGAACTGGTCTTCCACTACGCGACATCTCAAAGCTAATCCAGCTGCCCCTCTCCACTGTCTCTGGCATCGTCCACCATGCCGAGGAGATGGCAAGAGCCAACGGCGGCGACGTATTAGATGATATAAACTTGAAGCCAAAAAAGCGGTCGGGACGACCAAAAAAGTGGAGTGTAGAGGATAAAATGATGGTGAGTTTATTTTATGGTCATTTTTTGGATAGTGGGATAGTGGGATAGTGGGATAGTGGGGCTAAGTTATTGGGCTAAGTTGTAGGTGGTCGAGGTGTGTACGAGAGACCAGAATCAGAGGAGTAAATCGTATGAAATGTTGGCGAAGGAGTGCCCATTTGTGATTGATGAACATGCTGTAAGGAGGATACTAAGTGAAGCGGGATATGACCGGAGACGTAATATTCCTGATGAACCGACGGAGGATGTGGATGATGATTAGAGTTTTTGTATGGTGTTTTTATGTAGGATGGCGTTTAATAATACCATGGATGGTCAGTTGAATCATAATCAATGCGGGTAGCAGGTGCAGAAAGAAATAGCTATAATATAATACAGAAATCAGAGTAGTAGTCACCTCTACCCAGTAACGCACATTGACTTTGTTTCCCGTGTAGTCAGCGATCCCAGCTCGCACAAAACAATGTCTCCAGGAGTTTGTAACGCATCGTGAGTTTTAAAGGATCTGGGTTTAAGTGTTTGAAGAAAGTAATGATGAGAGTTTTGGATGTAATGCCTAATATCTTTTTTGATAACGCTCTTAATAACTTCAAAACCCCCTTTGCTTATTCGAATCTTCACCTACTGTCACTCGAGATCCACAGGCACCAAACCCCCAACAATGAACCCACAAGAACCCAACACGCAAGCCCACCACCTGGAACCCACACCTCGAGATTACCGGTAACCCCTGCACTAGAGCCTCAAAGCTTGGCACAGAGCCTCACAACCACCTCTTCCACCACAGCTATCGAGCTAGCTAACCGGTGCACTACCCCCCCCCTCAGCCCCCCACAACCAACAATGCCCACTACCAAAGGTGTTACCGCGACCCTTACTCTCGATACCGAGACTACCCCAGTCACCGAACACGCAACCACAATCTCGCTCGACTACGCATCTTCCTACATCATCCCCACTGACCACGCACGCTTCTCGATCACAGTCTCAACGACCGATTATATCCACCCCTGCTTCGACATTGGTGTCTGGATTGACGGGGTGTACCAGGATGGCCGAATAATGGCTGGGGACCCAAAGGGCTTCCGTGTGAAGTTTACAGGCAGGGAGGTGAAGGGAGGAAGGGGGCTACTCAAGAAGTTGTGGAGCTTTGGAGGTCTGGATGTAGGTAGGTGTTACTTGCGAATATGTTATAGATAGTGCTAATGGGATAGTGGATGAGGGGGAATGTGAGCAGGGATTGAACGTATTGTTAAATCTAGGGACTATAGAAATCGTTGTGCTACGGTGCGGTAGCGGCGAAGAGGAGGAGGAGGATGATGAGGATGAAGATATACCTCCACACCCACATGCAAAGCCATACTGGAATGACTGGGAGGCGGATCAGAATATGGGGAGGAAAAAGTCTGCGAAGCCAATCCTAGAGTCCCATTTGAAGGGCCGCGACCTCCGGCACCGTGTTAAGATGGGGAAGGAGTTCTATGTGAAGAGGAAGGCAAGGCAGAAGACGGTCGAGTACTTGGATAGCTTTGAGAATCCGTATTGTATTTTGGTGTTTGAGTATCGCTCGCGAGAAGCACTACAAAATATGGATGTTATTCCGCGCTCACCATCGCCAGAATCTGATTCGGATCTTTCTGATACCGACAATGAGGAAGAACAAGAAGTTGAGGAAGAGATTGGGAGGCTAGAGGCAATGTCAAGGGAGGAGATTTTAAGGGAGCTTATTGCGGTGAAGGTTTGTATTGATCTCTAAACTCTAGACTTGGGCTAATCACGAGTACAGAAACTACAGGCTGAAAGGGGGAAGACGAAGATTAAGCAAGAACAGCTTGACGAATGGGAAGAGGAGCGTGAACAAGGACGCGCTAAAAAGCGGGCAAAGGTAAAAATAGAGGTTACTCAAGCCGAAGATAGGGTGTTTGTAGACCTGACGGATGATTAGATGGCGATACAGACATCTAGACCTTTTTTTATATATTTCTTCTTAGTGGGTGGTCTATTTTTGTTTTCGCCTCAGCGTTTTGCTATCTTCATTTATGGCCCTAATTGGATAGAGAGATCTATAAGATGTGGTTTGATTATTGTTTCAAGTCATTTGTTTCTTCTTATCTTGGTCTTAGTTTTTCCTCTTCTGGACCTACATTTCACAAGTAGACCCGGTATCTGCCCTGCTATATCCGCGTGATGCTGCCCGGTCCTGAAACCGGCTCGAGCTCCGGCACTAGTTCCCCTAGAATACCATCATTGGAGCAGAACCATACCATGACTTACAACTACGATACGCGCACTACCATACATAACTTTCATGATCAGGCCATAATTATATAACGGTAACAACTGCCGTGAAACACAACGAACCCAGGACTGCGTGGGGGGAGTTGAGGGGAGTAGTGAGAAGAAAGAGATGTCTCGTTTCAGCCTTACTCTCCAATCATCGCTCCCCCACTCGGGATGTTTCACACCCAACGGCCACGGGAACAATTCGGAAATTCATTACCGGCCGGTATTGGATTGCGGGGCCGGGTTGTGAACCGAATTGAAAAAGGTGCGGGAAGGTTAGCTTTCTTTTTTTGTACGACGACGGGTGGAAAGTATGTGAGTGATCGATGGTGATTCGCGTATTACCTTTTGGGCTGAAGTAGAACAACTCTCCCCCTCCTCCTCCCCAACAAAAGACGGGGTTTAATTATTTTATTTTTATTTCTTTTAATTTATTTTAGGAAAGGGGCCCAACAGTACTGTATGTGTGTGTGTGCAAGCGCTGTGACTACCGGAATAACGGCATGTTGGGGTCAGATTAAAAAAAATTAGATTTCTTTTTTTTTTTTTTTTTAGATGTGTAGGTTTGTACTGTAGGTTATGCTTGGAGTAGAGTACATAGATCAGAAAGTCTAGCAGCACGGGATGTGATGTGATATGCAGTTGCGCACGGGTTATCGCGATTACATGTTGCGTGATCGTGGGTTTGGTCCTAAACATACATTTACCTAGAAGATTTTGGTCTGTGGTATTTAAGAGAATGTATTATAGCTACATGATATCGTGTACTGATTCCTTTTTCAGGGATGATCGAATAAAGAGGTTGACCGCAGGTGTCATTTGCCCACTACGTACTATAGTATAAGCCGCATTATTACATTGGAGCTATACACGCCAAGAACTTCAGCCCCGCCATTCTACTGAGCCTCTCTCACTCTTGTACACCTAACTTCACTCTTTGACAGACCTCAGCTCCATACCAACAACCATAAACTTCAGTTACTCAGAGAAATAAAGAAACTCTATACACAACTATGTCAAATGCTGCGAAAAGGATCACTCGTGTATGTCACCCACCCCACCCTCATCATCATCATGGGTAGCGCTAGGACTAACGAGAGAGAGTAGGAGTATGCTGAGATCGAAGCGAACCCTATTATGGGGATCACAGTAGGCGCTATAGATGAGGATATGTTCAAGTGGAATATCGAACTTACGGCTCCCAAGGAGTCAGTGTATGCTGTTTGTTCACTACTCCCACTTCTCTCTCTGTGTGTGTTGGTAGAGCTGATGTATCTTTCTAGGGAGGCACCTTCAAGCTCCTCTTGACTCTACCGGTAAACTATCCTTTCAAGCCGCCTATCCTATCATTCCAGACGAAGATATACCACCCGAACGTCAGCAACGATGATAAGGGCAGCATGTGTCTGGGGATCTTGAGGAGCGACCAGTGGAAGCCGAGCTGTAAGATTACGTCTGTGCTAGAGATGGCGCGTGGGCTGTTACTTGAGCCAAATCCGTGAGTAGCGATCCTCTGTGAAAAGGTAGAACTGACTGACCGACTGACCGGTTCTTTAGTGATGATGCTGTTGAGACTACTATCGCGGAACAGTTCAAGTCGGACAAAGCTCAGTTTGAGAAGAACGCCAAGTCATGGGTCAAGCAGTACGCGAAGTAGAGTGTGGTCACGTGCGCTTGAAGGAACTATAGACTATAGTATAGCTTTTTTTCCTTCTGTACGATAAGGGTTTTATGGCGTAAGAGTTGATATCCGAAATGCAAAAGAATAAATGTACAAAAAAGAAAAAAAACGACCCGTCTTTTGTGCGCATTGCTTGTAATAGTTACGTCATTCGGAGTTTGAGCCCGCTCAGTCACAAGTTCTCATGCTTCATGGATGCTGCGAGATTGGCTGCTTTATCGAACATTAATATCAAGCGGGGCCTATGCCGCCTACGCTGACGTCAGTAAACGGCGATATTAAATGATGACTCTACTAAGAATTCTAGAGTAGCTCTAGAGTACTCTATAGGATGAAAACTGGAATGAGCGAGAACCATGTCCCCGCTGATGAGCACTCGCGAGCTAAGAATACAATGAACATCTTGTCAAAGTTGTCAGTAGGGTACTAGGTTCAACATGCCAAGCGCCCTTTATATGTTTACCGAGGAAGATTCTCTAACACGCTACTGGGGTATGAGGGCTTGCTTTTTTTTCTAACTTCTTTAGCGCCTATGCTTTTACCGCTCGGTAACCCGTTTCCTCCGCGTGGAATACACGCGCGGTCGGAACAGTGATCCGGAAAAACTTTGTCCACGCCGGAGTGCACCGAAGTTGAGGGAGCGAGTGAGTGCGTGCCCCCCCTGGCGCAGTGGAGTAAGGGGGTGAGTGATATCTCATGATACGGTAATAAAGAAGGGGAAGGTGAAAAATATTTTCCCCACATTATTGCCCTTCTGCATTGATGCTTTGCAGATATACCTTAGCGAGTAAAACTGAAAAGCCACTTGCGTTTTGAAATATGCCAGAGGCCTTCGATATCATTTGTCGGAGGAACTCCACATTCCTCTCCCCCTTCGACAAATCTTAATGGTGCTTGTACTTACATGTATGTCTAATAATTTCTGCACCGCTTTGGCCGAGATGCGAATACTCTCGGTCAGTTATTGTAGTTTTTTTTTCCTTCACGATCGTGATACATGCATATGTGCATATAAAATGACTTTTTTGTTTTTTTATTATTATTCTATTTTATTTTTATTTCATTTTTTGCTTGTTCTTGGTAAGATTAACTATGCTGATCGCAGCAGCCTCAATCGCACAGATCCAACGAAACAAACGATTCTGGGGTAATTATGTTAGTCATAGAGACACCACGGTTTCCACATGGCTTTACAGAAGAAGCTTCATGCCGATTACGATCAACGTTCCCAGGGTGGCGCGACGCGTTCCTTTTCGAGGTCCAGAAATAATATATCCCCGACCAGAAACCCAGGGTTGGACCTGCCTATGCTCTTCTTGCTAAGCATCATTAATTGCGGCGGTAGCCCCGTTGGTTGAGTGACCACCCGGGTTCAGTATTAGTGGGGGCGACGGCATTATGGAAGAAATCGCGTTTCATACGTATTCTCTTTCTTGTAATGTTTGAGTATTTGTATTTTTTTGTTAGGCGAGGAGGAGGGGGTTGACAGGAAACGGGTTTTTCCCTCCTCTTTTCCCACGTTTTTGTGCGGCTCGAGCTCTTCCCTGGAGAAGGGTGTTTCGTTGATATAAGTGTCTGTACTGAATGTGGTTATGATGTGCGAGCCTTTTTTCCTTTTTTGTCGGCTAGGGGTTTGTTGGTGACTTAGCGATAGGGAAAAACGTTAAAGCGTTGAACGTCAACCGTTGATATTTTTTCATCTGTGAATAATATAGTTTCATCAGAGAGTTTCTACTATTACAGTATAGGGCTGCCTTCTCATCCTCATCCTCCCCCCGCAGCGACTATAATGCAAGCATAAACTCCTTAAGGGAAGGTGCTGTTGCCGCTGCCGCGGGAGCGAGATGGACTCGCCTTTCATGTCACGCCAGGAATGGTATGTAGTGTAATGTACTTACTCACCTCTTCGCCCAATTGCACGATCTGCTTTTCTCCCCTTTCGTAACGATGCAGGGACGCGGGGTATATAGGTATAACCGGATAGGACGGGCGGACGGGCGGATGAATATGTTGTAGTAGAGTACACAGATAGGATTTTCTTCTTCTTCTAGATGCCTAGTCTGTCCTGCCCCCTCCTTAGTTTGGGAATGATAGATGAAAAAACTATAGGCAAAGTCAGTTAATGAGTGGTACAACCTCCCTCCCCCCTTGGTAGTCATTGATTTGCAGGGGGTGGCGATGTGATGTGATGTGGGTTAATAATAGTTTTATCCTACAGTGGCTTTTTAACTCATTAGATATAGAAAAAGTGGATAGGAGATCTTGCCGGATAGCATAGGTACGTGTCTTGCTTTGTGAAAGGAAAAAAAAAGGATCGGATATGTCACGCGTTGTGGCGGCGGCTTTCTTTTTGCAAGAAGGATAAGGGATAAAGAGGGGGGTGGAGAATGTCGTGATGTGAGACCTCGGGGATAGAGAGCATGTAAAGGATAGTTTTTTTTATCTATCTATCGATTATACATATTCTAGAGGACCGGGGTTTACTTCTGCCCTCTGCTGTGCTGGGGTTTAACGGTATCACATCGGGGGGTGGTAGTGGGGGGTTTACTGTCATCTGAGCATTTCAATAAAGGTTTCGTTAATTACATGTAGTGTCTAGTGCATAACTGCTTAAGCATGATAAGCCTGCTTGGTTGAGGTTGCAAAGCCTTTCTAGCCCACATGTAAAACGAGCTGCATGGTGAGGTACCTGCTTGAGGCTACTTCTGTACCTACATTACGCAGGTACAGGAACAGGAAAAAGGTTGATCAGACATTACGCATTCCGATCCCCTCACCCGCGCACATATTCGTATCTGAGGGATATCTTCCGCATAAGTGTTTCCTTTTCCCCTCTCATCTTTATTTCTGTTACTTGTCTGTTACTACTACCTATCTTGAACCTACCCCCCTCTCTTCCTTTCCCATCATTTCCTTTGTGACTCCCTCGCTCTTTCACCCGAACTTTAATTACCCTCATCTGTACTCTCGCTATTGGCCCGGTTACGATCTGTAAGCAGAATTTTGGGTGGGGGGAGTCGTAGCGTAACCGTTTCTGTGAATCTGACTAGCCTAGTGGTCGATTTTCCTTCTCGGCAAATTTTAAGTAGTGCGAGGTCTGCTAAAACGGGAGGGCCGGGCGGGAAAGTCGCAAATTTGATGGAACATTCGAAGAGTGGAAGGGGAGGGATGTCGCACCAGCGAATTTGAAAGCCAGGGATTGTAATAATAATAATAAATAATAATAAAAAAAGACTCAATTTTTTTTGTCTTTCCCTTTCAACACCCGGGACTCCCGAGTGGGTGGTGGATGTATGAATGGGGAGAGATAGACGAATGTGCATGGCTTGGATATGTACCTGTGTGTTATGAGGTTTGAAATGTGCATACATATTTGGGAAAAAGGTTCTTGTTGGATTTGGACTCGGTTAGGCAGATGCCATCATGTATGACGGTACCTTACTTCTACAATGCTTTAAATACCTACATGTACTTTTCATGTTTTGTATGGATGTATGCCTGCAGAGCATGCTGGGTTTGGGTCTAAAGGTCTAAGCGGTGGCTTTCTTTTTGGTAAGGTCATGGAAGAAAGACTGTAAACACGATATGACGACTCTTGGAGTAACGGAAGTTTGGGCGAGCAAGCCATTCCAAGGGGAATTGGCGATCTCTGCTCTCCAAGAGAGAAACCCGAGCAGTGACGGACCGGGGGTGTCCCTAGTCCCGGGAGATTGGGTCCTCGGGTTATGTATGTCACCCAGCGGAACTTGTTACTTAACCCAACGCAACCAAGCGCCGTCGCTCGAGCGAGGTCAGAGCCCGAGAAGGGAGAAGATAGATAGATAGAGTGCGTGAAAGTGAGAGAAAGGGTTACATGCAGGGACTATTGATAAGAATCAAATAGGTAGAAAGGAAAAAGAGATCGAGAGCGAGTGTGTTTGAGATCTCGAGAAGTGTAAGAGAAGGACTGGCTGAGAGAAGCACATCGGTTGGGGGGAGATCGAGGGGCATTCAGACATACATATTGGGGACAAGGTAGGCTTCAGATCTCAGAGACCTCACCAACAAGAGAAGAGTGGGTAGGTTACCGACTCTCGAACAGTTACGCACAGACATCCCGGGCAACACACCACACCCGTCTCCCGTTCTTCCTCTTGAGTGACGGATCTGCTTTACCAGTCGGAAGGAAGAGGACCACTCAAGGGAGGCCAGTCTAGCAGTCAAGAAGTCAAGCAGTCAGATCAAGACAGGTCAAATCAGCCGTACAGCCAAGTCAGCCGTACCCAGTAGTACCCAGCAGTGCCCAGCAGTACTCAGCAAGGAACGACAACAACAGCCTCGAAACACCTCGTCGTTGTTGTTTGGTAGGGAGAGCTGCTCACTCCCCCACTCTACTCTACCCACTCACCCAGGAGGAGAAGGTACGGGACAGAGTGAAAGTGATAGAGGGCTACAGAGGGTGTGTGCTTGTGTATCTATCAACCAGAAGGATAGAAGGAGAGATAAAGATCAAGAGGCAGAGGCAGAGGCAGAAGCCGCTAGACAGACGCCCGCTTTCAACCACAGACGCCGTCGTCTACCTTGACGCCCTGGACACCCCATCCCCATCCATCCCCATCCTATCCTATCCACCCCCCCCCCCCCGGGCGAGTATGGTGATGCAGGGAGTAGTTGCTTGAGCACTCCCCATCTCGAACTTACATCAACCTCGAACACCCCCGTTTCTTCTTTCCTTACTACAAGCCACCACCCCCCGTTGGTCGGTCCCCCTTTCGTTTCTCTGTTTCTGTTTTTCATTCTACGGGTCCTGTTCCATACCATTCTTTCTTTCCTTACTTCACTCCTATACGTTCGTTTCCACGAAGCTGGTGCTGCAGCAACACCTTCCATCACACAGCATCTCATCACGGCTACCCGCCCTCCCCCTCAGCCAACGGCATTGATCTTGTCGTCATACATTCAACGGAATATTCATCTGTCCCCCCCGGCCTGGATTGTGCCTGGAACCTTTTAAAACCTCTCGTCTTGCATCGACATGACTACGTCCCCCTTGGAAACACCCCAACCATCTCCTAGACCCTCTCTAGACGAGGGGGGTCGGCTGCTACATCAGCAACGGGAACCCCATTCACCTTTCAGACCAGACGAGGAGCTGCACTTCGACTTTCCACCTGTACCCCTCTCTGCTTCTGCCCACAAAACTCACTTTTCACATCTTCCACGCGATACCGGTGTCCGAAAGATGATTTCAGTCCCTGAAATGAGGCCCGGACTACCGGTAAATCCTAACATCTACAGACAGAATTCCACTGGAATCCCATTGCAGAGACCACGTATGGGCCCGGGCGAACATGGTCGGGAAAGGGGTGGAGATCACCCATTATCGAAACAAGTCAAGAGGAGGATGATGGAGCAGGATATTGCTACTAGGGAATCATTTGAGAGTGGGCCTATAGGAGGCGACAGATTAGCGAAGCAGAAGAGTATGGAACGGGGAATAATTGTGGGGTTGCCGCCTCCGGGAAAATCACCACAAGGGAAAAGAATCGCAAGCAACGGTGACCGAAGAGCTGGGCCTGGCCGGCGAACACCACCAATTATTGGGCCACCACCACCTGGTTTGAGAATGCCTTTGGCATTTAACTCTATTGCTAGGGAGCGGGGATTTTCGACTGGCTCGCCTAGTCCAGGGCCACAGGACTTTCCTCCGTTACCACATCCACGACACCCATCGACACCCCGGGGCCCATATCCATCTAGTTCTGCACCAGATCTTTATGGTATAAATAACAATGAAAACAGAAATTATCCTGCACCGCCACGCAGGGACCCACGGAGCACACCAAGATCTCACCCATCTCACCCATTCTCTCCTACGCACGCGCCGTACAGTAACAACACTAGTGCTATGTCTAGCACCAACACCTCGCCTCATAATTCTATCGGACCTTTAAGCGCTGTAGATGAGACTCGTGGATCTTTCCGGTCGGCACTCTTTATCGAGGAACCCCATTCCAGCAGACCAACAAGTATTTCAGATCGGACTGAAGATAGCCATGCTATGACAGTTGATGAAGCTATTGGTATGTACGGGAGTGATACTGACGAAGAATCAATTATGCGGGAAGCACGAGAAGAGGAAAATCGAAGGAGTAAGGGCGACTCAGTACTTGGCGGGGCGACCTCAAGACACAATTCAGTATCTGATGAACTGAGTGCTAGAGGAAGCCATGGCGGTTCCTTGATGAGTGGAGTATCTAGACAGGGGAGCTTCGAAAATGACATCGAAAGGGTTAGGAGTAAGGGTGATTCGGTGTTGGGAGGGGAGATATCGCCTAGGACTAGATCAAGAATGTCAGAGCAGGAGATGGTGCTTCAAAGAGAGTTGGACTTGCAAAGAAAGAGTATAGACTATATAGAGGGAGGGAGGGATATAGAAGGGGCAAGGAGGAGACAGATGGGGGGACGAAATGGACGGAGGTCTGAGGAACAAGAGGAACCAATTGGGTTAGAAGAGGAAGATGTTCACCCAGAGCCGCTAGCAACAAGTGAGGTACTAGACACAATCCCCAAATCACCAGAATTGTCACCAGCATTCCGTGTCCATTCACTACCTGAAGTGTCAGAAGTAATGGATATGCCTTCAAAAAATCCCACAGTTGCAGCCAGCCAATCACCTAAAGATGCTAGGGACCGATATGGGTATGATATCTAAGTTTCTATATTACGTGAGAGGGCACCTACTAACTTTATTACAGATTCCGGAAACAAACACAGTATGTAACTCTTGCAGAGTACGAGGAATGGAATGCACGTTACGAGGAAACTCTAGACAGGCGAAGAAAAAAGTGGGAGATACTGTTGAGAGAGTCTGGATTGTCTCATGGAGAGGGAGGGCCTGTTAGGTTTCCGCCTAAATCCAATAAAGTCAAGCGATACATCCGCAAAGGCATCCCCCCAGAATGGAGGGGCGCAGCTTGGTTTTGGTATGCCGGTGGTCAGAAAGTGTTGAATAAGAATGCCGGTCTATATGAGGAATTGGTGAACAGAGGATTAGACTCCCCAGACTCCGAGCTCATTGAAAGAGGTTTGTATAATAATCCTTTTGGTTTTCATCTTGAGACTTGTCTAATTTCTAGTCAGATCTCCATCGCACTTTCCCTGATAATATCAAGTTCAAGCCAGACCCACCCCCAGGCGCGAAAAGAATGTCAAGACTGCAGCAACAACAGCTGGAAACGCCAATTGTTCAGCAGTTACGACGTGTCTTGGTAGCATTTTCGCGGCATGTCCCGAAAATTGGGTACTGCCAAAGTCTAAACTTTTTGGCTGGAATGTTACTTCTATTCATGACAGAGGAGAAGGCATTCTGGATGCTATGGATTCTCACACACCACCACCTACCAGGGACTCATGAGGTCAATTTAGAAGGCTCGAGTGTTGATCAATGGGTTCTCATGATGAGCGTAAGAGAAAGCTTACCTCAAATCTGGAGTAAGATTGGCGGTGAGCTGGACGGGAGTGATTTTGACCCGACTTCAACAAAGCTACCACCCATTACACTGTGCACATCTTCGTGGTTCATGAGCGGATTCATTGGGTCTTTACCTACGGAGAGTGTTCTGAGAGTTTGGGATTGCTTGTTCTAGTATGTATTCATTATTTCATCTGGCTCTGTGCTACCACTAACCAGGTGTTTGAAATCACAGTGAAGGATCAAAAACTCTATTTAGGATAGCTTTGGCTGTCTTCAAAACTGGTGAACCGCAAATCAAGGCTGTCAGCGACCCCATGGAGATCTTCCAGGTCGTTCAAACAATTCCAAGGAGAATTATCGATGCCGGCGCTCTTATTGAAGCATGTTACAGACGCCGAAACGGGTTTGGTCACATTAGCCAGGAAACCATTGACATTAGGCGACAGGATAGGAGGGACACATTTGCAGCAGAAAGAGCCGCGATTGCGAAGGGAGGTGTTAGGGCTTCGAAAGACGATACATCTATGAGAACCGGACTTGGACACGTAAATAACGGTCTTGGCGCTCACGGAGGTCATGATATCGGTAGGAGATTTAAGAAGATCTTGGTTAAGACATAGCCGCTGAACTATTTTATTTGTTTCCGCTGCGCTGTATTTCTTTGGTCTTTAACGTGGTTTGACTCGCTTTCGGGTGTTTGAGAGGTGTCATTTTCTTTTGTTTTTCTTAGCACTATTTCGGCACGGCAAAAAAGTTCAACTGGTGTCTGCTTTTTTTTTTTATACTTGTTTTCGGCAGCTGGGATAAGGGGTTGGCGGGATAAATACCTACACGATATGAAAGCGGCTTCCTATGTTTGTTTTTTTCTTTTCTTTTCTTTTCTTTTGGGCTTTGGGGTTTCTTTTTTTTCCCTTCATCTCTTCGTTTGAAGGTTCGCATGCTATGGCACACTTTACTATCTCACACTCCTTATTGATTTACTCCCTTTCCTTCCCCTTTGTTGCCTTTAATAGGCATTGTCTTATTTTTACACCCCCTTTGATTTCTTCTATTCTGTGTATTGTTTATAAACCTAGTATACATCTTATTCTTATACTTAGGGGGTGGGTTTATCTCTTTTTTCCTTTCTCTTATTGGGCTTGGGAAGTTCCTTTTTTTACTTTTTACTTTTTTGACGTCAATTTTTCATCAACCATTATGCATTGCATCATCTTGTTATCTAAGGGTTTGTTTTCTTTTTGGGCGTTTATTTTTGAGAAAGATTTTTTTCTTCTTTCCTTGAGTTGGGGGAGAGTTTGGAAGATAGCGTTTATTGAATATATATACTATCCTACAAAGATGTGTTATAGGACTTCCTTGTCAATTGAGTTTAGGGAGTGGATTGTTGGGGTATCATGTAAGTGTGATCATGTAGCATCACTCGAGACTTTGGCTTGACGTGATTCTAGCTGGGGGCACGTTTTTGCTAAGTTTGTAGAATAGAGAGGTGAGGTGTTTTCGATAAAGTTGCTGGTCTGTTTTTGTTCAAATTTTAGCTAGCATGTAATTATACAGCGTGGGGGGGAGGGGAGAGAGGGTACAAGAATGTAATAGCGTTTGAAAAGAGATACCATAGTGGGAAAAACACGTGGCAGACAGAACGATAGCTTCAATTGAATATTGCCTTCTTTTCCGTGTACCTCGGTCACGTAGTCTCACTCTTAGCAGATTTCAATGTTTTGGTTCCCGTGATTATGTTATGCTTTTGCATTAGAATCTAACACAAGCAATCCAAGACACACAGGTCCTCCACTCGCTTATGTACCCTAGTTCAACCCACGAGAGAGTAAGGTAGGGGGTGGTAAGCTAAGTATCTAGGGGGAAAAAGAGGAAGAAGGGGGGGATGGAGTGGAGCTGAACAAAAATCTCCTTTTTCCGAGACATGTTCAACGGCTATAGTTACTTATTTAAGTATAAGGCGATGCATCTAGACCATCAGCAAATAATCTCCGTAGTGGGATTTTTTTTTTTGTAAAGGAGCTCCGTGATCTGTGCTTTTGGTTGTGTCTTTGTCTTACGGAGACATGGAAGAGGTGAGATCTTATTGGGTGGAAAGAGAAGAGGGTGGGTTTTGTGTGGTTTTTCCAGATGAGGTTTGGGGGGGGGAGGGTTCGCTTCAACTTGGCTTCTGTCATGTAGAGAGTATGGGGGAGGAGGAGGCTTGCGCGTGAGACATCTGGATCTGCTTATTTTACAAGGGTGGGTAGGGTACGGCATGTAATAAGGGAGATGAGAAACCCCACTATGTAATCGGAGAATATGGATCATTTAGAATATTCGCCGTCTTTTTTTTTTTTCCTTTCCTAGCTACTTTTGTGGAGAGAGAAGATTTTTTAATACTATCAAAGACAATAAGAATGAAATCGATAGGCTGTGTATATACGAGACATATATGTGGGAATTATATGATGTAATATGGACTCTCACTAGAGGGGGGGGGGAGGTTATCTTTCAGCTGAGGATTTGTAGTTCTTAACCGTAAAGGTTAGGGGGAGGGAGGGATAACCCCATCTCCTATTCTGATTACGAGGAAGATGTTTAAGAAAAAAGTTAGATCTACACTTCCACTTCTTCTGTCGCTCCGAAAAAGATTTCACCGTGATCCTTGGGGGGGGGGGGTTTGATAGTCGCTGTCTGTCTGTAGTGTCGTGGGTACAGGGGTCGTGGCGCATAAGTATTCGTCGGGACAGCATAAAGCAAGGGTTTAGTCTGGTTATTGTTAGTTCTACTCTAGAGAGCAGGGGCGATCCTTTGGTTGAAGGCGTAATTGCGTACATAGGCGGTGTAGATCAGGGTGGAGCTAGGGAAAGGTGATCGGTGACAGTTTTGGGTATTGGCTGAGTCTTTCCTAATAGGGTGCATAAGGTGGGGTATCTTACTGTATGGAGTAGGCCTGAATCAACCTCTCTTAAGTGGCCAATTAAAGATTCTCGGTTTATCTTGCCTTTACTGTAATGTAACTGTAGAGAAGGGTTGTAGACGGCGAATAGGTTTTGGGTCTTGGAGAACTCGCTCTGCTAGGTATTCACATAGCTTCTATATATATACCCTCTAAATAGCTTGAGATTTTGTGCTATAGATCTAGAACTTGCTTGTATCTATACTATGCCTATTCAATAACAGGATCTAGAATTTAGGTAGTATTTTACCGAGTGATTTCGTATGATGATAATTGATATGAATATATAGTTTCATAATTATAGGTCATTGTAGTAGGTACTTTTGATATTTACAATAATGCCCAGAATATATCTATAATATCACCAGTTACTCAAATTTTCCCTCCCCTCCTTTTGGTATTAGCGAGTCCGCTTCCATCACAGCCCTCTCAGGATCTCCCTTGAAATACACAAACAGCCCCTGTAGTGCCGCCGTGCTAATCCCCTTCCCTTCCCCCTTGAATGCCCCAAGCTCCTTTAGTTTCTTCACAAAATCTTTCTTGCTCACATCCCTCCTGGCCACCTCTGCCTCCACCTCTTCATCCATGAGCTTCTTTGCCTCTACTGCCTGTTCAATCGATAGTGTACTTGTCCGTACTTGAATACCTATACTATCCCGCCCATAGAACCGTTCCCACATCTCTTCCACCATCTCCTCAGTAGCATACCCTATTTCTGCCCTAACATCCACCCTCCCAGGCCTAACAAGAGCTTCGTCGAGTCTCTCAGCATGATTCGTAGTCATAATTACGATCCTCTCCTCACTACTAGCTACTCCATCCAATGCATTCAAAAGCCCCGAGAATGTAACATTCGCACCATTATACCCGTCTTCATCCGTTTGCGTCCGCCGATTTGAAAATGCAGCATCAACATCCTCCAACAACGCTATCGAACGCTCCGGAAGTTTTGTAAGGAGGTGATTAAGCCGGTCATCCGTTAGTCCTCTCTCTGAGAGATTAAGTAAACATATACTATAATCCAACTCCCCCGCCAGAGCCTGTATAAACGAACTCTTCCCAGTACCTGGCGGACCATAGAAGAGATACCCTCTCCTATATGGAATCCCACGGTCGTAGTACCACTTACTACTTTTCAAGAACCCCCTGATATCACCCACGAGTTGTTCCTTCAACCCCGGGGCGAGAACAACAGAACTAAGAGGCCGCTTCCGCCGCGGCTTTCCAAACGGCTTCCATTCTGTAGACCACGAAGTATAGATTATTGTCTTCCCCTCCTCTAACTTCCCAGCAAGATTCTGTGCTTCTTGGAGTAACAGTGGAAATATGTGTCGTGACGTGAACAGCGTCGTGATCGTTAATATCTCCCACGGTGTCCCCCGCTGTAAATCCACCCGTTTCGCATCCCGCTCTCTCTCAACACGGAGGAATGTGCCACGGTAATTTATCAGGTGCTTCCCCGTCCCAGGGAGTAGGCTGAAATCTGTGCTGAATCCTCCAGAGGAGTGTTGGATATATTTTGTCTCTACAGCCAACTTTCGCGGGGTCGGTTGGAACCTGGATAGGATTTTGGAGGGCGACCAGAGACTGAGTTTAGGACTTATTAGGGATTGTTGGGCGTGGTGCGTAGTCATCCAGTGTAGGAACCAGTCGTAGGACCGGTCGGTTGAGGGGATCTCAAGCGTAATCAGCATTTGCCGTCGGATGTGGGTTGCGGCGAGTTGTACGGATTTTCGGGTCAGCTGTGCAGCGCCGGTTAGGAGGATGAGACCAATTCCCTAGAGTCTGTTAGCGAGACTTTGGGGAGAAGTAGGGGTATATATACACCAGTAAAGAGAGGATTCGCGGTGAGTTGGTTCATGAAACTATCACCACCGGAGGCCTGCGGTGGCAGTAATGGGGATTGTTGGATGCCATTGGTGTTTGAGGCGTTTGTGTTTGGAGAGACGGGATTAGGGGGAGGTTTCTCCGGTTTCTGAGGAAAGAGGAAGTTCATGTGGGGAGTCGAGATTATCAGTAATTCATGGTGGGGGATGGTGGAGTTGGGAGAAGTTATCCTTATCGGTTATGTAAGCACTTGATAACTTGCTTGGCTAAATTTATCAACTGACATTTGCTCTCGCATGATATTGATAATTTAAACCCCAGGGTATTTTATATCTCTCTCTTCAACTAAAGAGTATTTCTATTTCATAAAATATATCTATTACCTTAGAGCTTACTGATGCTCTCACTCTACTAAGTATATACCAACTGGTTATAGTAAGCCACTAGATGCCGGAACACTTCCATATAATCGTCCTATTGGAGAAAGCAGCGTAAAAAATAGAAATATTAAGGTTCAATCTGTTATATGAGGTATATATTGGGGTTTTAAGTTGGGTTTTAGAGGTCTGAGCTTCGGACCAAAAGTCAATTTAACTTGGGGGGAGTGATTTATATAGTAGTCCTTGTAATGACTACAGCGGTATAATCCCCTCGGCGGTGACTCCGTGATTTCAAGGCTAAGAACGACTCCAAAAGCCCAATATTACAGTAATCTAGGAACCCCCTACTCTTTTCCAATAGCAAAACACGCATGAAGGGCGAGGTTCAACTCTAACCTTACCCCTACCAACTTACAAAAAACGGCCCTATGGACAAACAAAAGCCTTGGCACGATAAATACCAAAACACAAGCTTCCAAGAAACCTTACATTCGACAACATTAAGGCTCATCAACACCCCTCACAAAATTCACCACCCCTCACTCGCATCACCAGGGTTAGGGCCACCTTCACTTTCATCCCTGGAAAACGAAAAATTCGGGTGTAACGGTGTATGTGATAAAAAATGTCTCAGCCGTCATCCGGGAGCCCGGATGGCCAAGTTGGTAAGGCGTCGCACTCGTAATGCGAAGATCAGGCGTTCGACTCGCCTTTCGGGCAATCTTCATTTATTTTTGGTCGGGGGGAGGGAGTGAAAAGTTTGGATGAATTACCGGAGGTGAGAGGGTTAGGGTTGGTTGGATTCATCTGATGTTTTTTGATGGTGGGATAGGTATAAAAGGTTTGTAGTAGTAAGTAGGTATGGATTTCTAGTCTACCTTTCTAACACTCTACTCTAGCTAGAGGTAAAGAAAAGAAGGAGAATCTATCTAGACCAAGCTAATAATAAAAAGGAAAAGAATCCTGTAAAAGGTAGTAATGCAGCTAACATGCAAATGAACAAACACTGTCTGCGAAGCCAATTTAAACACAATAAACTTTTACGTCCAACACCTCATTCTGTCCTTCATCCTGTAACAATAGTAATAAAAAAAAAAGAACCTCCACAACAGCCCCCCACTTGCCATTAATTCAATCATACCTTGCATACGCATCCAACACACTTCTACTAGCCACAAAACTAAACCCACCAAACGGGTTCTCCTCCACGCCTTCCCCCCGCACCACATTCCCCATTCTCCCACTACACGCAATCCCACCAACGGGGGGCGACAAGCTCAACCCCGTAAAATCAGCACTAAAGTTCTCTGCAAGTTCTGGGTTAGTAATAAAGGGTATGATAGGTGGCTCAATCTCCCTCCGTTCCAAGGCAGCCCAATCGATTTTCCGGAAGAACCTATGAGCTTTGATTGTTGCTAGGTCCTTCGGCATGTTGTACCCCAAGCGTTTCGTAGGGTCTTTCCTCAAGAAACGTGTAATGAGGTCCTTCGCTTCAGCAGACAAAAAGTACGGTAGACTAAGCTTCTGCTTCGTGATTCTCTCAGCAACCTTTTTGTGGTTGTTGCCGCGGAAGGGGGGACCGCCGGTCATAAGGTCACATGCAAGGGCGCCTACACCCCACCAATCGACTTCGCATCCATACTCTTTTTCGCCGTTGCCTTGGAGAACCTCCGGTGCCATGTATTCGGGGGTGCCGAGGAAGCTGCGGCAGGCGGAGTCGTCAGTTTTGACTTTGCTGAGACCAAAGTCTGTTAGTAGGAGATGGCCAGTGGAGTCGAGTAGGCAGTTCTCGGGTTTGAGGTCGCGGTAGACGACTCCAACATTTAAGTGTAGATGACTTAGTGCTAGTACTAGCTCGGCAAGGTAGAATACTGCCGTGGTCTCGGGAAGCATGGTCTGCTGCGTCAAGTGTAGGAATAGTTCTCCGCCTTGTGCGTATTCGAGGATGAGATATAGCTTCTCGAGGTCCTGGAATGCGTAGTATAGCTTGACGACGAATGGGTGGTGTACGCTTTCGAGGATGGTACGCTCTGTCTTTGTCTGCTCTACCATCTTCTTGTGGACAACGAGGGAAGCCTTCTTGAGCTGCTTCTGTGCATATAGTTTACCGGTTTCACGGTGTCGGACTAAGATCACAGTGCCGTATGTTCCCTTTCCGAGACACCGGAGGGGCTCAAAGTCTTCAGCATGCATTTTTCGGGGGACGTCAGAGGCATCAGGAGCAACGTAGTCTTCCTCGAGAGCAACCTCGTAGGTCTCTGTAGGCTCCGGGTCACCAGCTTCGGAGGAAACAGAGGTGTCACTGTCGCCAACAACCGAGACCAGATCTCCGGGATGTGCCTGAGAAAGCAGTGAGGATAACCCACTCGGACGTGGCGGAGATGAAGACCTCGAAGAGCAAGTAGACGAAGTAGCAGTAACAGGCCGCTTCATAAAGGTCCAATCTGGCTCTGCGACCTTTCCAATCCTGCTCCACTCATCGTCCGCACTGACCGTTACAGTGGGCATCTTTCCGTTTTTCTTCACCGTCTCAAAGTCGGCATCGAATTTACTTAGATCAAGGATCTGGTTCTTCTTCGCGTTCTTCCCAGACTTCTTCTTCTTTTTCTTCCCACCACTCGTCTTTGTGGGTCTCTCACTCGCGATATCACCTGCTTCACTCGCTGCACGGCTAGGCGCACATGAAGAAACCTCCGAGTGCGCAAAAAGCTGACTCAAGCCTCCTTGCAGCGCTTTTGGCGGACAGGGCGAAATCTTTGCTGCGGCAACCGCACACGCGAGGGTGTGTACGCTGCCTGCTGCGTCGACATTTGCGGCCGCAGTGATGGACGCTCGACGGCGACCTCCGCCGAATCCGTAGATTGGTTTGACATCACTTGGTGATTCTGGGATCGGAGGGGGGCCGGCACGACCCCGCGGGGTGTGATCCTGGTCATCAAAGGTGAACATGGTGCGTTGACTAGCCGGTTATAGCCGTGAACTCTTTATTTTTGTGTGTTGCTGTCGATTAGGCGACAGGGAGCGGAGGGAGAAAAAAAATCTGGGGGAGATTTTTTTCTTTCCTCGGTGTAAATTAAGGGAGGCACCCCCTTATGAAATAATAGTTATTAGTTCGTATGGAGGGAGATTAGAACAAAGTTTTGGAAACAAGTTCTAGTTTCTCGAGTGTAAATCCCACTGAGCGATCAGCGCCAAATGGTTTTAGTAGTGTTCTGTACTTCTTTCAGGGGCGCAGTGCAACAGCCAACAATAGGAGCAAGAAGGGTGAAATATTCGAAACAATAGCGTCGACAGAAAGATAGAGTGTTGGCGAAACTTCCATAGAGAAACGTTGATTAGTTTGTGGTTGAGTAGTTGACAGACTGCGGGTAAGTGGTGTGAGCGAGCGAGGTTGAAGAACAAGGACAAGTTGAGAGAGAAAGGAAAGAAAAGAAGCCTTCGAGAGGGGGGGTGGAGACTTTTGTATAAAAGCAAGGCAGGGGGGAGTGGGGGAGATCTGATGAGTTGCAGTTTGTGCGAAGCCTATTGGCGGCTCTCTTTGCGGGTACTCTAAATTTACTCTATTCTCATACTTTACGATCTTTGTGTGGCTGCGTTTGATATGTAAGATCAAAGTTACACCCACTCATCCCCGCTTTTTGCACTTTATTGATTTCTATTTCGTCTGGCATAACTCCGCGGTTAAACAAGGAAAGTCCACTCAAATAAGCCCTGTTTGACATTAAACACCCTGGTCTGACCCTGCGTGGAAGAGTTAGATGGAGTTACGCCTTAATATAAATAGGTATAAAAGAGATGGACTGAGGAGTACAGGTTGCAGTATCTTCTGTCACGCCCTGATTCTAAAGTATGCGGGCCGCCTAACCCTTTGACGCACAGCAACGCACAACAACCACCATAGCCAGCCAGACTTTAACTAGGATCCTGACCGACATCAGTAGACCCACATTCAGCAAATTCTATAAGGGGTTACGCCTACAGAATTAAATGGCCGATTCATCCATTCTGGCCTAGCTGCAGGGGGGACATTGGCTTCCGTTGCCAGCTAAAGAAGTATATTGGAGTCATCCTTGTTAATTAATCCATCAGGTTACTATTCATTTTCATATTACATCTTTTCTCTTAAGTGGCCGCCCCCGTTTCTTGAAGAGCACAAATAGGAATTTTTATTGACTATTAACTTAGGAATCTATCCTCGGCTACTTATAGATGGACAAAACTACGATATCCTGGAGGAGTGGCTGCTATAGTGGGCACAAATGGCTACCTCATCTACTACGGCAATTCTATTTAGATACTATATTAATATGGTTCAAAGGTAGAAATAAAGGCGTAAGATTAGAGTACTAATGTTGCTACCACCGGGAGTTGTTTCAACTATTCAAAGTATGTATAATAGTGAAATTGGAACCATGCGAAAGCATTGTTATAGATGGATTACAGGCTAGGAGTCTAGGGGCTGAGTGGTTTGTTACTGTGGAGATTCAAACTTGATTTTTGATTAGGAGTTCTATTATATGGAGGGTGGGGTGGGAAAGGTTTCTCGCCTGTCAAGTACATGGTTTGTGGGATTGGAAAGCTGGAGAATGTTTAATATAACGCTAAGATAGTTTTAAGCTACCGTAGTAAGTTAGAAAGTGGCAGGCTATAATCAAAAGGGGATTAAAGATTTGCTACTACATATGGCTCAAGAGGGCCGAGTTTCTGGGGGGACTTAATGTGGGGTACTGCTTAAGTGGGAGAATACATGTAAGTAAGATGATATCTATGATTGAGTTAGTGTTTTTGAAGTTAAAGTTTCGTTTAATTTTGCCTAGAATTTGGAAATATGAACAAACCTCTAAATTATTAGTACTACAGATGCGTCTAGGTTCCCTGAAAGTAGCATAGAGGATCTGGACACCAGAAGAATATTTACAGAATTATTTCTTGAATTCTTGAGTTTTATTTCATTTTGTACTCAACACAACTAGCACTGTATAGTTCTATCTATCTTCATCATACCAGCCTCAGTCCTAAGCAAACCAAAGATACCGCTACTTCAACCTAATGAAGTTCAACCCATCGAAAGCAGGAAGTAGCACTTGCTCAACTCTTGGGTCATCCCTCACAAACTTATTGAACCTATCGATTGCCCTAAGAACCCACCTAGTTAGCACAAAGCAATTTTCTATAGAAAAATCTTTTTTAAAAAAGCCTTACTTATAATTCCCCATTTGCATCTCATTTTTGCTCGCCGGGTTACGTTCCGAGCTATCAGCAACAAGTCCCCGTTTCAAGGCATTATCTGCAATGATGAGGCCGTTTTTAGATAAGAGATTTAGGCTGAGAACCTTCTCAAAGTAAGTCACGTAACCATCCTTGTTGGCATCGATGAATACGAGGTCGAATTGTTGACCGGCGAGAGAGTCGATGCTGGATGGATAGTAATGTTAGTTTTCTCTCCACATACTATTTTGTTTTTTGTGGGAGGAGGGGGGGTATATGTAATTGGGAGAAGACTACATAGTAAGTAACCCACCTTATTACAGCATCTCCTACGATAACCTTTATGACCTTATCCACCCCAACCCTGGTAAATGTCTCTATAGCGAAATCTGTAGATTTCCCAGGAACATCGAGACACACAATCTTTTTTCCCGGCCAGTCAGTCAGTGACTAAAGTCCACATATGTATAAACTCACTTCTGCTTCAGGTTCCCCTTTCAACGCATCAGCCCAAGCAAGGGCTGAGTATCCAGTAAACATCCCTATCTCGAGTACTTTAAGATGTTAGTATAAAAGCTCTCTCCTCCTCCAAGTAGGGGTTTAAAGTATAGGCTAGATTACTTCTCTTGGCGCCTTGGGCTTTTGCAAGGAATATCAAAAATTGCGCCTACACAAGTGTGTTAATGTCGGGTTATACTCATACCCTCGCAACTCACGTGACATGATATACGCCAAGCCCCCGATGATATGAATAGATTACGGAATGGGAGTTGAATTATAGAGGTGTACCTGAAGGGTGTTTATCATCATATCAGCATCACTGCCAGTCTTCTCAGCCCATTCGATAGTGGCTTGACGATGCTCATCGAGGTGGTTTGGGACAGGTGTTGAATTGTCGATACAATATTCGTGTACAGCGTAGCCGACTTCTTCGTTAGGATAGAGTCCTGTACTGGCGGTGAACATCTTGTCTTTATGTGGTAGTAGTTAACTTTGTTGGTGTGGTTGGGTGGTTGGGTGGTTGAGAGAGTGAGTGGAGGAGTTTGGAGGGAGGGAGCTGGTAGATAAAGCGAGTCAAGTGTAGAGTAAATCCTCGGAGTATTCTAGTGGGGGAAACTTCTGTAGGTAATGCTACATAGATTTCTCAACTAACTACCTTCTTTTGTGCTTGGCCGGTTAACTCGGGTCTACTGTAATAGGAATTGCCAAGCCCCAAGATCTGCATTGGTAGAGGCTATAAAGCTTGTAATGTACATGTGTGCATTCAGTCAATGATCGGGTGGTTGGTGCCGGGAGTGAGTGGCTGGTTCGGGTGTTTGGGCTTGTACCTCAACGTTCTCGGTACTCGGCAATATGTCGAACCCTACATACTTATGATGACTTGTAATTTGTAACACCCACATACTTGGTGCGTATTTAATTACAACCCAAGTACGGTATACTCCAAAAGTAATTATCTACAATATACCTCATAGACTCGTAACCCCCCCGTTGAAAGTGAACTAATGTACAAACCGGAAATCTAATCTCTTCATGCCTTCATCTTGTGTCGTTTCGATATACTCCGTCTGTTCACCCCTCGTCATTGCGTTCCAAGCCTTTTCGCGCCTAGAATTCCGTTTGATATAGTAACCTTTGACCACCCAGAATAGCGCGATATTGAGGCAGCAGATTCCGAGAAGAATCTTATTACCTCTGCGGTCTATTCATATTGTTAGCGAGACATAGAATAAGATAGTAGATAAGGGGAATTACATAGTGGTTTGTCGTCATCTCTATAAATATTAGTTGCAACAATATTTCCACTTTGGACAAACCTGATCGTAGGAGATTTTATTAGTATAGAAAAAAACTATAGTTACTTGAATGGGGCGACGAACATATTGTATAAAGCGGCACTAACAGCCCTTGTTCGTACAGTATTTGAGTTCCTCGAGTTCCTGGCCAGTTAATGTCAGCAAAACAGACTAGATTGTAGTTACCACTGGAAAGAGAACAAACCAGGCGACCAGAACAGCATGGCAGTACGGGTATGATAGTAATCCCGTCAATAGTGCATATCGAACCCACTGATTAGCATCCGCTGGGAGAACCACAAGTGCAATTAACCATGGCAAGATCCAAACATTGCTTATTGACGATACCAAACTCCTTTCATCCAACCACTCGCTCACTTTTGATATGATCAAGAGCTAAGTACATAAAATATATTAGTAACCTCCACTAGGAGCTTTATTTTATTGTACTTACGTTTATCATGAATAGGAACTGACTCGGGATTGTTAGGAGGTTGGATTCAAACACCGAAAAGCCGAAGCTGCGTAGTATTAGGGATAGATATGTATTGGGAGGTTGTGCAGGAATGTAGATGAGGAATCCGAGCTGTAAGTGTTAGATATGCTAAAGAGTAACTAGAGGACCACCAATATACTCACAATATAAATAGGCCATAGATCATAGTCCTTCAGTGACTTGAGTAACATGATAGGACCAACTGCTTGTCGATTATGCATATCACCTGAAAACATCAATAGTGAGTATAAATCCATAATTGTGGGCGTTAATACAATAGAGAACCTTTAGAAGGATCATCGCGTAAAAGGCGATTCACCAAGATAAGTTCTTCCCTTTCTGAGAACCAGCCGTTTTTACCCCTGGCCCAACTTGCTGTCTGTGTAGGTCCTAGTTCAGGATGATTCTTATTAGCTAAAGTGGTGTAACTTAGTACTCAGTATTTGACATACCTGGCGGCATTAATAGCCAGCTTGCAAGCCCAATGCACAAAGTAATTAATCCCTCGATTAAGAATCTAAAGACTGGTTAATAGAATAAATTTGATGAGGGGGCTAGATTACTAACAGCCATTGCCAGCCACCCCATCCTCGGATTCCACGCATCTTGAGGATTCCCGATGCCAAGAATGAACCAACAATGTTGCAGGTACTGATAGCTGTCCAGAACCATGAAAGTCGAATTGGCCTATATAATTTTAGTATAGTTTCATGAGGAAGCTTTCTAAGAGGGGGGGGAAAATACAGCTCTTTAGATTTCTGTTTCACGGGGAAAAGTCAATTAGTGAACTTGTGACATAATCTACGGTTTAGGGAGGGAGAGTGAATAATTACATAAAAATAGGTCAAGTACAAAACAGCGTCCCTAAATAAGTCTTAGTTAAGCTTCAAGATACAATTCTTACGTAGAACACTTACGGGATAAACCCTCCCATGAGAAGTCCTAAGAGAGCACGGCATATATAATATCCAGTTTTTGAGACAAGGGCAGATTGGCATATGCTGATCAGAGACCAGCTTACGATAATGAATGGTATCCACCTATCCGGCCCTACTTTCTTGCTGACTGTGTAGAGGTTAGTGATGGAGCTATGAGTATAGTTGCAAGAATTGGTGTAAACTTACTGAGACCACTTGGAAGTTCTGCTGACAGAAAGCATAACAAGAAGATCTACATTGTGTAACGGTCTAAGTCAGCTAACTCAAGTGACTATATAATCGGAGATGGTACTTACAGTCTGTGCGTAGTTGAAGTCATTGGTGTTCATATTAAGGTCCTCAAGCTTTCATTTTAAATGTCTGTTAGTACTGTTTTGCGTACTGAGCTTTGATGATGATTTATTACCATATTATCACTGATAGCACGGTTTATGTTCCGGCGGTTTAAGTCCAAAGAACAGAACATTAACTACCTAAGTTAGCAACGCATCTAGCTATATGATTGGCGAGGGGGTTATTTACCCAAGTCCATAGCATAATCCTCAAATCAATCTAGAGAATGCATATTCAGCTTAGTATAACGCACATAAGTAGTACGGGTAGCTCGTGATAAATTTACCTTTCGAAGAAGTGTTTTTTCCTCCTTGGCACTCCATTTAATAGATGGGTCAAACCGATGTCTCCCTTCATATGTAGCCTTCTCATAAACACCTCTCCAATAATCCGCTACTTTCTTGTCTTCGAAAACATGACCACCCTGAGAACCATAATCCCCCTCTACCAGTCCACTCTCGTTGGTGGTATCATCAAAGCTAGAGGTTGCGGATCCGTCAAGTGGTGGTTTTTCACTCACATCTGCTATGTGAACTGCGGTCCTCGAATTCGGTAGACCACTCATGATGACTTGTGGAACCTATTACCTTATAAAAACGGTTACAGGCTATGCAAGGCAGCGAAGGTTGTGTGAATATCTTCTCCTCGGAAATGTGTCTCCGCTGGCATGTCTTTGAGGGAGGGGCAGATGTAAGAATATAAATACTCTCATTTAATCCTATTTCCCCCCTCACTAGCTATAACTGTTTTTAAATTTTTTTTTCTTTCCCTCTTTCCCCACTCAATTCCTGGTTCTCGGATCTTTAGCGAGGCATCTTTCAATGTGGACCCCCCCTCGGATTCCATGATTGTTATCGAGGAATTCCGTCATTTTGGCTGATTTGGTGAGTTGCATTCTATACTGCAAGCCTCTCATCGGGGAGAAGAGCGAACACAGATAGTGGATCAACTTCCCAGAGGCTCGCTTCCGAGTATTCTCCCACGAAACTCTAGAAGGTCTTCATAGTTGTGGTGTAAATGGTGCCATCAAATGGCTGTATTGTGAAGTAGGTTCTTTGTAGGGAAGGTATGGAGTTGAGATCTTGCAAGGATGTAGTTGACGTGATTTATAGTAAAATCACGAAATTCCCAGCCCCATGGACCCACTCAATATACCAAGTAATGCGATTCTAGGGTAGAATTGAGATATATTCGGTAAGTATTTCGGTACTCCTCCCCGATCTATCTAGATATTTGATAGCATCGGTCTAATCACGTGGTTAGATACCCACTTGAATTAGACCCTTAACAGAGTGGGGATTAAGGTTCGGTAAAGACATTTCATATAAATATTATTCAATACTGATAGAACTAACGCCTTGAGTGGTCTGACAAAAACGCCAATCTAAACTCATCGATCCTTTCTTAGCCTCGGAGTCTTGTCAATGATAGATAAGCTAAGTACATATCTAGAGAGATCAAGATTTCGCCTTAGGAAACCTCCCCCCCTCTCGTAAGAGAAATATTACATACCGGATTTAGGTCATGTTTTCTGCTCCGTTATCTAGGAATCCATGGATCGATGACTACAGGATTTCAATTCTCTAATCTAGGCCGACACATCCAACAGTAAGCACCTCTTCATCCTTTCGCAAATCACGTCCAGAATCCCCATTATCTAGAGTTTTGGTGACAAAGACTTTCCCTCGGTGCTTCCCAGAAGCGACTAACACAAATACTTTTGGACAATACAAGTTGGAATCTCCGGACAAAATGGAATCTCCGGACAAAAACCAGTCAAGACAAATCCTCATAGATTCACGTGTAGCTTTCTCATCAAGGTTATCCACCTTTGACTCGACGATTTTGAAGTCCCTGTTTTGCGTATGTTCCGAAGAAACTCGGCACATAAGTTTCATTCCTTTGGTCACTTTATAGAAGTTTATGGTACTAAGCAGCTTTAGATGGATGGATTGCAGAGTGCTTATAGGTCCATAGTCAGTCGAGAGGATCGGAGGTACTAAAGTCCATGAGTCTCAATCTTTACCACTCAGGCATCTTGCCTGAGTATTAATCGCTCCGTCGGAGTTCTCTGCTGTTTCTGTTGGGGTTTTTGACTGGTATTTGTTAATAGACGCCCTTTGGCTCCTTTCTATGGTTTGATAAATCAGTAAAGTCTGTCTTCTGTTGTCGTAAGATAAAACTGACTCAAAATATGACAAACCTCTTTGTAGAACCATCATGTACTTTTTTAATAAAGAGGGGGGATCAAAATTCAATAACTAGTGGGTTTGAGAATGCAAAAACTTTTGTATTTGTGATAATAGTCGAGGGCAGATACTCATTTGAGTATTTAGACTTCAGACGACGGTATGAGAACTAAAAACTGAGGATACCATGTAAGTATATTATAGGAAATGACCCCCGTTGCTATGGGGGGTGGGGGCTCTGGGAATTAGTTAGACACAGCTGTACATAGGAGTCGGCTCTTAACAAATAATATCGGTAGGTGATTTGGCCTATCAGCAAGGTCTTCATACATAATGTACATACAAATGATGATAACTTTGCCTCAGGGGGACGGTAGTTCGACTCCCTGAAGAGAAGTAGTTCACTACAATGTAGTCGAGCGAACTCTTTTGCTATTCTTATGGGTGGGAGGATAAGAGGGGGCTCTGGGAATTAGTTGGACACAGCTGTACATGTAATTCTTTAATTTATGTAGTTGGGTTAATGTGCTTGTGTTGCGGTAGAAAATAGTACTAGAAGATTTTCACGTATAAATTCCTCATAGGGGGGTAGACTGGAATTTTTTACTACTTTGGTTGGGTCTTGGTTCTGCAAAAGAAATCTCATAACTAAAATTTTCTGTTAGCATATCCTAAGATAATTGTTTCCTGGAGTTTTTTTTTTTGCTAATAAGTAGCCTAAATTTAGCCACTAGAGTATGTATAGGAATAGGTGATAGAGTTTCCATCTGTAAAACTAGATGATCTTTCTTTTTAGTAGCCATGAAGCCAAGACTCAGAGCTATGTAGTACTGGTATATATCATTAAATTATACTAAAATGTTTAACTAGAAGTTAGGATGAATCCAGATCAACATACCCAACCCGCGAGTGCCTATCTCTGAATGCTGATTTACAAGATCGAATGATCTAGATTATATGCCAAAGATTCCTTACTCTGTCTAACCCCGGGTTAAAGGACCGAAAGAGATATATGCACATACTCCATCTTTAGCTAAAGACACCTTAGAACGTGATTAAGAAGCCGTATTTTGCAGATACTCACTGGCATAAACTATAAATTGCACCTTGAACCACATGGTATGTCTCGCGATCCACGTATCATAGGGTCTCACTCGAGTTATAATAAGAATTAATATTCCGAAAAAAACTGACTAATTAGGAAAAGGCAGGCAGGACTTTCCCGATTTCTGAACGATAAGCTTCGGTGCTCCACCCCTTTCAGTACTGTGTTAGCACGTGACTTGCCACCAGTTCAGGTCTGTAGAGTATAATCACTCACTCACCAGCAAAGATACAGAGATAAAGCCGCTCTAACTAGTCCCAACTCTCTGAAGTAGAGCTTGATCTAGAAAGTACATCCCGTACACCAGATCGTAGGACGCCAGCGCGACAACGGCAAACATCGTCAAATACTCTACACAGTTTCTCTCTGCGGGGTCTCCCTGTCTAGCTACATACCTACTTTTACAAGTCCAGTCAGTCCCAGGGATCGTTCTTCGGTTGCTTTTTTTTTTTTTTTGTTACAACAGGTTCAGGGAAAGATCAACAAACGATGACTACTACTACTACAGAATCACTTTTTGTGATCCTTGATGTTCCTAACAAAGGCCAGTCCGTGTTTGCCCTACAGTTCATCCCCGCAGGCACACCACTCTTCCAAGAACCGCCGATTATTACTGTCGTTGATGCGCACGCAGCCGCAAAGATCGACTCGTTAAATCGCGCATTCTCACTACTGTCAGCAGAGCAAAAACACGCCTATTTAAGTCTCTGCAATTCCCAGACACCGCCCGACACCGTTTTCAGCGAAGAGGATATTGCAGTTCTTGGGATATGGAAAACGAATACTTTTGTCTTGGATGATGAAGGTATGGTGAACGGCATCTTCCGGATGGCGAGTCGCCTGAACCATTCGTGCCGGGGTGGGGAAAATGCTCGGTGGGAGTGGAGTGAGGAGGAAAGGTTGATGAGGTTCTGGACTGATCGTGATATCGAGGTGGGCAAAGAATTTTATTTTTCTCGGCTAGATTTGTAGACGAGAAGTTGCCAGATCGAAATGGAAAACTAATATATGGGTTGCGTGAGAAAAGGCGGGGGAAGAAATCACGCATTGCTATAGACCAGACTGGAGGATGGGGACAAAGAATAGGAGGGAAGCCTTGATGGAAAACTACGGTTTCTGGTGCACGTGTGGTGTTTGTGAGGGACCGGAAGAGGACTGAGCTGAGGTCAGTTTCTCGTATTATATTGTAGAATGGTAAGCAGCCCTCACTTATCCTTAACGCCTGACAGAAACCTGCTCTCATGTGCTGATACTTGTTCAAGTAATTGTGTCGTATGTATAGATTATAGATTATACATTTATCCCAGTGTTCTCTTATACGTATTCGTATCATTAGTGCACCCCACGTACTACTCTCCCAGGCTATACATGTAGTTCTAGAATTGAACTCCTATAATGAATCTAGTGCTAGGACGCCATTCAAACCCTGCCGATATTGTATATCTCGGCATCCCGGAAATGATTTACCCGTGTATGATCGATAGTACGAGTTTTGACATCTGGGGAACACCACCACTGGCACATTTTTCTTCGCTTAGCCATTCGGTTACTGCATGGACTAACTTCCCCCACACCTCTACCAAGATCCACGCCGACGAATTTCCCACTTCCACACGTTTCGCTGGGGGCTAAATTCTTGGCTACGAGTGACAGCATGTAATCCATCTTAGCTCACAATGCCCAAATAGACACACATAAAAAAAAGTTATATTATTTTATACATAACCCCCCCTCCAATCTCTATTACATGATACTCATACCGAGAGAGATAAAAAAAGAAATACGTTATTTTTTTTTACTACTCATGCACCTACATGTATAGGTACAGTAACATTCAAAGCACCCAGGGGACCGGTAAGCCAAGGGATATCCACACCATCAATCTCAGTCCCATTCCCTTGTACCGTTAATTCTACAGCCGACCCACTTGCAATGACTCCAAGGAGTGATCTGAGAGCATCATCGGTAAAGTTGGCTTTGTAGTCATACTGACGATCGCCGGGTGTGATTGTGAGGTTGGGGATTACTCCCGTTCCAAGGGTTTGTCCTTTAAGTGAGAGTAAGATATGTACATTTCCCTATGAGAGGTTAGTAATTTGATACAAAGGATGAGAGAAAAATGGGGTAGGTTACCATCTCAACTGTTGCTACTGTAGGGTTTGGGATGAACACTTTTCCACCGAGGTTGGCGCCGGTTTCTTTAATGAAGTTTGTGGTTTGGATTTCCATTCCTTCGAGTTTGTTGAAACCTATTTTAGATGGATTGTTAGAACTCGATAGATTGACCGAGAGAGAGAAAAAAAAAAGGGGGGGGGGGTAGACTAACCTTTCATCTCAACAACCTCATTGTAGTTCACTTTACTCTTGATCTTTCCAACGTGGATTGTAGTCCGACCTTTGATATCAAAGGTCAAATCCTCACTACTAAGCAACAACCCAGCGAATCCACCAAACTCTGCCATATTTTCGATTTCTGTGTACACATTATCAACAATGATGGGGATATCCCCGCCGCCGTTGATCCCAGGTAATGGCAGGGTCATAAACGCCACATCCGAGTCCTCTGTATAGAAGCTGATTTCCATCGGGTCCAGGTGCGAATGACTTGCGATACCGGAAGCTCCTGAGATGGTCGAGTTGATAGAAAGTGAGAATGAATCAGCGGTAGTATTCCGGATCTCCATGCTGTGAAGTGTGAGGTAGGTCTTGTTGAGTTCTTTCTGTGCAACGGCTGGGAAGATGGCATAAACACTTTTTTTTTTTTTGAGAAAACGAGAAATTGTTAGTGAATGGACTTGTAATTCGAAGCAAATGGGGGAGGGGGGAGGTATTCACATAATGATCATGATTACAAGAACAAATAAACAAAATGCAATCAACCAGACCCACCATCGCCGTTGACAGTGTCTGGCGAACTTGCCCTTGCTCTGAGCGGGTGCGGCCTCGATGTGCTCATTGCTGCTACTCTTGACATCCATGATTCAGACAGTATCGAGGAAGAGGAGGGAAGGAAGTCGTTAGAGGTGAAGAGGACGAGTAGGATTCCTATGTTCGAGCGTCTCTCCTGATCACTATATTCTAGCTAGCTAGGGAAGGAACTGGGTAAATAAATAAACCCTCGACCAGCAGTGACTAAAGTGGGGTACCTAAATAAGTCGGATATGGTTGGCCACCTCTCGCTCCCCCCCCTTCCCCCTTACAAATCCGTAACACCCTTTTCCTGTTTTAACTATTCAACTATTCCTATAGGGGTGTAATATCATTATATTACGCAACGAATAAAAAACGTGGAGATCCTAGTTAATTTTTTTGAATACATTTGGACGTGTAGCTAGTAAAATCCAATCTCTTTGGTTAGTTGACCTTGTTTCGGCATCACATGTACGTGCGGGAAAAAAAAAAGAGGATAATAATACGGGGATATGCCATTTGTGGTTTGGAAGTGGTAACATGAGAAATGATCTACAAGATTTTTGTGGAGTTTGAACCATTCCCACCCCAGTATGCATGTGAACACTGGCCCGCATAACAGATTTTTATTTTTATTTTTTAATATTAGATGTTGCACAATCAGACCCAAAACCCAAAAAAATCCAAAGCTGCAGCTGGTAGTTTCAGATCAGACTCCATATGACCGGAAAATTAGCTTTTTTTTTTTTTTGCTTTTGTTAATAATGATAGTAATAAAAAGAGACACCACCCGGGAGCGTTATAGGCTATCTCCGGCCGACCAATTGTTGTTATCTCCCTCAAATCTCTAGTTTCACGATCGAGGAGAAGAAGCGATAGGATGAAGCGCTGGCTGTCGCCTAGGGATATTTCGGTGCCTGGAGAAGGGGGGACGTGACAGATCTTACGCCACCAAGTGGCGTCTCACTAGCTATGCATATTTAACTTTGTGAGCTGAACTGACAGCTCAAGACCTATAAATTCGCCTCTTGGCCCGTGCATGTAACTCAGAAGACTTTCCCCCCCTCCCCGCTTTGGAGTCAACGATAATGTGGGTAGTACACGGAGAGAAACTGGTCTCTGGAATCCGAAAAAGAAAAAGAAAAAGAAAAAGAAAAAAGGGGGTGGGGATGTATTGTTGATGCACTAATCGATGGTTGATGCACTAATCGATGGTTGATGCACTAATCACATGTGGAATAAGTACCTAGCTAGCTAACTAGCCTCGGCCAGGGTATATAGGTAAGCGACAATCATTAATTTTTATTTTATTTATTTTCCCCACGGGGTTGCCGTAGCCAAGAATTGCTTGTTCTTGCTTTAGTTCTTTCTCTATCTTGGCTAAGTGGAGATGTAATTCATCGATCTAGAGGAGCAGTTGTCATGAGTCGTCTCACTCGGGAATCTGCAGCGGGGGAGGGTTTGGGTACTATGAGCGAGCGAGTGAGTGAGTGAATCCCCCCTCCCTCATCAATATACCAACCGAGCACTAAACACCCAAATTGGCAGGTCGGGACGGATAAAAACCCCCGAGTGATGGGTTATGTTTATGCAAACGGTTAGATCCGTGTTCTTGATTAGGATATAAGCTCTCATGTGTGTCCTAATATAGGGCTAGTAAACCTCATGCGGTGACCGCATATTGTCACCTCTGAAGGACGATAATGTTGGAAGAACCTTGTCAATCAATGAAGGAATCTTGCTATCTGATAGCTTCATGAGGGCATTTCAACTTGATGTGTACCCATAAACTTCCGAGAGCTAACGGGTTTACTGTTAGTCTTTCGATAATGCTCCTAGTGCTCTGTATTCCTGGAATGCGGGGGAGCCGAGGGGGCTTTTTGCGGGGAATGGGGGCGCTGGGTATGGGATACATGTAGTTATAACTGGTGGGTTGTAAAAGTCGTATCAAATGCCTCAAGATCATCCGTTTCTCTGGGAAACCTGTAGCCACTAGCTGTTTTCATACCTTGATTCCTAGATCAGATATTCCTAGGCTAGATCTCTCTCTGCCCGGATACACGTAGTAAGTTATTTAATATCACTACTCGATTGATGTGATGAGGTTCACAGGCTTGGATTGTCGTATATCAACGCCTAGGTCAAATTACATGTAGTAGCACGAAGTGTTTTGTGCGGGATATCTTGTATGTAGGGGCCGAATAGCGTTCACACTAGTAAAGGGAGGATTATGTACTATATGTATAAGAAGAGGGGTCGAGAACAAAGGACTACATGTACCCTCACCATCAATACAAGAGATCATAGATAGACGAGAGAAACAGCTATATAGTATATATATAGAGAGCTCAAATTGTATATAAGTAGCTACATCATATAGCCGATATAAAAAATCTAGCCGTCAGAATATCACACGTGACAATAATTAATCTCGCCGGCGGAGAAGTTTCCCGACGCGGCGGCATAGCAACTGGTTTAGTACTTCTTCTTATAAGGGGTAAGATTAGTAAATTTCCGTGTGTTTTAAGGGCTTTGGATACACATAACCTAGCAAGATCTCAGGCTTGAAACGTTAGGGCGCTGATAGTAAAAATATATATGTTTAACCTGGCGTAATGCACATATACAAACAAGACGCAAAATAATGGTATACTTGGTTTTAGTTTACAGCTCTACCTGTATAAAATAAGACGCTTGAAAGGGTTACTTTTGTATTAGGGTTCGTTCTGGTCTGTAGGATTATCGAGGCCACAGAATATATGTAATTAATACATGAGAGCCGGAATATTGCCTGATTTGTGCCTAATTACGTATATGTATTTTGGAGATCTATAGTCTAGACGCCTTAATTATTCATTAAAAGCCTGTGCACACACCTAGAACCATGAACCTAAATTAAAATATATAAAAATTGGTGAAATATCCGGGTGATATTCCATGACTAAATAATCTTTTCTTTTTTTTTTCTTGTTACATAATTTCTTTGCTTGGATACATATATAACGTTCCAATAATCTAAATGCTAGTATTCTCTTTGGGCCGGATATTTCAGTACAAGTTGTAGGTATATATTGATCCTAATTAAGTTTGATTTTTTTTTTAAAAAAAATATATTCATCTATCATAAATCCTGACACTCATGTACTACAAAAAAAATACTGTCAGATGTTATCTCCTAGAAGATTTAAGTTAAAACCCAAGATTTATCTATCGGCATTTGAGAGAGGGGGGGTTTTTTCCCCCCAGATTCCAGCTTGTTTTTGATTGCAGGTAAATTAAGCTAGCTAGTAGTAAGTTTAATTACTAACTAGATCTAGGCACGCGACAGTCACTCCGTCATAGAAATCCCAAGAATTTTTATTTGAGTTGGCTGAGTCATGTGACTAGATCTATAAATAAAGAGAGAGAGAGGGGGGGGTATAAAGGGTTTTTTTTAAAAAAATGGTTGTTGCAGCAGGTTTTGGGTTTCTTGAATACGGGGTAGGCTTAGCTATGTAGCTGCGTGGTTGAAACTTGTAAGGGCACTTTTGCTCTTCAGCCTGATTAGGCTCGCCACCATGCTTGATTGTTATGATGAAAGTGTTAAAATGAGCTTTCTTGAGTATCACTCTAGGACGAAAGTTTGGAGGGTGGAGACGCCACAGCTAAGTGTGTGATCGTAAGGGGCGATTGAGTGGTTGGGGTTGTTGGGCACAAAAAAAAAAGTGATTTTTCCTAGCTGTCGTAAGCATGCTCCTAGAAAAAAAGAAACAAAAGATTAGGTATTAAAGTCGTTATTTCAAGGCTGAATTAACACTAGTTCAAGCTGATCCACACCACCCTCATACAAAAAAAATGTCTGTCAGGGCTGTTTGAGAAATTGGTTTTAATCACACGTGAATCGTTGGTTATAAAGGAATTTTTAGTAAGCTTGGCGGAGTTCATGGGTACGGCTGACTTCACAGGGCTTTAGTTAATGCAAACCCCCTAGTATATCTGGCTGGTATAGTAATTTCTTGAATGTATATAAGTTGGATATTTGGGGAGTAGCTAGGCAAAGATAGCAGTGTATGCCTTTTTAAGTAAATAAATTTTGCCTTTAGTGAATCACCCGATATATATGTACGTACATACTACTAGCTAGGACTGAATTCGGATAGGTACATATATAAATAGAGTGCCGATAACAAAGTGGCCGAGTGTTAGTTAGCTATCCAATAAGACTATAAGGCAGACCACGACCTTTCGTTGGTCCTTCTTTTATCACCAAGCCTTTCAGGTACTCAAGTGCTTCCTTCTTGCTCCTTGCTACTAAACATGCCGTGGTGAGGCGATTGTCAAACTTGGATACTCCTCCTTTACAAAGAGCAACAATACCATGTTTACCGTCCGTAATATACCGATTTTCAATTACTACCAGGCGAAAACGGCCCAGGATAATCTCAGGATAACGTTTAGATTTATAGCATTCTGATATTTCATTTAATCTTCCCCACGTTATCCCTTTAGTCTCATCCAATTAATTCAGAACATCATCCCAGGTGATGTCCGATGGAAAGGGGGACTGGGACTGTGAAGCGCTAAAGTCGTCTGGATGTTCATCGTCAGGATCATCGTACGGTAGACCATGCAAGTCTGGTGCGGTGAGATTATAAGAAAATTTTTTACTCTTTGTTGGCCCTTGTTTTAACACTAAGCCTTTCAGACATTTGAGTGCTCCAATCTTGTCCCTTGCTATTAAAGATGCCGTGTAAAAGTTAGACCGAAACTCAAATACTCCCCCTTTACAAAGGGCAACAATATCCTCCCCGCTCACAAGATACCGGTTGTCAATTACTAGAAGGCGGAAATGTTGCATAATAATATCAGGATAGCTTTCGGTTTTACCGCAATCAACTGGGCCCTCTGACCACTTTGTACCATCCAACTGACTCAGGAAATCGTCCCAAGTAAATGTCCTTTAGAATAGGTGGTTGAGATTGTGGTAAGCTTTCTTCATCGCTCGAGGCACCAAAGTCGCCTGGGTATTCGTCATACGATTCATCGCCGTATGAACTATCGGAAAAATCTGACCCGGTGGGATCATAACGCTCCCCACAAGGTCTTAATGGCCCTTGCTTCCTTAGTAAGTCCTTTAGGTGGACAAGTGCTCTCCTTTTGCTCATAGATATCAAGTACCCCCGCCTAAAGCCTCTCACAAAGGAGAATACGCCTTCTTCGCAAAGAACGAGAATAGTACCGGATTCATGTTTTATACATCGTCGGTCAACTACTTGGAGGTGGAACCCTTCCTTGATAAGGGAGGCATCCGGATTCTTCACCTTGCCTATCCTATTTGACCGACCAGCTCTTCTCATTTCGCTCAGGAAATCGCCCCAAATAATATCCGTTTGGATAAAAGATTTGGGGCGTTGTTTATCTAATTGTTGCTTTGCCGAACCTTTCAGGAATCCAAGCGCCTTCTTATTGCTTTCCGCTATTAAGTTCGCTTTATCGAGGTGGCTACTAAAAGAGAATACCCCCTCCTTGCATAGAGCGATAACCCTCCCCTTGCTGCCAAAAATATACCGTTTATCGAGTACATGAAGGTTAAGATCGGCCTTGATATTTGGAGTTTGGACTGAATGCCAAAATCGGAATTATCCTCTGAGTACACATCGCAGTATTCAGATTTCCGCTTTGAGTTACCCCCAGGGCCATCCTCACTTCTTGAGGAATCTCGATGTTTTAATTGGGTTTTTTTTAGATAAGCAAGTGCTCTCCTCTTAGTCTTACCAATGCAGTTTATATATTCAGGGACCACATCAGAAAATTCGTATACACCTCCTTCTAAAGAGGCGTATAACGAACTTTGCCCAACAAGGGTGCGATCGTCGATGAATCGGACATTGTGGCAACCTAGACAGCTACGACTCACTGTGGACGTCTCCCACTCTGCCCAGCCTAGATATAAGTTACGTGCCTGCGCCAAAGCCAAGATATCGTCCCAAGTGATATCTTCTTGGGTGCCTCCTTTATCAGCCATTCCAAAGTCCCTAAACATTTTAATTTCTATATATGAACCTCGGAGGGCGGGGGGGGGGGGGGCGGGGGGCTTAAACAAGGAACATACTCGAGCTGTGATGGCTAAAAGTATAGTTTAGGTAACTTATTGACGGGCAAAGTTCAGCTTGCTGTGACTGACCTCCGGAAGTACAGGATAAGGGTCTAGATTACTGCTATGATGCTAGAGGTGATCGATGGTGGTTTCGGGATAAATGGCACTGCTGTTCCCTTTTATGTTGATCGGATCTCAGTGATTCGCCATAGAGTACGAGAGATGAGGGAACAGAAGTGCAATGGTCTATTATAGGTTTGAGAAGTTCATATAGACTATGTACTGTTAGTCGAGTATATCAGAGGTCTGACGATAAAGAGCTACTAGCCTAGTCTCGTGCCCAGACTACTAGCCTAAATTATTTCTTTGTTCTAAAATAAATGTAGTTGTGTGGATTTTATATGTGTGTGGGGGGGGGTGTCCATTGAGTTTATGGGGTACTACATGTAGAATGCTAAAGGAATTGGAAGTCTAGTCTTTATTGCCACATGCACAGATTACCCTGAAACATCACCTCGTTGTCCAAGAACAAAAATCCCTTCGACCTAGTCCCAAGAGACCACTATTAATTATTACCTGTCACGTGCGGGGAGTAGAAGGGCTACGATCTCTTGGAGTTATTCTATTTTGTCAAAGCCACAATCAAGCCAATGGCCAGTAATTACACTAAATTCAGAAGCCAACTGGGCGGATATACATACATGTACGTACTGACACCACATCTACATGTAGTTAGTCTGCTTTGTTCGCTCGTAAAGTCGAACAAAGGCTAAAATTAAGGGGGCAAAGAAAGAAAACAACAAACCCTTAGATACATGGTCTCACTAGGTCAATTCCCTCGGACAAGTAGATGTCTCAAAGCTTGCGAGTGATGCACGAGATTGAACTACATGCACATACATGTGCACGTGACCGTGACGTGCCCAAATTCGCCCCGTGCATGGCCACCCTCCACTCCTTAAAAGTCTTGATGGTATTTATATAAGCTTAGGTTTAAGTAAATGGAATATAATACAGGATCTAGATATCAGTAGCGAGAAAAACAAGGAAAAATAGTTATAATAATGAAATCCGAATCGGATCTATATATCCGTGTAAAAAAGAAATAACTGCATGTACCCCCTAAGCTCGATCTACCCCTAGTTTAGTACGTTCTTCCAGGCTACTGTACTGCCGTTTCATGAAGGCTGGAGAACTTAGCAAGTTCCAAAGTATCGATTCCCTGGTTGACCTTTAGCTCAGCATGAAAACATATGCAATTGTTACAAGAAATCTTGAAGCGAATAGGCGGGTTCAGGAATTCTTGACTATATTTCGAATAGTTTAGCAGGTCCGCATACCCAATAGCCATTGTTAGGACGAGACTGCCTGGATCAAGTATTTCTGGAAGTACGACTCTGCCCAGGTTTCGGCGCAGTCCCCGAATTCCTGTAGTTCTAGTGATATCTTTTTTAGTAGACACTTCAAGAAAGAAAAGAAAAAACCAAGTGCCAACACATCTTTTTTTTTTTGATATCAAATTTGCCTTTGGAGCACGGGATAGATAGCCGGTGCTCATGTTTTTCTGCATGTGCGTGTATGTCGTACATTCCGGAGATCCCATATAGACCCTAAAGTGTAGGATGATTAGGGAAAAGAAATGTGAGGTGTGCACGTAGTTCTGATTAACTAAATGCGTGGGTGTGTGTGTGTGTGGGTGTGTGCTATAGATGATCACTAAGTAGTTCGTTAGGTCCGCTTCTACGGTGTATATCTACGATTAATTCTATATAACGCCTAACAGTATCTAGCCTATATATGTAGGTTATTTATGTGTAGGTTATGCCGGATCGGAGTAGAGACGTAATTTTTATATGATACCCTCCATATACCTAAGGTCGCTATGAATGAAGGCTATCCGTAGGGAACTTGAATCTATTTCACTCATAATAGCTAGCTATCTCTTAGGATTGGGTGTAGTGTGAACGTAGGGTTAATTGGCTATTTATGGATTTTGCTTGGTCCTCAAATTTTGGTTTTAAATTTATTATCCAATACATGTAGTATATATACGCTCCTTCCCCTTAATAGGCTTTTCTTCCTCTGGCTAGTATCTCTTATCTCGCATATATGTATTCACGGTTTTTTTTCTTCTTCTTTCGGGCCGAAAATTATGTATGTATACCCCAAGTAATCACCACAGTAATTAATTATGTAGTATACCCCTTTTAATTACTATCTCTATCAATACCAGTGGCTGGAAGATATGATATGACACACTCATACTTTCAAAGTAGTATTACGTACCTATCACTCCTTTACAGCCAGTAATTACGCAATAACACACCTATATACAGTACAGCCCAACCCATACTTCTTCCATAAAACCCGCTATCAATGATAAGGATAAGGAAAGCCACCATGTCGATAAGGACAGTGCATATTCTAATACCCAAGGACATTATCTGTATACCCGGCCGGCCACACTCCCATAGCTATAGTCCGAGATAAACAAAAAAATCATTGCGGAAGCTGCTCCGGCCCTTTGGGGAGTTCCGGGTATTTTTGGAGTTCTAGAAGGGGGTCATAAGGCTATACATGTATCTAGCTTAATTCGATGCACCTCCGGGTAATAAGGTGCGGCGCTGATCAGCACAGGGATCAAGTCCCCTCCCCCCTCCCAGTTTGGGAATGTCTTTACGACTTGTGAAACGCACCGATTGGTTGGAATAAAGGTGTCAAAGAATATTCGGGATGGTGGTCCTTTGGTAACGGAAAGAGGGCAGAGGATGATTGGACGAGCCATGTCGGGTAAGTGTGGGATGAGATGGTGCATGGGCTCAAGATGCCTAAGTGTAATTGACTGCACACATTTCTAGTGGAAAGAAAAGAGGAAAGTACATACTATAGCATGTAGGCATACGTACTATGTTCCCCAATTGATGAGTAATGAATAAAAGGGGAAATATAAGTTGTGCATATATTTCTTCGGGTCGACTCCATCTACTAAATTCCTATTTCTTGATCCCCCTTCTTAGCTATAGTCCTGTTACAATTTATAGAGACTTGAAGGATATATCTTAACCCATGGGTGTACGCAATACACTCAAGCCATATCCCGGGGGGAAAGGCTTTGATTTTAAATACATTTGAGTTACATGTAGATTGGCAAAATTCTCGTAATACCTATATAGTAAGACTTGTTTATTTAGCAACGAGTCTTAACTGAGACATTTGTCTTACTCTTATCGGAATACTGCATATATTTCTTAGTTATTGTACATTATGCTCACCGGCCTACATATAATCTTACCGGATAACTTACCAGGGGGATGCAGTAAATTCAAAAGTGTTGGTTGCAACCTAAGTCGAATCCAGAATACCCCGAAGGCTCTCTATCCTCAACATCGTATGCCCTTCGATCAGTTCTATTCTTAGTCTTCATTTGCATTGGCCCAATACAATTTCACCTAGAATCATTAAATAAAATCTGCCTTATAGCTTACTCAGCAACCGAGTAAACCCATATTTAACCGGTTTTGTTTGAGACAAATCACGGGCGTAAATACTGTTGCAGTTCAACTAATTGGCTTGATTCCCCCCCACCACCACCAGGAGGGAAAAGCAATACGCATCATCGGGCACTGCAATCACTTGCCATGATTTCAGGTGGCCATCTCGGGCTGTCATACGTACGCGTGTATACGCAGAGCAAATCAAGATTACATCTAGGCCGGGTAGTTCTTAGAAAGTGGCGGTGTGTAACAATGAGACCCCCGTTATATCATGCATATGGCATCAGGGCAGATAACACGTTTTGGCAATAGCTTTACCCCTGAGTAGAATGACGTCCTGGCTGTATTTAAAGCTGCCCATCGGTAACCCCAAGGTCAGTCAGTATTCCAACTTTGTGCAAGCAAAACTCACCCTTTTAATTTTCATAATGTCAACAGAGGCCTATACACCCCGCGAAGTCTCCCCTATGGAGAGTCTACCCCTTGAGGTCCTCCTCAGTATTTCACAGTACCTACACCCGAGTGCTCTATGTTCTGTTGTCAATACTTGCAGGGCTCTCTATGGCAAACTGCAGCCATCCCTTTATCACACTGTCGGACCTACCACTATCACCACCACCACCGATAAACAACCCCACCATTTTAATCTTAAAGCCGATAAGTACTCCACCCCGGATATTGAGGGCCTGTTCCAAAGCGCATGTCTCCGGAACGAGTTATCAAAGTTCAGTTGGGTTCGAGTACTTGGCGTTACACAGGGGTTGTTGTGCGCTGCAACCCCTATTAATGACTACCACCCAATGGACATCAACCAGGACGCGAAGCAACCACTCTCTGTTGCATTCCAACAGGCGCTACCGTATATGACAAATGTTCATACTCTACGAGTATCAGTTGATTGTACTACAACCTCCAAATGCCCATTCTGATACATAACATATGCTTATAATTCAATTCCTACAGCTTCACTAGAAAACATTAGGCTCGATGAATGCGTAGATGCATTTCGTCATGTTGTTTCAAATTTACCGTCACTTCGCTCGATTGAAGTATCTGCTCAGCTCTTCAGCTTCATTCCAGCAATCTGTGCTACGGAGGAAGTGAAAAGTGGTCTCATAACCTCAATTAACGTCATACTGAACTGGGGTGATAGCAACTCCGGTGATATAGACCAATTTTACAACGTTCTTGAGGAACATGCCGAATCCCTCCGTTCTCTTCAGATCACCTTTCCTTATGAAGATAGCGACTACTGGCCCGATGAGCTCGGGGAATCTCGACTCCCATTAGAAAAACTACAATCGATCGAGATTCATGGTGGTCTCTTTATTGTCCCTAGCAATATTGTTAATTACACACACCTAGATTGTGCCCCACCCCCGGTAGAATTTGAGGAACTCGCCAGCAAAACTGCACTTCAAAAACTGAAGATCCAAAGCAGTTTCCAATACTCTCAAGAAAGCTTCACCAAGACGTACATCCCGGCCGATATCAACTTCCACAACCTCACTGTTTTGGAGTTGTATGATCCCCGCAGCAGTGAATGGCTTGGCCATGACCCAGTGGATGTTCAGCTACTCCCTCGTGGTTACCTACACTCTGTAGTCGTTGCCAACCCATACTTGCGCGAAATAACCTGCCCTTCTATTTCTGACGAAACCCTACGTGTTCTCGCCGAACCAGCCCGTGCGCAGTGCCTTGAGGAATTATACATCCATTTCCCACACTCGGGCGATATTGAAGCCCCGTATACCGCAGCAGGGATTACTGCTCTGTCAGCCTGTTCGCGGTTGAGAACTTTGCGCTTCAATATCGGAAATGTACGGTTGTGTCCAGAACTCTTGGAGTCGCTCGTGAAGGGCAACGATAGACTGGAGAAAATATTAGTTTTCCATGGATTTTACCAGAAGGAAGTTGCTCAAGCATATCCGGGTGATACTGAAGATATTCTGGAGCAGAGAAGAGAGATAGCCGCAAAGGCTGTATCTGAAGCTATGTTTGCGGATATTTTTGTGCCTGGGTGTAACAATGGTGAATGGCCGCCAAAGGGAGAAAGGTCACACTGGATAGCAGCTATGGAGTCTCATGCGGATGAAAGGGACAATGGCGTGAATGGGTATATTATTAATGTTGCAAAGTTGAAGGCTGAGATGAAGTGGACTCTGTAGGTTGACGACTAATTTTGACGATGTATTTTTATGTACTTTATGATTTTCCATAGAACTTTTATTGGTACCGTTATGATTCGATATCGGTGGTATTTTCCCTTTTTTTTTTTAGTCACAGGGAATAATTAGTATTTAGGCGGTCGAATATCACTATCTACGCGTGTTGAAACTACGTTTTTTTTAAAAGAAAAATTAATTATATGTTTATAATTAATAGGTCAGACAACTTGGTATATATTCTCGTAGGGATAACTAATGAAGAGAACTAAGACTAACTAGCCCCATAAACATAAGCCCACGCCTGGGAGGTGGCTTTGGTATATCCCCATTACTACCGGCCTATTTTTATGACTTAATGGATTTGTCAAATTACCTACTCGCAGGCTAGGATTTTCCCTTAATACCTATTTTAGCATAATTTCTATCTATATAGAACACAGAGTTCCACTATGTAGGCCTATTCTAATAATATAATTACCAAAAAGAAATGTAGATACCAGATTCAGTGGTGATTGCATGTAATGACATGTTACAAACGAAACTAATATAATTCGATATTTTCATAGTCTGTACTTAATGTAGCTTTCGCCGGGGATTTAAGTTGGGTAGGATCATATGGTCTCACTAGTATGTACATGGTTTCAAGTGTTGTATTATTGAACAGGTGAGACACGGTTGGGTCTATGATGTAAAAGGCCTGCTCCATGGGCCTGTAGTATATGAGAGTAGGAACACTCGCTAGAGTGAGCGGTCCTAAGCAAGAATCTACTCTCGTTCTCTCTCAATTACTTCACATAGTATTAACCTAGCTCAAATATAGATATCTATAAACCCATAGGCCTAAGCTCCTCAAGAAAAATCGGTAGTACCCCCATATAAATCTCTGGGTGTCTAAAAGTATTGCTAGGAGTATTTCCTGTCATAAGAGCTAAATAAGACACGATAAAGACACTTCTAAGATAGGCACACTTACATTTCTTCTCACCAACTACAAATTCTTAACCTAAACCACCCCAGTATAGTCAAGCATTGCAGATTTTGTCGCTGGGTCCGTTGCTAGGTCCAGTGCCGTAAATCCAAACCGGTTTTTGATTGACATGTCAGCGCCATATAGGATAAGTAGTTGTAATACCGTGGCATTCCCTTCTCTAGTGGCTATATGCAGTGCTGTGCATCCGTCTCTGTTTGTGGCCAAAATATCGGCTCCTCTATCGAGAAGCAACTGGACCATCGCCCCAACACTTACTCCCGCAGCTAGGTGCAGTGCAGTGTCCCCGTCACTACTTGTAGCAGAGATATCGGCACCTTTATCAAGTAATAACTGAACAACTACCCTCCCTAGCCTACTCGCTGCTAGGTGTAGTACTGTATAACCGCCCTTGTTCGTAGCTGAGGTGTCGGCTCCCCTATCAAGCAGTAGTTTAATCATAGCCTTCGATCCTACCATTGCAGCGAGGTGTAGTGCAGTTTCACCGTTCTTGTTTATCGCTGAAATATTGGCACTCTTTTCAAGGAGTAGTTGGACTATCGTTTTACGCCCAGATATCACTGCCACATGTAACGCGGTATTTCCGTCTTCTTTCTTAATTAAGGGATCGGCTCCCTTATCAAGTAAAAGCTTAACTATTATTTTATTCCATCCTTCCGCTGCCAGATGAAGTGCTGTAGATCCGTCTTTGCTTACAGCAGAGATATCTACCCCCTTTTCGAGCAGTAGCTCGACCACAGTTTCGTACCCTTTTCCCACTGCCTGGTGTAGCGCTGTAAATCCGCTCTTGTTCGTGGCTGAAGTATCGGCTCCCTTGTCAAGCAGCAGCTTAACTATTGTTTCATGTCCTCCTTCCGTTGCTTGATGTAGTGCCGTAAATCCGTCCCTGTTCGCAGCAGAGATATCGGCTCCCTTATCAAGTAGTAGGTATACTATCTTTTCATGCCCCAATTTTGCTCCTAAGTGCAGGGCTGTGTATCCAGACCCACTAGCAGCTGAGATATCGGCTCCCCTTTGAAGCAGGAGTAGGAGTATCGCTTCACACCCAGATATTGTCGCCCGATGTAGTGCCGTAAATCCAGTCTGGTCTTTAAGTGAGATATCGGCCCCTTTTTCAAGTAGTAGTTGTACTATCTTCCTGTGCCCTGCTTCCGCCGCAAGATGCATGGCTGTCTCCCCAGTCTCATTCGCGGCTGAGATATTGGCACCTCTATCAAGTAACATCTGAACCACAAGCTCACTTCCCACCTTTGCTGCCAGGTGTAGCGCCACAAACCCAGACCGATTCACGGCTGATATATTGGCGCCATTCTCAATGAGAACTACAGAGATCGCTGTGCGAGCTTGAGGTGATATATCCAATGATTTAGCTATCCAAATACACCGCTGACACTTCCCTTCAAACCCCAACGCATAATGTAATGCAGTAGACCCCTCGAAAGATACTTGTAAGATATTTGCACCACTTTCAAGAAGTAGCCGGACAACTGACAGGTTACCCCCCAGCGCGGCGACATGCATAGCCGTATATCCTTCATTGTCCTGTTCCGATATATCAGCACCGCCCTGAAGGAGAGTTCGGATAGCCGCTTTATGCCCAAGGGCAGATGCTAGATGCAAGAGCGGAAGTTGACTATTTGGAGACTTGTAAAACCAATAATCCGGAGGTTTTAGACCTTCTATATAAACAGAGATGTTTCTTGGATTGGAGATAAATTTGAGAACCAATTCAGTCGACAGGCATTCGTCGCAATCTTGAAGATGAGAATAGAAATATTGTGCAGCATAATCTAAGAATGAGTATCCTAGAAGTCGAGTTGTGGAACTCTGAAGGATGCCAGAAGAAAGAAAGGTGGTACAAGTCATGAGTAGCTTGAGATTGGCCTTCTCAGGGATTATTGGATTTCGGTTTAGGTATTCCTGGACTGTATAGTGGATAAGCCGAATAGTGTTGCTGTTTTGGTCTATTGTCACTAGTCCAGCACAAACGTCAATCAAAGTTTCTCGTTCGGGTATTTGAAGCTCATCAAGCTCATAGGCGTTCGGCTGGAGAGAAATGGCTATCTGTATTTCCTGGACTGTGAGCGCACGCCGAGCCTTTACGAGCCATGTGAATATATCTTTTGCTAGTAAAAAACAACTTTTAGGCCGCATGTAGATGCTTTCTAAAATTCTATCGTATGTAGGATCAAGTGGCCTCTCTTCAGTCGAAAAATTCTTGAGCCTTTCGAGTTCTATCAGAATCTGGCGTTTGGTAGTCTGTCCGCAAAGATATTCGATATGAAAGTGGATTAACAAAAACCTGCAATTTCTTAGCGTAGGAATATGTTTACGTAACCCACAGATGTTACTTACATTCCCTTCGCACAATCTGTAAGGTCAGAGATAACCTTGTTCCTGAATTCTCCCTGACCAATAAAACGTCTTGCCCTTGGGCTCTCATTAATTTTTGCCTCAATGAAATTTTTGATATCCTCTTTGTGCGCATAAAGGCTGATATTAGCGCTTTTTTTAAGGTAATCCCGGATATCCTCTGGATGTGGCCGACTTGTCAAGAATAGGTGGATGCCATCCTCCTCCATTCGTCGGCATAATGGGAGTATTAAGTTTCTTTGACTTCTTTGGTTACATTCATCTAATGCATCGAATATGACGAATGTTTGGGCAAACGAATTGAGTGCTAGAAGTAGAACAGTATATGACTGTTCAAGGTCCAGTGTCTTCTGTATACTGTCTAGCCTATCGTATAGGTCCTCAATTTCCTTGGGAAGAACCGGTATCTGACTTGCAAGTTGTTTGGATAGACTTGTAATTACGTAGAGCGGTCCCTGCTTTATTTGCTCGTTGTAGTCAAAGTATATATAGGCCACGCCGTATCTTTTTGTGGGTGCCTGATCTTGAAAATAATCAATCACAGAAGAGCTATAATAGGAACTATAATATTAGACACAGTAGGTAATTGCAGGGACCAAATATATCTTAAGAGAGATAAGGCATAGTAGTAACTTACGTTAAGAAGGTCTTGCCTGCTCCGGCTATTAAGTACATTCAGTTAGCGCTTATGCCCATAGGCTGGAAGCAATAGTCTTACGGATTCCATGGCCCCAGAGAATCCGGGAACTTGTGCCTCTTTTAATCCACTCTAGGAATTCTGGACTCTTTAAAATCCATTCACCAGTTCTATGTTGTCTTTTTCCACTAATTTCGATATGCTTTTTATCAAAATCTTGTGGAAATAGCCATCTTAACACTGCTTTACGCTTTTCAGCTAATGCAACCAGGCTTATTTAGCTAGATTCCCGTTTCACAAAAACATTAAATGACCCCTACTTACTAACTCGAAGGGTATCATCATCCTGTTTCCGAGTGGCAGCCTCAACATCGAGCGACTGTAGAGAGATATTCGTATACTGGAGTTCCGTTTGAAGTTCCCGCACACATGTCTCAATCGATCTTGAAAGAAACCTTTTTAAGGTCAGTACCTTTAGGATAAATCTTCATGTTAAAACCCACATATGGTCTGCATTCAATGCAAGGATAAAAATATTCTTGAGCCTTTCAATTCGCGACAATTGCTGCAAAGTCTCTTTTTCCTTTAGTGGCCACTTGAGGCTGCTCATCATCCCTCTAAACCCCTCCGGAGGCTCTAGTTTCAACTCTAGATTTTTTAACTCTAACCTGCACAACCGAAGTGGCCCATCGTTTTGGTTAAGTTTTTGTAATGTTGATTCCGAGCTCGTGTTGGCGTAGTTCTGTAAGGTATTAAGAACTTTACCAAGTGCGCTAAGCTCATCTACAAGGTCCCGTAGATCATCTGACGCTTTTTTCACTCCACTAATGTATCCGTAACTCAAAGAAGTTACTGCTGCTGTAAGTTGGATAGCTGCGATGATACTCGCCGCAAAACCTAAGGCCTCGGCCATGGGTTTAGGAGATAATAGATGGCGTATAGGTGGGTATGACCGATGATTGTTTTCAACAAAAATGCAAGGAGGTCGTCTAGCTGTATTAAAAGGCGATCACGTGCATGTGCAACCACACACTACTGCTTAAAAATGTTAATCCCTCAAATAGAGTATCATTAGCTGCTCCGGAGTTAAACTAGAGTGTGCAGACCCCAATTATGCCCAAATTCTTTATTAATGCCCCCATAACAGCTCTTAATAAGAGTAGCCAATAGATTAGATCTACTACGAAAATTTAGGGTGCTAAAGTATGATTTAATATAAGTCTAGGGAACGTTATTAAGCTAAGTATAGAATCACTTTCCTTATGTATAAAGGTTGAGCACCACCCTCCAAATGATTCCTTATACCTTTTTATCATACAAAGAATCATCAAACCAAGGAATTCCTTGCACTTGAACTGCTCAAAAGATTAGCTATAGAAGCTTTTCTTCTCGGGTATCTCTACCAACAAACTTACTAGTTACGAAATTATAGAGGTAACCTACTCTAGCCCTGTACCCATACTCCTACATTCCCTCCATCCCTGCACGCGGTCAGGGGCATACCTTACCCTTGGGCCCTGAATATAATTGCGAGAGCCCATGTAGTTATACTTGAATACCTTTGTCTCTATTTCCTTCTCCGAGAACGAGTCCTTGATCATCTGTGAAGAAGCACGATTTGTGTCCCCTTCTGTGATATGATATGAGTTTGTAATAGAATATCGTGATGATGGAACTCGACCGTTTAGATGAGAGAATTGAGAGGAATGATCTAACTCGCGTGTAGTGTTAATTGTTGAGCACCGAATTGTCTGAGCATGGTGGTCTTCTTCGGGCCTATTATCTTTCGGAGTAGTTGGATATAAAGCCTGCTCGGCTCTGTAAAACTTCTTTTGCTGCGCTGAAATAGGGTCCTGGGTCTCTTCTTTATCATCCCCAACCCCCGTCTGCTTTAAGACTCTTTTCTGTTGCTTTAGAGTCTTACTTGTCTTTGAACTACTGTTTAGATGATGAACCGACTGCTTTTTGGGTAAGAATGGTAAGGGACCTGGGACTTTCCATGGTAGAGATGGTATGGAACCAAAGACACTCTCATTATGGATCATTTTTAGGTCTGGTCCTATTTGAGAAATAGCTCGTACTTCAATCTTTTCGTTCGAACCCGAGTGATTAGAGGGTGTAGTAATCTCGGCTAGATTTTGAGTGAATTCATCATTATCATCTCTAATTCCTGTAGTTTTATGCCTCTTAATACTCATAATTCCCTTATAAGCAATGAACTTTGGGTTTGGCCCTAGATGAATTGTTTCATCAGCAGAGTGATGCAACAAGCCAGATTCATCATCCCCTATAGGGTAAAAATCTTTATCAATAGTGGCAGAACTTTGGCGTTGATACTTGCCATCTTTTTCAAAGCGGATCTTCTTCACTAATTTGGAACTATCCTGCTTTCCATCCTCGCTATCATCAGAGATATAATACCAAAACTTTGTACTATCTCCAATTCTAGCTGCCTTTAGTTGGTGATTACTGATTTCATGTTTCTTGGGGCTTCTCGAAATGACTTTCTTAGGGATTGGTGTTGATACTGGTGTTCCATAGACAATCGGTCCTGCTTTTCGGGGACGAGGACAGTTACGGTTTGTTGCTACATGGTCTGGTGCTCCACATTTAAGACAGCCAACAGATATGTACGGCTCCGGTGAGTCTATAGTTGGTAGAGATTGTCTAGTAGGCAGATTCGAGAAGTGTTTGGGGGGAACTTTGAGGGAGCTAGCGGTATTGAGTGTAGCCTTTGGGCTACTCGTTTGAGAGGCTCGGCTCTTTGCTTCTTCTAGTTGACTTTTCAAAATACCGGTAGTATTCTTAGCAAACCTCCTACAGAGATAGCAATTAGCATCTGTTTAACGATACAGAATTAATGGTTAGTTACAGTGAGCTCTGAAGCTCTGTTTTCTCATCGGATCTATAAACGGATAACCGCGTCTGTTAGCAAATGATCTTTTTGTAAAAAGGTCATTGGAAATTCCGCAGATACCTATTCTTCGACATGGGTTACTGATCAATATACCCTGATAAAGTGACTTTCAGCTATTGAAGAGCTCTCTTACTATAGCTTTATTGGTCAGATAGATGGGGAAGAATGAGGTGTAGTCGGAGTTGTGTGATGTGAGTACTTAAGTAGTGTGGTGGAGCAGCATGAGCCAACAGAAATATCTGTTTAACATTGACTGAAGGTGATCTGTGGGATTTTTGCATTGCATGAAATTTAAAAAAATCTATTTCAGATTCAAATTAAGCTCATCAAAAAGTCCGCTATACAAATTTTTCCAGTTTATTCTATTGCACTAAATGTCACTCGAACATAAATCTAGCAGGCTTATGGCTAATATAAAACCCACAAGTGAATTTCTTTGGTACAAGTGAACTCCACAGCCTACAAAGGTAAAACAGTACTTAAAACATGTACATATTTTATAGGCTATAACCAAAAGTTTCATCTTCTCCACCATCCATTTCACGCTCCGTAAACAGTCTCTAAGTTAGGCCATACCATCATAATATAACCACTTTTTAAGTACTAGTATAAACGGAGAGTGTCATAGCAAGACTAGATAATATCTCTGTTGAGTTAGGGCACGTTTTAGAGGGCCACCTTTTAAAATCCTTTCCACCTGCTGTCCTACTGGATCCCTACTTCGTATCGCCAAATTCACCTAATACCCTTCTCCAGATCCTATAGATTTTCGGCCATCAACGGTATTTTAACCCCCAGATTAGAATCATTTTAAGAAATTGCAGAATACGCTCTGTGTGTTCCCCCAAACCACTGGTATGTACGATGATTTGGGCTAAAAAGGAGTTTTTCCCCTCTAAATCTATCGCCCATCCATTCACCCATTCTAGATCCCTAGTTATCATGCTGAAATCTAATGACACTGACATCTATTAGCATTTCCCTTAATTTATTTGTGACCTGGCGCCCTTATCCTTTTCTCCTCTTTTAGCAGACATCTACCCTCATACCACTGAAAAATCCAACTTTCCTCTCGTTTTTGTATACAAACCGCTAGTGATACACTCACCCCAGTTCCTTTACACAAAAGTCTTTCCAACACGATCCTCTTTCCAAAAGTATGTACTTATTAGCTTTACGGTCTTATAGAGATTCCAAAGGGAAACGGGCTAATTCAAGAAAAAGCCACCCCTACAAAACCCTTCCAATGTTCACACCACCTGGTCGAAGTGCCAGTGGAGCGAATGAGCTGAACCTCACACTATTCGAGAACTTCATTGACGAAGATATGGAAACCCTACTAAACAACGCCTTGGACGCTCCGGGTATAGTGGATCCAAAGCCCATGGTTACTGTCCTCGATACACAAACGCCAGTCCAAGAACTTCCCTTATTTAGTATAGTATCCGAAACAGAAAATATTTTCGACGATTTCGCAGTTGAAAGTCCCATTGCCACAGAAAAGATCCGAGAGTCACCAACTGGAATTTCCCAAGTGCTAGAAGGTTCAGATACCACCATAAACGATAATGAAGAGTCAGAACTCGTCGAGGATATCGACCAGGCCGTATTGAGATATGAGCTTGCTCAAGATGAGCAACTTGTTAGAATTATGGCTGCGGTTAAACCACTCGATCAAATAATCGGTTCTAAAGTAGGCGAAATATGTACCGCATGTTTCCATGTTGGGCATTATATCACCGACCTCGATGTTTGCCCTACTGCCCATATCAGATCAATTTTCTCAAAAAATCCATTCTATGACCGTCTTCCGATCATGGAAGCATGGAAATTATTTATGACGGACATTGGATATGCTTGCCAGGGTATGACTTGGGCAATCAAAAACATTGTGAATGGGTACATGCAGCAGGTTGGGATTTTTCCTGGTACAGTAGAACAACTTCATGCTTTACTCAAAAAATGGAAATTAGCAAGTATTGATGAAAACTTTACATTTGGAAGGTTCGGAGCATTGGGGGGAGAACTTACGGTAATTCCTAGCCTGTCTTTTTTCTTGCTATGTGCGTGGTAACTGACGTATTAAAGTTTGGCGAGCCGATTCAAATTCCACTGATTTTAAGTGCCGAAGGACCATATCAACAGATGTTTGCACGAGGGAACTCTGAAACCGGTGATGACTCCTTCGGGAGACAGGTAAGCTACCTTTCAATATTCTACACAAATATGTATCCTTACTGAGAATCAACCTCCCCCCAGGAACAAAGGAATTCTGCAGCAGGTACCAATATACGATATGACCGAAGGGAGTGTTATGCGGATCGCCTTAAACTAGATATAATCGGGAATCGTCCAACAACAATCTGCAGCAATTGTTTCCACCGCGGCCACACAAAAAGCTCCATCAAGATTTGCCCATACCAAATCTTGGTACAAGCGATTGAAAAGACAAAAAATGCCAAGCGCAGAAGAAAGCTTGATGATTTTTCAAGGGAAGTTGAAAGATTGCAGAAAGTGGTGGATGGAATCGGGGAAGGCGAAAATAGTGATGCAGAGAAGATAACAATACTCCTCGATGAATGGAAGCGGACAATTGATAATTGGTCCATAAAACGTGAATATCCTCTACAACCTTCTTCATGTAAATACGGGCGGCTAACAAAAATTCAGGCGCGAAAACAGGCCCAATTCTTGAAAGACGACTCCAGCCAAGTACAATGAATACACCGGATAGTCACCAAGTCCAAAACCGAGCCGATATTCGCACACATAATCTGCAAAGCCTATATCACCACGCCCAGTTAGAGTCATTAAACGATAACTCACCAACTTACACTTCAGATTTCTCAGGCCCTTCTCAACTACGCTACACAAATTTCTCGCCGGCACTCAATTCACCATTCGGCGAGGATGGCGAGTCGATACTTCACGACTTTCCCACAGTGGATAATCACTTTGACTATCCACAGAAGTTTGATGAATTCGACGCTAACCAGTTCATTAACACAGAGATGCAAAAATATTTTGATAGGGATCTTGATACATCAATTCTTACTGGCTCCCAGTCATTCCGACTTAACCCATCTACCTCATTCGACCAGTCAAGCGGAAGTCTGTTCACGCTCCAGCACGAGATTCAACAGGATACCACAAATTCTTTAGAAGTCATTATGAGTCGACCTATTTCACCTAGTTCAGTAACCAGTCAACAAGACTCAAGTGCCTACCACAACGTGATTATACCTAATCCAGACGGAACTCCAACAACCCATGAATTGCCTTCGATGATCTTCTGGCGTTCAAGGTGTCCTTTGAGGGTGATTGGCAATCGTACCGACAATATTTGCAAAAGTTGCCTACATTATGGTCACGATAAACGCAATCCAGCTTGCCCGGTGGCTGTTGTGAGGGGGTCTATAGCCAAGAGCCCGGCCTACAAGGGCCCAGATGTTAGACAAAGTATTCAAGAACTAGAATCTGCTATCAAATGGCAAGAAAAATTGCCCCCTAACATTAGGGGGGATATAAGCCTATTGAAAAATCTTGTTCGTAAGTGGCAGAAATTAGAGGGTGCAGGGAATCGTTCTGAAATTGATATGAATACCACGCATTCCAAACACCAGCACCCACCTGAGAGAAGAACCTCATACAACCCCCTCCACAATCAAAAAAAAACTGAATCTATACAGATAGACAGTCAGATTCAACGCTTTTCTCCAAATGTCCGACGCTGGGTCGAAGGGAGTATCAGACGAGCGATACACTTGGATTCTCCACATGAATTTGCAACTTTGTCGAATCAACACTTTAAGGAACACCTTGCCGCAAAAAACACAGATACACAGACTTACCAAAGACCGAACCTCCCACAGAACCCCGAGAAGTGGCCCCAGCAGCACCAACAACTCATTACCCCAAAAGGTGTTGCCATCGACTATGTCAGAATGGCACCTGGCTTGTTTGCTAGAATCTCCGGGTACATTATTGATGATAATAAACTAAACCCGAACGATAGGCTTCGTGTAGACTATCAGACTATGCCCAAATCCCTCATTGTTGATATCAGTAAATATTTTCTCGATGACCCCGAGCAAGCTTTTACTCAACAACAGACTATGAAGCAGCAGCACAGTTATTCATCGTCGTCACACCTTATACCCACCGGTCAGCAGTATCAAACCCAATTTAAGACCCCTAAACGCAAGAGGAACTGATATCTATCTTCGACAAACCCCAACGGGGGGTTGGCGGCGGAAAAAAGTCAAACCGGAATACTACTTCCTTAAAACACATTGATTAGAGTGTGTTTATGAGATACTAGAATTGGTATAGTTAACCCCAAAGCATACATACGTCCAAAAGGCTAATTACCCAAAATAGTATTCGAGTCCGCAGGCCAGAACAGATAGATCTTTATATCATTCGATTAAAAGTTCTGGTGTATTTTGGGAGGTTGACGTGATTGATGGTGGAAATTTTCTGTTTGCTTCTGTAGTATTATGATTAGTCCACTGTAAAATACTACAATCGCACAGTTTGAGAATCTTACAGTGTTTGATGCCCTATTTTTTAGCCACCGTAAAAGCCTGATAACCACTAGTAGAAATGACCCCCCGGTTCAATAATTGGGTTCTAATGGAGATGAACTGTGAATGACGCTGCTTGTAGGAAGATATTGAGGGGTGGAGTAAGGAGGAAAGGAGCCGGTAGAATCTTTGTCCTGACAAAGTGTGGACACAGGAAAATCTTATCGCTTACGTGGAAGTGGTAAGAATAGTATTGAAGTTCTACTTACGAAAACCCTCCGAATTTAATTACAAGACAGACAACAAAGAATTCTAAATGCACAAAGTTAATAGTTACTTTATCTCATAGACAAAAATAAACTATTTTTTCTTTCTTTTATCAATCCTGATACTGGCGCTAGTACCTAGGAACACATTTACTCTCAATATAGCCATATTTAAGTGATATTTTCTAATTATCAAGATTGCTTCATTCAGTACACATATAGGCCCCCCGGAGTACCACACACACACACACAAAAAAAATTACTAAGAGCACGAATAAACTGCACCCGAGAGAACTGTATATGCAGTTCGCCTGGATATATATTTGCCTGACACCATGCAGCACGTCTCTCATATCTTTATGCATGGACCTTCGACTATGGATTGAAGGCCACAGATTTTCGATTATGACTGCCTCCGGCCTTCAGCAGGGTTGGTGCTATGATACGTTCCTCATACTTCAGTTTAACCCCCAAAATACATACTAATACCATAAAGTTCTCCTTAGATATAGGAGGTACGTACTACGGTATAGAACATCTACGGCAGCTTTCATCACAAAGCTTGTTTCGGCAGAAACCATGGATAGCCACTCGAGGCCCGTTTCAGAACCAACTCTAAAGACTACTATAGCCAACTTGGTATAATAGCCGAACGTCCTACAGTTCGAAGGGAGCACGAGGATCTGCATATGTGTCTAACCAACCAACCATTATCTTGTCTAAAGTTTTTCCGGATGTGCAACTAACCCCGCTATCCGAACATGCATATTAGATGGTACTGATCAGCTGTTCAAGACTTTTTGTTTCACGCAAAACACGTAATGTTAACGGCTTTCTTATAAATTTTTATAGAGTCGAGGGGCGTAGTAGCATTAGCGCTTGCTGATAGGTCTAATGATTGCAACGGAGTTTTAGCTGTATTCATCCAAGGGGAAGACTCCTTATCCGTGGGGTAAGAGAGGGACATGATGTGTTACCTGGAAAAAAAAGAGTTGGTCCAATCAGCAAGGGGAAAAAGGCGAAGGAGATACCAAAGTAAATCAAGAGCCCCTCCGCTTAATATATTTATTTCTAAAAGCTTCGATTTCTTGGCGAGTGATTGGACGTGATTACACGTGGTTTAATTTCCTTTTCATGACGCAAATGGGGTTCACTCGCAATCCTTTTGATAAGATCGACCAGTAGATTGCAAGTTGGTAGTGTCGGGCCAATACCACTCAAATGAACCAGATCTACGCAAACTCACGGTAGATTATTATATACGGGACCCGTGCAACATCTCGGTGACATAAATGACGTTGTGAGCGACAGAAATAGTATCCTGTAATTTGCAGTTCTCGTGTGTCCCCCGCAGTAAAGGGTTCCCCAGGTCTCCCATGGAGTAGACTGGGCAGATACACGACAATCGATTACCTACATGTAGTTGTGTTATCTCCGGCAGCTTCGCCGTCAAGTGCTAACTTCACCTAACCCTACCTGACTAGCGGCTAAGCAGGCACCACTTGGTGTTCGCGGTGTTAGCGCCTTCCACACATGCTTCGAGAAGAACACCCACATCTCATGTTTCCTTTCATGTAGCTAAATGGCGGAATGTGAGGTCCCCCCCTCACACGCCACCAACCCCTGACCCGCTAGCGAGAAACCCGAAGACCCCGGCCCAGATAGCAGCTCTCGGCGTGCCTGACAGCTGCCATTGGTCCCGGAATTCGAGACACCCGCAGATTCAGTGCCGATAGAACCGAACCGGCGAAACACTTCGCTCACTCCTGTGGGTGTTGGTACGACACTGGTTCGCTCTTAGACGAAACTATCGTTAGCCTGGTCATTTCCCTGCAGTAGTAAGTGTGCGGGCTCAACCTGGACACTACAGTAGTAGGCAGGTAACTACCCTACTCCAGTTTGTTGGACATCAACTTAACCTTAAGAGCTGAGGGAAGGCCATCCCCCATCCCATCTCATCCCTATCCGTCCCCTGTGCTACTCGGCTGTCTCGAGAATTGGGATCTCCAGGAACGGTCAGCTTCAACTACAGCACTCTACAAGATCTTGCCTACAAGAACAGGCAGTAGTTGCTATCTAGGCTTGAAGTTGCCACAGTAAAAAGGGGCCAGCGATCTAGAGCCAGGAATGCCCCCCCTCAGGTGTTGCCTAAGCTACCGAAGGAGAATTTTTTGACTGCGACTTGAAACGTTTCAACGTCATTGCCAAGCAGGGCTACCCCTGACCCGGAAATGGTGTAGCCTCATCTTGCTAGATCTTCTGCATCTCTTACCCTCTTAGACGCTTGGGATAATATGTGAACCTACTCCGCCCTTGTCTTCTCTTGCCTCCTTCCTTCTTTCTCCACCCTTCATCCCAGTCTTCTTCTACTACATATTCTCGAGTCTTGACGACCGAAAAAACGTCTTTGAAAGACTCATCATTCTTCTTTACACATAGGCTGTCGCCTTTTTTTGATACTTTTTACTTTTTTATCACTGTCCTTCCGATTATTCCCTGGGGAATCATCACAGTCTTTTTGTTCTATCAGTCAATTTCTCGAAAAACACTACTACTACACTCTTTGCCCAGGTGGTATTTCAGGTTATCTCGATATTTATCAAGAGATCGTTCCGATAAGAACCAAATATCAAAATGCACGCCTCATTCATTACCACCTTTTTCTTGGCCACTGTTGCCTCCGTTTCGGCCCTCTCACTTGCAGACCTTGACCCAATTCCTTCAAACACCGTTACTCCCGGCTGCGAAACTGCCTACGCAAAGGAAATCACCGAATGCCCCGACGCATCTGACTTTAGAGCGAAAAAGGCCTGCTCTTCTGAGTGTCAAGCTGCTCTTACCACTTTTTCGAAGGATACTAGCCTTGTCTGCAGACAGGCGTTTGTGTCTCCCGATAGTCTTTTGAGGAGACTTCTTGACGGTGGATTAGTTTCAACTCTTTGCCCAGTTTTGTCTTCTTCGTCCTCGACTGCGCTTGCATCTACAACTGCCACTAGCACTTCCACGTCTATATCCATTGCTAGCACTTCTACGTCTGCATATGCCACTAGCGCCTCTACATCTGGACCCTCTTCTAGCGCTGCTGCATCATCCTCTTATAGCACTGCTGTATCATCCTCTTATAGCACTGCTATATCATCCTCAGCAAGCACCGCTGAAGTGACAAAAATAAAGACTGATAGCATTACTTCCACTGCCACTCCGACCCCAAGCACTGTTTCATTCTCTGGATTTTTGACTATTACTACCTCTGCCGCAGCCGAGGCAGGCGTTCCAACAGGGTTGGCCATCGACGAAAGTGCCGAGCCTACCGTCTCCAATGAAATCTCAGCACTCGCAGTTGAAGAAACGAGCTCCTCTGCGAGTGCTACTTCTACTTCGGGGTCCGCGCAAACCTCCTCAACTGCCTCCGGCAACGGCTCCCCATTCGAGTCCAGCGCAGAAACTACCACCAGCGGAGTGAATGCTGCGGGATCTCTGAAGGCGGTTTGGACCACTATTATGGCCGGGACCACTGTGGCTCTAGTAGCAGTTTTGTTGTAGAGCGAGTATTTTTGTGTAAGGGCTCTTTCCAAGGCATCAAGCTGTATATTTGCCATAATTCTTATTTCTTCATTTTAACTTTCCTTAATACTTTTTTGTCTTGCTCCCAAGAGAGTAGTGGGCTTGTAAATTTCTAGCGTGTTGAGCACGAATAATGCATAACTAGAGCATACCTTTTCTTATTCTTGCCGTTTACATGTGTATAGCGCATATCCATGTTACGCACTGTATATACCACAAAACCCCATGGAACCAACCCAATCGCGTGACCGGATGTCGCCTGAATCCCAGGAAAAAGTTCGACTGTCGTTGCCGTTGCCCACCATAGTTAGGCTAGCAAACAAACTAGGGTACGGGAATTACTAAGGACAGTAGACCAATCTATCCGACACCTTTGCCAAGAAGAGCAGTCATTCCGAGTTTAAGCTCTATCACCACCATTCCCGAAGGCCGAGTAGCCTTGTCGGTTAAACTTTAATCTAATCTAGCGTTTCACATTAACTCGACGACAGTCCATGTCTGTTTACTTGCGTTGTGCTCGTGCCCTCGTACGAGAGAGTACATGTATGCATATATGAAATCTGGCTGAATGCGACAAGCAACATTACTTGTCTGCCGCCGAGGTACATGTATGTTTGCCTGTAACGCTTAGACCATCGAAGAGTGAAGTGGGGACTCTAGAGGACGGGCGAACGGACGGGATGTCTTAGATCGGGTGGTTCGGAGGAATAAAATAAAAACTAGGTCTCGGTAAGGATCTAAGATAACGGGAAAACAAAGGTCCGTTGGAGCTAGTGAGTACACAGCCCGGGGAAAGGTCGGTTAGTTTGTTGGCTAATCGAGTTAAGCTTACTGATGGTTAGTCATTGGGTGTCACTCGTCTCTGGAGGCTATGTATGGAGGGTTTATTTTTCTTGGATTCTCTGACTATTGAGGAGGGGGCAGGGATGGGGATGGGGATTGGGAGGTTTCATCATTGGAAATTGGATGGAGATGGTAAGAAAGTAAGGATATTTGTTTCGTCTTTTGGATGGTTGGTTGGTTTTTGTTGATTGGGTACACCTTGAAATGGCTGTGTTACGGGGGAAAAAAAGGTCATGATTACGTTGGAGGGGTGGGAGTATAAGTTGTGTGCGGTGTTGATGTCTTACCTGTACGCGTCATTGGGGGGGGGGGGTGGGGGAAGGAGGTAGGGTTAACTATCTTACAAGACGGTGGTGAGCCCGTAGATGATAATGGACTTTGTTTCATTTGTCTTGGGGTTTCCTAGGGAATCTATGTGATAGTGGATATTCTATCACGATGGTGCATTCTTTAGCGGTTCTCTGTTTTTTTTTTTTTTTTTTGGGGGGGGGTTGATATCTAGCATTAGGAGATTAGGTATACATAAAGAAAAGGAATCAAATCATTCTACGTCATAGACCCGTGATATTCCTGTGATCATCTTTATTGTTTCGTACAAAATAATAAATACCCCATTACAGCGTACTATTGTTCAATTCAACCCAATCACGGTGCTGTACTGTATACCTATATGACTCTATGGTATTGATGTGGGTAACTACGTATTGCAAAATAATTCCTGTAGTAAACATAGCCATATGTCATATGATCCTGAGACTGAGCACATCAGATCAGTAAATAAAGTTTTTTATAAAGGTAGTTTTATGTCTCAGATATAAACTTCAAACTCAATTGCTTTTTTAATAAAGTTAAGTTGTCGGGGGATAGCTACTTAGGTTCTTAATGTAAGGTTAAACCCTCCATAAGTATCTACATGGAGCTATGAAAGAGTTTTCGTAAACTTTGAACATAGGTGTTTCTGCGGAATGTGGGGGGCTGGTGCATCATCAGCAATCCTAAGGAATCTTGGGTGAGTTCGAAAGTTTAGCTTTTCTAGTTACTCATGTTTTGTGGATTTCCCTCTGGTTAATTCTATTTGAAAGACCCTAACATGGAATTTATTTCTAGAACTTAACGTGTGATAACCCATGACGCCAAACCGACAAACGTACTATCCCCACACTGGAAATATTACCGAAGTCACATCCACCCCACATAGTAGACCCACATGAGCTTCTAGAATCAAAGTAATGCGGGGAGGGAGTGAGTGAGGGGTGGAAGTGATGAGGGGAAAGAGATGAGCACAATCATCTACCAATACCGATCTATGACGAACAAGGGTTCACCACAGCAAAAAAAAGCATAGCCCTAATCCTAATAATTATCTTTCACCCTTATAGCTAACTATTATTCTTCACCCTTTTGAACATCTATTCGCCATACCCCCAATGGGTGACTATAGTTCTAACTTCGCCACTGTAGAAGCGAGAAAAAAAAAAAACCGAAATGTGGAGAAGAATTGCGTTAATGCACGTTAAGGTTAAATACAAAGTGAGCGATTTTTTTTAAGTTTTTACCTTCTCGCCTCCTTCCTGTTTTGTAATCTCGCTTTCCGTCGGCTATTGTTTTTACGTACATTGTGTGAGAAGCAAGATGTTAGACACAAAATCACTCATGTGGGTATGATACCACGGGAAGGGGATGGGAGGGGAGGTTTTGTGAATCGTTTGCTGTTTTTGGAGGTATGTACGTAGTGGGTTGGGATCGAACATTCCTTGGAAATAGCGTGTCGGACCATACAAACCATAATGGTTCTAGAAGAATCTAACAGTTCACCAGCTGGGGTGTTTTTGAGTTCTGTGTCTGGCTTAAATTTATCAGGGGGCTGCTACTGTACTTCTTTAAAGACAAAGAAAATGTTTTATAGGAGTATTGGCCACGAGTGACCGCTGGTGATTTGACGGTTAAGAGTTCTAGATCGACTCTTGAGTGGATGGATGGACGAATAGATAATATACGGGAGTATAAAGTCGAGAGTTTATTACAGTAAATTTAAAGGTTAATGAGAGTGGATAAATTATACTATATCGAAATAGGACCCCTAATCTTCATGCCCTAAAGTATTATGATTTTGAGATACATATGTACCTTGCATTTTGTTAAGGTGCTGGTGAGAAGATCATGAAATACCGCCCAAATAGACCGAGTAACTCCCATGAAAATTAACACAAAGATAACCCAACATGTGCCCCAGAGAACCAACATATAACCTTCTTAAAGTAAAGAAGTGAATCTTTGCTAGAGATATAGGTGGCCATGCATAGTACTCTAGTCTCCGTCGTTTAATGACTGGAGATCAGCCAACCTATGTATCTATTATTCTAGAATAATTATTAAAACTAAATATCATATTACCTAATTGAGCATTATATAATAATAGGTCCTAATACAAACAAAAATATGCTTAATGAGTAAAGTAAAAGCTTCGAGGGGGAAAAAGCAAATCACCCACCAAAATAAAGGTCAACACTTATCCCTTACATAATAATACTAGGGCTAAAAAAAACTCTATTCAAATTTTATCATTCTTTTAAGCCAACCTTTCACCTAGCCTTTCTTCAGTGTCTATTCTAATACATTAAGATCCGAGTTTAATCAAATCCCAAATCCCAAGATATCATACAAGCTTCGTTATTGCCGCACCGAAACACTAATTTAAAAGTAGTTATAGCAGGAAGAATATAGTAAGACCCGGACAAGATTAAATGGTTTAGTGAAAAAAGAAAAAGGTGAAAAGTCGAATTGGGGAGGAGTGAACGTAGGAAAAAAAATATAGATAAAACAAGAGAAGTAGGATTATTAGGACCGTTATACCCGTCAACCTTTCATCGATCTTCCATCATACCCATTATGCATCATAAGAGTAAAAGAAATAAGAAATAATTATCGCAGCAGAACCGATACTCCCTTAATCCCTTCAAAAACACAATACAAACACTTGGAACTCAAAACAGAACCCAAACTCCCTAAACTCACCTACAAAATACCACTCAGCCCCCTCCACCAGCACCACCTAGCAACAGCTCTAGCAGATCTACCCCGCCTACATCTGGCCCCATCTGGCTCTGTGTAACCCCTCCAAAGCCAGCTCCTACAATCGGGTCAATTGGCAGCGCCAGCCAATCCTCATAACCACTAAAGAAAAAGTTCGGATCATCCCCTGGAACTTCGCCACCAGCATATGGCGTCGCAGGTCCTTCATGTGTATAATTCGAACCCGTTAGTTCGTACCCTAAATCCCTCACCAGCAATGTGCGTGGCGTGGGGGGTGGCGGCATACCCATGTTTGGATCTCCTTTCACTACCACCCGCTCTGCATCTGGTGTACGCGGGATGGTGACATCAAGGTGGGTATTTGTAGTTTTGGGCATAGAGGACAAGGGACCATTGTAGGATGTAGGGCCGGTAGGGACAGGGGTGCCTGCACGACTGCGCGACATGCGCACAAATCTGAGCTTAATGCGTTTGGTAAGAGTTTCAAGGAGATCGGCGAAGCGGAGGCCAAGATGGACGTCGTCGACGGATGCAGAGCGAAGAGCATCGACGGTTTTGTCGATGAGGCCAATGGAGAGGAGTACTTCCTCTTCTGGGGCACCGAGAGCGAATGTCTATAATTATTAGAAACCAATGGGTAAATGCAAAAATGAGGAAGAATGGTAAGCAAACCTTGAGTAAAAACATACTCGCGCTTAATATCCGGAGATATATCCTTACAGGTGCATGTTTAAGATAACCCCCAGGCAACATCTTCTCTACTACACAACGAAGCAATGCTCTACTTGCATCTACAACTTCATTGATAAATTCCACATCCTGTGGACTCAGTTGCATCAACGCTGCAAAACTCTTCCCCCCGGAACCACTACCATTTGTTGTGGCCCCATTTGTGGCCGCAGTAGCGGTAGCACCGTTTGAGCCCTTAGTGTTATAATAAGTACACCGATCTACAACTGCCTGTAGTGCAAGCGAATTGATATAAAAGCGCACATGTTCATACTCCATGGTTAGAATATGTGTGATCGGCTCTGGTAACCCTAATGCCTCAAAATCCTTCTTCCATTCCCTCAACAGCGGCTGAAAATGTTCTAGCAGCGTTACATATTTCCCACTGCGCATGATAGTTTTTGTCACGCTCCGGCTTGGAAATAGTTGTTCCCCAGACGACTTCATGAGCATTGTCAAATCTACCCATGTGTGGAAAACTACATCCTGGAGCTCATCTTCGCTCTCCCATCTACCACCAGCGCCGCGAGCACCAGCCCAAGAGCCGCTTGTGGGTCCAGAATGTACGGAGATGGACGCAGGTGAGGGTGCCTGAGAGTTCAGTTTGTGACGGACTGCATGGGTGATGTGGCGTGGAATCATGGAAGTCCAGCCAAGGCGAGATGCGAGTTGTAGGACATATACTAAAAGGAGTTTCTGGATACGTTGGAAACGTAGGCGGAAACCATCAATAGATTCTGTGGGGTGTAAGGGTACTTGGGATGCAGGTTCATCGATTTCGTCAAATACGCCCAATTCATAGGCAAGGGCGAGAGCATTGCCAAGTAGCATCCAACTCATACGATCACTCCTATATGCAGGCTCCAGGATATTCTCAATCCTATCTCCAAGACCTTCAACCACACCTCCTTTTGGCCTAGCTTTCCTCCCTCGCCCAGGATGTGTATATTCATCTTCGTCATCACTAACATCAACCATCCAATATCCTTCTTCCACATCCATAGGAAAATGAAGCCCCCGGACATGCCACTCCGTAAGAATAAGTAGCCCCTCAACCGTACCCAAAGTCCTCAAGCCCTTTGTTGCACTTGTCCCAGTTGCACCTCCTGGTCCCATCGCACCTAAACCACCCATACTGCTATGAGGGGTACCAAGACCACCCCATCCACCGCCCCACATGAGGCCTTCACAGCCACCACGCACCTCTCGCCATAACATATCGTGAATTGCGTATGAGCGGGAAACGCCACCAGGGGCGGGGAGGATCAGGTAGCGGGATGTAATTAGAAGGATTATAGTCGTTAAAAACGGCTCATGCTTCAATAATAAAGGATGGTAAATTGGATGTGTTATGTGTTGCAAATTTGGCGATGTAAGCGTTGGCGATAGTGGGTGAAGGTGTTGATAGAAACTGATAACAGTTAGCAGGGGTTTTGCTTGGTACTGGACTTAGAGGTTCTGGGGAAGGTACTATTCTACATATCCAATAGCCTCCCGCGCGGTAAACCACCCAGCCTTGACAAATCGGAACTTATTCCATGCCCTAATACTTTTCTCCATTCCTTCCCTCTCAACCGGGTCCTGAATTGTAGAAATTGACAAGCTCCTCGTCACGTGAGTTCGCATTCCCGGTGACACAGTGCTTGTGCTCCCTGCGCGCCGGCGGGCATGGGAACTCGCAAAGCTACTCCCTGCAGGTTCCGACGGTGATGCGATTGACGAGAATCTAACGCCAGCGCCGCTCCGACCTGCCGGATGTGTTGCGGGAGATTGATGGTTTTCACAATTGTTTACGTTATTACTCGGCTGGTGTCGGTCTTCGCCGGATCCCCCCTTGCCAATTCCATCATCACCTTCCCCTTCGGTATCACTATCGGCAGAGTTTGACTTTGGTCCAGTTGATAAGGGCGTATCTTTGCCGGCAGCTTCGATTAGAGTAAGCAATGCTTCGTGAGAGTTGTATACGGGTGTTTGGAGTAGAGTATCGGTAGTGATAGCTGTATCTCGCTCATCATCATCATGCCTTGGCTGCGAATTGAGAGCGGTCTGTATCTGCAATCGGGGGTCAATCTGGGTCTGGTAGTTCTGTTGCTGCGAGTATGGGGAAAATGTAGGCGAGCGATGATGTACTCTGGAGTATTCCGATGGAGGGTAGGTGGCCGAGTCAGGACGCGGGGTGTCCTCAAGGGGCGAGCCGTGGCCGATAGACCTTGGTCTTTTCAACGGTCCTGGCCCATCACTGTTCTCCTCATCCTCGCGTTTCCTAATTACACCCCTAACCCCACGGCCCCGCCCAACACCGACCATGTCATCGCCAGAGCCGGATGGGGTTCGTGTTTTGCGGCGGGTTGCTGAGAAATAACATTCCTTTGACTCTCGACGGCAACGTACGCACGGGGGATCGTGGGGAGCTTCGACAGAGCCTAAATCACAGCGGACCTTGCGTTGTCGGCAGGGGATACAGGCCTGATATGTTCTTTTATGAATTGTTGGAGGTGGTGGTGGGGGAGCAGGAGGTGGGGAAGTATTTGGCACTATTATTATATGATGTCAGCCTTGTGTTTTGTTTGATGGAACAACAATGGATGATCCAAACCACAGCCAGAAGAAGGAGATGGGTTGAGTTATGAGATGAGATGAATGAGATGAATGAGATGAGGCATCGGGAGGAGTCCCGAGACAAAGCGAGATACGGGTAGTGACATGTGGGGGGAGGAAGAGGGAAGGAGGAGTCATAAAGTGGATTACGCACCTCCCAGAACACTTGAGCCAGCAGCACCACTAGTAGCAGTAGCTGGGGGAGAACTCGCCGACGCAAACCCTACAGAACCGTTCTGTCTAGGTGAGGAGCTGTTCTTGGTCGAGCGAGATGGAGGGTGAGTAGCATCGTAAGACATCGAACGACAAGAATAAAATGGTGGAAGGGGCGAGTGTGGGGAAAGAAAAAAAGTGATGTATGTGTGGGGCTCAATAAGGCTCTCCCTTCTCTCTCACTCACTCTCTGGGGCACTCACTCGGTATTCTCGCTGCTAGTAACTCAATCGTTGTATGATAATCTTCCAACAGAGACTCGGCGAGGGAAGAGGCGGGAGAAGGCGGTTTAAACCGGTTCAGCACTGAAGAGCAGGAGTTACCTAACGACTTAAACCATAAGCCCCCCCCCGTTGTGCCAGCACCCAACACAAAAAAAAGCAACCTTGACCAGGTGGGCACGTGCTAGTGACAAGGAGACTCCGAGAAACAACTGGCGTGTGGGGAAGGCTCATAGACGAGCCTTAAGCAGCAAGTCGGAAAAATCCCCCACGTGCCAAGCCCTGCACACCGGTCCATAGCGGGTAACTACTTCAACCGTCACAGATTCAAACGTGACCTTCACAAGTGATCCAAATTCTTCCACCTTCCTTCCTGGTTCGGAGGGAGATTCTGAGCGTTCCGGTATTCTGGAAACTGGAAACTCGCCTACATATGCGCATCGTAGCACTGCACCGATGTTCTGTCACTCATCAACCTCAGCATGTATCGACTTCCTGTTTCCTTGGCAGCCTAGGTTTACTCCAACTTCAATTCCTAAGCCAAGGTACTAGGAATTGATTAACCCCTAAAAACTCCAATGGCCGCCCTTACTCCTCTAGAGCTAGATCTTAGCCTTAATGTCACCGCTATTCATAAAGACATCTAAGCACCTACTTCGCTATCTATATTACCTAGCTTGAAGTGCATGGGCGGGTGCTGGCTAAAAATTCTGAATTGATCTTATTTTAAAGAAATAAATAGCCTTAAGAGTCTTTCTTAGCTACAATTGCGTTTACAGATGTTTTCTAGTGTTAGCGTCTCTATAGAGATCACAAACCTATAGGCCTTACAACTCGATACACTCTAGCAAGAAAGGCTAAACCATCGACGAGCGTATAGCGTCGTAAACCATTATCCTTTCCTCAGTAGAACTATGAGCGATGAAATGGAGCATAACATACCCAAAACCCTCCTACAAAAGTAGTTTGTTTAGGAGATTCATCTAAGTATAACTCCCCACCCTTTATTTGCACCCAATTTCTCCATATCTTCCCAGATATTTATACTGTGCTATAGAGTGATGTTAAACCCACAGCTATTGGGACCCCAACCAAGCCTTAAGCCTTTAAATTTCTCTTTTAGAGATAGTACATGGGGGTTACCGTCCCCACGCCTGCCTAGAGGATTGCGTAGGTATGATTATACCCTAAAATCTAGCAGCTACAAGTTAAATATACAAGATCTACCGTCATATAAATCGATGGTGTTCTAAAAGTTTCTAATCTAGAAGCACCTGAGACTGCATTTGCTTTCAGAGTGGGCTAATCCTCGGTGGGGTAGGATCGACTAGCAGAAGGCGAGGCATATGATGTAAAGTAACTGCATCCTGAGACATCACGAAAGGCAAAAAAACTAGATTATTAGCAGTAAAAAGGATTTAAGCAAAGTTAGGAGGGATGTGAGAAACGAATCAATTGAGAGCTAGAAATTAGCTTGATGTATTTCTCAGCTACAAACATGGCAGTGTTGCTATGTCAGTGAGTGAGTGAGTGTCTTGTAAAACTCCAACCTCACACTTTAGTACCCAAAGCATGGGCTAGGATTCTACATTTGCTGGGAAGCAATTGTTACCCGGAATCGAACAGCCTTCATTCTCACGCTTGGGCTCTGTGTTACCAATCTATAACATGTATAAATGTATAAATGTACATAGATACATTTACCTACCTTATTAAAGGATGCAATTCTCGACGACCCAGCAATTCCTGACGACTCAGCCATTCATATTTTACGCGTCACAGTCGAAAAGCAGAGTCATCATGGGGGACAACACCGACCTTCACTTCCCTCTTATTTTAAACACCGCACACATACTCTATCATAACCATCATAACTTTTTGCCCTACTTGAACTTTTATCAAGTCCACTAAGAGCATAGCTTTAGATGTCGCATCAGCCATACAAGAGCGGTCGCGTCATTCCAGGCAGTTCATCCAGCTCCGCCTCCGTGCCTTCAGACAAAAAACGGAAGGCTACCCAAGCTGCTGAATTGTCTTCAGATGACGAGAGAATCACCACCCCAATCAATCATTCTTTGATACAGAAGAAAAAGAAGGTTGCAAGGTCCCAAAGTCCTGAATCCAGCGCTCAAATTGACTACGACAACGATGCCAATGCCCACGAAGTTATTGATCTCCCCCAAGACCGATACGAGGAGTTTGAGCAGTATGGTTATATTAATCTCAATGTAGTTGGTTGTAGACATTATGGTGGTATCGCAACTATGGGGGAACAGGTTCTTCTCATACGGGAGTCATCAAATAGGGTTAGTTTATTTGCTTATCCAAACTAAGATACTGCTACTAGGATGCTGACCACTCCACGCTAGTACGACCGTAACGCTATCCGCGTAGACAATGTTTCCAACATTCAGATCGGCTACATCCCAAGATCACTCGCTGAAAAGCTAGCTCCCCTTATCGATGATCGTACTATTCAGGCTGAGGGGGTCATCGATGGACCCAAAGGGGTTTACGAAATGCCACTAATCATCGGTATATTTGGCTCTTCCGATCTAGGCCTTCGCCAGGAAAATATAAGGAAAATAAAATCTCAAGCAGTCCCTATGGTTATGGGGGGGGAGCAGAAGTTTCGAGGAGGGGCCGAAAAGAAGACAGCCAAAGCACAACCCAAGAGGGCCAAAGTTAAGATTGGTAAAGGGGGTGGTGCACCAACAGGTAACGGGGATCTAGAACTTGAGATCGATGAGAATGGTGAGTTTGTTGGTAACATACTTCCTGGTACCAAAAGGCCACAGGAACTACATACCTCATGGGAATCATTGGTCGGTGCGAGTGAAGCTTTCAATCCCCGTGAAATTGGGGAGGTTGTTCAGAAATTTGGTATGGGTGAGGAAGATCTCATAAAGCTCCCTTCTGCGAAACAACCTCCTAGACTTGCAACAAAGATGTTACCATACCAACTACAAGGGCTCGCATGGTTGATTCAGAAAGAAAACCCACAAGTCCCTTCTAACCCAACAGATATCGTCCAATTATGGAAGTACATTGCAGGGCGTCAAGTCTTGTATCAGAATATTGCAACTATGTTCACCACCAGTACTGCACCTGCTCTTACGAGTGGAGGTATTCTGGCAGATGATATGGGGCTGGGGAAAACACTCCAGGTAATCGCTTTGATGGTCGCGGAAGTCTCTAGTGAAGAGGCTCTTGTCCCAAAACCTAGGATTATGGGGGAATGTACGGGAGGTACTTTAATCGTGGCACCTCTCAGCGTCATGAGCAACTGGTCTAGTCAAATCTTACATCACATTTCAAAGTCGATGCCTATGAGGATATTTACATATCATGGACTCGGTAGAGAGAAGGTTAACTTGCAAGATTATGATGTGGTCATCACTAGCTATGGTAATACATCCTAAACCTCTTAATTTATGTTCCACGTTATTAACTTCCATTTGTATAGGAACCTTAACTAGCGAGTATGACGTCGAAAGGAAGGGTCTTCATTTAGTCAAATGGCGTCGTGTTGTCCTTGACGAAGCCCATCAAATTCGTAACCCGAAAGCGAAATCTTCCCTCGCTGTTACGAGTCTACAAGCAGAGAGTAGGTGGTGTCTTACCGGCACGCCTATAGTCAATATCCTCAAAGATTTATACTCACTCGTAAGGTTCCTCCGCTTCCCTGGGGGTTTATCTGAGTTTGATATGTTTAATCGCGTCTTGATCCGCCCACTCAACCGTGGCCACCCCGAAGCCAGTATCCGACTTCAAGCGCTTATGGCTAGTCTTTGTCTTCGCCGCACTAAAGAAATGAAATTCATCGACCTACGTCTCCCAAAGCTTAAGGAATACATTCACAAAATTCAATTTTACCCAGAGGAGAAAGAGAAATATGATGCTCTTGATGCTGAAGCCAAAGGCCTTCTTGACCGCTTTACTAAAGGTAAAGAAACTAACGGAACTAGTAAGGATATTTACAAGTTCCTTCTTGAGATCCTCCTTAGAATGAGGCAGGTTTGTAACCACTGGTCACTCTGTGGCGAGCGTGTCAAAAGCCTTTTGCTACTGGCAGATCAGACTAAGGTAACTCTTAACGACCAAAACAAGCGTGCACTACAAGACATACTACAAATTGCGATCGACTCACAAGAAGAGTGTGCTATCTGTCTGGAAGTGCTTCACAATCCGATGATTACAGTCTGCAAACATGTCTTTGGACTTGAGTGCATCGAGAAGGTCATTGAGGGTCAGCATAAATGTCCAATGTGCAGGTGCGAGCTTAAAGATGCCGCGAGTAGCCTTGTTGAACCGATGGTTTTTGAAGAGAAGGAGCCAAGTTATGAGGTGGATTTAGAGAAGAGTGGAAGTAAGATTGAGGCTTTGATAAAAATTCTTACAGGTACGCTTTAATTATTCTACACATACATGTCTTTATAAGTGGGTAAAATGCCAATAACTTTAATAGCCACCCAAAAAAGCGACAAAACCAATAAAACAATCATATTCTCTCAATGGACTTCGTACCTTAACATAATCGAGTTCCATCTCACCGCACATGGCTTCAAATTCTCTCGCATCGATGGCACTATGTCACCCCGCCACCGTGACAAAGCCCTCTACGCTCTCGAAAACGATCCTGAGTGCACAATCATGCTTGCCTCTCTTGCTGTTGCATCAGTCGGGCTCAATCTTGTCGCTGCGAACCAGGTGATTCTTACAGATTCATGGTGGGCTCCGGCAATTGAGGATCAGGCTGTAGACAGAGTCCACAGGTTGGGGCAGAAGAGACCTACTACGGTTTGGAGGTTGGTAATGGAGGGAAGCATCGAGGAGAGGGTCTTGAAAGTTCAGGATAAGAAAAGGGAGTTGGTTAGTACTGTGTTCGCAGAAAAGGGTGAGAATAGGGGAAAGAGAGCAACAGAGGCAAGGTTGGTGGATTTGCAGACTCTACTTTCTTAGGGGCAGTAACTAAGCCCATTTATATAAGCAAATGTCTATTCGTAAAATCTTGGAAAGGGGGGTTTCAGGCGGATTTTTGTTATATTTAAATCTTGGAAGCGCAAGAAATTGATGGGATGAAGTCTTCTGCTTGAATAAAACCTACTTTGTAGGGGTTAGCCCTATTAGTACCTCCTATTCTATTCTAATCTATCATTGTTCTTCACAAAGTATTCTTATGATAGGTGAGCATATTTGTGTGAAGTTACCTAGTTCTTGCTCTTACTCTTGAATGATATGGAGTTTTATCGCAATCACAACTTATCACTCGATATATTTCTTGGCAAGATTATGGTAGCGATACACTTGATTTTGGGGTGCGTGTGCTTTAGACGCCCCTCACTTAGAGTAGGCCTAGTCAAGGATAATACTTATACTCGTCCCTAATATACAACTTCATGACATTTATATAACTAAGAGTAGATAAAGTACAATAAAAAGAGATAGTACTACATTATGACTTTTTTTTATTTTGAAGTAATGTTATTCCAGAGATAGATACTCTCGAAGATATAGTAGGAAAAGAGGGGACGGATCGGGTAGATTATTTTCCGAAATCCAGCAGAAATTCAGTGCAATACCGGTCACACAAGACGTCAAAGTTGCCTTTTTAAGCCAACACGAGGAGAAAGTTAGAGGGGTGAGTTCAATTGATCAAGACAAATCACCCAAGAAGGAAATTTCAACTTCTTGTGTGACCGGCCCCCGAGATGAGTTAATACGGTATTTCACCTCTAATCCTATAGTAATTTCACCTCATTTTTTTGGCACTGTATGAACGTATCTAGTGTAATGTAGAGTTAGGAGTTTACAATTAGCCTATTTATGAGATAAAAGGAATTAAATTTGGTACGGTACGCCTGAGAGCCCACACAATCTAGCCTACACCATTATTCATTCCTTATTGATTACTTAACCGGCTGTTTCTACTCGGCATCATGATGAGGCTACTTTTGATGCCCTTTTTTTCCTCCAAGGAATTTATTTTTGGTTAAGACTACTTCTCCCTCCTTCTTCTACACCAATATTATTAATCCCCACTGTGTGAAATTTTTTGGAGGTTGCCTCGCTCTCTTAGAGGACTTTTGTTAACTTCACTGTGCACACCTGTGGATTACAAATCTGATTTTTTTTTTTTGGGGGGGGGGGTTTATGCAGCACACAAAAAAAACCCAATTACCTTCAAGTATCGGTAAGCCACCAAGCTTCTAAATGACTCAAATATCCTGCGGGGCTCCTCTTCACAACCTCTGGAATTTTCAATACCTACTCTAAAAAACTCTACAGAAATCTGCAAGTATGTGCTGGGCACAGAGAGCTATCGTATAGGAAGCCAATGTCATTGAAACCGTGCATATCCCCCCCCCCTTCTACAAGGTTTGTCCCTGTAAATATTAATCCCAGTATTAAACGAACCAATTACAAACACCACTGGTTCTTTATTGAGTTTCATATTATTTACTCTTTTTGGTGGTATCCTCGGCGAATATTTCCTACTATAAAATCAACATATTGATGAGTCCTTGAGTAGTGGCCGTCCAGGTAGTTCTAGGTTGATAAAGAGAATGAAGAGTCGGTTTGACTTGACTTTGTAGCTCTTGGTTCTTAAGAAAGTAATGGGTTGGTGGTCAATTCATATATAGCGTATATAGGACATTAATGGTTGGTTATGCAAAGAATTGATGATTTTGCCTAAAAAGTGCGAATGAAGACATATCTGATGTTGTCAGTATGTACGTACTCTATGTCGATCACTACTACTTTTAAAATATGCGCCTTTACTTTCCACCCAATCCTGGGAACATTCCAGTCTCCTGCATAGTGGCTGGTTATGTTCCTTCCCCCCCCACCCACCCATACCCGGGTCTAGATTAATTACTTATTGTTGAGAATGTCATTGAGACGTGGCTCTTTTTTTTTTTTTTTAATACACTCGTCAAATTTGTGTTTTTTACCAAGGGTGTTAAAAATAGATTTGAACGCTGGAATTTAGGATCATATGAGGGATCTACTTAATAAACTGGATTTCTCCGTTCTGTGGCTTATTAAAAGTGAGTAAGTCTCGGCTTCAAGGTTAGGGCTCATGAGTGGTATCTAGTGAACGAATATTGTTGGGGCCCTTCAACCTTACAACACCACTAAGTCTCTACTAAACTTTACTCTATCCAGTCTGGAATAAACAAACCAGAAGACCGAGATAGCCAATTTATCGGGTATGATGAGGATGACGATGATGGTGATAATCATGAAGATGAATTCATAACTATATGGAGCCTTACTTAATTTATCGAGTGAACATAGTAGGTCTTGAAACCATATTCAAATAACACCTCTAATATATTAACTAGGGCGCCATATAAACCTAGATCATTAATAAGTTCCCACCTTGCAAGGTACCTAGTCATATCATGCAAGGCTGTTGTATGGAATGTATATACCTCCTATAGAAGTGTGTCTGTAAGGCTCTGGAATGTTTAGTTTCAACCCTACTGCCATGATTAGTTCTTGAAGAGGGCGCTAATAACAGCACTTGCTATATACATAATTTATGGTAAATTCTGGTTTACATATTTCCCCTCTTTTTATAGGCATTTTTAGAACTTTGGGCCTTAGGGAATGGGGCTTTGATGGTATCATATCATTGAGGGGGGATTTATATCGATAATTCTACCGTAGATCATATGCATGAGACATTAATATGTATCTTAAAATCTATTTTAGTAGGGTCTATAAAAATGTTTTTAAGATATAAAAAAAAATAGAACAGAACACCAAAAAGACTAAAGCGGCAAATAAGACTACTGCTAATGGACCTACATATATCTATGAATTTAAATATCTATGCCCTTATCATAAGCATATTTACGGCATTCTTGAGATGTGTCAAACTTCCTAGCGCTTCCCTTCTGTGGCTTCTGTGAGCTGCTACATGCTGCTCCTTTGAGAGACTTATTGGCTCTCAAGTTTGAGCCCAATAAATTTACCCGCGATAGACAACCTCCCTTCCTGAAACGCCTACTTTAAAGCCTCATTTTATCTTGGTCTCGTGGGAAAGTTATCACCAGCGGTTTATTGAAAATATGTACATCGCTTTTTTTGCCTGATTTTTATGAGCTTACTTACAATGGCAATCAGTGGTCCGATTTGGTTAACGGATGCTGTAGCCTTGTATTAAGAAGTGCGATAGTCAATGATCCAAAAGTCTTATTTCGTCTCCATTGGCTATTTTTAGTTAAGCACTTATGCACCACTATCCCTCAAATCATTACGCAACTACTTGAAGTCTCAGTTCACTAATGACACCGATTGTATAAGTATGCTCTTTTCCTCCCCTCGTTCTTGCTATTTTATCTTCATCCACTCACAGCATTATAGAGTAGCCAATAAAATTCTCTAAGAATCCACCTAAGATGAAGACCGGTATCCTCTTTTATGCCACTTGGCTCTCCTATAACTTTGTCTCTTCTCTCCCTCTCCATTCAGAAGGACTATCCCTCGAAGCAAGGTCCCAGTCAAACAACCTCGATACTTTCAAACGTACCGTACAAATTGTTGATGGGTATATTAAACGCACTCCTATTAGTGGGGTGGGCGACGATGACGACGAGGTAGATGATGAACTTAATAAACGCTCTCCAATTATTTGGGTGGGCGATGACGACGACGAGACAGATGAACTCAATAAACGCACCCTACTAGTCAAGCGGACGACGACGAGATAGATGAACTTATCAAGAAACGTATCCCCATCAGCAATGGGGGGACGAGGAGGGCGAGATAGACAATAGATTATATTGATGAGGAAGAAGTAGTAGGGGGAGAAGTCTGATTCTCAGATGAAACAGCAATCTCAGATAGAGTTGGGTGGAGAGGGGGATGCAGATGAGGATTCACTTGAGTTTAAGCATTGATAGTGGTGATAAGAGTGATGGGGTAGTTTTCTTGTTTTGTTTTTGTCGGAATTAAACGCTTAGTTAAAGTTAGAAGCGGGTGAGAAGAAAGATATCTGGAGGTGGTTTTTATGTTTTTCAACTTCTCAGACTATTGGGGGGGGGTATCAAAGAATCAGTCGTTTACTATTCAATTATCTTTAAACCGTGACCCCGCCAGTTCTCGGCATGAGACTACGCCGGTCATATAAAGTCCGCTTCTATAGGTAGAACACACGAAGAATCTGATACAAGCCTTATGAATGAGACTGACTTAGCTCTAACAGATACCATCAGCTCAAGAGTCTGTATACTTACAGAACTGCTCTCATCACAATCCATCACTCGAATCATATCAGGTCACTCGGCCTCTCTTACTCTAAAAAAACCCCCCCAATATATAATCTCTACACCGGTAAAAAACTACATGTAGTGGTACCCTCAATAAAAAACTTCATTCACATCACCAAAAACTAAGACAAAACTTCTCAACAAAACAACACGTACCCATAGAGCATACACAAAAGAGATAACAAAAATACTCAACGCTCAGAAAAGAGAAAAAGAAGGGATATTACTACTACTTAGTTATAATAGTACACTAGACACCCATACCCATCTGTCCATTTTACACCAAAGTTAACCATAGATAGACAGACAGAACAGGTATCATAAGCAAAAAGCGCGGCGACAAGTTCACTACTAATAACACATTCATAAGGCACGAAAGAAAAGAGAAAGAAAAAACTTAACAGAATCGTAATTTTTTCCTGCAATCGCAATTCACCCTCCCAAATCATCTTCGTAGAAATTGTGTGCGTAGGTAACGTAACAAACCTCCGATCATTAGAATGCACACACTGATTCTCATCAATACTCCCCCATTGTTACTCTATCCTACCCTCCAAAACAACGACTTAAGCAGTAGTAGCCTCCTCGTTATCCGCATCACCGCCAAAGATGCTCTTCCTCTTGGTCTTCGCTTCACCATCCTCCTCGGCTGCAAACGGATCCTGGTCAGGCGCGGGAGTAGCATTGGGAGAGACAGCTCCCTTCTTTCCAACTGCCTTGCCCTTTTTAGCTGCAGCTTTTGCGGGGGCTTTTGCAGGGGCTTTTGCAGGGGCCTTCTTCTCCTCTGAGGCAGGAGCTGAGACTGTTTCCTTGGCCTTTGCCGGGCGACCACGTTTCTTCTTGGGTTCTCTGTATTGTATTAGTATGGGTTATATGATCATTCCAGGTGATTGAACTCACTCAGCAGTATCGGTCTTCTCTGTGAGAACGCTCTCATTGCCAATATCTTTGACCTCTTCGTCTACTTTCTCAACTTCCTCAGCTGGGGCGGCGGCTTTCCTCTTTCTGCCAGCGGGAACCTTCGCTTTGGGCTCCTCTTTCTCCTCTTTCTCCTTAGGAGCAGCGGCAACCTTCTTAGGACGACCTCCTCCTCCGCGACCTTTGGGTTTAGCAACTTCAGTTTCTTCTGTAGGCTCGGTCTCTTTCTCGGTTACCTTCTCCTCGGGCTTCTCCTCGGGCTTGTCGTCAGCCTTTTCAGCTTGTTTTTCAGCTTCCCCATCAGGGACTGCAACATCGTCACTCATTTCAACGTCTTTATCTTTCCCTGCATCTTTCTCTTCAGTCTTCTCCTCAATGGCGGTAGTAGTAGCAGCAGGTTTCTCAGCAGATTCTGAAGATTCGGCGACATCTTTGTCAGCAACCTCTTTTGCTAGTTGAGCTTTCGTTGGCTTTTTGGGCGCAGGGGCTTTCTTCTCCTTAGGGGCTGTTTTTTCCTTAGGAGCTGCCTTCTCCTTGGGCGCAGGTTTTTCCTTAGGCGCGGGCTTCTCTTTCGGTGCAGGCTTCTCCTTCGGCGCCGGCTTTTCCTTAGGTGCTGCCTTTTCCTTAGGTGCAGGCTTCTCCTTGGGAGCAGGCTTTTCCTTTGGCACAGACTTTTCCTTAGGTGTAGGCTTTTCTTTTGGTGCAGGCTTTTCCTCTTCGCTCGGCGCATCAACCATCTCTTCATCTTCGTCCTCTGCAACCTCCTTCATACTCTTCTTAACTACCGCCGCATTGCGTGAGGACCTAGCGCGAGTAGGCTCAGTGGGGATCTTCTCTGCCTTCTTTTCCCTCTTTGCCTTCGGAGCACTCGGAGCTTCTGCATCTTCATTGGTGGCCTTAGCTGGGCGACCACGCTTCTTAGGGGCAGGCTTTTCAGCCTCGGCCTCAACCTCGGCCTCAGGCTCCTCGGTCTCTGGTTCAGCTGCGGAAGTGGATTCAGGCTTCTCCTTCTTAGGGCGGCCGGCAGGTTTCTTGGCTGTTGGCTTCTCTTTGATCTCGACCTCAATCTCCTTCTTCTTTCGACTGCGCTTGGGCTTTTCTGCTTCACTGCGATGTGTTAGCTTTGTTTCTTTAGAGTAGCGGAAGCGAGGGAGGCTCTGGCACGCGAATAACGTACGGAGTCTCAGCGTCGCTTCCGTGTGTGGTGATTTCAAGAGTACGGAGGTGGGGTTCCAACGTTGAAGCTGAGGCGGAAGGTTCTTCTTCTTCGTCCTCTGAAGGGGTATCTTTCTTTGTGTTCTTTTTACGTTTTACAGTCGCGCCGGGGCGGTTCTCATCGACGTCCTAGGAGGGTTAGCGGCGCGTTAAACAAATGTGGGATAAAGGGAAAAACTAACTCCATGCCAGTCTTCATCGTCGACATGGCCTTGTTCAATAGCAGTTTTAATCTTAGCTTGAATTTCTGCTGGGAGCTCGTCATAACCATCAAGAGATTCGACATTGAGGGCGTCGTCAGTGGTGAGCTTTTCTCGGATGTTGATAAATTGTTTGGGAGTTACGCAGCCCCTGTGAATGTTAGTTGAGGATCGAGGGCAGCGAAGGGGGGGGGGATTACCAGTGCCGCCAGCTCCAACCAGGGAATTGGCCTTCAGTCCAGGTGCCAAAGCGGACTTCGCCTTTGGGAACTTTGCCTTGCTTGCACGCTTTGCACAATGCCCGGCCGTTGGATATTTCTGAGGTGTGTTAGTCGTTGTGATTAAACACGAGGTTGGGTATAAGGTATAAGGTGAAAAATTTAAAAAAAAAAATTTATTGAGGAAATTTATTATTAATTTCTCATCTTTTCGGCTCTTCGTAGGCGAAGCGCGTAGATGGGAAGAACGCGCAGAAAGCGAATCCTTTGTCTTTGACGCGGTTTTGCAGTGGCTGGGAAAGGAAATTTGGAGGGATAAAGTGACTGGGTTAGGTTACGTACCAGCTCTATAAGACATAGATAATTCCTAAAATATAGGTAGTAATGGAGGTGTTGTAAAGAGATATAAAAAATTCTTTCACTTTCTTTACTTTCCCGTCGGAGTAAGGAAGGGTGGGAAGGGAGAGTGGGAAGGGAGGGAGGGAGGTGAGAGGGTGGATGATAGCGGCTGGGGGACAAGTGAGACGGGACGTTGATGGGATGGGAAATGACGTATAACCACACGCGAATAGGGGGGCCTATTTCTTATCAAGAGAGGGGAGCAAGAGTAATGAGGAAGAAAGGAAGAGGAAGGGAGGAGGAGTGGGAGTGAGAGTAAGAGTGAGAGTGGGAGTGGGAGAAGAGTGAGTGAGGTAGGGAGGAAGAGGAAGAGATAAAGCAGGATGAAATAACCCAAAAAAAAAAAAAGAGGGAGGGGGGAAAGGAAAATAATAATAAAAGGAAGCGAGGCTCCCCCCCCCAGATTGATATCATTTCCTTCCGTCCGTCTTCACTGGCAGTCTCGGATGACGCGCCTGGACTGGTTGGGCGCGTTTGTTTGCTTGCGTCCTTGAGTAGAAATCCACCATGCATGAGGGTAGAATAATAAAATACCAGACCCTTATCCTGCATTATGATGTATGGATTGTATTATATATAATTCGAGGGGTTCTGCCTCTACCCTTTCACCGAGTCATATATACTGATTTAATCCAGACTCCATTGGATGTCACAGATCATATCATATACACTCAGAAACCGTCCTCCTCAGAAAATCCCCATTAAATCACATCACATCATGCTCAGAAACATCAGAAACATCATTAAATCATATCATACATTCCATTCCCCATAAAAAAATATATCGCCGGATACCACGTGATGCACCAGGAACAAACAAATAAAGCAAAGAAGAAAATTCAAATCTCAGCGGCAACATCTGATGGCGTACGTAGTAGGTAAACAACGAACAACCCCACCAAAGAAAAGAAAAATAATCTCCCTCCTCTAACTCAGGTACCACCCCACCCTCTCCAACACACAACCTCCAAATGCTCAGGTCATGCTCTCCGTTCGCCGCTCCCTTTCCTACCACAGCCACTGCTGGTCCTCAATTCTACAATCATCATTCACTTGCACTTTTCTACTACCTTCATTCTTCCCATCTGGTGGTGTGGCGGGCAGAGAGCAAAGATATGGCTATGGCAGCACAAGACTTTTCTCCTCCTCGACGGGGCAGAGATATATACAGTACTCCAAAACGGCAAAGAACTTACCGATGACCCTCAATGGAGCTCCACTCACAAAGTTAGCCCCACACCACCTAACCCTGAATATAAAATTCTGATACTAACATACCACAGACCCAACCCATTATTGATCCACAACCAAAAATTCTCAACTACTCGGTCACTCTCAGATAATACCTACCGTAAGAATACAGAATGGATAACCAATATCACGGTCGCTTTCCCCAGGCGGCCACCAAAAACAAAAGATGAAAATACCCTACCACCACCGCCACCACCACTTCATGAACCCCGAGACCCCCGTCTAATGCGGTTCCACCTCCACGGTGACCTCATCTACGACGGGAAGTTCAAGTCATTATTCGGGTTTGAGGTTCCGCCAAAACCACCTTTGAAGAACCCACGTTATGTCGAAGCCTGGATCAAGAAACTTCTTTCAGGCCCGTTTCTTCCAGTGCAATTAAGAGCAACCGGAGAAGACGTATCAACGGAAGAGCCAGATAAAGAAAAGCTATTACTATTCTTAGAGAGGGCGAGAGGCCACAAACATGATTTGATCACAGAGCTCATGGCAGAAGCTAAATGGCAACACACAGTATCGATCGTTCGTATGCTGCTAGAGCCGGGCTTTGAATACCCGAAAGATGTGAAGATGAAAACTGTCTTTGAGGGGGTTAGGTACACCTCCCTTGAAAAAGAAGACTATAGGACTACAAAACCGGACCCAGCCGCTGGAATCCCCTCACCGGCGATCGCTGGGAGGTCAGGGTTGTGGGCGGTTGGGGACCAACGTGTAAAATCCGATATTGAGCGCCGCCGCCGTGGGTTTGGGGTAGTACTTGGTGCACTAGCAGAAATGGTACTAAGGGCAGGGGATCCTGTCAATGATAGAAGTGGTAATGTTGATAGGTTGGGAAATCACCATACCGACTTTTTACCTACAGTGCGGCAGATTCTGGCATATTTACATACCTCATCCTTTATACCTGATGCTCTCTACTCGGTGGGACGACACCCACGCCTCTACATGCTTCAATCCCGTATCCTAGCTTCCCTTGCAGATTCAGTATGGCGAGCACAGGAGGCGATGGTTGCAGAGGAGGCCGTAGAACTTGGGGTAGTTGGTGAGCACCGTGGATTCGAAGTACCACGTGCACGCTACTGCCTCGAAGTATGGGGTGGTGGGACTAAAGATATCCCTATGCGTCCATCTATGGAGTCACTTGAACAGGATGGTAAATCTGCTGAGCAAATCCGGCAGATTGAATGGGGAACCTACACTGAGCGAGAGGTCTGGCTTGAGCTTATACTAACAATCATTGTTGAAACTGGCTACGGCAATATCGGCGTTGATGTGATAAAGATGATTAACTCTACGAGCTCTAAAGATAATAGCTGGAAATTTGTTGACTATACAGCTCTTTATCCCACTGAATATACCCGAGTTGCGGTTGAAAATTTCCTCGGGGAACCTAAAACTGGTATTGCAGCGCAATGGGGATTAGAGGGGCACTCGCTCGCTCCTCCAGCTATAACAACACTTCCTCTCTCTCTCCCAGACTGGATCCTACCTGGAGTAGTCGATGCTGTCGTTGATTCGACTGCTGAAGGCCGGGGTCTCGAAAATATGCTCACCACAATCCTATCCTATGCAGAATCTCTTCCAATGCGTAAAGAAACGATGCTCCGCCTCCTCCGCCACCCAGCCCTCGTATGGTCAAAAAACGCCGAAGTTATGGAGGTCGGTGCCGGTCTACTATGGGAATTCGGAGACAAGAAAAAAGCGTGTAACATGTACTACACAGCGCTCACTCTCCATATCATTAGACATAACGTCCCCGGCGCGATGCGAGTATGGGAACAACTACAGAAGACACAGTATATAATGCCAATCCCGTACACAGTGATGGGGAGGTATCTCATGTTCCTTGTGCGTAATCGGAAACTCGGGTACGCATGGAATGTACTCAAGACAATGCCGGACCCAGAGTTAGGAGATCTCATTTTGCCTCAGGCTATACCCGAATCAATGTATACCTCACCGATGCTAGCACCGCCACTGTTGGCGCTTGCGGTGGCGGCAGAGAGTAGAGGACTTTATAAAAGTGTTTCAGAGGCAATTGTAAATGTACGAAAGAAATACGGAAGAGGCGTTCGTATTACAAAGGAGGTTTGGACGTCCCTCATTAACGCACAACTCGCATTTGGGGACCTCGAGGCCGCAAAGACGGCTCTTATGACCATGGTTGAGTCGGGTATCCCGTTGGATGGCGTCGTCGTCGGGGTCCTTGTACAGCGGGAACTCCAACGCAACCTTGAGGTAGGATATAGATTCGTTGAATCAGGCATCGGAGTCATACCTTTCGACCCATCACCTAAACCCCAAACCTCTAAACCTCCGACTCCAAAAACGGTCTTATATAATCCATCAGCTATCAGGAAGTCACCCCCAAAGGAGGAACCCCCACCCAGCACACCACAGGTACACATCTCGCGTGATGCATGGGTTTCTGTGCTTTCTGCTGCCGTCACTCACACTGACTATAACCGTACTCGCTGGGCACTTGAGAATATGGGTATTGATATTAAATCTGGTAGCGGGCTAGACACAATCACGTTCAACATCCTGCTTAAGGGCGTTGCGGAGCGCCAAGGTAGTATCAAAGCGATGGAGATGTGTCATCGCCACCACACCCGTGGTGGAAAGCGTATAGATGGGAAAACAATTGGTGATGGTAAGAGTTTTAGAACTGTACTACATGCTGCGGTGAGAGAGCAGATTAAGCTAGACAATGAAGAGGAGAGAGACGCATGGAGTGAGGGGAAATGGTGGGATCCAGCTTGGGGGAGGAAACCTAAGCCGTTACAACTACCGAAAAGGGTCCCAAAGTGGTTAATGGATAAACAAGCTAAAGAAAAGGAGGAGATGGAGAGGAGAGGAGGAGAGAGGAAGGAGAGGAGGAGGGCTTTAGAGTCTGTTATTGAATGGTGTTGGAACGAGAGTAGAGGAAGCGGTATGCAGATTTTAGATGTGGAGAAGACGGTGAGAGTCTGGTTAAAGAAAAGCACAAAGCCGTATAGTGGACTTTCATGATAGGTGAATAGGCTCTATTGATATGGCATCTTTGTATAGTTTGTATGGATATATGAATAGGGTTGATCAGATTAATTACGCTCTCATTAGGATAATAGAGTACTATGTAAGCATAGGCTAGAAGTAGGTAAGAACCTATTAAGAAACTTCACAGTGGAGTAAGTCTAGTACCAATCGATCGAACCTTCTCTACTTTCTGCTAAAGTATATAGCACCGAATGTGAGACACGAGTACAAGTAATTTTTAGGTTTATAGTTTAGGAGCTCGTATATACGGATTCCTTTCTCTATCACACAACCCTCAATGGAAGAAGGCGGAAGAAGAGTACGTAATGGAGGAAGGCGAGGAGGGCAAAAACGAAGAAGTAAGATGGGGTTAGGGAGCGGTAGAAGAATAAAGAGAAAAACAAATTGGCAGGAAGGCACATATAGGAAGCAAAAAGATTGAACAAGGGACGGATTGATTTATTAATGATTTGCGTGTTATGATTTGCGCTATTGGTTTTGTTTTGACTTGCGTTGTGGGTTTTGTTTTCTTTTCGTTTTTTTTTGACTGAGGTTGGGTTTGGGTTCGAGTTTGAGCAGAGCAATACCATAGCCGGAAGGCTGCATGTATTTAATGAATTAAACAAAAAAAAAACAAAAAAAACACCGCCCTCAACAAAAAAGTTTACCGAGTGATATCACATGACCAATGAAACTAAACACATGAATGATTCTTTCTGAGAGGGTAGGCGTATTTGAATACAGGCTATCGAGTAGGTATAGCGTGGTTACAAGATTTTTAGTCTATGGTATAGGAGTTTATATATATATTGGTAGGAGGGCCCAGAGGACTCTCTTTAGCGAGCTTTCTTAGTCAACAAATCAGCCCATCCTCTCCCTTATTTTCCTACAAGCCATCCTACTTTTTTTGTTGTCTTTGTTATTGGTTATAGGTAGCATTGTTGTAAGATTTTATACCTAATATTTAAAAACAAGTACATCGAGTGATATTCCATGAAGGGGTAGGATTCATTACTTTACTAGGCTCTAATGGTTTGGCTATTCCTATCTTCTATACCTTATAACTATATAGTAAGTGTAAACTAGTCCAATATCTTATATATTAGGGCAAAAAGCCTATTTACTGCCCCAATACGGGTCCGTTTTAGACGATGGTAGAGTACTCATTCCTAAGTAAGCATAATTCTAATGAACTTAGCAAAGGTAGGGATCGTAATTGCATTTGAAGTTCTATATTAGAATATACACTTTATTAGTCGTTTTTAGTAAGTTATCAAGTCAAATATATAAACTAGGATTATAATTATTTTGTTGTAATAGTAGAGAGAAAAAGGCATAGATTTTATTGCCTAAAGGACTAGCAGGCAAGCAAGCAAGATATCTCTAAGAGAAGCCCTAACCCTGTGTCTCTCACCTGGATCCTCAAACATAGAGGTCTGTGAGAGATCACATGATATACCACGTGATAGCTAATAGAAGCAAATCCTACAACATATTTAATACTTCTCCCTTCGAGTGATACCTCATGATTATGGTACTCACCTCATTACACTTACACAAGATGGAAGATGTTATAAAGAAAGTTCTAGTCATATAGATAGTAAAAAATCATCAAAAAATAAGGTAAGTAAAGCTAATTAGACTATTTTCGATTCGTAACGCCGCATTTTATCGATTCCATTCATCCATGCATTCGACAAACAAAAACCAGCCTTATCTCTCTTCTCTAATAAAACATATTTGAACTAGGCTCAATCAACTCAAGCTGTTGGTTCCGTCCAGTTTACTAGGTCTACAACGTTCCCAGCATCTTCTTTGGTATACGAGATCTTCAGCCGCAGCTTCAGTGGGGGCTATCACATTAAAAGGAATTAGCAGCCACTTTCTGTTTTAATTTGTTTTATGAGCAATGTACAACTTACTCCCTTGCTACCCTGAACTCTCATTGCCTGCGTTGCCTCACCATCTGGTCCTAAATCGGTTGTGCTTATTGGTTGTAACTGTAGTTTCTGGCTCTTTGGCACTGCTGCCTGCAATGTTACTGCGCTTATGCTATCCGTAAAACCGTTATTCTTGAACCTCGCTACGATATTCACCGTACCGTCTGCTGTGTGCTGTAGCTGCAATGTAATTGCGAGGTTGTTCTTATCATAAACCGAAAGTTGTGCTGGCCTTGGGGGTGCAGCGGGTTGTGCCATTGAACCTAGCTGACTCGAAAAGGCCATAGCAGACGAAGATATTGTAGATGCTGGTTGTTGCTGTTGGGGGGCTGGAGGCGAGGGGGTATCGAATAATCCCATAATACTATTCAAATTCGACTGCATCTGCGAAGGTGGGGAAGATGATGCAGCAGCTCCTTCATCCCCGAAAATATCTGGCAAAAGCACAATGTCTGAACCTCCGTTCGCTGGTGTAGGCCCTGAAGTGGCATTATCTCCAATTATCCCAAAGATATCTTCATCACTAAACTTCTTCACACCCTTCTTCCCAGCGGGTTTTGGTTTCGGGACTTGTTCGAATTGTCGCGATACCTCCTTAAATACCGGCGGCGGCATTTTCTCAAGAACACCAGTTCGGATGTCATCATAACCAAACATGTTACCGTACTCAACGGACCGCTGCTGAATCTCGACATCAAGACTGTCAGTGTAAGTTTGTAAAATCCGTCGGATGCGTTCGATTTGAGCTGCACTTGAGATACGGGTAGTGAGTTTCATTAGCGCTGTGATGATGTACTCATTTATAGTTTGGGAGGAGTAAGCGCTCGAAAGGATTGTCGCGAGAATATCAACCATGTCTGATTCTTGAACCTTAACGACCAATTCCTCTTCCTCATAGTTTCCGCCCTTTAGAAGCAGGTCACCGTACTCGCCAATAGTCCAAGCACCTGCCAAAGTCAATGCTTCTTGTGTGATGTCTGCTTTCAGAGCAGAAAACAACTTCTGCACACAGTAGGTCTGTAGCTCTGCAGAGTTCGCAATCAAACGAATAAAGCTTGACAAGATGTGCTCTTTGACATAGTTCCCAGCTAGTTTCAAAACCCGCAATACTGTATCGATATGCCATCTCTTGGTAGGTGCAAAACGCTCCGCGGCAATGCAAATCTGGGTAGTCAAAACCGGCTTGAATTCGTTATTTGAAACCTCCAAAAATGCTAGCAATTCTCTGACTAGAACACGAATATTACTTTCATTGATGAGTGTAAACGACAGGTCAAGAGCGCGACGACGAATTGAGATATCTGGATCCCGAAGACAGTCAAGAATAGTGTTTCGGTGTCTCTGAACAGCATTTGGCTCCACAGCAACCACTTTAATGAGAGTGTTTAGAGCTACATAACGGATGTTGTTGTCCTTATTGGTTAAGAATTTCCCGAGGATATTGACGCCGAGTACACGAAGTCCACTATCCGCCTCGATATCAAGAATAGTGAGCACAGATTCGTAGAGAATAGAGTTCCCAACATTCTTCGACGAGTCCGTATTCGTTGCGACCTGTGCTAAAATATCATTGATTTGCTCGCTAACTTGTGCATCACCCTTTCCTAAAACCCTTAACAGCCTCAAAATCTTGACCTGCAAGAATGGGTCCGTAATACCCGTCACATCATGCTCTGGTGCGTATCCAGAGCTTGTCAAGCTCTTCAAGTGGCGCACAAGTGCATTCGTAAAGGGTCTGAACTCGTGTACCATATCAGGGTCATGCAAACAAAGATCCGTAACCAAGGTGACACCACAAAGCAGAACCCCATGGTTGCGATCCTGCAGTAGCAACTTGGTCTTATCTATAAAGTGCTCCTGAAGGTCAGGGACCTTCCGGATGATGCGCATGGCACAGATAGCTGCCTTTCGTCGAATGTATGGATTTGCTGTTGAGAGAAGATTTTCTACTTCCTGAAAAAGATCACGAGCCATTTCCGTTGAGGCGATGTTGCCCAGGGTGCATAGAGCCAACCCCACAACATACTGATTCGAGTGCTCCAGATCACTAGCCAGTATTAGTTTTGAGATGGACCACCTCATATAAATTCTAAGAAGAGCTTACTTCTTTAATGAATTGGTAACCAAGGTCAGCACTTCCTGGTTCTCGTCGAGCAGGAGCATGGTCCCCAAGTATCCTAGCCTTTTATCGGCAAATCTTGGTGATGCAAGTAGCTTCAAGCACTCAATCTGACCGAAGTGCGTGCGCTCGCCGAGAGTAAAAAGGTATAGTAGTTTGGCGACATTATTCCTCCTAAAGTATCACCGGAGGTGTCAGTCAAAGCTTCAAAATTAGGTTAGAACCAGGAATAAGTTATTACAAACCTAACATTTGAGTCCCCTGATTCTTCTCGAAAAGAAGCACGGATTGCAGCACTCTCTTTCTGGATGACCCCACGCTCGTCATTCAAGGTTTTTGCGCTTCGAACAGCCCGGATGAATTGCTTCACTACAGCGTGTCAGCTATTGGTCTGATTCTCAAAGAGTTCCTTGGAGCGTGAGGGGTGCAAAAACAAGCAGACAAAACGTACAAGAGCTCATGGCGGCCAAGATAGAGAGAAGAGTAGTAGTGATGGTCGTAGAGGGGTTGAGGGGTGTGGCGGTGATAGGTGAAGTTGACTAGGTGGGTGAGGTGGAGGGGGTGAGACAAAGCAGAGGCCCATGCCCGGGTAACCCTTAGGGGTTAGGGGAGATACTCCTCATGTCTATAGCACGTGATACAGGCCAAGAGTTTTAGCCCAACGCGATGTCCCTGCATCCAGTGTGCCGGGGAGAGGATCTTGTTTCCTACAGACACCCTTCTTGGGGCAAACTTCAATAGCACAAAGACCATATTACGTTCATGTTTCCTACTACTTGTGGGTCTTATTCTTGGGTGTAAGTTCAGTGAGAGGATATTAATTGTTAGATAAGGTAGGGCAAATTTCTACTTCCCCGGTGGTGGATGCCTTGAAAACTGACAATATTCGAACCAAAGCCAAAAAGCACTTTCTATAGTGATATATTCACCAAAGAAACCTCTTATTTACCTAGATTTTAGCGCTACACTTTTGCCCTCTTTTCTTAATAGACGGAAGAAAAATAGAAAAATATCTATTACCGATCACCTACCATGTCGTTCGACAGTCTACCCCCCGAGATCATGCTCATGATCCTCCAACCATATCATTTTATAAAGAATCCACCCCTACCCGGCGCGGCTCGGGAATCTGCAAAGGATTACAGTAGACTTCGTCTAGTTAGCCGGACATTTTCTGTTCATATCACCCCTCACATCTTTCAAAACATCACGATTGGAAGCATGGAGTGCAGCTTGAAGCGTTTGGAAACTATTGCCGAAAGTAAATGTACCCGGGCATGGGTAAAGCAGTATACTTATAGAATAACACCTAATCATCGCATTTCTAGGCCAGCAAGTATGTTCCATCAGTTTACCCACTGTTTTTATTGCATAAACTGATTGTACGTCATAGGGGGCATAGGGGGCATCCATGATGAATACCTCCGCCTTTCAGCTGATCCCTTGGGTCTCGATAAACTCGAAAATATTCGGTCTAGCACTGATCCCACAATGGTCAACATAGCTCATTGGCTCGATCAGCGCGAATTTGAGCTCTCAAATGACCTCCATGAAATACATGTCAAGAGTCTATCCCTATTACCGGTTCTAAAATCAATCAGTTTGATGTCGCCTCCGTGGTACGGGTTGTCTGAACTGCCTTCCAGTACAAATTTCGCTACAAATATTGGTGGTAGGCCGTGGGGTCCAATCGTGTTCCGTGCTATCCTATTAGCAATGTATAACCGTACTCAATCGAAGGACACAACCCCTATAGAGGATTTTGTGGTCGAAGGAATAACGGAGGAATGCATGCTTCTGCCTCCATCGTTCGTCAAGAAAGCGATTTCAGCGTTTCATAACATTAAAAGCCTAAGGATTTACATTCAAGCCTCCCGTGGTATGTCAGAACGTCTAGCACCAGGATGGATAGTCTTAATCGGTCGTCTCATTCAATCTATCGACTCCCTTGAGAAATTAGACATAAGGGTTCTCGAAAGCATTACAAGTATCCATTTCCGCACTCTTGTGTCACCACACATGTCTAAACCCACCAAAAATCCTGAAACTGTGGCAACACTACCCCACTGGCTAAACCTCAAAGAGCTTATCCTCCGTGATATCATATTTGTAGAATCTCATGTTCTCGGGTTCCTCTCCTCACATAGATCTCTCCGCCGTATTCAGTTCGATAACTGCGAGGTTAAACCGGACGCAGAATCCACTACCCCCGCGAATTTTAGCACCAATTTTGACACCCTTATGCCGAATCCTTGGCTAGATATCCTTCGTCAGATCTCCAAACTCTTTGGTCCTAAAAGCTCCTCACCCCTTGAGAAGTTTCACATCGACGACCTTTATTATGACACTATTAGACAAAAACGTATGAACAGCTGTGAAACAAAATTATGGGAAGAATACATCACTGGGGCCCTCACCACTGAACCTATCGGTTGTGACATGGAGTTATGCAAAGATTGCCGGGAAGAGGATTATCTAGATGATAATAGTGTTACGGATGATGGTTTTTTTTTCGGGATCCCATCATTCTTCGAGACGGATATGGACGATGAATTTGATGATGTTACAGAGGAGCTAGATAGTGATGAGAATGACGATGATGATGATAATCTTCTTCCTAATGGGTTTCCACCGATGCATATCTGGTCTGAGGAGTACTGATTTGAACACAGACTGTGCTTGGTAGAAGTATTTTTTCCTCGGAGGAGTTTAAAGATTCCAGTACCTCTTTTCTTAAAAAAACTTACATGTACCTCCCCTTTTCGTTATATATGTTTAAGTATTTAGGCTTAACTCTATTTTACGGCTCGCAGTTAAGATTAATTTGGCCCTTATTAGAATATACAATTTCACTAGGTCCATCATGTAATTAAATATACTAGTAAGATAAATTTACACATAAAAACTCTTAGATACTCTAGTAGTACGATCAAGAACATATCCCTCCAACACATCTTGTACCTTTCGTGTATATTCCAACATTCCCGGATCCATTAATACTACAGCCGTGTCCAAAAATTCCCAGAGTCCCCCCATAGCAACGACAAACCCATAAATGCTGGTATCAATGTGAGAATAAATTTGAAGACTAAAGGGATTATGAGGGAAATAAATGTATAAAAAGGTCCAAGGAAACTGTCACTTTGGGTGCCCTTTGCCTCACCAAGTAATGTGGTCCCCACAAAGTCCTGTCAGCCATCACACAATACCTCTCTTTGCAGGACCTTTATGGTTGTTGGGGTATCACGTATAGAAAATTTCCCCTATTGCTATAAAGGGCTCTATGGATTAGTTGGACACATTCACGGCTATATATCGGTATGAGCTTATGGGAGCTGGCTCTCAAAAAATACCATCGGTGGGTCAATTGGCCTACTGGCAAGGACTTCATACATGCAATTGATGATGACCTTGAATCGGGGGATCGGTAGTTTGACTCCCTGGAGCGAAGTAGTTCACAGGCTCTGTAAGTGAATGAACTCTTTTGCTGTTGCTATGGGGGGGCGGGGGGCTCCGGGAATTTGATGGACACGGCTATACATGTAGATACTCAAGTCTCGGGTTTCCTTTAGTGAACTTCATAATATCAATCAAAAACCTCGTTTTCAGTACACCAAAATTCGTCGATACCCTCCTTATAAGCGTCCTCTTATGCCTTAGCAAGAACCCTAAAATCTCATGATCATGCATCATGACCACCGGGAAACTTATCGACTTAAGCTTTAGCCAAACATGGTTGGTCCCAAAAGCATACGAGAAACAGAATATCAAAGTACTAAGGACCAATTATTCAAGACTTTCGATCACCACCAGCCAACACCGGAAGCGGTCCTTCTAAGTCTTCGGTAGAGAAGAATACCCCAGATTATAACCCGTTAGCTAGATAAGACGGCTGCCATACGGCTAGTATTTCTGGGAAATTCAAAGCAGGATTATTGGTTAAAATGAGGAAACCACCCTTTGAGATTTTCAAGGATATAAGCTTTACTCCTGTGATATAAACCATGTCTATCAGCCTCGCGAACATCCGTTCGAATTTCAACATAGAAACCTTCATCTCCCATTTTACAGGACTCCTAAGACTCACTACTCGAAGACCTAAGATACTGTACTAGAGTGGAATAGTACCTAAGTACTAGAGATATAGAAACGAGAGTGATAGCTTCTAACTTAGGTAGATCATGGAAAACAGCACTGAGGCTTGAGATAAGTTCGACTTGATAGTCGAAAAATTCTTCTTCGGCGACAAGGGATTTGTAAGTTTTTATCTTCAGGGCCTGTGTGGGTAAGGCTCTCCAACTCTAATATTTACAGAAATTAGGGCCATATTATCAGGCCTGTTGTGCTAAAGCCTAGGAGAATCTCCTTTACATGGTGCGATTTTAGACCGAGTGGAGACGGGCCAAAGACGACCTGGTAGATCCCAAGAGGAGCAAAAGAACGCTAGAATAGGCGAAAAGCTGTGTGGTCAGCTCTTAAGGGAATATAAACGAGGATTGAGTGAATGATTCCGGGAGGTATTATGATTATTACTGTTTCGTTTTTTTTGCTAGGCTCACATGCCTTATCCCAATAGTTAGCTTCCGTACACATAAATCGAAAATCTTAGTAGACAAGATAACAAGGATAGTTTCTATTATGAGAAAAGGTGGATGAAGGTTAATATGAGGCCGGGGAGCATAGGATAGCATAGATAGAGTGGTAAATTTCAGACAGATATATTTGATGAAGTTTTGTTGCATTTATTCTATAAGTAAAAAATGTACTAAACCTTTACCTGGGTATCTGATACTACCATATCTAGAATTAACAGAAACCAGGGAATCTCAGATCCCTTAGCCTTATAAAACGAGTAATGATAGATGATCTAAACAACAACATTTTGCCCTAATAGTAATTAGAGCATGGGGCAAATATCTTTAAAGATTAAAAACTATCATTATGTAGATTACTTTTTGATCTATTATATCGACTGCTAAAGGTATATGTACTTATAGAACAGCTGTCTTGATTTGCCTATATCGATAAAACCCACTGCAAGAACCAGAAAACCCCCCAAAAATCAGACCAATAGGCACAAATGGATCAATGATGATACCAGCCAAATTTATAGACCTCTATTATCTGTACTATATAGCTAGATGTAGCTTATTGATACCTGAGATAAAGGCCTAATGTAGACGCGTACGTGCCACAAAATTATTATCTAATATCACCCTAGCAGGTGAACTGGTACCGAGTAAATTAACATGAAGCTTTAAGAAAATAAGAAAAGAAAGATGGGTTCATTTATTCCGCAAATTGACTTAATGGCAGCTTTTTGACTTCTACAGGGTAAGATATTATAATCATGGCTACATACTTACATGTACGGCCCAGGATTCTATTTTACCCACCTACATGTATGTGTAGGGTATGATACCAGTAGAGCCTCACAGAACCCCACCCCACCACCTAATAAAACTCTTTTTAGAGTATATCGAAACTCATCAAGATTATTGAACAAAATTACCCTCGAGTGCCCATATATATATGATCTCCATAGTTCTTTTAGCCATTTCCCCTTCGCCGCATCGTGGCACAGCTAGTCAGCCACGCGTACGGCACGAGCTGCAAGTCAATTCATGCAATGTACCGTTCCTCGGGACAAAGTCTCAGAAATACTGTCTTATAGAATTAATTGAGAATGTATAACCACCCCCCCATAGTGCGATCGGGATAATATTTATGGCGTTCTCCAAGATCCAATTACTACAGGTTCCACTGTGTCGGTGTGCTGGTGTAGCTATTTCTGTCAGCGCAACGGAATAATCCGCTTTAAACGTAACCTCATAACTGCCTATTGGACACACTACCAAGTTGTGCTTCTTGGTATTTTTTTTTCCCTTTCGATCTCTATCCCATTTGGCAGTGGTGCACACTACATCATCACCACGGCTGAAGTATTGGGTCCTTGGATTTTGGATCGTATAATCACCCCATCTGAGGTATTTATGATTACGCTATGGTAATTATATAATAAACAATTGAGGTTTGCTAAAACGGTGATATTGTAAATAGATATCGATTAATATTGAGCAATCACGGCTCCTGCCCACCTTGATACAACACAACATGATGTGCCAAGGAAGATAGAGATCACAACCACTGGTGGTTAGATGCTTAATGCAACATTATCACAAGCCGCCTCCACTCTCCCTTTGTAGGATCGCATTAGCATAGGTACATACTAGAAAAAATATTTTATAACTACCGGTACACCTGTCATAACTAAGTACATACCTGCGCTTGTGACTGGCTTTTTTAGAGCCCTAGGCGCAAAGCCAATCATATGGGTGGGTTTGGGGCGGAGTTAAATAAGGTATTTACACTTGATCGTGAGTGGAGGCTTAGACTGGCTTGGTTAAACGAGTGATCCCTCGTGACGGCCGGCACTTGTACGACAGGCGGCTAGCGCAACGTAACACATGGTCACACGTATAACATTTCAGCTTGGCGGCTGAGACCCTCACACTCCTCCTCCCAGGGAAATCGGCGAATGGGTGTGAGGTGTAACCCACTTAATGGTGTTTGGGTCAGAGATCTGTACTAGAATGCTTACTATTGTATAGAATTTTCGAGCTTTCATATATCCTGACCGCATTCGGCCTACCGCTAGATGCTGTTCGGCTTCCTTTTGTTTGGAGCCGTATCAGCCTTATCAGGCCTTCGCCAAACAAGTCTAGTCTATAACGCGCATCATTGCACCGGAAACGTGTAAAGTTGGTTTGGGAAGACTTTAGCGAGAGGCTTGGGGAAAGAAGAGCCACAAGATGTCTTATGCATGGGAACGCGCCTAGGAGCTAGGCAACAAGACATGTCGACAGAAACTGGAGTAAGGGGCTCTAAGTCTTCTTGGAGTACAGAGTCTCACGTTGCACTTCGATCTTAGAGCACAAAATTTTAAGTGGCCCTCATCCAATGATGGGCGGGATGTGAGCCAGGTTTTCATACATGAAACGTTGTGAAAGGAGGTCGAGGCCTGTTCAACCGTTTAACACCCCCAACCGTTGGCTAGATCTGATTATGGTGTCGATCATTGGGCATGACCTACAGGAATTGGCAGGACGAGGGGTGAGATCAAGCTTCTCGAGGACTCTATAGATTGCACGTGGGGGAAACGTTACGATACATAGTAGTTTGCGTCACACAGGCAGTTGCTGCCTAGGTGCGGGAATTACGCCTTCTTCTTTGAACTCGTCACTGATCCGGGAAGGTACATCTATTTACATATATATACATGGGGTTTCTCTCCGGAGAAGAAAAAAAACTTTAGGAGTTGGGGCGGCACGAACCTGACCGCTGCAAAATTTGCTGTCTGGACTTTGTTGAGCCACTGAATTTTAATAGATCCTGACTATGATGTTGATTGGGGTGAGGCTGAAGACAGGCATTTTCTAAATCAAGACTAGAGGATTATCGCTGGCCTTGGCGTTAACGCTGAAAATAGCAACAACAGGATATTCAGGGGTGGGTCCCACTATGTGGAGGGGGGGGAGGGGTGAGTTCGGGGGCTTGCTGTTGGCCCTAGCAACGAGAAGAAATGCAGTGGTGATAGGTTATGTATGATTGGGATTGGGGTCCACGGAAGCGCTCTACACTATACTATTAGATATGTGTAGTTAGGATAGTAGATGAGGGTGATGAAAGATAGGACAACTGAGTTGGAATATTGTAAATACGGGAGGGTAAGGCTCCTTGAGCCGTGAATGGGCCATTCCTGGTGAGTGCGGCTGAGCCAAATAGGAAGAAGGGAAGCAGGCAACCTGAACAAGTAAACAGCCAGCCAGCCTGCAGGAGCAAGGAGCTGGAATGGAACGAATGTCCAACAAACTAGAAGGAAGTCCATCGATACTTACCTACATACATACCTCATCCTCATCCATCTGTCCAGTCCATCCACCACCTCTTCTCATTCTCTCCCTTCCTTCCCCCGCTGCCCTACGACCTGCTTATCAGGATTTAAGCATTCAGCCTGGACACGTTAAACCCCATTACGCTTTTCCTACCGCTAGTAGTGGGATATCGCGACGTTCGCAATCATCAACTGCCGCGCTGGATGCATTGCGGATCCACCTCCGCGAATCTTAGATACATATCGGTAGCTCCTCCCGCGCTGTTGAGGGTTGAGAAGCACCTTCGCGGCGCCGGAATTACTACTTTGTTAACTGTCGCATTTCTCTTCCCTGCCCTATAGCCGACTTAAATTTGCTGGTGTATTTGAAAGGTTAAAAGATAACCGGGAGAATCCACTGCTTGAAGTTTGCTATAGTGGTACGTCCGCCGAACGAGTTCTTTGCAATACTCATTCGCTTCCTTTTGTGGAAAACTAACTCTCCAAAAGATTGCTTGCAAGAAGCACGACAGGAAGATAATCAGATAATATTCTTGTAAAAAATTATCTTCGCAATGTCTAGATCTCGTATCTCAAATGTCGATCAAGACGATCAGCCCTACCCAGTGGATCTTTCAAGTCATACCGGATATCTGAGTACACCCTATGATAGCCCGTATCAGGACCCTTCAGCTTTTATTCCCTACCAGTCTTATTACCAAGACCAGTCGACAACTGAGGATTACTCACGGTCCGGACATCGAGAATTTGCTAGTCCAGAAGTATCGCCGCCATTACAATCTCAGAGCTGGGAAAGGCAGGGTCCCTCGGTGTTAGTATCGGTGGTATCACCACAAACACCCGACTTTCCAAGGACGGCTACAAGTGGTCCTCTGGGTTACTCGCCACTTTCTGCTACTGGACCTAGACTGAGCACTTTAGTTAGCGCATCATTACCAGCTACATTAAATCCGGGGGCACCGGCTGCATTTTCAACTAACAGGAACTCATTATCTTATTCAATACCACCACCACCAAAACCACCAACTCTTCCGATGGAATTTCACGATGTGGACTCGAGTTATGATCACTACAAGGCTAGACATAGTGCAATTGATCTTGAAGTGCCAACACGTAGTAATAGAGGGAGCACCTTGACTGTTCCAGGAATGGTGGGGCGGGATAAAAGTATTGTAAGGAGGATTAGCACAAGGATCATGTCAACAGTGCGGGGAAGACCCAAGAGTGGATGGTCTTATCACTCTGGCAATGGGGAAATGATAGATGAAGAATCTTTGCCTACCGGGACAAGGTCTGGAGGATATCGTAAGGTGGAAGGGGATGGTGAAGGTGAAGATGCTATTGGTTTTGATCTGGGATTTTTCACGGCAGAACATGTTCCCGCAGCAGCAGTCCAGGCATGGCAAGAACACAAGATGGATGCTGACCATCTTGTTTATACTGGTGAGCATTTCGGTACGAAAATAGGTGATCTATAGATTCTAATTACTTTCTTAGGAACTGGGGAGGCTATCGATTTGTCCAGTTTTTCTGGCCTAGACGCTGATAAAGATTGTAAGCTCAAAAAGCAGTGTCTAGAATTTGAGCTATGCTGACTTTTATGTAGCGGATACATTTTCGGTTCATCGTGCTGGAAATCTTGGAAGTTCGAGCCAAATGTCATACTACTTCATGCCTAGTATGTTTTGATTCTTGATTCATGGTAGTAGTCAAATAGTGCTAATATCTTTAGATCGTGATATTCCTAACTGGAAGCCCTTTTCCATGCGCACGTGGTTTCTTGTGTTTCTGCTTCTTCTTTCTCTGCTCTTGGCTGTTGGCGCTGAGGTTCTTTTTCAATTTTCGGATCGGGCTTTGCTACGAAAAGACAAACAACCCGGAATTCTCTCCTTCTATCGTGTTGACGAACTCAATCTCGTTCAGTTTGCAATGTGGAAGTACATGCCTACAGTCGTTGGTGTTATCTACGGAATATTATGGAAGATTACCGATACAGAGGTTAAAAGGACGGAGCCTTACTACCAGCTCAGCAGGGGGTCTGGGGGGGCTCTTGCAGCAAGTACCCTCAACATCGAATACCAGACATTCTGGAGTTTATTGGTTCCCGTAGCAGCTTTACGGCATAGGCAGTGGGTTGTGGTGGCTTCTTCTATAGCATCTTTGATTGCGTTCGCCATCGTACCAATGTTTTTGTCAGTATTTGTCAAAATCACACCTTCACAGAAGCAACGCCAATCAATGGGACTGCCTGGTAACGAGATTCGGAAAACAATTGTTGTGGATGTTGTATTCACTAGGATTCTCGAAGCTACGTTGGTCGTTATATTAATATTTGGGACTTATATGCTTGTTGCCTTGAAACGGCGGAGGAGTGGTCTTCTTGGGGATCCTAGTGGTATTGCTGGTGTTGCGGCTATGGCTAACAAGTGTCATATTTTGATGGATTTCCAGAACTTGGATAGCGCAAGTGAGGAGAAGATTCACAAGCAGCTTAACAAGAGGACATATGTGCTACACAAAGGATCTCTATGGCAGGCTCATTTCCTCAAAGAGAGTGAACGAGATAACCAAGCACCTAAAGCTATGAATGCGCATCCTTTACTATTACGTCTGAAAGGCGGTGTCCCGTTTCTTGCATTCTTGCTCGTACTAGCGGGACTCCTCCCACCTATGGCGCACCCCACCCCACTCAATGTTGTCATTGATAAAACACCATGGGTCTTGACTGCACTATCTGTTACAGTGAAATCGCTCTGGGAAATTGTTGAAAAAGACATGCGCATGTTGGAACCATTTTGGATACTGTATAACCGTCACGCCCATTCGAGTGTGCTGACACTTGACTACTCTGCCACAGTACCAGGGTGGCTTGTCGTCAAAGCCATCTTCAAGGGTCACTTTCTGCTCGCATGGGTCGGCTTTGTCAGTATTCTCGTCGAGGTCCTTACGGTCGTCATGGGCTCACTTGATTATAATGGCGGCGAGGAATCAGACACTTCTTTCAAGGTCTCTTTTGTGCTTGCGATGGGTATTCTCTTTACACTTGTCTCAACAATGGCTCTGGTGCTACACCTTCGGCGACAGGCATTCCTACCCCGACAACCGGGTACGATTAGTTCCGTTCTCGCTTTCATTCACCAAAGTAAGATGTTAGTGCATTTTGAGGGTACCGAGGAAGCTACAACAGCACAGAGGAGGGACAAGCTCGCTAAAGTAGGCATGACCTATGGGTTTGGTTGGTTCCGTGGGAGGGATGGGAAACGCCATCTAGGGATTGATCACGAAGAGCTTATAGGGAGCTACAAATTTGGCGATTTAGCCCATACTGGTGGAGTCCTTGAAGGAGATGATGTTGGTGGGTGGGATACCTATGATAGGCCACCCGGCAGATGATCAGGTTGTGTTGCGCTTTATTTACGTTAATGTCACAATATTTCCTCCTATCTTTGTGATTCATTTTTTGGGCGGGGGTTTATTCTATGTATACCATGGTGTATTGAAGAAGGATTACTTACAAAGACAGCTCAGTGAGTTTTAACATGGTCTCTTTTTGTACCCTTGTTTCTTTGTATCCAATCTGGCTGGTTTCTATTCTTTTTTTGTTGATAACTATAAAACCTAGGTCTTTTCACGCCCTTTTTCTCTAAGCATCATTTAAAAGATTTCCTTGGTTTCTTTATGTTTTATTGGAAGATTTTGCAAATGGGAGTGGGGTTAATGATTTGGGTTCTTTGGGGATTTGGATACTGGTTGGGTTCTTACTGGGTATAGGGTGGGAGTAGGTAAATGGATTGTGTGTAGTTAGGTGTTGCAATTGATATTTTATCTTGCAACTTAGGCTCTTTATGCGTGCGGTGATATTTTTTGTCTTTTGACCTATGTTAAACGGACCTTGGATGCTGGTATCTCTTACGCTTGACATAGGTTTGGCTTGAGTGGTGTTGAATTATCATGTAGTTAGAGCGAAGCTAGACAAATTCAAGTGATTTATTTTATCTTATGTTTATTTCTCTTTAGATAGGATCTTTGCGATCCAGTTCTCAACTTCAAGTTCGTTTATAGCATAATACGCTGAATTTGGGTTAGAAACAAAAAAAGGGTATGACAAAAAAGTCGAAAGGTACAGCCATGTCCAAAAAATTACCGGAGACCCCCCCCCTAAGTGATGTAGTCCCACCGAGAACTGTCTGTCATCACAACACCTCTCTTTGCAGACCTTTATGGTTGTTGGTGTATCACAGGAAATGTCCCCCATTGCTATAAAGAGATCTAGGAATTAGTTGGATACATGCACAGCTATACATTGGTATAAGCTTATGGGAGCTGGCTCTCAACAAATACCATCGGTGGGTCAATTGGCCTACTGACAAGGACTTCATACATGCAATTAATGATGATCTTGAATCGGGGGTTGGTAGTTTGGCTCCCTGGAGAGAAGTAGTTCACAGGTTATGTAAGTGAATGAACTCTTTTGCTGTTGCTATGGGAGGGGAGGGGGGACTCCGGGAATTGGTTGGACATGGCTGTATAAGGAGATTAATATTTTGAGTAATTCTAAGAGTTTTTTTTTCGACAGCATATATGCAAAGGTGAATATATAATACGCATCATGGTTTATCACTCTATTATATAGTTTCTGGGTATTTTCTGTATAAGTTCTATGGAGTTCAGGCCTTTAATATCATTGATAACTGTTTCTAAGATACTTCTAGGAGCGCTTATGCTAAACTCAGCTTCGACCCTATACGATATTTACCATCTAAACAAGACAAGATTGATTAATTGAGTAGCTTAGTCAGCTGACGCTTGGAATGGATTAGGATAAACCTAACCCTAGTGTGTTAGATTTTTTTTTTTTGTTTAATTCATTAATACATGCAGCCTTCCGGCTATGGTATCCTAGTGTGTTAGAGCTTGCATGTATGTGTATCATTTAATTTATACAAGTGCTAATGATGTACTAAAGATTCTCTTTAGACAAAGTATAGGGTATTTTTATATACATTGTATGTTTTATTGTGAAAATGAGTAGAGTACTTACATGTAAATACATCCTATGAGTTTCTTATGTAGCGGATGGTACTCTAGAAGGTTTGGTTATAGATATATAGCTGAATCGAGGCTATGGGAAGACTCTAGAAGTGGGGCTTGTACTTATTGTGTATATCTCATCATGCATCATGAGAAGCTTAAGTATACTCAACGAATATTCCATTTTGGTCTTTGATAATGAAATGATTGTTTATGTCGCCAACACCGAAACTAGGGTGTACCAGACGATGCTAGTTTTTTTCTTTCTAGTATGTTCCTAAATTCTGTTAGCTCTCTCCCTTTGGGGATCTTTCTGCTATAAATGAACGTATGTACGTACAGGCGGAGGAGTGAGAGAAATTTAGATCGCTTCCCTACTTGCTTTATAAAGAAAGATAAAGCTTTGCTCATCATAGCTTTCCTAATTTTTAACATCTAAGAGCTTTTCGCTCACAATATACCCCCCCTCAGCCTAGAGCTTATATTAAGTTACTCCTTTTGCAGGCTTTTGGGATTAAACATGTTTGGGTACTGGCTAGTGGCCTTGGTTGCAGCAACTATTATCATCTGGAGTTTCTCTGATCATGATATTTGTGGAGGAGATATTCTTGGGAGAGGAAGTGGCGGTGGAGATAGTAGTGGCGGGGAGGGAAGTGATGGAGAGGATTGGGATGAAGAGAACGGAGATGGAAAGAGTAGGGATATATGGAAAGGATAAGGATGGTAATAAAAGACAAGAAGATAATTGGAAGACGGAAGAGTAAGGGGTCGCGAGAATCTTTTTGGATGATGGCTGTGCACAAGAAAGTTTTAGGTTATATATGGTGGATTATGTATTAAGTATAGCTTGTTTTGGGGCTTAAGTAAGTCAGAAGTTTCTTATTGCTTTAGCTGTAAGAGAAATATGTTTTATTAGCCCTATCCACCTATCTATCATTGGTATAAATGTAAAGAATATTCAGAAATCTAAATAAATAAGAAGCAGAAGATACATACATGTACTTATACCCTATAATACACTAGATAGCAGGTATCAGTATGGCATTATAGAAAAGCTCTAGCCTTAAAGGGCCTGATAGTTAAGTTTTTTGAGCCCCACCCTACTCCCACTTTCCACTTCTTACGCACCACCTTCTCCCACTCTTACATCAAATCATCCCAAAGATCGAAGCCACTTCTCTCTCCTCACACCGCAACTCAAATTTCGCTCCGTTACCATCAGTTCTTGAAAAAAAAACATACAGAACAATGATCGAATACATCATGTTCTTGAAAGTTGTTATCTATGTCGTTATATATTTCTTCGCCTCCCTTCTATCAGAGGCGATATGGCAGTATTTTATAGGAGAGTTTAAGGGCAGGAAAGAGCAACAGGGGGCATCAGCAGAGAAGAAGATGACGGAGAGAAATGATGGGGGGCAGACTGGTGTTTCTGATGGCGAAGGGTTGACAAAGGATTTTGCTGAAGAGGCATGATACCCTACTTCTGTCCTATAGTGATAGTTATTCTTTTTCTAGACTAGATTTCTAGAATCATAGAAACTCTATTTCTTTAGGTGACTCTGGAATCTGCCAAAAGATTCACCGGAAGACTAAGATTCATAAAAGGCCCTCTTCGATATTATCTATAACCTAGATTCGAAATATTTTTTCTATTCAGTTGCCTCTGGTGGCTGGAAGTTATGAATTGGTCCTCTAGCTATGTATTTCTAAATAAAATATCCAATTGTTGGGCAGAGTGTTGATCTATGAGGCCTTTATTCTTCGATCGTTATTTCTTGGGACTCCGGGCCTTTGAGGAGGTTTCTCACTGGTTTAGAGAATCACCAAGTGAAACATGGGTAAACCCTCAGAGATCGAGACCTAGAGGTGATAACGCGGCTCAGCTCTATTTCATACAAAAAATAAATGTGAACGCAAAATTGAATCATCTGCCAGCTGTTGGGGCATTTGGCTGGTTCTCCACATCTGTACGTAGCCATATCGGTTCGTATTTGAGTCTCACTCGATGACGCGGCAATGGTCAGAGTTATGGCGTTGAACTAGAGTTAACACCTGAAAAGCGTGGCGGTCGTGGGAGCATTCATTCGCTAGCTAGATCTTGATTGTGGCAAATTCTTATAATAGCGCACAAGTATTAAAAATACTGTCAGGGTATATTCTAGACCGCTGCTCTTAGATGAACCCCACTTTCAAATGAACCGCATCTAGTATCTGTAAAATATCAAGAACTTGGAATCGGGCCCAGCTGAATTGTGCATGTGGCATGCGATGCTCAGATCGACGATAGGCGTAGGATCCATGGAATTGGTAAGGGCCAACGTCATGCGCCTATCATGATGCAGGTGCCCCGCGATTCCTGCTTTCGTGGGAAGCGTGTTGCACATTCATTCAAAAGAGGACTGACTAGAATGTAAATAAACCACCCCGCTTCCCACATCATTACGTCTTTTCTGTAATCACTTTATTTTCTCCTCCTTCAAGAACCATCAAAGATCCTTCTACAACGAGTGAGCAAGCTTTTCTATCACGATGCCATCTTTAGGTCTTTCTATATTGCTTTGTGCGGGGTTAATTCTCTTCTTTACAACCCCAGTTGCTGCTTTTGGCGCTGGAAATATCATCAATGTCTCACAAATTGAAGGGAAGAACTGGCGTCATGGTGATATTGAAGATGCATTGTTAGAGTTGTTTATCAGTGTTAGTGGGGGCACCAGATTTGATAAACTAGCTGTCAAACGAGTTTACTTTGTATGATTATCCTAATGCCCAAGGGGTTGTTTTTTAAAGAAATTATTTTTGCCGAAACAGCTGCTAACGCCTTATTCTAGGGGAATTGGCTTAGGGACTACTCACAGGCTATTGATGTTGGTGGTTTAAAGCAGCTACCCAAGGACACCATCAGGATTTTGGTAGAATTCTAGCTACTTGTGAATAATTGGTGAATGATTCTAACAATAGATAGCTATGGGTTTTGTCATTCGTCACTTTCGGGTTTGCAACTGCTGAATTCGAAGTTACCGAGGAACGTCTTGGATGCTACCGTCCTGAGGAGCACATTGACAACCCTAAGGTAAGACGAGTCTCCCACCTCATAGTACCTGAAAAAGTGATGCCTAGATTTTTTATCCGAAAAGAATGCTTAAAATTGTGCCGTTTAACTTAGGATTACGCTGATAACGAAGATGCACGCAAATATGATTCACGTCTTCGTGGTCCTGTTGACGAGGGAAAAGAACTTGCTGTTGATGAACGTACAGGATTGAAGGTTTACATTGCTTCTGAGGATCGCGACTGTGAAACTAGTGCCGCATTAGTTAGGAGGAAGTTTACTGCAGCTATCGAGAAAGGAAGAGCTTATGGGCGAGATGGAAATGACAATGATCTCTTTGAGGCATTGAGGCTTCTCGGAACTGGACTTCATTGCTTAGAAGGTAAAGTTGACTTTTTATCAGAACCATGTGGACTACAGCAGACTAATTTTTTTTTTCTTGGTAGATTACTCGGCTCACTCGAACTATGTTGAATTGGCACTCCGTGAAATGGGAGTCGATGTCTTCCCCCACGTTGGAGAGAATACCGAAGTTGAGGTCAACGGCAAGAGGATATGGCCTCTTGTTACCGGAACCTGTAAGCCTTTAATCTAAATATCTTAATGATATCATAAATGCTAACGAACAATTCTAGTCGGAATGACCGACTTTCTCCATAGTGTTGTCGGAGAAGTCTCAGACAAGGTCGTCCAATCAGAAGTCCAGGAGCTCGACGCCAAACTTGCCGCAGCCGAGCAGCAGTCTCAAACCGATAATACTACCTCTACTCTAAGATCTATCCTTGATAACATCCCCTTTGGGCTCCTCGGAATTGGTGACAGCGACTTTGGAAACCAAGCAAATAAGCTCCAAGATGATGCAAATGCAAAGCAACTTGAGCAGGGAGCAAACATCGAAGAAAATAATAAAAAGATTGCCGGAATGGATGTCAACCAGCTAAAGGCACAAGCTACACAGACTATGAAGGATATTTATCCTATCATGGAGTTCCATGACAAGGTTATGAAGGCCATGCAGCAAGGAATCGATAAGATCCCTGGAGCATCAGAGCTACTTGAAAACCTCACTGGAGCTATGCAGATCTTTGTGTTCTCCATCTTAGCCCCATATGTTAAGCCTATCTTGGTCCGAGTCAAGACTGAGCTCGCTGCAGGATCCGGTGGTGTCTTGCAAGCATCCGAGAATGCTCAGTTCAACGTCTTTGAAGATGGTAATTCAAGCGATCCGACTCACTCTATACTATCAAAGGATCACTTCACAAATGTTCTCAACTCAGTTGCAGGAAGAGTCGCTACCGAAGCTGTCAAGTTTGCTGTTCCACTCATTGTTAGCGGGTGGGAAGACAACAACAAAGACCCTAATCAGATATGTGACGAGATCCTCCAGGTTTTTCACCACCCAGCACTCAGAGATGAGAACAAGCAGGGCCAAAGGGCTATGTTTGAGGCTGTACAAAACTGGTGGAACGAGAAGGATGAGGGCACGAAACAGCACCTGGCGGAAGCATTAAGTAAGGCTGGGGTTAGGGAGGGAAAAAACCACGAGGGTGATGACCCGAACCCTGGCCCTGGAGGGTGTGGACACAGTCATGGTGGTGGTATGGCAAAGAATTCGGGACGGCAGAATCAGGGTCAGACAAGTGGTTATAATGCCCCTAGCCGAGCCCGCGAAACTACAGAAGAAAGATCTTCCTATGGGGGTAGCGGAGAGTATGGGTCATCAAACCGTAACCGCAACATCGAGGAGGATACTCATGGTAGTGGTGGGAGGGGAGGGTATGGATCGTCAAACCGTAATCGTAATAGTGAGCAAGAGACATCCTCTTATGGTGGTAATAGTGGGGGATATGGTTCTGCAAATCGTGACCGTGGCACACAAGAAGAAACGTCATATGGTAGTGGGGGATATAACGATTCAAACCGGGAGCGTAGAAACCCCAAAGATGCCTGTTATGATGAACCCTATGAATCACCAACTGAGGACAACAGCCGTGGAAATACTGAAGACTTTTCTACCTCATCGGCCAGGCACTGGGGTGGAGAAGATACCTCAACATCATACAGTGCAGAGAGATCAACTCGCGAACAATCTTCATACACTTCACGTGATGAAGGGACATCTTCTTATGGCCGTGACAATCAGGCATCCTACGAGACTTCCTCCCGTAATCGTGGGGGTGGGAACACCTATGGCTCCGGTAATCGTGGAAACGAGAATACCTATGGTTCCGGTAATCGTGGAAACGAGGACGCTTATGGTTCAGGTAATCGCCGCAGCAATGATGAAAGTACTTCGTATGGAAGGAATGAGTCTGCATCTTACGGTCAGGGAAACCCCTCTTACAACCGTGGTGACCAAGAAACTTCCTCATACGGGCATCAAACATCATACAACCGCGAAGATCAGGAAACATCTTCCTATGGGCGCCGTAGCGGAAACGATGAGGAAGAAGAAACCTCTTCTTACGGTCGGCGCAGAGGACAGGGTGACGAAGAAGGGTCGGGTAGACATGGGGGCATGGGAGGCTATGGACGAAGCTCTGAGTATTAGAATTTGAGGGAGTTATGATATGTACTTCGCTTAATGGTTTTTTTAGTAGTTGGTTTCTTTGGGCAAGGGTATTGAGTTGGTTTTACTTTTTACGGATGGTGCTCTAGCAGAGATATCAATTTTACTGTTCTTAACCAGTAGCGTTATAAATGACCTTGATTTACTTAGTCAATGTGATGCCTCCCCATTTATCAAGACATAATTTTTCTAACATAATAGAGGTTCTAGGATATGCCATATATTACTAGATGTTACATGCTTAAATCTAATTTATTACAGGTGGTATAAAAACTCGAGATCCTAGAGCACATAGCCAAAACTTATAGTAATCTATCATATAAAATTTTAACAAATTTACTGCATCATCATCGTGTTATACATGCATATACATGTACTTAATACCAAGAGGGAGGGAGTATGCATTGTTCTTAATTATGCGTGTATTGAACCAGTCACTTATGGGGGGGGAGCCTATTCAAAGCACATTATATAAACAATAAGTTGCCCTTATTACGCTTAAAGTCCAACTCCATACATCAACCCATAACCAGAAATTCTTGGCTAATGTGAGGGTACAACATGCGGGGTGTTTCGCCGTTGTTGACCGGTGAAATGCCCGAGACAGAAGCCATAAGCACCAGATAATGCAGGGATCCCTTTATTCTCACCAACCATGAGTGCACATTGACCGGCGAGAAGAAGATTTGTGGTACCTATAACCTTCGCTTATACAATAAATGGCGGGTTACTAGGAGTAGGGATGTGTATGTACATAGATGGAACAGCGGAGATCTCCAGTTTATGGGGTCACCACACGAGAGACTCCATACCTAAGTAGTAATATACTGAACCGAGGGTGACACTGAGCTAGAGTAGAAAAATGAAACATGTCACTCTATCCCAACAGTTTGCTATTGTTCCAAAAGCTTCTTTTTAATTTCTCTATGTTGGTTAGTGGTGGGGTCTTGGCGGTTATTACTAAGTGTAAACATTTCCATTCATAAATGAGGTTTGGGGGGGGATGTTAGTGTAGCGTGGAAGCGAATGTGTAGATAGGTTTTTTTCTAGCCCCTCTTGAAGTTTCTTTGACAGTGTAGGGTTGCTACGGTGGTACTTTCGATATAGCTATTTGGTAAATACCCAAGTAGTGGAAAATTTAGGATCGGGATGTGAGGCTTTGTATATGGTATTAAGTAAAGATCATTAGGGATATTTGTAACTTACTTGAATAGATTGTATTTTTTAATTTTTAATATATAGGCTCTAGATACTGGTTATTATTGCTGGTACCCGTATATTGAAAGATGCGGGAGTATATAGATTTGTATTACGACTTTGGTGGGATTCGTATGTTATGCTAGGGGATAAGTGTTATGCATCCATATAATTGGCTCTAGTCATGTATTTATAGATAGAATAGGAATAGTACCAGTAAATAATCACCATGAGTAGATAGTATAAAGTTTGTATTAGGCTGTTGCACAAACTTAAGATGCCAGGTATGGCGTAGGGTTGAATCCATCTATTCTAAATACTGGATGAAAAGAGTAACGGTCTAAGTATCACAAATTTCCACAACTAGCTGAACATATAATTCGGAATTAAAAATAATCACTGAATTTGTCCCTTAGTGATCATAAATAGTCACTCGGCTCTATAGTGTTAATTTTTTTGTAAGAAGTACCATACAACCTGGTACAACGACAAGGGGGACATAGACAAAGATTATGTACCCCTTCATAAAGGCTCTTTTGTTGGGTCCCATGTACAGGGACTATATTCATCTGTCTCTAGGGCCTCCATGTCCTCCTTTGACATCTCGAATTGATACACATCTGCATTTTCTTCGATTCGTTCCAGATGGACTGTCTTCGGAAGTGGTGCCAAGCCCTATCAATATCAGTACTATATTTAGTAACTACAATCAGTAATAAAGGGAATACCATTTGTAAACTCCATCTGATGAGAATCTGGGCTGGGGTCCTTTGGTACTTTGCAGCCAGTTCCTTCAAAATCGGTTCCTCAAAGCGTGTTGCCCTCACCAATGGTGAATATGCCTAAGTCATCAAATCAGTATTTTGTTTTAATACCAATTATTGGGTACCTACCTGAACAACAACGCCTCTATCCTTACACCAATTTCTGATATCTCTCCTCCCCAACCATGGAGTTACCTCCCACTGCCCCACACTCAATACCCCACGACCACCTCCTTCTTCATTAATGTATTTCCACAGTTCATCAAGATGCTCAACCGAGTAATTCGATACACCAAGAGACCTAACCTTCCCCTCATTTCTCGCCTCGACCATTGCTTTCCATTCACCCAGTCTAGCTTCACGCCCACCGTAAGGCGCATGGATGAGGTATAAGTCAATGTATCCCTCAAGCTCAGGGTTCGAAGCAATAACAGAGTCAAGAGATGCCTTTGTCGCTTCATACCTAACACGAATTCAGCCACCGATTCTTTAAACAGAAGGAATTAATAAAAAGCACCCGCGAAGTTTCGGCCGAAGTTTTGTCGTAAAGAAAACCGAAGATCTAGGAAGCGAAGATTTTGCAATCGCTATTGAACATTGTTTTTCATTACGGTATGCAGTTGCTGAATCAATCTTTTTTTTTGGGGGGGGGGGGGAGTAATGAGTTAACTTATGTTAGGAGAGTCGATAGAGGAGATGGTAAGTTTACGTGACGATATCCGCAGTTGAGTGCGTGAAGGACTAGAGATTCACATTTATCGGCAGGTCTATAGTTTGGCTTTTATTATTAGCTAGCTATCGACTTTCTCATATGGGTTTGTAAATATATGTGAGGGGGTTGATCACGTTTGGTAGACCTAAAGGTTCACGGTACCTGTCAGTTGTAGGATCTGAACGCGGGGTAGAGTGCGTATACACATACACCAAAGCCAAGGCGGGGCATCTCATAACCAGATGCAAGACGCACTGTGGAAGCAATTGAGAGTCTAGATGCCATTTATGCTGATATCCTATTGAATGTGTTTTTTTTCTTTAACTGCATGAAAGTATCTGCTGAACGATGGGTTAGTTTTGCGCCAAGAACTATGATGTCATGTGATTATCAAATTTGAAAACTACGATAGAAACTCCGCAGCTGTGGTCTTGTGGGTATAATCGCTAGCTAACATTTACTCATAGATGCTCGAGTAAGTCTTTATGGTATTGTGATAGGTATCTATTGACTTTGGATTACCATCTATAGGTTGTGCCTTGAGGTGGTGTCAATGATATCAAAGGCTTTATCACGAAACACAAGCCATTTGGGGCTTCTGACGCTGTAAGGAGAGTCATTGATTATTAGAACTACGGGAATGATTTGTTACATAGTCAATGAGCTTCAGAAGGGCGGTGTCGTGATATGTAAAGTTTAAAAACTTATCCAAGGGGGCTCTTGGGAGTTGATAAATCCCACAAAGTCTCTTCAAAAGACCGGTCCCACCACCAGTCTCTAAGCAATTCTTGTACCACTTACTGTCACAATCTACTACCATTGTTTACTACCATTTAGTCTAATTTAGCCACAACTTTCAAAACATTTATCAAAAGTAAGTCCTCTCTTCAACAATTTTCAGTACCATATAGCAACTTTACTACCGATTGAACACAAACCTAACTTAACCCATCCAAAACTATTCCCCCTCCCCACAGTCCTCTTTCTAACACCTACAAACCACAGAATGCCCGACACAGACAAACTAAGCAAAGAGCTCTCAACCGCACTTGACAACCTCGGCCTCTCCAAACACCCCCCAAGCCAGGAAATAAAATGGAGAACCAACACCACCAAATACCTCTCCTACCGTGAACCCACCACAAGACCCCATCCCACACTCAACCATGGCTGTTCAATCTCCAATGGTGGGTTCAGAGTCGACTCTGCCCCTATCAAGCAGATCACTAGATCCTCTAGCGCCTCTGAATATGCTTTAAAGTTCAACTATGGCATCATGGACCCCAAACCCGTTGAGTTTCTGAGCACTGAGGTTCTAAGCACTGAGGTCCCGAGTCCACCACCGGATACAAAAGAATTACCGAGGTCTTTGATGATGGCTATGTCGGGAGTTGGTGTTCATGACGCTTACGATGATGCGCTTGAAAGTAAGTTTATATATATATATATCTTTATGGGGGGTTATTAAGTGAGGCGCAAATACTACTTGTTAGGGTTTCCTGAGGAATACAGTATTGCTTGTCTATCTGGGGATGATGGGTTCTAATTAATACTCGGTTTGTGTAATAGGTGGTTATTTCGACCTTGTGGTTAAGAAAATAAGCTGGAAGTTCAAATTTGGAATCGTGCTTTGTGTGATCTGTGTTGGTGTTACATTGTTCTGGGTTCATGTGGATTACTGGTTATTGATCTCTACGGGTACGGGTATTTTGGAGTCGCAGGTTGAAGAGGGGTGGTGCCCAATTTGATAGATATCTATGGTGGACGCTTTGTAGAAATATCGGGAATACGCTTGAACTTTGTTGAATATAGTTTGTATAGTGGATTAAGGCTGATGATGATTTCATTTATGCATGTAACCCGATAGTGGATTAAGGCTCTAGGAGTGAACTAAATAAAAGTATGTTAAAGCTTTGTGAGATTGCCGTAAATATCGGGGGATATTTACCGACAATGTCGTTTTTTGGTCGTGGGTGTTTCGGCTTGATATAATGGGATTATAAGGGACTCAAAATTGGAATGAACGTTGACCTACGGAATACTTTTGAACTACTAGTGCTTAATATTGTATACAATAAATAAAAAAGTACATTAATAACCAAACTCCATAAATTTTTTTTTAGTGGCTGTTTAATTGAAAGAACACATCTTATGCGTAGAATCCCATACGCACCCAAATACAAATATTGATAAAGAATGCCTTTTATTAAGAACCTTCTACCATAAAATTCCAGAGCAAATAACCAACACACCTTCATTTACTCTTCCATCTCTCCCTCCAGCAAACTCCTTAATGTGAATCCGAGTGACAAGAGATGAAGCTCCACCAGACTAATACAAAAACAAAATAACTCCACTGGGGTCATGTCAGAAACGCCACAAGACATAATAACCTCCTCCATGCATATAACCGAAGAAGCCACACAGGTGTGAGGCATAAACGCTGTGTGGCGTTCCACATAAAAAAAGCCCCCAAAGTAAAGATAAACTCACCCTATTTTTTTTTTTCCAACTCGGAAAATATAAAAAATTCCCCTTGCATGTGCGCTGCCGAGTTAGTAAATACATGCAGTTAGACTCTTCTCCCCACCCCCCTGGATATATATTATAGCTGTCTAAAACTTAGATTTGGTTTCATGCCACCTTAATCTCTCCCAATGATTCTTTTTACGTATGATGATTCGGTCTAGCTATGCATCATCATTACATGTGATCCCTCATCCCTCCTTCTTTTCGCGGAGAGTTCGGCTAGTTACGTAGCTAGTTGGCATTTCATCAAAGTGAGAGGAAGAGAAAGAGAGAAAGAGCGGGCTTTAGCACCCACGTCCAGAGTTCACGGGCCTATATATGTCTACATACTATAGTAGACGGGATTTATTTTTTTTTACTAAAATCGTTTTTTTTGCTAGATGTAACAACCAGCCTCGGTACAAACGAACAAACGATCCCCCCCCCCCCGGAATACGGTATGATACCGTCCGGATCAAAAGTTTTCTAGAAGACCGAGCTGGTTCAAGACAGAAAAAAAAAAAAAAAGGAAGAGTAATCTTCCGAGAATTAAGCTATGTTCTTTAGTGGCCATGCGAGAACGGCATTTACCTTGTCACACAATTTTTTTTTGCGCCATTGGATTGGGGTTACTCTATCTTGTGCTCGGGCCGCTTTTAACCCTGGTTGAATATCAACCCGTTTATGGTAACGCGCTAGTGTGATCCAATTGTTTGCGCATGTCTTGGAATACCGGCAGTAGAAGATGGGAAAGTCTATCACCAGGGGATGTGTTATCATTATGCTGCGGAGGAGGAGTAGGGATTATTTACTTTTTTGTGTCCCAGAATAGAGTACCTACTGGCCATACCGTAACCGATTACCCCCGAATATTTCTGGGGGGGGGGGGGGGTAACGCCAGCATACTAAGCATGTTCAGACCTCCCTCTCTCCCTTCGTAGCGGAAATTCGGGACTGTGTTATAGTGGTGACCTTAGTATATTCCCTCACCTCTGCCAAGGTCATCGAGAATCACTCGCGAGATGAAGTCCTCCCACCCCCCCTGTGTCAAGCTTATTCTTCCCTCTACGAGCCTAGACGATGTCCCTCCCCCACGCTTCTAAACAACTCAGACTAAGCGAGCGAGGGATAGATGTCTTTAGGAGAGGGTTTGATCCCAACGGGAGACGGCCCTCTCCGCTCAATATCACACGGGGGGGATATCCTCGTATTATACAAGTCTTATTCAACTCGCTTATGTACCCTCGCCAAAGGTTGATGTTCTCGATCAAGCAATACAGTACCGTATGTAAGGTACGTACTCATCTTACCCTACATACATATAGCGACAAGCTACAGACGGCATCGATTCCTGGATACTGGGTGAAAAGGAAAAACATGGCCCCGGATGTCGGTATTGTAGAGTACATACCCGTGAAATTTGTCCCGCTGTGGCCGGGGTTATTTGGTAACTGGGACTGGGAATTTCTGGTACTAGGTACCTTTCTTTCTTTTTTTTTGTGTCGACTATTGCGCAAAAATTCGTGTTACCCCCCCCCGGTCACGGTGGGTCGGATTTCAATAGATCTTACGATATCTTACCAAGATTGTCAAAAAATTGGGGAAGAGTGGGGGAAGGGGTACACGAGGTGCTATCGTCGGTCAACTCCAGAAGCACAGAAGCGGAATATTTCTGATGTAGAGATTGATTTTATTATTTGTTTTTTTTTTGTAGTAAACTAGATGCAATATGTACTTTGAGAGAGATGTATATAACTATATTGGTGGTTTATAAATAGGTGTGTATCCCCTGAAATGCGTACGTAGGCCAAGTTATTAAGATCTTTGGGGTTAATATCTATCCAGCTTAGATCGAAACATGCTGGTGATGGGGCTTATACGCATAATATAACTTAGGGCCCTTAGAGGCACTCTGGTAATCTTTTCCAGTAACGTCCAAGTCCCGCCACGCCAAAACATGGTTTCTTCAATTCCAAATAGAATTCGATGTATTTCATGATAGTCACACTCCTGGCACAGATCTCTTGACTCAAAATAATTTAGAATGCTATCTTGTATATATTATCTAGTAAAAAAAAAAAAGGCTTTTATATTATTAATCGACTTTTCCACCATTACATTAATTCCAACTAAGCCGAGAGAAAGTAAAGTAAGATGTAAAGAAATACATATATATATACAAAAATATTTATAAACCTCAATTAACAATAAATCTAATCAGACAAATTTTTTAAATGACCTTAGTTGTGGCAGAGACGGTTGTTAGCGTCAAGGGTCCAGTCCTCGCTTCCGACACCGGTAACAGCGTAGAAAACTCCCTTAGGGTCAAGCTTCTGCTTAAGGCTGTAAAGACGGGCGTAGTTTGATCCATAGAACGCTTGCTGGAAGTTGGGTTCACGAATATCAGACTCTCCAAGGTAAGCGCCAGAGCCCGGTGTAACATCCCTCCACTTCTGGATCTGGACATTGGTGAGCTCATTACGAGCAGCCAGGATCTCGGCAGGGGTAGAGCTAGCGGACCATGCTGTAGCGACAATAGCGTGCATCACAGATTGTCTCCAGGCCGGGTTGATAGAGTTATCGGGGGTGGCACCGTTGGGGAATTCGTTCTTCATGTTGAAAGCGAGAAGCATACCCTGGGCCGCAATAACAGATTTGACAGCAGCGAATGTCTGGTCAAAGATCGCATCATTGGCCCAGTTCGCGCGGGGGAAGAGACGGGATGCAGTCTGCATGTAGTTTTGACCAACGGCTTCCTTGGGGAAATTTGCTTGCCAGGCGGTATGGAAAGATGCATGCTCGGTGATGACGGGGGTGTATGCAATGTTATGCTCATCGAGCTTGTCAAAGAGGGGCTGGAGGAGTGCAGTGGCCTGGGCAGCATTAAGGTTGGGGGCGAAGAAGGGAGACATGTTGAAGGTGCCGTTAAAGACACTGAAGTAGGAGTAGACACCAGCATCGGCAATGGTGACAAAGTTCTTGAAGTAGACCTTAACAGCGTCCCAGTATGCATCGTAATTGGTAGAAGAGAAGCTGAAGGTGATACTGGTGACGGGAAGATCTGGGTAGGCCTTGACAACGACAGAGGTGACAACTCCGAAAGTGGAGCCACCACCGCCACGAAGAGCCCAGAAGAGGTCGGCATTCTTGTTAGCGTTGGCAGTAACAAAGCGTCCGTCTCCGGTAACGACCTCAAACTCCAAAACGTGATCGGCACCCATTCCCTTGATACTGGAGAGAGGGGAGTGTCCACCACCCTGGAGGTATCCACCGGCATACCCAACAGTCATTCCCTCTCCTCCAACGACTACCAGACCCTTGGCTTGGGCAGCCGCGTAGATCTCTTGTCCAATAACCCCAGAGCCGACCTTGAAGGCCGGTCCAGTGTATCCAAGACGGTTGAAGCTAGCATAGTACTTGATGTCCCTGAAGTAATGGGTCCAGATACTCAAAGAGTTACCACCGGAAGACTTTCCAGAGAAATCGTGACCTAGAGGATGTTAGCGTATAAGGTTGACCACAGCCACATGAGTTTTGGGTAATTACCAGTGTTCTTGACAACAAGTCTAAGGCCGAAATTCCTTGCGAAGTTGACCGCAACCTGGACATCCAAGACATTGCTAGCCTTAATGACATAGTTTGGGTATCCTCCAAGTGTGCAAGACCCTGTGGGATCGGAGGTCGGGATGCACGAAAGACCCTGAAAGAAGGGGGACATGATCGAGGTAGGGTCCTGTTCACTATACACAAACATAATTAGAACCTAGTACTAATCATGCAACACTAGGAAGGGTAAAAAAAAACATACTGAAAGTTCGAATCGGTCCAACCGGCAGTGATCTCACTACACTTAGCCGCATCATAGTGGTCTCCATTGTAGCAAGGTGCGGCCAAAGGGACAGTCGGGATAAGTCCACCTCCGGTGAGGAGGTTGACAATTCCCCAGAGAGTTGAAGAGGGCCAGGCATTATCAGTGGGAATGACCCTACAAGTTCCGGATGACACTGTGCGCTTTGCGAGAGCGGTATCATCGGTGTAGACGACATCGTCAAAGCTCAAGTCTGGGTACTTCTCGACATCGGCGTCTGTCAGCACAACAGTCTCGTACGGGAATGCATCCGCGGGCGTAGAGCTGGATGAAGCAGCGGCAGCTGTTGTGGTATCAGGTGCAGGAAGTGCAAGAGCTCCAGAAAGGAAAAGTGCAACTGCAGCAAGCTTCCAGTTACCAGTACGTTGGGTAGACATAGTATTCGGCATTGCTTCCGTGATGGTCTTTTCTTGTGAAGAATTGGCGTGAAGTAAAGATGATCTAAAAGACACGTGGGAATGAACGAGAAAACGTGGGATGAACAGGTTGCCACGTTGTACACTTCTCTCAGGGAGGAAGGCGAGAATTTATGGAAATACAGAGTCGAGGCTTTTAGGTATCAATCCATTGAATTTACGATGCCAATCCCCCTCCTATTCCGAATGGGGACTCCGGATGGGCGGGTTCGCACGTGGGGACTTAGTGAAAGGGATGGAGAAGTGGATAAGTGGATCCCAATTACAAAAAAAAGATAATATTAGAGCCTTCTAAGAAAGCTATGTTGTAAAGTGGCAGCGTTACAAGCGCGTATGTAGCCGCATACCGCTTGGTCCTGAGCTACTAAACACTCTATAGGTATGGGGGTGCTATAAGTCCTAATTAGGACCTCTAGAACATATCGATAAGCTCCGGAGGAACCGAGCCATGGAGTCTTCGATAGCTGGCAATGTTAAGGGATTAGGACTACCTAGGCATAGATTTGAAGATCGGGTAAGCGATAGTCGCGCTCATTTGTAGTTTGTACTACTTTGCTGGTCGGATGCAATGCTGTGGACCCTGACGAACCAGGTCTCCTACGCCCGAAGGTGGTGGGCAAGGGAGTAGAGATCGATATTGTACACTATGTACATGTAGAGTACATGCCTCGATGCAACCTCGGGGCAAAGTTAACCCCTCGCATGGAGATTTATAGATTGATCTAATAACCTGAATGATCTTGTTTTATTAATTAACTGATCATGTCCTTATGGGGAAACAACCGCAGGGGAACATTTATTAATTGGTTAATAAATATAACTATGGGTCTACTAAGGTACGAGTAGTCAACCTTACAATTTTTTTTTTTTTGCTCTATATTCCACATTTTGTACCTATTACCTACGATCCCGCGCGGCCGCCACCATTACGTTTCTAGGGAATCGATGGAGCTGAGACATATCATACCATTCCTGAGACTGCTAAGTCCATAGCCACAATTCTCAGCGGATTGCTTTTTTTTTTTTCATTGGGAAATTGATCTTAACAAAACAGGTAGATAATAGTAGATTTTGGTAGACCCATTCTGTCGGGAATCGGCCTTCTCTGCGGAATCATGAGTGATACGGCAAGTAGTAAGTTCCGCAAAACGTGCACCTCTAATAATTTGTTACTAGCCGACTCTAGCCCCTGGATCCAATTACCGTGAACCAGCTTATTATCTCGCATTCTGCAGTAAGGGGGGATGAGTTCCGTTATGCATACATGTGCTCTATTGTACAAGATCCCCCGCCTAACCTCTTGGCAGTCTAAAGTAGATGGAGACGCGTGTGCGGCGGTGGGCATCCCAGGATGGCCATATAATAAATATTTCTACAGGCCCTATAAACTTTGAACTATCGCCAGATAAATTTTCTCTCCACCGTATATAAAAACCGCACACCGCACTTGTGGAGGAGGAGAGGGGGGAGTTTCTTGCAATTACACAACAACGGTTAGTGCTAGGCGAAACAGTCTCACGCTGGGCTAACCTCTTATACGCTAATGCAAGTGATCCAAGACATAATAATAACTGATCCGAAACATGGATACTAGGGAAGGTTTAGCCCCTATTGATCTCCAGAGTATCTCTTGCGCATGGGCCGTAATTCTGGTTTATGGCGGGTGGAATCCAGCACCGAATCCTGCCTAGGCCAAGTAGAAGTCCAGGTTGTCCGGAAAAAAAAAAAAGAGTCCATGTTCTGGAATAGAGATCCGTCACGAAGGCAGTCCTTAGTCAGGACCTCGGTTACCCTTTGGATTAGAAATGAATATTATCCTCTTCTAGATTATGTCTCAGGGTCCAAGCAGTCGAGGGTCTCACAATCGCCAGATGTTTGTCTTAAAGAGTTTTTGTTTTTGGGGCTTGGCTGCGTTACTCGTGAAACCTGCTACCAACTGTATCTAAGTTTTCCGGAAGAAGAATACATGTCACTTATAGCCTAAAACCTTGAATGACAAAATATGATGTGGGGGAGAGATATTATTTGTAGTAAAGTTAATTGGGGGTTTTCTCAGGAGAGTGTGTCAACATCCAGAACTTCATATAAGAAGGCCATGCAGCAGCAGCATACAAGGAGCTTAGGTGGGGAAGCGGCTTGGATTATCTGAATTCCATACAACCTTCCTCCATTTACGGCTCTCCCGGCTTCAAGGTTCCTTTGTTGGCATCATAATCTCTTTGTAACTTGACATATGGGTTGTGGAGTGAATTAGCGGCATTGGAATTAGCGACAGGCTTTTACACTCGACTGGAACTGGGACTTTACTGCACTGCATTGCATTTTACTGATCACTCCACCGATCGTACGAACAGAGAAGACCAGAAGCATGTCTACACGACCTGCCCATTGGCCTGCGCCAAATACTGTCAATCCAGACAATAAAGGCCCCACGATCATTGGGATCTTTATTGGGTTTTCAGTTCTAACGGTTATTGTAGTAGGATTGAGGTTTTGGACGAGGTTGTATATTATTCGAAAGGTTGGAATGGGTAAGTTCAAGTACCAGGAATGTATGAGGGCAGGTGCTAATAATGATTCTCATGATAGATGACTGGCTTATTTTTGCTGCGACGATTAATCTCCTGGCTTCAACGGTAACCAACTCACTTGGTATGTACATACTGCTGCATTATATTCCTTGTCCACAGAATCAATCACTAACTATGTTTAGTGGTGAAATACTACAGTTTTGGGATGCATGTTTGGGACATTGTCAAAGACTATGGCGCACTGGGTAAAAAGGTGACTAGACTGTCATCCGTAGACTAATATCTGATAAAAACTAACATGTGTCTTTTCTAGATGGACTTTGCCAATCAACTTGTTTATCACCCAATTCTAGCACTTACAAAGCTCTCGATACTCTTGTTCTACTACCGTTTGTCTGTGAGCGGGACCTTTCGAGTATCTGTTCAAGTACTTATCGGGATCAACATTGCACTCACTGTATCCATCTTCTTTGCCGACCTCTTCCAATGCACCCCGATAGCTTTTATATGGGATAATACTATACCTGGAGGGAAATGCATGAACCAGAAGGCCTTTTTTATTAGTTCAGCATGTCTCAACATCTTTTCGGATTTTGCTGTGTTGCTTTTGCCCATTCCAATGGTTTGGAACCTGAAGATCAATGTTCGGAAGAAGATTGCATTAATCTCACTGTTCAGTTTGGGAGGATTGTATGTTCTCTTCCTTTCCATAATAAATGCGAGACTCTATAGAGTGCTAACCAACGTATGTCACAGTGTTTGCGCTATAAGTATCGTGCGACTACAAGCCGTTATTAACATGTACAATCCAAATGTCACGGATCCAACGTGTATGTACCACTTCCTCTTCTTTTTGAATAACAACCTAACTAACATGACTTCTTAACAGACCAAGATGGATTTTTCTGGTCCGGGATCGAATGCAGTCTGGCAATCATCTGCGCTTCGGTTCCATCACTGAAACCGTTCTTTGCTGTCAACTTCCCCAAACTTCTTGGATCCTCTCTCGGGTCTCGTTATGGTGCCAACAGCCAAGGAAAGGTTTATAACTACGGTGGTCAATCTCGTTCTCGTGGGCAGGCATATGCACTTGGCTCTCTAAACAACGATAAATCAGACCGTCCATATCCGAGCAATAGTGGTCCACCTCATCTTCAGACAACAATCGCAAAGGGACCTAAGGGAGATAACGAGAGTGAAGAATCAATCATTCATGGAACTATTATGAGAACTACAGATGTACGTGTAGAAGTGGAATCTATACACAGTAGTGATGGGAAATCAGCTACTGGTTAAAGTACAGTTTTTTTTATTTTTATGGGTGGCAGCTTTTGTATTTTGGCCTAGCTTGATTTCCTTTGTGTATTTCTTTCCTGTAACTATATATATCGTAGGGTTCAATAGGGGTTGAGAATGGGGTTTAAAAAAGGTCAATTGCTATGGCGAATGTTAAGCAGGTAATTTTCTATTAAGGGAGTGTTGGGGGTGTACGTGTATAGTCTTTTTTTTATTTTTTACTTTATTCATCAGGGCAAATGACGTAAAACATATCATATATTATTTTCTATGTAAGTATATTAAACAGTACGTCATAAATAAACTCTTTTCCAATCATGCATTTCATATCACCTCACTAGATGTTTCATGGCCCCCTTTTCACATTAGCCAAGTATTCCATGATCGAGGGGGGGGTGTTCATTTATATTCGCTTAATGGAAAATTCATGGGGTAAAGTAATACCCTTATCCACAAACGCAAGTTTCCAAATTCTAATATAAATTAGTTACACCTGTCAGGACCGACCCAGCAAGCACCCTCGATCCCGGAGTATTTTTTAATTTTTACTCCACACTAAGTAATATTTTCCTGGGTTAGGACATTCTCCGCTCGGTCGACAAAAGACCACTACTAAATTATAGGAAGGTCTTGAAGGCGAGAGGGGGGGTATAGTCTGTGACACTATATATTATATAAATTGGGGGGGGGAATGAGCTGATAATGTAAATCTATCTAACTTTGCAAACTGGGGTTTTTTTTATTTACAAATGAGGAAACTGGTTTGTATCTATAAAATTACCTTTTATGATTATTTTACTGTCGTTTAGCGCCTGCTGCGTGCATGTACATACTTTGTGGGATTAATATTTGTGAGAATTATAGACCGTATACGATATCACTCATGGGTTTAAACGAGATATGGACATACCGAAATATAGCTCAGACGGAGATGTAGAATCAAATGGGAATGATGAACAACTAATATAATAGCTGATTATGGACATAAACCCAGGGCTATAAAAGTAGTATTTATATATATACAAATATATCTCCGCCTTAGATAGTTTTTTAGTCGAGTGAGTAAGAATGGTATCTAGAATATATGGTATCGGTTACTAGAGTTCTTCCTGGCACGTTCTTATCCTTGGGTATCAGCTAGGGTGATGTGAGCTTTATTCGAAACTAATGTGATACACCCCCCCCCCCTATAGTTCTTGACCGTAGAAGTAGAGACTATGTATGTATACAGACTAGGTTTCATGACTAGATCCACCATTGATCTTATGGGGTTCTCTTACAATGCCTATAGTGCGTGATGATAGGGTGTTTTTACGCTTTGTCCTAATGGTTATGGGACTATGTTCTAATAGGACTAAATAACTTACGGTGAAGCTGTATCTAAGGGTTCTTATCGTACTTATCAGTTCTAGGAAGTCTTCCTATGAATAATTATTGTGCACATCTAAACCTAATAAATCTACCCCATACTAAATCACTCTCGAGATAAGTACTGGTTCTAAGAAGGATGTGGGGTAATGATTAAACCTACAAGAAATTAAGCATTTTTTAGACTACCGAGGCATGGAAAGTGATCGTTTGCTTGGATAGACTTGACCGTTGTTTTCTCTTTTGGGGAATATTATATCCAAGACTTAATAAGAAAATATCTAGTTTATATGTTCGATTTTGGGTCTTTCTATTAGGTCATTTTGATTCTTTCATAACGTGTTCTCACCTTACACGTATATAAAGATATTCTAATTAAGTGATATAAATAGAGGAATCTATAATGGATAAGAGTAAGAGAACTTCTATAAATCACGCATATACAAGCTTCTACGTAATTATCCTACCCAACTATATATACTTATTCGGTTCTAACAAATAGTATCATAATACGAGTGATATTCGGTGAAGATATTCCTTTTTTTCTTTTTTTCTTTCTTTTTTTTATAGCTTATTACATACATGTAGAAATATCTCAGAACTGCTCCTAGTTTTTTAACCAACCATAACGTCGTTCCAGATCTAGAAGTGAGGTGTTTTGGTACAAAGTTGAAAAACTCCGACTTTGTTAAATCATGTAAGACACGTATGGAACCATCTCAGATATTTTTTTTATCGAGTTAGAGTAGCATTTTAGTAGTATAGGGTTTAATGATTGCTAGACTTGATTCGTGTTCGATGTGTTCTCCGCAGATTAGATTGGTTTATTTACATCCAATTAGCTAGGATATACCGTGTTAACTGACGAGGCGCTAGGAGGTTGAAATAAGAAGTACCTGGTTTGTAAAGGTGGTTTCCCTAATTGAGCAAAGAAAAGCGAATGAAATCCCTCTATTGGTGTAGCGAGTGGCAAAAATAATATAGCTAGGCTGTTTATAGTAATATCTTCTAGCTACAGTTTTTTTTAGACGTCTTAGCACTCTTATGAGTCTTGATTATGGTTAAGTTCATTTAGGAGTAAGCTTATTAAGTGCAGTACGAAAGAGGTGATGGATTGGCTATAAAGTTTTCTAAATTCTTGTAGCTTATTGTAGAATGTGGGAGTAATATCGTTCCATACTAAATCCTGGTTTGATTTTCTATTCTTCCAAAGCTACATGTAGTACAGCACTATTCTAGTTTTTCGTAGTTGAGACGAATGCTCATTCACCGATCTTCACAAGTAGTACACGGTACTATATTTCTTACATCAGAAGGATGGGAAATGGTGGATAACATTTCTATTATAAAAGCTTTGGGATAGCTAGAGAGTGGACCTGTAATTAACACATCTACTACAACTTGCTTTCACCCGCCTTCCAGCCCCTTGGGGGGCTCTCCCAGCTCCAGTCCACATACTCCCCGAGAATCTCCTTTACGCCTTTCCATAACGGCTCCATCCTCTCTACCGCCAGCTTATCCACCCCAGAACCCTTATACTTCCCCAAGACACCCTCTTTAACACTCGACATTTCTCTAAACGCCTTCACATTCTCCTCCAGCTCCTCCACATAGCTCGCACCACTAATTGTAGGTCCCTGACCCTGCCACTTCGCGAACGCCCACCGCATCGCCACTCCCGGCAGTGTCTCCCCGCGCTCTTGGCACCATTTATGCGCCGCCACACACGCCTCCTGCAACGCTTTAGGAGCCGGATGAAAATCCCCCGGAAACGTTCCAGAGAGCAACTTCATACTCAACGGCGAAGCATTAATCACCACATCGACCTCGGCCTCACCCTTCAATCGTGGCAAAGAAGCTGCCAATTTCTCGTTCTGCAGATTATAGTGACAATAACTCTGCACAACATCCACGGGCCTCCCTAGCGTCATCTTCACAGCAACTGCCAACTCCGCCAAGATATCAGGAGGATACCCAGAGATACCCACATACCTGATCTTACCCTCATCAACCAATTCAAAAAGAGTTCTTACAGCACCCACCACAGCAGCTCTAGTCACGAACTCAACATCATGACAAAACACAACATCGAGGTAAGTTGTCTTTAGTCTTTCTAAGCTCCTCTCAACACTCTTCCGGATCCATGCGGGGGAGTAGTTGAATTCGAGCTCTTTTATCCGACCGGCTTTGGTCATTAAGATGTATTCATTCCGGTTTCGCCCAGAGTGGGCCAGCGCATCGCCGATGATGATCTCGGAGGGGCCATAGTATGGGGATGTATCGATTGCTGTGATCCCGAGTTCGAATGCGCGTGCGACAAGCTTACGTACGGGGAGAGCGGACGGGTCGGGGTTCATTTGGGTGTTGTATACGCCACCGCCGAGGATCATTGGTGGCAGGAGGGTGGATAGCTTAGGGCGGGAAGAGAGGGTAGATGCCATTGTGGTGAATTTGTGTGAAGGGGATTGGGTTTAGAGAGGAATTTAGAGATGGTGAGGTGGTGAAGAAAAAGAAGAAGAAGCTACATTTTGGAGGGGGTTGAAAAGGCGGGAGGTTTTGGAGAAGCTGTGTATTCGGCAGTTCTATAATGTATCGTATCGCTGCCGGGATATCAGGCTGAATATAATACAAAAGCTTGGCTGCGGGGTTACAACCCAGTAGTTCTTCTATGTAACAATTGGTACGGTATGGTCACCGATATAGGGGCTAAATTATGGTTGTAGGGTCTAATGGACTCCCATGTGTGTGTATTTCTCATAAAAATGCTATAGATACGTAAATGGCCGACTATGGGCATGAATAACAAAAACAAATAAACATAATTGTAAACTATTCTTTCGGCTTATGCATCTCGATGTCTTCAACACCCTCGACGTCGGCCTTCTCAATGTCATCCTTTGACCCGCTATCCATCCCAACAGTGCTCTCTAAGAACCCGTCCATAAGTCTCTTTGTAGGTCCGTGGAAATTCACACCTATTGGGAAACTATATGCAAAGACGAAGAAAATCAACGGCACAAACATAGCAGTCCCTGTGTTATCAAAACGATCTGCGGTGACTGCAAGTAGCGGGGGTACAATAGCACCGCCGATGATCGATGCGATAACGATGGTCGAACCGGTCTTGGTGTGTTTTCCGAGACCACGAATGGCTAGGGTGAAGATTGTAGGGAAGCAGATGGACTCAAAGAAGAGGACGAGCATTAGGCAAGCTATCATAAAGATTAGTTTATAGTCCGTGGTAAATAGGGTTAATAAGAAGTTAACATACCTAGACCAGCATTTCCTGTTGTACCAATACTAGCAGATTGGAATGCTATAACAAAGGTGAAATAAACCAGGAAAACCTTTCGGGGGTTGATAAATTTCATCAATATCACCCCCAAGAAGCGTCCAACCGCGAAACAACCCTGCGCACCGGCTAGGAAATTGGCTCCAGCAGCTGAAGAGGTGCCCTTCCGAACTTCGACCACATAGTTTACAAAGTATCCGGCAATACCAACTGTGCACCCCATTAGCTCCCGCCCGTCAGAAAGCGAGTAGAGTAGTTACCTTGAGCACCAACATAGCAAAACTGCGAGAAGGCACCCCACCAAAGCTGGTAATGCTTGCTCAGTGGCCTCGTATCATCCTCAGTAAACACACCTCCAGTCTTCTCCATCTGCCTCTCCATATCTGCATCTGTGATTTCAGGAATTGTCGAGATGTAAAAAACACCCGCGAGAATAAACACAAAGATTGCGATTCCAAGATAGACCCATTGAACGCTCTCAAGCGAGTTCTCAGAAACATTCTTGAAAAAGACTTGCGACGCGAGTACAGGGCCCACGACAGTTCCGACGGCCTGAACGGCTTGTGCAAAGTTGAGACGCATCTCAGAGTATTTTGGTGGACCGCATACCGCGAGGTACGGATTCGCAGCAGACTCTAGTGTCCCAAGTCCGGATCCTATGATGAATGTTGCTCCACAGAATCCCTGTGTCGTGTTAGTTTTGTAGGAATATTGACTACGGGGAGGTGAATAAATACCCCGAATGAACGTTTCAGACCTGCTGGCCAGAACATCAATGCACCAACTCCGTATAATGTTAATCCAAGCATGAATGTAGCCTTGTAACCAAACTTTCGAAGGACATAGCCTCCATAGGTTAGTGAAGCAATAGGATACGCGCTAAAAAAACCGAGAGTAAGTAAACACGTCTAAAAGGTATTATTGACGGGATATAACTCACCCAAAGTAAGCTGCTTGAAGGCCAGAAGATCTGGAGCGGGTGATGCCTAATGTTGTTTGGAAGTGCTTGTTAAGGACATCAAGCAGTCCGTATGCAAAACCCTAAGAGGTGTTAATATCAGACTAATCATGCAACTACCCCACTGGTTCATCCAAAGTCATGATAGACAAAACATACCCATAAGAAAAAGAGAATCGTAACCAAACATAGCGGAAGAATTGATTCTCGCAGTGTCAGATTAGACGCGTTCGTAACTTGATCATCCCGCGCCCTGATCGAGCGTTTTCGAAAGAATTTTGCCATCTATTCTAATATGGAAAGAGGGTCTACTTTTAAGATGTAGCTATAGAAAGAGTCCTAAACTAGCAGCGGGGAAATAGGAGAAATAAAGAAATCCGGGGAAAGAGGAGAACTTAAACTTTTAAGATTCGCTAAGATGGCTCCCAGTTTTTTGTAATCGAAATTAACTGCTTTCGTAGAGACTGGGTAAGAAGTAGTATGTACATGTAACGTCGGGGAAAAAAAAGAAGACAAGTGCATGGTCATGCACCACACCGCATATATCTCACCTGAATTAGCCTGACTGATACAGTTCCCAAAATCGATTTCTGGGGTCGTGCGTCGCCTGTTCATCTATCGAGCACTAGGATATGTCCGGGGGTTCCCCCGCTTATCGCCTAGAGCACCGGCCCGGCCCCCGGGCTTTCCCCACAATCTGGGCAGAGATAACTGCGGGGGAGACCTGGCTATGTGTTTGGAGATTCTGGGGTGGTTCGGGGGGTATTGCCCCGGAGAGACGAGCTCTCTTGTGCTGTGTCAGTACTATGAAACCTCAAGAGCTTTGACATCTTCTAAGAAGCAAAAATAATAGGTCAGCTGTATTCAAGGCTTGCTATCGGTACCACAGGTAGGAGGGAGGGGACCTTTTGGGTTGATGTTCAAGATGATGGAATGAGACATAGGAAGGTAGGCGTCAATGCTGATGATCGAGGGCACTTTATCCTCAAGCAGCTAAGCGAGTACTTGGAACCGATATGCATATCTCTCCCATTCCGAGGGCGAGGAGTAGTTAAATATTGAATACACTTGTCTGATGGATGATATATTTGTTTAGCCATAAACGTTATTCTGGGCCTGGGACCTGGAGACGGGGAATTTCGTTTATAAGGAACCGGGAAATGGACCGTTGGTATGTTGGTATACTTACTTGTATCTAGCCTATCGTGTGCTTCTGGTGGACGTTAAACCCAAGTAGTAGCCCGATACATGAGCAGCAGCAGTTGATAGATCGGGAATCGTGCATAGAACCTTGATCCTAGGCTAGATACCTTACCGCCTTGTATTAGCCGAGTACATGTGCAGAGATTCGTGGCTCTGGGTTCTTACTTTTGCAATATTGGGACACCAAGTACTATCCAGAGGTCTCAGTCGCTGCTTACATATTTTGTGGGTTTAAATTTCACTACAGAGTTATAGGAGAGGTGCATCAAGAGTTAAGACTACGCATTGCATCCTCTGTAGGAATGAATCGGTATGTACATGTACCGTTAAGCAGGACTTAGTACTTATATACTTGTATATCTTTCCTCAACCAACATTTGAGACAAGATGATAATAGATGGTTATATAACTATATATCATATAGCTTTGGAAGAAATTCATAGACGGATGCTAAGGTCCCGGCTAGGGCGCTCCTCTCCTGGGCGATTCCTCCTAAAACAAGTATACGATAATAGCCTACTAACCGTTGCCGAGACTTGAGCATGCGCAGATCTTCGCCAGTCTTGCGGATAAAGCTAGCAGGCCCAACGAGGTGGGGTTGAAAGTCTTTGAACACACGACGGGAATAGGTAAAATAATTCATCCAAACAACAGCTGGCTTTTGGGTGAAAATATCGCAGGATTTATAGAATAAATCTTTTTCTTCCTCTTTTGCTTCTTGAGGATATTCCACATAGCGAAAGGCAATACACAATGGCGTCTCCTCAAAAGTACCTCGTTGATTCTCATATTCATCTCTTCCGCGATGAGCATCTCTTATCCTTAGCATGGATGACCCCCGATAGCCCTCTCTACGGCCAACACTCCATAAACGAGTATCTATCCTCCATCACTCATAGTACAACAGCCCGGAAGCCACTTGGTTTTATTTTCGTGGAAACAGACCGAAAATGTCATCTCAATGACGACTCTGGCTGGAAAGGCCCCATTGAAGAGTTCGAGTTCGTATACAAAGCCGGGGCAGGAAAAGACCCCAGATATAAAGATGTAGCAAACAAAGTATTGGGTATTGTTCCTTGGGCCCCACTCCCGAAAGGGAGGGCCGCAATGCAGAGGTACAAAAATCAGCTGAGGGAGGTTACTGGCGAGAAAGAGGGGAAAATTCGGCTACTCAAGGGGTTTCGATATTTGCTTCAGTTCCACCCATCAGGTGTTATGCTAGATGAGGCTTTTATTGACTCATTGAAATGGATGGGTGAGGAGGGGTATGTCTTTGAATTGACAGTGGATTGCAGGGGCGTTGGGCTGTGGCAATTGGAGGAGTCTGTGGAGTTACTAAAAAGAGTCTACTCTGGTTCACGTGAAGATAACAGGTTGAAGTTGATTGTTGGTATGTGCTTTTTTTCATTGCCCTATAGACTAGATCTATACTAACATAGAAATACAAAAGATCATCTAGCAAAACCCGACCTGCGAGTTGTTCCTAAAGATATACCTACAAATCCCTTCTTTAACACGTGGAAAGCCCACCTACGATCCATCGCAGCCTTCCCGAGCACATACATGAAGCTCTCTGGATGCTTTTCCGAGCTTCCTCCAGAGCTTCTAGAGCAAAAAGGCCAAGACAGAGAAAAATACCTTGCTGCGGTTCAAGAATACGTACAACCCTGGATCTTCGCCGCACTGGACATCTTCGGCACAAAGCGAGTAATCTGGGGAAGCGACTGGCCAGTATGTACGATCAACGGCGGAAAAGAGAAGGCATGGGGGCTATGGGTCGAGATTACCGATCGCTTGTTGGAGGCTCGGGGGTTAAATGAGCTTGAGAAAGAGAGTGTTTGGTGGGCGAATGCATTCACAGCGTACCAGATCGAAATCGAGGGAGCAACGCAGTTTGGAACCATAGGGAGCCGTATCTAAATATCTTAATACTTATTTTGTGTAAAATCTTTTTGTTATTGGAAGTCACGCCTAGCCATATTCTATTTGGAGTTTTTCTTAAACACATTTGGTTCTTGGCCAGTCATAACTTTCCCCCAAAGTCTGATAGCTTCTAGTCTGCATCAAGTAGCAAGTGTTAAGCCAGTCATAGGCCCCTTAGCAATCATGACTATCACGAAACCTCAAGACGCATTACCGGTATTAGTACCGGAACCACCCGGGATTAGGGCTGAGTAAGTCGGCTCTAGGGTTTCATAGAGGTTGCTTATGTTTGCCACTGTCAGAACTCCGGGCGGATGGGGCAGTTAATTGGACTCATAGTGGCAAGGGTCACAGCAAGATTATGGCATGACTGAACTAGGGGGGGGAGAGAAAACTGGGGAAGATAGATTGGGATTCTATGAAACTACCTGCCCAATCTATACTATCTTTCTAACCGAACTGACTATACTTTTTTTGATCATATTGCAGATTCAATACATGAAAAATCAATAAATATTCAAACCGCAAGAATTCAGCTACTAGGTTACATGTAGGTCGCCTTATGTAGTACCCACGAAGATAACGAAAGTCTCTCTCGATCTTGTAAGGGTAGGAGTAGATAATCTTATCACATCTAAAACTGAAGATGCAAGTCTGGCGCCACTAGATAGTCGCCTCCAAAAAGAGCTCTTGCTTTTCTTTACACTCTTACTTAGTGCATACGCATGCGTGGGTGTGTGAAGATTAGGCTACATAGTAACGTGGCAGCCATCGGTAAAGCGCACACCCACACGCGTACTGATAATTCCCATCTACTCAGAGACCACTTGATCCCCCCCCCCCATCCCCAGCTTTGACAGTAGTCGTCGAGATATACTTTAGACTAGCAATGGCTCACTAAACCAATACGATTAGAAAAAAAGTAGAGTAATCCGTCGGTGAGAGGGAACACTAGGTTAGATGTTTAATCCTTGCTATTTATTACGTTGGTATTTTAGCGGTGAAGGATTACTCCTACGGTCAGCTGTTCTAGCTCTTTTGGGGGGTAGCCTACTTATGAGGAAAGGAAAGGATCAGTAATCGCTTATGCTGGTATTAAGGCTGTGGGTGGATTCAGCTGTTGTGGTTCGTTTGTGGTGGGATTTTGAGACCCACTCTGGGATAGAGTTAGAGTTAGATCTGGGGAGTGAAATGTTGTGGGTTATCTATTGAGTGCTGGTGTTGTGGTGAGATGGGAACTCGAAGGCTCTAAGAAGGGTGGTGTTAATTGGGAGGATGGTCCTGTTGGATAGCTCCTTGTTTTGTTTCGGTTTATTGTGCTGAAGATGCTGGGATTTTGGTTTGGCTTTGGAATTGTAGGTATCGTATATAAGTATCTATGAATGGGGTCTATGCTCTTGTTGGCGTCTTCAAGTTGTTGTAAGACTTTATTCTCCGTTCTTGTCGGTTTAGTTCTAAGGTTATCTGTTATCAGCTTTTAGTACCCAGAGACAGCACTGAAGTAGTGTAGAAGTATAGAGGGCCATACAGTCGAGGGGTTTCTCTATTGAAGTAGTAATAGAATGCTCAAGTCCTGTCCCGTAGACCTCAAACATAGGAAATTGGATTCGGGGGTAATTTATAGCTATGCAGTATTGGTTAGAACTCCGAGAAGAGTGTACTCTAAGTCCAGAGTTACAACAGCGCCCAAAAAGCCCAACAGAGATCCCCCCAAGTATTTAACACCGCCGTACATCTATACCGAAAATCACCGAAAATCACTCGATAAGTAAAGAAGAAAAAAGAAGAAAAAAGAAGAAAGTTTTATCAACCCAAAACACCAAGTTACAGAGCTACCCATACGTATACTTATAGTGCACGGACTATATATCATGCAATAGAATTAAACTTTCAATTGTCTGGGCGCCAAACTTCTTGGTATAATTATTCTAGATGCAATAGCTCGGTGGAATCTTTCCTAATTGATGTACTGTGCTTCCCACGATGTATTGAATAAGAAATTATGCTGGTAAGCCTAGCCTCGGGTGTCGGATATTCGTAACACCAAAAAAAAAGTGATCTGAGTACCAGGTTTGAAAGCTTCGCCGAGATGTTGCAGCACTTTGGGGGTCGGTGCGAGTTGGTCGAGTACTTACAATACTCTACTTTTTTTGATACGATATCAAAGGACCTTTTGGACTGCTAATTCCACGCAATGTATTGTTTGTGAGAGAGCTGACCATGGAGGTAAGATGTATCTCTGAGCTGATTATAGTTGAATAAATCAATTCTGTTCGAGCTGCTGAGCCCATATCTGCTATGTCAATTAGTCTACCTAATTCAAGACTCATGTCACTCTAACATGTTGAGTTGCATGATGAATATAAAGCCCTGTCAGAGAGAGGTATCGTGATCCATACACACACACACATTTCTTCCAGAGTTACACCAGACAGCTGCAACCACCTCCACAAGAGGGTTAAAATAAAATTAAAAAAAGTAAATATTATACATGAAAGTATTCAAACTTGCATCTAGAGGCTAATTCCAACCACGTGTAATGCTCGGTAGACATCTTCCGACAAGCGAGCGCCTCTGAGATCCATAAGCCTCAATATTACTCTAGTCTGAGCCCGTCAAGAAGCAAGGTACATACCCTGCTGTGTCCCGAAGGCAGCCGTTTTACAGCCGTAGGTAACGTGCACTTGCTTTTTCTCAAAAAGACATCATACCAAGCCAACAAACAGCTGAGCGGTGAATTTATTGAAAAAATAACTGTTATGCTACTATGCTAGGAATTCGTCACTGTATTTCTCGCTTATTCGATCTGTATCCTTTCTGCTTGTGTTATCCCTGCTTGTTGGGATTGGAAATTATGCATGTACCTTTCAAGCTTTAGAGCTGTTGATAATATCCGGCATGAGGCGGGGAGGGGGTTGGGGTTAAGGGGGGGGGGGTGATGGTTATTTACGATAACCATAAATTAGAGTATCAAAATAAACCACCGGTAATATGTAAATACCTAGACCCACTGGGGAAAAGAAAGAGAGAAAGAAAAAACTTGATCGGTCTCGACATCAGGCTGTGGTACGCATTTCACCCGATGTTACGGCTGTTGACCTTAGATGTACCTGATGCGGGATGAAGTGTATGGGTTTTCCACCCCCTTAGGGCCCCGTGACTGGTACTGTAGTTAATTGTGGTTCGAGTGGGTGCTTATTCTCTCCCCTTTTTAATTCTGTCTGTAGCTATTCATATTCTGGCCACTCATTGCTTTATCCCCGCGGAGAGTGGAGAGTGGAGAGAGGGGGGAACCAAGTAGTTCATGCAGCTTCCCCCTAGCTAGTTATCAAACTCTTTGACTACACTTTTTTGCAAGATGTGTAGATATGAAAAGAAAAGCTATGTCCAAGATCGGCGGTGATCGAGCATAGAAGTGATAGGCTAAGAGTTTCTTGCTCGTATATAGCTATGGGCTGTGGCCGGCCGGAGCTTTGCCGGCCGCGCCTAGGAATATATGGGCGGTTCCATGCATTCTTGCAGCCAGCCTCCTGTTGGTCGTTGATTTAGGCCTCTCTGAAGTACATGTATAGCTACTGATTCGGCGAACCAGGTCAATGCGCTTTCCCAGCTACCAAACATTTTCCCTAGAAGAGGCTATCATATTTCACGTGGAGATGTAATTAATATTGAGGCTTTTGTGAAAGAGAAGAAAAATAAACCTGGAAAATACGACTAGTTTAGTCACATGCGTATAGTCTACTGCTGCTGCTGCTGCTGCTGATGCGCTGACTGGTGAGTACGAGCACTGCTAACAATATCTCTTTGATCGACAGGGTTACAATCAGAAAGTGCTGAAACAACGTAACCCCCCCCCCTTCTCCCCCCTTCTCCCCCTTCTCCCCCCTTCTCCTCCCCCCAATCAGAGATGGTTAATCTTTACAAAGTGAATAATAGAGCCAAGACCTAATCAGAATTGCGAGCTGCATTCTGCTGTTTTATGTCGCGGGATCTCACGCAATGAGGATTCAGTCGGCCGGCCGGGGGCTGGCTTTCATTAAAAGACTTTAAAACACTGTTTCTGGGGTAGGTGTCAGCGTCCGGGGAATTGCGACAGGAAGCAGGGAAAAAAAACATGTCGCATGGAGCTGTTCCCTATGTAGTATTCTCCCCCGAGATGGGACCAATAACATCGGCCCGCACTACCGTTTTAGTAACGAGGCTCAACCTAGTTTTAAGGAAGCTTGTTGTAACGTGCTGCTGTCCTGAGATGTATCTGAAGAGTATCAAGTCTTGGAAACGTACCTACGTAGTATGATAGGGACAAAAAAATGCGTTCCGGTGAAAATGCGTACTCCGTTTAATCGGAAAAACGGCAATATATTGCCAGAAAAACAGTGTTTGGCTGTGAACTGATTCTTTAATGAGCAAACCCAAAACAACTATATTTGGTGTCTCACAACAGCTACCTTCCCATTTCTTTGGGAAGGTGACAAATAATACAGGTGCATGGTCACCAGGCAGTCCCCAAGCAATCTTCAACTTTAAGCACCCTCACTCGTACCAGTCCAAACCACCCTGTCAAATCACCCCGCTTTGTGCTTGAGATTTCTAGAGTGGCAAGATGCGGCTAAAACACCCCCCCTCCCATCATGCTTCTCACATCCTGAACTTATTAAGATACCCCAGATATAGACGATCATGCACGAAAACCACATACCGGCTTCTCTTGAGGCAAAAGGTACATGGGTACAACCCAATCACATTACCCTGTGCCGTTATTCTATGTTACATGGGTCTACATTTGCTGCCTGCCTCCCCGCATGTGGCTCCCTTTGGGGGGGATCGATCCAATTGTGTCCAAATTATTGGATGGTTTCAGATGACAGGCAGAGTGTGAGCGATATTTTCTTTTGGGGTCCGTCTTGAGCTTTGCAGGGCAAGAGAATAGCCAGAGGAACTGGCAAGCCAAGTATCTGCTATAAAGGCTTGACCTCCGGGGACCGCAGCTTTCAACTTTCTACTTCGTTCGTGCTTATTCTCCATTGGAGTAGCTCATCTCTTGAGACAACAAGGACAGAGAGACAATTTCATCATGGTGTCTGCCAAGGTGAACAACGTTTACGCCATTTGCGCCTTTGCGGCGATTGGGGGTGGGCTTTTCGGTTTCGATATCAGTAGTATGTCTGGAGTGCTCGGAACCAATGCATACAAGAACTACTTCAACAATCCTCAAGATACCAGGGTATGTTTATTGTTTAGTAACTCGTTTGGAGGGCTTAACTGATATGACTACAGCAAGGAGGAATTACCTGCGCTATGCCAGCTGGGTCTTTGGTTGGTGCTTTGGCTTCAGGTTTCCTTGGTGACAAAGTTGGTCGTAAATATGCCATCCAGATTGGTGGTGTTATTTGGATCATTGGAGCAATGTAAGCTGAATTCTTAGGGATGCGTGCTGGTAGTATGAATCATGAGAACTAACAACTTTCTAGCATCCAAGCTGCTTCTCAAAATATTGGTATGCTCGTCGTTGGGCGTGTCATCGCTGGTATTTGCGTCGGTATCACTTCTTCTCTCGTCCCGGTTTATCAATCCGAAATCGCTCCTAAGGAAATTCGTGGTCGCATGGTCTCACTTCAACAATGGGCTATTACCTGGGTGAGTCAATTATGAAAAGAGCTTTATAAAAAAATTCCTCGAAACTATTCTAACACACACTCTCAGGGTATCTTGATTCAATACTTTATTCAGTACGGTGCATCTTTCTACGGTGGTGGACCCGAGGACCCAAATCAACCCAGTGCAGCTTTCCGTATCCCATGGGGTATCCAGGCTATTCCCGCAGCGCTCCTTGTCGGTGGTCTCTTCTTCTTCCCAGAATCCCCACGTTGGTTGGCCGACAAAGATAGGTGGGAGGATGCTCTCCGCGTTCTCGCCGATGTCCACGGTGGCGGTGATCTCAACCATCCCAAGGTTCTCGCAGAATACAAGGAAATTGAGGAGGTTATCCGATTTGAGCGTGAAGAGGCTATCTCATCCTATGCCGAACTTACCAAGCCCCGTATTCTTAAGCGTGTTGCTCTCGGAATGTCCATTCAGATGTGGTCTCAGCTTTGCGGAATGAACATCATGATGTACTACATCGTTTACGTTATGGAAGGGGCCGGTATCAAGGACCCCCTACTCACCTCCTCGATCCAATACATCATCAACGTTGTTATGACTGTTCCCGCTATCATCTGGATGGACCGCTGGGGTCGTCGCCCTACATTGCTTCTTGGGTCATTCGGAATGATGACCTGGTTGTTCATCTCCGGTTCTATTCAAGGTGCTTTCGGTGAGCCTGAACTCGATCCCACAAAGGCCGTCACTTGGGTTATGGTCGATAAGGAGACTCAAGCTCGTGCTGTTGTCGCCTGCTCTTACCTTTTCGTCGCTACATTCGCCATCACCTGGGGACCCGTCTCGTGGACTATGCCCGCTGAAGTCTTCCCGAACAAGGTCCGCGCCAAGGCGGTATCTATCTCTACTGCATCTAACTGGGCATGGAACTGTGGTCTTGCATTCGCTGTCCCCCCGCTACTTAGGTCTATCAACTGGAAGATGTACATGATTTTCGCTACCTTCAACGGATGTGCCCTTATCCACATGTTCTTGACTGCCCCGGAAACCAAGGGCAAGACCCTTGAAGAGATGGACGATGTCTTTGATGTAAGTTTTGGTCACATATTTTTAGGAGTAGAATATAAGCTAACAACCCCGTAGTCTGGTGTTCCAGTTTGGCGCGCACAACCCAAGGGCTCTCGTCTCGACACCATCCAGAAGGATATTGAACAAGGGAAGATTAAGGTCGCAGTTGGACACACCACCCAGGAAGTTGTTCCTGAAAAGGAATAGTTACCCCGCGTGTGGCAGTAGGGAGGGACTTGCGTGTCGTTTGCAGTTTTCTTTTTTGTCATAATTTGATTTTGTAACTATGGTGGTAAACTGTGATGTGAATTAGGGGGGGAGGGAATTTCCTTTACATAGCTTGTGGTTTTCAAGATACGAATTAAAGAAATATCACCCCACACCTAGATATCGGATTTCGGATTCATCCGAAGAAGCTTCTTGATAGGTTCTATACACGCTATTATTAGAAGCTTTAATTTTTTGCTATGTTATTGAAGACTAGCTGCCATTACCAACGTGATAACTTCACAATAGATCACTCGATGATATTCTCTACACCTTATTTAGCACCTTCATACCCGGGCACTAGGATATTACTACTATACAGTATTAGCACCGGGGGATAAGTATCAGTTAATCCTTAAAAATGTTTTTATTATATCCTAGTGATGCTCAAAGAAGAGGTATAATATCTGGGTTTTCCCATTTGTTCATCCTAGCAGCTATTGGAAGTAACCGGAAACCTTCAATAAATTTCATCTCGCATTCCTACAAGTCTCAATAATAAGTACCCCCAGAATCCAAGAGCCGATCGAACCCGGGGTAGAAATAAACTGCAGCCTGGAAGATCTCTTATGGACCGTTAGAAGTTGACTTAGGCCGGCGTTAGCTATAAAGATGGGTTTAATATAAACGGTCTTGGGCATAAGTTAACATCTAGATCAGCTCACTAATTCATAGTAAGTCTCCGTAAAACGTCTGTATCAATTAATCCTATTAGTGGATCTAGAGGTGAAGTATGAACGGTTTAGACCCTGGAATTAACGCAAATAACAAGAGGTAAAAAAAAGGGGGGGTTACCCTGATTCGAGAACAGATACCCGTCCCTAGCGCTAAATAATAATTGGAGTCTGCTTATGCGGCTGGGATGTATGTTGGTTTGTTTTTCTTATTTATCGCGGATTCTGATAATGTTAGTATCCGTATCTCTACGGGATCGTCTTTAATTGGGGGTGTTTTATTGGGTGGTGTAGGATAAAAGTGAATCATGGATAATTAAGCCTTAACACAGTTCACGTGATACCGTGATTCTAACGCGTGACATTAAACGCGTACATTTATAGGTACTAAATAAGCACCGCCTTCAACCGTGAATATTTTTCTAAGTAAGTGATGAATAAACCCTTTGTGATGTTGTATCTAGTAAGTGTGGTATCTGACTAGGGTGTTGAAGGTCATAGACTCTCACTCGTATTTAGTCGACTCTGCACTAGTTTCTTAAAGAAAGTAAAGTAAACTTAAGTTAAGGGTAAAGATAAAGTAGTAGTAAAAACTAATGAGGTTAAAACGGGGGGAGCGGTAGTAGTAAAACTATAGATTGATTCGTTTCTTGTTCAAACGAGGCCCTGCAGTTTTAATCTAACATTTCAATACACCTATATAGATATGAATTTAACATGGAGTAAAGCGAATTTTTGGAGCATTATTTGTACCATAGAGAGATCATTGTGCGCTATGGATTATACAATGTACAACCACCCTACCCTTCAAGTAGAGTATTTTATATAATCCCTAGATAACTGACTACCAAAACTATTTACTCGTGCTCTGTTTTACACTTCTCAGAATAGCTGCCCAGTGGATCTCTGTAGTCCCAGCGCTTCCCTCCTACCCGTAGAATTTGGATCAAAGCTCGGTTTCTCCCCAAGACTAACGACCCTATCACCTGACCTGACACCACCCAACTCAACGTAATCATCAGTGGCAGTATGGAACACACTGCGATTATCCCAAATCGCCAGATCAGAGCCCTTTTCATTATGTCCCCATTTGAAGCTTTGACATAGGTAACATTAGCAAGTGAGTGGTTCGGGGGAGGGAGGGGGTAATATACTTACCGAACTTGGAGGTCGTGGTTCTCGCTAATGTGTCTGAAAAGATACTTTAATACATTATCTGATTCATCTTTTGTAAGTTCATTGATACGCTTTGTGAAACCCTTATTGACGAATAGACCTAATCGTGACAATTTAGTGAGTAGTGTTTAAAAAAGATTGGTTGGTGGGGGTAGTATAGTGGGTTCACCTTTCCACCCGGTTACAGGGTTTGTACGGATTACGGGGTGCACTGCTGTTAAGTCCGTTCCTCGGTTTTCTGGGGCTCCACGGTCATCCCGAATCTTGAACCCTACGCGGTCTGCGATCTCGTTGAACTGGCTTGCGTTGTGGGTTGCAGTTAGACCTTCGAGAAACTTTTGGTAGGGGGTTGAGAGGCGGTCGTAGGCCTAGGTGTGTGGGTGTTAGTGTTCTTATAGCTGTGTGGTGGGGGGAGTGAGGATTACTTCGTAGGCGGATGCCCAAAGTGTACTAGTGGCATAATTAGTAGTTACTCTGGTGGTTATGTTTTATATACAGTAGGGAGGGGTCAACTTACTCTCCTCCTGTTACAGGAAGTTTATGTATTTTCAGGATTGCATCTATCTCTTATTAAAACTATATACTCTGAGGAAAAGAGGAAAAAACTCACAATCGCTAGGAATCTTTTCGAACGTTATATCCGCATGCTATTATTACCCCCCCCCCCACCAAAATTAGTCCCTAAATGCCAAAACCCATCAGGAGTCGAAATACCCACCCAGCCATTACTCGCAAGCTGACTCCTCTCCTCTCTCTTCTCACCATACGTTTTCTTCCTTTCCGAGCTAATAACCGAGATCTGATCGCCAAGTTCCGAGAACTCCTCTGTCAACGGGTGTATATGCAACCCACTCGTATCCGGCTTCCCACTCAATTCTCCCAGCCGTATCCCAAGGGTCTTTTGTTGTTCGATATTTATTTCCTGGGCCCTAAAAAACACAACCCCACGGCTCGACACAAGAATTGCTAGGTCGCGGATTAGGTCATCGGCGTTGGGGGCTTCTAGGAGGTCTTTAAGTTGTACTGATCCCCGCTCGAACTCGGTCCCTATGACGGGGGTGACGTCGAAGCGAGCATATGCGTCTAGAGCGCCAGAGGGGACAAGTGGACTAGGGTTCTTGTTACGTGGGGCGGGGAGAGGGGAGAGATGAAGTTTGGATGTAAGGGTAGATAGGGACTCGGTGGCTGTAGTGGTTATAGACATTGCGGGATAAAAATCGAGGAGGTTATTGTAGTGGTTGTGGGGAATATGAATTTGGGGGTTTATATAGTTATTGGTGGATGTTCGAGTGATATCTAGCTTATCTTGCGTGCTTGAAGCCGGAATTCACTAGACATGGTCCTTGGATTAATAACCAAGCAAGTAATACCCGACAGAACGATTTCCAGATAGATTTCCGTAATTAACTAGTAGGAAGAGTGCTTTTGGCAGGTCATTAGAAAAAAGATATTTATCAATACAACTACTGTACTAGTACGGCTAATATCAAACGTATTTTAAGGTATGTGTACTAGGAAGAAGACAAAATCCCCTCTACTACTATACTGTAGACTCATAGGATTACTCCCTTCGCGAAGGCCATGGTGTGTCACGTGATGAAGTAATAGAAGACTTGGCAGAGCAAGATTACGAATATAAGAAATAAAAAGGTAGGGAGAGATGCTTCGAGGGGTATTATGATATGGAGGTGTGGGGGAGGGGGACAAAGGCAAAAAGCCCAAACAAGTAACCAGTGATAATCCAAGGCTTATCGGGGATACTAACTCTAGCTCCCCGAAGAAAACCAACTACAAATCTCGCAACTCGAAAAGAAAAAACCAACTCGTACTTTATTTACTACAAATTTTTGCCCTAAGTAAGCCCAGATATCCGCAGCACCGACTTCAACCCCCAACCTATTCTGCAAAAAGACGTTCTATAGATTTTACTCATGCCCGAAGGATACTAAACGCCAAATTCACACGCGTCTGGAAACTTTTGTTAAGATGGATTAACGTTACCACTGTGGGTCTGAAATCTTGTAGTGACGCAATCTATGAATTCTATCACGGAATCCGATACTTGGGTGATGTGATGACAGGGATTTACTTTATTGTAGCCCTCAATTACCGATAAAGAAGCTGGTAAAATAAAGTCTCCAGGATAATTAATTGTATGGAGCTTAAGAGGTAGGATTCTCCTCGCTTATCTAATACCGCGCGTAAAAGTAATTCCGGGGGTGGTAGAGGGCACTATGCCAATGATTAGGAGGCAAGTATTTGTATCCCACGATTCTATAAATATACAAGAAACAAGGCTATGTAAAGGAATAAATAAATCTAGAAAACCCCAATTGTAACTACAAAATAGACCATACCAATAGTAAAGAAAAAAAAAGATATATACAGAGAAAGTTTCAATAAACAGCCTGATATCACAAGCATCCATAACGATTCCTCACGGCCCCACATTTAATACCCACATCATCACTTCCCGAACTCTCGCCCGAATACCACCTCCCTGGCACTGGCTGCGAAACCTCCCCTGCACTGAATGAGCAATGCCCAACATGTCCATCCGAGTCAGTTTTCACCACACCCCACATAACTGGAGCAGTCGCTGCCAGGGTTTCCTGTGGACCTGGATGACATGCAGCACTGATAGCAGCGCTGCAACTAGCCACTAATGGTATCCCACCCCCATGCCTCCGGAACCCATTTAAGAATGCTGCTGCTAACATAAGAATAGCCAAAATGAACGAGGAAATGATGGCGATTGGTGAATATCCAACAAGTGAGATAGTAATATCTGAATCGGCATAGCCATTATAGGTATGAGCTTCAAAGATTCGCACAAGGAAGATACTTTGTGATATCAACAAGTGCATAACACCAGAGCTAACCATGAGGGGTAGACTGTATTTGTATGGAAGGTGGAGGAAGTAGGTGGACCTCTGCGAGCCGGTTGGTGATGTTACCCTAAGCGGCCGGCGCTGGTGTGAAAACCTGTCCCATTCTTCTGCTAGAAGCATGGAAGTGAAGATGGAGTTGTATAAGAGGTACAGAACCGAGAACACGGTCTGTGGAGTATTTGCTATGAGAATACTTAAGACTAGTTCTCGGTATTCGCTATCGGGTTTGGAGTTATAGTATAACACAGCCCGCATATCGACAGCGCCGAAGCCCATATTCCAAAATGAATGTAGATTGTACGGTACTTTAGCATTCCTCCAAGTCCCCAGGCCGTTAAGCATAAGCCCGAGAGAGACAGAGGCACCGGCGATAGCCCTGAATAAAAATTAGTCTTTCTAAACATAAATTCAGATAATAGTCAAAAACACATGAATTGCAGGAACTTACAGAAAATTGCACAAAATCCACCTATAGGCACTCACGGCACTAAACCAGAATGATCTATAAGGCTTCCACATACGTGGATACCACTCCCCCTGGACAGCTTCTGCAGACTTCCAAGCCCCCTTACTGATTTCTTTCTTTGTGATGATACACATCCCCGCCGTTGTTGTATCTTCGTTATTAAGGAAAGACGCAACTGCATCACCAACAGTAACCAGTGGGTCCTCTTTACTGCTAAGAACAGCAAGAAACATACAGATCGCTTTCACAACGTTACATATAATGACTGCTATCATGATATGTAAGCTATATTGCAACCTGCATTTCTCCGGTTTGAGCTGACTGAGACAGTATTTGACGGGCATTCCCTCAACAGCCCAAGTTTCCGACCCCCCAAGTACTTCACTGACGGTACAGCTATCCGCGAGACCCACTGAATCGCAAAGCCATCCGAATGGCTGAAGTCCAGTGTTGTATCCACCATCAAAAAAACTATGTACTTCGGCACCAAGATTTGGTTCTCCGGAGGTCACAATCGCCAGGTTACTTCTATCAGAAATCAACTGTCTCCCATAGGCTGTCATACACTCCTTATTATCCAACCGCTGAATTGCATCAATATCATCACCAAGGAATTTACTGGTCCTGTTGGTCCAGTAAAGCTCCAAAGAGTCAGCCTCCGAAAAGAGACGGGTCCTATATTGATATGTTGATAGCTGTGAAAAAATGGCCGAATTGTAACTAAATCATAAAACAATCAGCCTCATAAACACCATACGCAAACCTCCCTCTTTTAAAACTCACATTAAGTGCAAAGGCACCGAACTAAACCCTAGAAAAACCCACAAAACAAGTTTCACTTTACTGATCCTACCCAAATTTCTCAAACTCGGCACACCAATATCCAACCACTTCTTCCTTGCATGAGCTTTATCAACCTCTGCACGAGTCGGTGCGCTTAAGCACTGCATAGAGTAATTACTAGCGCTGAGCAGAACCGTACTCAAGGAATTAATAACCACATGAAGCAACACACTAACTCTTTTCGTACTATTGCACTTTCCCTCAAACACCGTACCTACTCCGTCCGTGTGTCCGTATTTCCCAGACGCCCAGCCCGTCAACACGATGTTGATGAAAAGTACCACAACAGCAGCTAATGCAGAAAACGTAATCCCAGTTCTCCATCCGCCCGAGAAAAACCCATGGTGCTTCAGCTTCTTAAGTCGCGGGAGCAGGGGTGACGAGGAACTAGACGGGGGAGAAGTCGATATAGAATTCCGGTCAGGATATACCGGTAGCGGTGGGACATTCGGGATGTTATTGTTGTATGTATATTCTGAAGACCTTTCTTGGTCCGGTGAGTTTATAGATATTGCTTCGTAACGAACACTCTCGGGTGATTTCCGTGTTGACGGGAATCTATTCTCCATGATCTCGTTAGATTATACAAAAGTTGAGTCTTTTTTCTTTTTCTCTTTTTTCCTCCCCCGAAAAAAAACAGAATGGAATACAAACACGGCTTGGAAATTATGATTGTTCTTATACTTTTAATATTTTTTTTTTTCTCTTCTTCACTGATTAGCTGAATTAATTACACCACTTCCCTGCCATGCAGCGCAGCGGGAGGAGGGTCTTCAGCCTCAGCCCCCCCCATGACAACAACGGGGGTTCCATGTTTATTTACATCTAAATTTACAAAAACAACACCTGAGTAATATACATACACACGTTAATCAACAAAAGCAATATCTACATAACTAATACAACGTATCACTAAGCCCTGGGATGTGACAAATCACATTTTGAATGCGCATCTAATCTTGGCGGGGCTGAACTCTATTCGTAAACGCAGTCAGTCAAGCGTTTCTAGAATCTGGTAACATAATAATCGTGCTTATCTTATCGCTCACATGGTGGGCTTGGCTTAGTCGTTGTGATTTAAGGGGTAAGATAACGCATATCGTGGCGCGCGTCATTTGTGTCGCAGCGCCCCCAAATGGTAAACTTATAAGATACAACCACTATGCATCGATGATCAAGCAAAAACTTGTTTCAGCTCTTTCCAGCCACTCAGAAAATTGCAACAAGCACTAAATAGGAATATGGATTATTCTGTACAAATAGGTAGTAACTCTGCTCAACTGTCATTTTTCTATGTATTCGGTAGATTTATATGAAAGAGGGGCCGACAAGAAACCAGAAGGGCTATACACATCTAGTTTTCCTTCTTAAGTTTTGGCACATCTAATATCACCTACTGATATGTTACAAAGATCTTTATGAACCAGTCATTATTCGCAATCTTAGTCTAACACTAGGAAATTTCTATGGTTCTTATACTTTATGAGTACCCTCCGCTAACAACAATATTATCATCTTTCACCCTTCCTCCGCCTTTCCAACCCTTCAACCCTCCCTGCATACCACCTACCTAACTCTGGCCGACCTACCTCCTCAGCACTGAATGTACAATGCCCCACAGGACCATTTACAGTGACCCCCCACTTAACTGGTAATAGCGCCACACTCCATTCTTGTGTATGACAAGCCGCACTGATCGCAGCACTACAACTCCCCACCAACGGCATCCCACCGCTATACTTCCGAAACCCGATTGCAAATACAGTAACGAGCATTATACTCGCCAAAAGAACAGAGAAGATTATAGCGATTGGAGAATACCCGGTCGTGGTCATGGAGTATGCTGTTTCGACCGCCGCGTCAAACTCAAGGATCCTGGCGAGGAATATGCTCTGTGAGATGAGCCAGTGCATGGTGCCTGACCCGAGCATAAGAGGAATACTGTATCTATATGGAAGATGTAGAAAATATGTTGAGCGCTGTGAACCAACTGGAGTGGTGACACGGAGGGGTCGGCGGTCACTAGAAAAGCGGTCCCATTCATCTGCTAGAAGCATACAAGTGAATATAGAGTTATAAAGGAGGTATAAGAATGAGAAGATAGCCTGGGGTGCATTCGCTACGAGGACATTGGTCATGAGGGCTTTGTAGGATGTATCTCCCCTTGAGGGGGAGGCCAGGGCGAGGATATTGATAGACCCAAAACCCATATTCCAGAGGGAGCGGAGGTCATGTGGAACACTATAGGTTTTAAAATTGGAAAGACCTAGGAAGAGAAATATGAGGGTGACTAGGATACCGATCAAAGCACTAGGTTGAGTTAGTTAGGGTAGAGCAAATGAAAGTAGCAAAGGAGCTTACAGAATACTACACACTATCCACCGCCAAACACTTGCTGCACGAAACCAAGACGCTCTATCGGATTTCCATACACGCGGCTGTGGCGGCATATTCATACCCGCAGCCATCGCAGACCCCCAAACCCCACTCTTGATCTCTTTCTTGGTCACAATACACATACCGGAAGTTGTTTTATCCTCAGTACCAAGAAATGATGCAACCGCATCCCCGATAGTAACCAATGGTTCCTCCGAGTTCCTACTGATGAAAACTGCTAACAACATACAGATGACCTTGATAGCATTGCATACAATCACTACAACCATAATATGGAGACTGTAGCCTAAGCTGCAACTCTCCGGTATGAGCTCGCTGAGGCAGTACTGAACCTTCCCCCCATCTATCTCCCAGTTGTCTGCTAATGCAACGGCTTTACCGATATTGCAAATTTCTGACCTGGGGGTACCGGCAGTATTACAGATCCAGTCGAATGGTTGACGTCCACTGTTAGTGCCTGAACTCGATAGTCCAGCCTCTTGTATAATAGATGCGTTTTGTGTACCATTAGTCACGATGATAAGGTCGCGACGATCAGAGATAAATTGCTTCCCGTAGGACTTCATACATGCTGTGTTATCCATTTTTTCAAAGTCCGCAATGTCACCAGAGAAGTTATTGTATTCAGTAAAAAAGTTAATCTCTGTCGTATTTGCAAGAGCCTTCTCTAGAGCGTACTCAGAGATGGATATCATAGGGTATGCGTTTGTTTGTAATGTTGAGAAGACTGCGGAATTGTAACTTTCGGTGAGATTAGCCCCGCAGTCACAGCCACTATTAGCTATGGTTCAACTTACATGAAATGCAAAGGCACCGAGCTTAATAATAACGACCACCACAATATAACTCTCCCCCAACTAATCTTCCCTAGGTTCCTCAAGCTTGGAACTCCAATATCTAACCACCGTTTCCTTCCATGTGCTTTATCAACCTCTGAGCGTGTTGGGGCGCTTAGACACTGCGTTGTGTAGTTACTTGCACTGAGTAACACCGTACTCAAACCGTTGATGACCAGATGGATCCACAAACTATATCTTTTCATTTCGACACATTTACCTTGAAATAATATCCCTAGGCCGCCTTCGCTGCCATATTTTGAGCTTGCCCAGGATGTCAACCCGATGTTGATGAGAAGGACTACAAATGCTGCTATTGCCGAGTAAGAAACGCCGCTACGCCATCCACCAGAAAAAAAGCTGCCGTGCCCTATTGCTGGTGGAGGAGGGGGTGTAGGAGGTGGAGGGGGGACCGAGTGCCGGGGCGGGTGGAATGGCTGTGGTGCGGCATTGTAGCCGTAGTCTGGGGGATTCTGGGTAGGTATTGGATCGTAAACATATCCCGGTGACCGCTGGCCATAGCTACAGAGTAAAAATTGAATTAGTAGATGGACTCAGAAAGAAAACTGTGATCGGCTTACCCTTGATCTTGAGCACCGGAGTGATTTTTTTCGCTTAGGAGTGGGCCCGGGGCTACGGGTTGATATGTTGTGTTCTGGGGGTTTGCCCATTGAGGGAACCTACTCTGGCCCGTATACTGCATGATAAAGCTCTGAGCCAGCTCTCTGTGAGTTGAGGGTATTGGAGTTGGTAGCAGCTTGGAGTGGGCTCTTTAAGAAAACAAACCAAGCCGGCGAAGCATTGTAATGGTGGGGTATCGCCACACTATAAGAAAGGTGTGAGGTGAAGTGGTACAGAACCATCCCTCGTGGTTGTACATAGAGTACATGCCCCCCCTGCATATAGCTACTTGGCGGATAATTGGTGGCTTTTAATGTGCACGAGGGGCAGCCAGGGACTATCGTTGGTATATGCATGTATCTATAGGCAAATGATGGGGAGTATCCAAGGTTCTCAGCCACAGCATTAATGTATGTACAAGGGGTACCCTCCAATGATGCATGTTTTGACTTAGCAACACACAAGCACAGCCAAAATTCTATATTTTAGCGCAACACAAGACCTAAAATGAACATGGGTCTCAATGATAGGTCTGGTATAATGCCCTGTAGAATGAAATATTTGTTGTTAATTCATAAAATCCCCCACTACCAAGCGAAAAACAACAGGAGTAGTGAAATACCTGTCAATAAGCACTATTATTGTAAATGTATATTGCCATTAATGAGCTTTTCTTTATATAATCAAAATCTACAGTCTTAAATTGACCTCAGGACTTCTTATTATCCTGATTAGTGTTATGGTTGTTAAGAATTGTCACTGCTTTTGTGAACGTGCATCACTTTAGGTACCCCTCGTACAACCTTCCCAAGCGCATAGCCTTTCCCGGGATCACGATCATCTTTTCTACTTATCTAACCGAGAGTCATCCATGATATCATGCGATGATGGTGGGCAAGGCATATATGGATCGGCTAAAGTGCCGTCTAGATCATATCACTCCTAGACTTAAAATAGGAATATCAGCTCTACTTTCCCATCCCTAGGATTTGATATACTCTCCTCTAGGCTAACTAGAAAGGGTTATCAGCGGTTAATCTACAATTGACAGAAGGACGTTACAATAACTGTAAAAGGGCTGCTTCCTACATTTATATAAACAAGTCTAACAATCACACATTTATATTTGGGGGAGTTATTGAATTTATTCGTTATTGAATGGCCAAGAGTAAAATATCGTTATAATAATACTTTACCCGTGAGCTTAAATACAAGAGGGACTGAATACTGGTGATTATACTATATAGATAGGAGACTGCATGTAACAAGGGGTATACAGAGCTCTAGCCATCTCAATGCAAGGGAATTCAGGATCACCACCGTAGAAAAAGCGATAGACTTTGTGACTGCCCGTATTTTATTATACTATATTATTGAGTAACTACAGATTTGAGATTTCTCTAGGAGAGTACAAGTACCTCGCGGTTTGTGGTCCAAACAGATATATATACCCATAGGTTAATAGGTTTACTTTGTGTAGGGCTCTTGGTGGCAGAAACCGGTACATCTTTGATCTATTACCGTCCGATACCTGGGGCTGTACAATATAAGGATACTGTACTGTAACGGGTGATGTCTTACATCTAAAACACCAAGGTGGTCCTGGACTCCTCCTCGAGCGCCAAGGCTGTTAATCGCCAATAATATGCATAGGCATTAGTATCACCAACATTAGTATGGCAGGGCGAGTGGTAAGAGATAATGGGCGAGCACAGGTTGTGAAACTCACTACTTTACCTATAAACGGGAAGTTTCATAATAGTAATGAATCTATATATGTAGTTACCCGCATCAAGGTTAACGTTTTAGCTATTGAAACAGCTGTCAAATACCTTTATTAAATAATGGTAATCAAGACCACTGGCATTTTTAAGTTCTGTATGTCTGCTATGAGTACTCCATCTGTGTCTGTCAGTAAAAGAGAAAGGCTCGGGGGAGGGATTACTATTTGATTATGAATAGGTATGTACATAGTGAATCCCCCATATTATTCGTTTCTCCCTTCAAGAGCCTGGTCCAGCGTGTATATATATACATAAAACCTAAGTCTTTTTTTAATCCTTTTTACCAAATATCCACACAAAATGTCTTCTACCAGGTCTTCAGGCGCAGTTATTGGCGAGTCACAATCCCAGGTCACTAGTCATAGCTCCTCCTCATCCTCCTCCGACATCACACAGGAGCTTCCATACTGGATGAGACGTTTGTCAGAAAACTTTGAATTTATAGAGAGAAACTACACTGATACCGCCCACAAATTATTGGTCCAAAAACACTTGTCACACCAAAAAAAAAGAGCCCGTCAATTCTCGAGAATAAGATCCGGAAGCTGGGGGGAACCACTTCCCGAAATACTCAATATCACAACTACAGAGGATGACTTTGAAAGTTTCAAGACAAGCATCGAAATCGCTGGACAATTCTCAGCGATGAGCGTATGTTTTATACATGATTTGCAGAAAGAAATAGACAATCTAAAGGTTAGTCAACTAGCTATAACTCAAGTTCATTTTTATCATTCTAACCGGCCTTCCTTCTATAGCAAGAAAACAAAAAACTAGAGGAAGAAATGATAGAGTGGAAAGTTTGTATGCAACTAGGCGAGCTGATCGATAAACTATATACCAAACTGGTGCACTGGATAAACCAGAGTTGTGGTGAATGCCTAGAAGACTGGGGCTCGTATTCCCTTCGCCTCCGACTTGAGAAAGAAGAATTGAGACGCTCTTTACCGGGGTCCTTTAACCCCTTTAACTACAACTTTCAGGTTGATTACAGCTCTAGCAGACATATTGGTTTTATTAGACAACAGAAGGAACTTATGCCCTTGCAATACAGATTACTTCAGGCGCTAGACGAATTCGGAATTTCTGGTGAACAGTTTAACTTCTTTATACGACATAAGTCAGAGAGAAATCTTCGCGCCCATCAGAGAACCATAAACTGTGCTGCCTTAAGGGCAAACTTTAATTTGATTTATCAGCGGACGGAGGAGAGAAATGCTCTTACTAAGCTATTCTCGTTGACTGTTGATTAGCTCTTGAAGGACTGACCTAGGTTTGTTTTAGATGGACTTTTTCTAATGTTTTTTTTCATTCTGATAATCATACATACGCTGCTTTTATTTTTGTACCTTCTCACACAGTGCGTTGATATCACATTTATATACAGAAATTCGTTCAGATTCAAGGATCTATTATAGGAATAGGCCTTATTCTTGCGGAGGCCTATATGGCCCGAACCGCAAGACTATTGATAATATTAAAAATCGGGTATTGAGAACTGGTGAATTATGTTTTAAACTATAATTTTATCAAGAATTTAAATTTATGAAAATAGTAAAATAGATCAAATAACACAAAGAGACTCAGTCACTCTAAACTACATATACAGCTGTGCAGGCTAGAGTCCTTAAATATATACACTCTGTATAAGTTCTAGAGATTAGGAGTACATGTATGCTCTATACCTAGTAGTATAGAGGCCCTTTAATTGTATATTTTTCATTTTCGCTTTATTTAAATTTTCCATTTCTTCCATTTCTTCCATTTCTCATTTTTCTCCACTTTGTATCTATATTTTTATACATTTTTCTAATTTGATAGCACCCCTCCCCCTCACCTCTACCTACTAGTCTACTACAGTACTACTACAGCTAGGACTAACTAATTCACCATAAGGCTATAGAGAATCAGTGACTAGCTAGCTAGAGTAATTACATGCTTACTACTAGAAGTTTAACTCATACCTCATAGATATAGAGTCTACTTATATTATTTTATCTTGTTTTGGTTTATCTCAAGTTCTGTATTTTCAAATCTCATAATGCTCAATACCCAGTTTTTTTAAACTATCAATAGACTTGCGGTTCGAGCCATACAGGCCTCCGTATTATTCTCCGTGTCATGTCAATCCCACCACAGATATTTCATATTAGGGCTACATATTATATATGTATTTACTTATATAACACACTAGTAAAGTATCTGCTTTACCAAACTAGAACCACTAGTACCATCCAACAAAAATCCCTATGCCAGAACTACAACTTCCGTAAATAACTGCTATAAACATTTCTTTCCACGAGCCCCTACAATTCTTCAAATTCCTTCCGAAGTTTTTCAGTAATTAGTTCATACTTAACTTGGTAACCAGGAGCTAGTTCATACTGAAGTTGGTGATTAAGATCTAGTTCATACTTAGGTACCCATGGCTTTTTCCCCTTCCAAAAGCTCTTCTGCACAGTCTCAATATAATCAAATAGCGTGTCCACAAGATCTGTTTCTTCATCTAGCTTATAGACCACATTAAACCTCGCCTTGAGAGCATCACGATCTATCCCAAGTGTCCCTTCACCTGGGCCATAACGACTCTCAACACCCGTGTGCGGCTTGCTCCACGTTTCAAACTCCGTAATTTTTTCATAGACCGTAGGATTAATCTTGAATTTGCGTAACGCTAACATGAATTCGTAATGGAAGGTGGCCCTACGGCACTTGAAAATGGCATTGACGTGTTCCTCCGAAGCGAAACTGATTTTGAGTTGTTCAGCTGTAGGGTAAATATGAAGGCGCCTGGCTATCAGGATCCTCTCCAAAAAAAGACCATCGCTGTATGCAGACCAGTTGGATGATTGACCTAATTTAGGACCATCCAATTGCCTGGGTGCTTTACGTCGGTTTTTGTTCGTGTATACAAAGAATACCAACCCTTTGTGGAGCATGGCAACTAACTGGCCCATTTGCTCTAGTACTTCTCCCTTTTCCTTCTCCTCCAACAACTTGTTATTATCTAATACAAGCTTATCATACTTTTCCTGTGAAACGTTAAAGATTGCGATGAAACAAAGTTTGATCTGGGACTAACTAACCCTTAAACTATCCAAATCCTGCTGAATTGAGTTGCTCATCTTGAGAAATATTTCAACTACTCGGAGGGCCGACTTTGTGAGTTTAAAGTTTCTTGCGGCGGCCCTTTGAGGGATTCTTAAGACCTCGTTTTTGAGGTATGAGGAGGAGTTTTTTCTGTTTGGATGACTCGGTGGATGTTTGCTGATTAATATAGTATCAAGTTCACGCAGGCGATTTGGCTGCGCGATTAATATTTCTATCATTTTGCATCGTTCTTGCAATTGACTATCACTAGCAGCTTCAAATGGGGTGGCCATTCTCTTGTGATGGATGATAGGACAAAGACAAAGTAACTAGGTGGGTAGTGAATGGAGGAGAGGGGGTTGTTTAGCTAGGTATCATAAAGTATCTTTAAACTTTATCTTTACCACCACCATTTTATATCCACCTCCCCCTCCCCCTCCCCCGGACCTAGGCTACTTACTCTCTATAGTTAAAAATTCAATAAACGCAGCATACATAAAGAACCTGCAGCTGGGCATGCATGCAAAACCCCGAGAACTAACCGATGTACTTGGCTGCATGTAAGTACTCTGAAACTAGATAATGTGATTATCCCCGATAATGGGTGCCTTTTCGTTGTTAGGGGCGATGATCAAATATATTAATTGTTTATTTGGAAGGGTATTTACATGATTATGTACATGTGGTTGTGGTAATATACAGCGCATAAAGAAACCACATACTCAAAACATGCAAGTATCTCATACAAGTAGTTCTTTAATAGCTAATATATTTTTGAACCCGAGGAGCGCTTTGTTCTCACTACATGTATTCGAGAAATTTGCCATAAAGCAGTATATGTATGTGCATAAAGCTCAATACCATAGCTGGAAGGCTGCATGTATTTATGAATTAAAACAAAAAAAAAAATGTGCATAAAGCAGACACACAGTCCATCTCTTGGCGATTTAATTTACTACAAGGGTAATTACATGTAATATCTCGCATAAAGCAGACTGTAAAGACCTAGCTCGAAAGACTGAGAATTAGAGGGAGCAAGTAGGATATATGATTCGAACTGCTGATCAGAATTGTAGCCAGCTGATGATTTATGGATAACAGAGCGGGGATCTAGCTGGAGCTTGATTAGGGCTGGCGACGAGAAAAGACAAGTAGGGGTATAAAGGCTTTAGAAATAATGCATAGTGATTATACCCCCCTTTTCGCACTGTATCATGGTGCGGTCCGTCTAGAAGGGAGATGAGTTTGCCAAGTCAACCTGCATGTAGCCTGGGCTGGGTGACTAAAGACATCTCAGAAAAAGTAAATATATATGTAAACTTGGAGATATTACTGATGAAATGTTAAATAGATATAGTTGTTATACGGATTGACTAGAAACAAAATTCAAACTACGTGCCTGAGTACTAAAAGAATTTGAATATTATAAAGTACTACCCCTAATTAATAAACCTTATAGCCATCTCCCACCATAAAATCTCAGACTGAAGGTTCAAATTATTGTACCCTAGATATATAGCCCCTTGGATAAATTCATACGCCTACCATATTCTTGCTCTATAAGTACTAGGTGTAAGCAACCCGGGCATTATTTGATAAACCCATAAGCCCCCTAGCTAGTAATCCCTACTCTCTACTTGAGCTAATAGAAACAAGACAATCAAATAGTTTATCAACGATATTCTGTCCCTCACCCTCCCCATAAATTAAACTGAACTTTTCGCTGAGGGCAAAGCGCCCTATATCACTATTATAGGCCAACTCATTCCGCGTGTTCTCAAATCCCCTCAAGAAGTTGTACTGTTTGCCAGAGATGTCGAATCTCTCGAGTGCCTCAAGAAATTTACCGTGGTGAGGAACAAGGTCACCATTCGTTTTGATGCACTGTGTATGTATATCCGAGGAGTAATCAACTTTGAAATAGTACCCCCCATCCAGGAGGGTTTGCAAAACATGGTTTTCTTCCGCAAGAGCCGAGGAAAACTTTCCCCAACTACCCACGTCCAAGTCCGAGTTGGGTAGTTTTCGTATATCCAGTACGTCAACGCATTATGTAGCTTGTTGACTAGCTCTCCCATTTGCATGAGAACATCCCGTTTATCAACGACCGCCTGCAGGGGGGTTGATTAGGAAATTTGTCAAGTATATATCAATCAATCGGAGGGTTAAGTTTTTACTAACCTTCAAATCCTCCAAATCTTTCTGTATCTTGGGGATTACGTTACTCATGGTTGAAAACCCTTTCAATGATATCGACGTTTGAAGTTTTCGATAATATTCTTGTTGCGGTGGTGATATCGGTCGCTGGTGGAAGTGGTGCTTTCCACGCTTCTCCTTTGATATTTATAAACCTTTGGGACCTCTTGAGCTAGTGTAAAAAGTGTTTATGAGTGAACAATCTTCCTAGGGGCAGTTTAAAAGTGTAAATTTATGGTGTTTTTTTTTTCGTGGGGTACCGGAGCCATGACTGACGGCTTGTGATGGGGAATCTGTTTGTAGTCATTTTTCATGTGATTATAGGTATTCAGTCTAAAAGGACAAAGAGATGGGGGCGATAATATATAAGGATATTCTAGTGTGACGGGAATGGAAGAACTAGAGATTAAGGGAGAGTCGAGGCATGAGCCATAAGCTCCATACAGCTCACCACCACAAAGGCTTCCTGGTTGCCTCCGAGAGAGCTTGGCGTTGGGGATAAAGACACTTCATGGGCGTTATTCCCAAACCTCAACAACTGTACCTAGCCGTGAATCTCTTTGAATAACACCTAGGTATTTGAGAAGTAGGTTCTTATTCGTAACTTTTAAAGAACCGCGTACCTGCAAGAACAGAATAGGATCTCATAATCTTTGTTCTATTCTCCTACATATGCATATGCTAATCCCTTTACCGTAGTGGCAACTGCGGCGGGTGGTAGCATAGGTTTACTACATACTTGGCAGAACTAGACACCACGGCGCATGCTACAAAAACTCAAGAGATAGAGATGAATATTTGCACGAGAGCCTCAGATTCCAGTAGAGCCATGACGCAACCTAGAAGTGATAAATATCTCCTCTCGATACATATCCAGAGTAGTACACAGTTTACACCCGTTCCCTGCTCTTCAGGTCTTGGCCAGGTACCTGAGATCCAATTATATATTAAAAGTTTAAGCCAAATGTCTTATAAGCGAGCAAGGGTACAGTATCGCAACTTCCAAGTTCTGATGCAGCATCAAGGTCAATGATTGGTCCACCCTGGTTTCTATATAGATCGGTTGCAAGAGATCCTGATCTTGGCATTTCTCTCTCCCATCAAGCGATAAGCCTCACTCTACTACCGATTACCGACTTTGACTTGCATAGAAAATCCAAGACACGGGAGTGGAATCTGCATGTGGCCTGATGGGACTATCACGATGTGAGCTTTTTCAGCTGTCTTTTGTCCGCACTTTACGGGTATCATGATCTATTGCCTAGACTGGGTACCTACCCCGCGCAATAATTAAGGGGGATCTGGGGATCTAGATGGTGCTCACATAGCAAAAAAGTACTCGATCTTCGTTTCGGTGGTATGACGTATCTCTTAAGCCCACGAAAATGATACATCTTTATGTTGTGAGGCTTAAAGTGTGCTGCTGCTCTAGCGAAACAAGAAAGAGAAAGATGGATACTTCGTCATAAAAGTGCCACAAAAGCACTCCCTGATTTTTGTGGTGTAATGTAATACAGATCTGAGGTTCTGTTCGAGTGCGTTCTCGTGAGTATTAGTCCCCCTCCATATGAAACGCACAGAGATCGGTAATCATTCATTGGTAGTAACAGTCTACTATTTCGCTACGAGAATTGATTCGACTTCACATCAGCCGAGAATCCATCACAGACACCCACATACCGAGTGACATCCCATGAGAAATCCCAACCAATCCAACTCCCGGAGTGCAGTAGTCCGCATGTGCAGATCGGGGAGAACGGAACCTACCGCGGCTCATCCCAAAGTAGTTTCCCCGCAACAATTTCATAGCGGGTTAAGATTTTTCCCCCGCTCTCGGTATCATATTTTGCCCGATTCCCCCCCAAAATAATTTCTATATCTTAAGATTAATCCAGAAAAGAAGAAGGTGAAGGGGAAAAAAAAAGAAAGATAATCATTTGACACTCTCGACACTAACTAACGATATGTCGACCCAAACTCTCCTCGACTACCTCCGTACGAAATCCTTTGTAGACTGCGATACACTCGATGCGTCCATCGGGAAAGAACTCGGTCCATTTGTTGACTGTACATCGAACCAGGTTCCAGCTCTCCCCCCATCTACTACAATCAATAAGAATAGAAAAAAAGCTGAAGGGGAGGGGAGAGGGTTTGAGTAGGCAATTTCATTCTTTGAGATCCAAAAACCGGAGCACGCAGCAATAATCACCGAATCAGCCAAACTCGCATCATCCCTCAGTACACAATCAGCCTACAGAACCCTCAGTGTCGCAGAACTCACCGCAGAGATCATCGGCGTGAAACTATCACTCATATACCTTGCCTACACAACCTCACGTATCCACATCCAGGCCAACCCAAAGTATGCAAACTCATACGACGATACAGTTTCCAACGCTCGGAGGGTTCACATCCTTGTGCAGATCCTAGCTCCAGGAACACCCCGGGATAGGATCTGTATAAAAATCCCCGCGACCCATGCTGGACTGAGGGCTTGTAAAGTGTTGGAAGCGGAAGGAATCAGGACGCTAGCCACAACGCTATTTACGCTTGCTCAGGCTGCGGCAGCGGGTGCGGCAGGGTGTGCGTATATTGCACCCTATGTGAATGCGTTGAAGGTGCACTTTACGCCGGGGTTCGAGGACAATACAAAGGTGAAAGGGTTAAAGTTGTGTGTAGTTGCGCAAAAGTATTTCCAGAACCAAGGATACTCAACGCAGGTTCTACCGGCCAGGTTTGTCCCCTTCGCCCAAGTTAGGATAAGGCTGAGCTGATATGGTGGTAGCTTGACGTCTGTTTCGGAGGTTCTACAGCTAGCTGGTGCTAATCATATTACAGTCCCACCGACGCTGTTGAAGGCACTTGCGGCAGAGCCTTATAATCCAGCGACGTTTGTTAATACTAGCTTGTTTGATGTTTTGGCCGGGATATCTGTTCCTGATGGGAAGGATCTTGCGAATGTGATGGATGATGAGGCAGCGTTTAATTCTTTGGTAGAATCTGACGATGATGGGAAACTGAAGCAGGTAGGGTTCTCGGTTGTGTGGTATTGCATTAGTCAATGGGACCACTGACAAGAGATGTAATCTAGGCGATCGAGATATTCTCACAGATGCAACAAGGGCTATTGGAACTTGCGGAGGCGGCGTTAAAGGGTTCTGTGTGAGATCTGTAGGTTACATGTAGGTTATTAGAGCTGTATCCGGTGAATTATTAAGGAAATATTACTTGCCCTAGACCGTATCCATCTCCCATCTCTACATATTATGTCATCAATAGATATACATACCTACGCCCCCCCCAGATTCTCGCTATATCTAGAGACCCAGCAAAAGTACATAGTAATCAAAAGTAGTAATATTTACCCTCAGAGAGCTATGTAGAATCGGGAATAGCGCAACAGATGAACGCGTGTCTGTTTTCAGCACAGTCTTGGCAGCTGCAGCATGGGATGTTCTTCTAGAGTAAAAGATTCATGTACAATATGTAGGCGTCCAGAGTACATTCCCGTAGGAGATGTTTCAATACTCGCAGGCTCCACAATTCAAATTGATGACGTCTTTCTTGGACAGTTTGAAATGTCCGCGGTGCGCTTAACCGAACCAATGATAGAGAAACCCAGTTCCCTATTGGCTGTAACCTTGGAAGAAGGCTTGTTTTTTTTTTTTTTTCCTAGACATCAAGAGTTCGTGAGACGAAACATCCGGCACTAGTGAAGCCCCGCTAATAATTCTTGTTTTTTCTCTGGATTTTATTGACTTGTTTCTCCTATTAAATGATGGTTATTCTCCCCCTCCCCTCAGTATTGTTTCCCTCTATACATTCCTCCCTCGCTATCAAAGAGTCACTCGTTGAAGATGTGGTCGTCCAGTATTCTCTCGCTCGCTGTGATCTCCACGGTATTCGTTGGGTTAAATGCCCAGGATTCGGTCTCGACTGACCCGCTAACATATGGCGTCAATGGTCCGTCTCCTTACCAATCGTTTGTTTCAAATCCTGCGGTTAAGCCACCAGAGCTTCTTGTAACCACTGCAAAAAGTGGAGCTGCAGGTGGGTATGTGTTTTTGGGTGTTGATGGGAAACCCTCTTCGGGGCAGAATATCCCTTGCATATACGGTAGTTTCTCTTATTTTATTCGGGTATCTGTACTTCTACGGTTACTAATATGTATTTGTAGATATGTCACTTGGTACACGGATGGGGTCAATTGTGTGGTGTGGGTTAGGTTACACCGAGCCATTTGACTTCCGGATGCAAATGTATAAGGGAGAGCCACACTTGACCTTCTGGTCTGGAGAGCTGTTGAATGGTAAAGAATGACATAAAAAAATCTCTAGAGATTATATCTCCTACTTACATCTATAAAAAAATAGGTTATGGCCATGGAAGTTACTATATCCTGAATGCTTCCTATGCCCTGGTTGAACACTTCTCACCAGTCGGCTTCGAAAACGGTGGAGATATCCACGAATTCTACATCACCGGAACCAACACCGCTATCGTCCCAATCTACACTCCCAAGCAAGTAGACCTAACCTCCGTCGGGGGTAGCAGTGACGGTTGGATCCTTGACTCTGTCTTCCAAGAGATCAATATCGCTACAAAGGTATATATACCCACAGTTCCCCCCCCCCCCTCTAGAACATTAAATTAAAGACCTCAATTAGGAATTAATCTTCCAATGGAGCGCATCAACCCACGTCCCCATCAACGAAACCTACAATGCCCTCAGTAGCGCCGGAACCCAGGCTTCCCCATTCGACTACTTCCACATCAACTCCATCACCAAGGACTCCAACGGCGACTACCTCGTCTCCGCCCGGGTCATGAACACCATCTACAAGATCTCCGGCACCGACGGGCACATAATTTGGCGTCTCAACGGCAAAAAATCCGACTTCACAATCACGCCCGATTCCGCCAAATTCGTATTCCAACACGACGCACGATGGATCGATCCCGCAAAACAAGACAAGATGACTTTATTCGATAACCAAGATAAAGGACCATCACGCGGAATATTATTCACCATAGACCAGAACGCTAGGACCGCGCAGTTATCTATGGAGTTTACGAACGGTGGGAAAACGTGGGCGCAGTATGAAGGGTCGTTGCAGGCTCTCGGTGGTGGTGGTGGGTTTGTGTTGGGGTTTGGATCTCAGCCGTATTTTACGGAGTTGGATAAAGATGGGAATATCATCCTAGATGCACAGTTTGGGGCTTCGAATGTGGTCAACTCGTATCGTGCGTATAAGTCTGCGTGGATAGGGAAGCCAACGACTAAGCCGGATATCGCCTATATTGTGGGAGAGAAGAAGGCGTATGTTTCATGGCATGGGGCGACCGAGGTGGAGACTTGGGTTATTGCGTCGAATTCAACGGGGAGCTGGAAGGAGGTTGCAAGGGCGAACAGAACTGGGTTTGAGACTGTAGTGGGGCTGGATGGGCTGGCGGATGGAGTGGTGGTTAGGGCGAGGGCTATGGATAAAGATGGTAAAGCGTTGGGTTGGAGTGATGGGACAGATGGGAGGCAGCTTTTCCCAATTCTTCTCGCTGCTAATGAGGATATCGCTGTGTCTTTGACTACTTCCTCAACTACACCAATTGTATCATCGACGGTAGTATCGACACTGTCTATAACTGCATATACATTGACTACATCGACTACTCTAACAACCACAGTGCCGACAGAGTCTGCCATTCCTGTTGTAACGGCGAATTCTGCGGTCAGAATTGGTGGGGTGGCCAAAGGCTTGATATTTGTAGGACTGGTGGTTACCGTGGAGATGCTATTGTGGTAGAGATACTCGGAGACTTTAATGTATAATATTATTAACTAGCTTATCAACTATTATCTCATTACATATCCCCCCATAAAGTTAATTATTGAAAAGTGAGATCGACACAGGTCAGCCGAGTCTACAATAGGGAATACAAGTAAAAGTAAGGAGGAGATGCATATTATGCGCGTTCTATATTAGGCATCTCTCCATAGATCCGGAGATATGCACGTTGTCAGATTATCTGCAATCGATCACGCAAAAGCTTACAGTGGTTGCTTCATCTACAACGCAGGTGAGTCATTCTGAATCAAGTAATAGAGAGGTTGGCGAATGTATTCTTCCTTAGGAATTCCCTTACTGTTCCTATATATACGCTCCTACCTTACATCATAAACCCCCAATCCCGTGTTTCAATACTACAAAACATTCAGAGTTACGAAACGAGTGATAAGCCATGACTAAAAAACATTGAATTCAACCTCCCCCTAGCTACTAATGAAACAGCTAACAAAAACAATAAATCACAATTTCATAGAACCAAAGTTCCCTCAATCCCACCATTAATTCAATGGTATACACCCACAACCACACACCCTTGCAGGACCGTCACCAACCCCCTCGATCTACACTGGGGGCCCCTGCTTCTGGCTCATGAGGACCACAACTCCCCATGCCATTCCCAAAATAGGGAAACCGGCACTGGGTTTCTAGGCCCCCATGGGATGCGAACATGACCATCTTGTTCCGCGCCATGAGCTATTCTTCATCTCCTCTTGTAGAAGATTTTGCCAACATCGCTTGTTTTAGGAGGAGGCGGTGGTTATTTATTGGATCCTGAACTGACTTGATTCACCACCAAAACTTCCGAGTGTTGTGTTCTTTGGGACGGACTTTTTAGGCTGCTGGACATCTGAGGGGGAAGAACCCGATTTCTTGAAAATCGATTTGAAAATCGAAGAGACGGATGAGGATGAGGAAGATGAGGAGATGAGTGGGGTTTGAGTTGACTGGGAGTCAATAGATGAGCGCATATTGGATGAAGACATTGATAGAGGTTGGTAGTGTGTTTTGAGAATTGTTTCGTAGTAGATTTAGTAGAGTGGTAGATGAACACAGAAGATCTCGAGTTTATGCTTTATTTGTTGTGTTCTTCCAGAGCGATACTTGGAGGTTTATATACCTGAGAACACACACCACGCCTATTTTCTTAATAATTCAAAGGTGTACTGCCCGCTTAGAATACGAGGATCATGGTGCACTCAGGAAAACGCACGAACGAATCAAGTAAGAAAACCCACAAATCACGAACTATTTAGACCCCTGTATTGGTGTTACAGGGCCCCCCAATAAGCGACATTCTGGAACGTTGAAGTTGTATGAGTCAATACATACCATGAACGGTCACCTCCGATGCTTGTTCCCCCCCCCCCCCTTGTCCTCCTGTGAGTTCGCGAACAGTCATAGGTAATCATTGGTGAGTGGACACTTGCGTACTTGCCGCGTAAGTACCATTGTCCAGATATGGTTATTTCTCGCTTATGTTTGGGTATTGGGGATCCCTGGTAATATAATTTAGGTTGGATTTTATCTGTAGGGGGAGGGGGTTTTTTTTTTTTTGGTGACTCTGATTACACGCGTCATTGCTCTCAACCTTCTTTATTCGTTGAGAACGCGAGTGCAAGTTCAATGAATGGGAGGATGATGATGATGATAATGATGACGATAGTTCTAGAGTATGAAATGTACATAAAAGGGTGAAGAAACCTCAACTAGGAGTCCTCACAAAATCATACTCGGCTCGAATAACTACCATACAATCAAGTTTCTAAAAGACCTACCGCGAATTACCTCAAATTCGAAATTTTCATCTATTAGAATCCTCCTCTTCTTAATAAACATAAATATCTAAAAGATAGCCAAAATGAGCTCACCGTCATCCTCAAAACAATCCTTCGAGAGCTCTTCTTCATATTCTTCGTCCTCATCGTCCTCTACATCAATCTCAAAACCTGCATCTAAGAGCCCGGTACCATCGTCAGATGCCAAAAAGAAGGCAACGAACAAGAGGACAACATTAGGAAGTTTTGGCGCGGAAGCGAGTGGGTTTAGGTTGCAGTAGGGCGGTGTTAGGATTTTTTATGGTGGTTGTTATACCTAATGATAGTAAGGGAAGGGTAGATATTGGGTGGTTTGCATTAGATTTGGGCTTAGGAACTGTGTTTTATAATAATAACTACTTTATTTCTTAAAAGCTTTTATTTTGCGAGTGATAATATATGGCTTGCTTAGTTTTTATATAATCCATAGCTTATGTCACTAAATACATTTTACCTACAGTGGCTAGACTTTTTGGGCAGGCCAGATGTTTTTCTCCATCAATCATTAGCTACGGGAATAAAGGCACCAAGCACATGATAAGTTCAGATGGTAGGCGATATTAGTACCAATACCATTTACAAAATGCTTTATTCGTTAGGTATTCTAATTATAAAATGACTTTACTTATTATCCATGAACCCTTCTTAGTTCCCTGGCCACCATACGTAATTCCCTGATTCTTCGGGGGTGTCAAAGACCAAAGTATTGCTACTATTAGCCGGTCTCTCTGGGAACGCATTCTTCAACCCCGTCCAGACAGTAACCTCCTTAAAGGTAACTTCACCAACACCATCACCGGTCCACTTCCCGATGCCCGTCGAGTCGATCCTTGCAGGGTAGACTCTCGAGGTGATGCCAACACGCTCATTTGCAAAGACTTCGATCATAGAGTTGTCGACAAATATATCTAACAAGAGGGTTTCTCGTCTAGGTTCGGAACAACCGCTATCATAATGGTCTAGCAAGAATAGTGGTGCTACATTCGGATAGGTGTTAACATATGTTGAATCTAGAGAAGTAGAGTTTTCGCGGACGACAGAAATCTCTTGTGCTACAGGGTCATAGACGATTAGGGTCTGTTCTTCGCCATCGGGTGAACGGCGGACAACAAAACCAACAGGCATGGTCGAGTTATAGGGGATATCAATCTCTGCATGGATATTGACCGAGAGACTATTCGCATCAAGAATGCTGTAGCTGTTTGCTTGGACAGTTTCATCCTCAACTAAAATCACCTCGGCGCTTTCCCTCAATGACTCAACAACCTCTGGTGCAGGCTGCATACCCAGAGTCTTTACCTTCCATGTACCATCAGAACTCCGCTGGGAAGTCCAAGACCCTCTTTGCGAAAGGATACCGTCTGTGTTTTTGATGCCTTCGTAAACCTTGACATACAACTCGCGAGGAAGAGTAATCACACCCTGCCACCCTTGTGCAGTCTTGGCGACCGTCAAATCTTCCTCCTTTGCCCAACCATACGCAATCCTCCTCTGATTTGGCGCATCCCAAAAAGAGTTCCAGGCGTACGATAGCCCCCAGTCAAGGACACCAGAAGACAAGATGTTGCTCTCAGCAGACCCATTCTCAGACCGAGTAATTGTTACCTCAGACCAGAGTGCCCATTGGGGGGATGGGTGCTTTGTGGTGTTGCCTCCTTCAGTTCCCATTATCACAAAGCTATGGGACGTTTCGTCATCACCACCATGCCCCTCTAATTCGGTGAGGGAGAATGCGCCGGCTACCTCAAAATTGTAACCATATGAACCGGAGTAAGTCTCGCTCCATGTCTCGTTGCGTGAGGCAGCAAAAATAGGTCCCAAGTATCTCCAGTCGGTCAAGTCGTTTGCAGGGGCGTAGTAAAATGGCAGGCGACCTCCAACTCCCTTGATACCTGAACCAAAAACCGAGTAAAAATTACCGGCCGAAGCATTACCAAAGAGAATATCATCCATTTCTGCCCATTTCTCGTAAATAGGGTCACGGAACCCAGTGATGTTCCAGTTCGGCGGTGGCTGGGCAATAAGAGGGTTGACACCTTCACCTTCAAACTTGTCGAAAGTAATCCCACCATCTGTAGAAATAACTATAGACTGTGTCTCTGTAGAGTTGATATACGGAAGAGCCCAGTTCGTCGGGAGGTGTTGTACGGAGGTGTATAAAATGACCATAATGGTCTCATCAGTGGCACCAGTCTCAAATTCCAAACCGGGCAAACCGTAGGACTGGTTTGCAGGCAAGAACTGAGCCGACCCAGAAAACACCCCGAGATGGTCAAGGGTGCCATTGGGTCCAGTACCCAATCCTCTCGCGTTGTCGTTCTCCCAGCCTCCAACGTCCGTCCACGTAACTTGATCCTTGGACACAGCATGACCCCAGGAGATGTTTCCCCAATTAATATGATGCGGGTTCCATTGATACATCTGAGAATTATTAGATCCTACACCACCAAATTCTAACTTTTAAAGGTGATTATTACCAAATGATATAAACCAGTTGCGGGATCGTATGATGGAGCACAAGGGTCGTTTATCCATGAATGAGGTCCCTTTATATTTAGTTAATACTAGACGCAAAATCTAGGGCAAGATGATTTACCATAAAGTGTGATGTTGGCCTCCATCTTGTAAACAGGGTATTGTTGGGCGCTGTGGTGATATCTACATCCACGAGATTTGCCGTAGAGTAATCTTGGGCACTCGCGACTCCGGAGAGCAAAGTAGCTAAAGTGAGTGCGTAATACATGTTGAAAGGCCCGTTGAGTTCGACGAGAGGTGCTACTAGCAATAAGGGTAATGGCTAGGCATGGTGTCTTTTATACCCATTTCCGCCATGCCAGGCCTTATGAAAAGTAGACTAGCAAGAAAAATAGGACGTGGCGGGGTATACTAGGCTATCCACCGCGCTGGGTATCAATGTGCTCAGTAGTGTTAGCCGTGATGTAACCGCGGGAAAATTCAATGTACGATTATGTGTATTCACCCAAATAGGGCTTGTCGTTGTTACAATTTCTCCGAGATTTGACCGCGCACGATAAAACTAGGGAAAGTCGCCCTAACTTAGGAAGCCAAGCTCTATTATGCAGTGGCGGGGTGCGGAGGAACTTGGCTCATTCTAGACACCGGCAGGAGTCCGTCACGATTTGTAAATCCAGGCAACAGGTCCCAGGAACGAGATTTCCCTAGTTAATCTCCATTGGTGCTATCTAATTGCATCGATCAGTAGAGAACTACCCTAATCCTCCACATAGGACAATCCACTTACCACTACATCTCCAATTCTGTACGACACTATAGAAAGCCTGAATCTGGGGTTGGTGACGTTTCCTCGGAGCTAACGCGGCTGGAATTGTGGGGAGACATGTGGAGACCACCAATAGAATCCATTGCGAATGATCCACCGGCATTCACGCCGACTTCTCGGAAAGCGCTCAGTCTCGACCTGTCGGGGTAACTCTGGTCCTGGTGACACCGCTGGAAGCAGTCGGCCGGCCGGAACGACTATCTATTCTGCAACAGTTTTTCTTCGTTAGTTTCCCTAATATCGATGCGTCTAGTGCTATCTTGCAAGGTATCCGGGGCCCACCAAGTACATATATGCCAAGAAAACCCTCTTGATTTAAAACCCACAACTCTTAATACTAGAGAACTATTAGGACCGCTCATCTAGATGAGAAATGGTTAAGACGAGCCACGGGTATTTCTAGTACGGTTGATGGTCTTGGCGGAGTGGGCTTGATGGTTGCGTTGCTACTTATAGTTTTAGTCCAATGAATACATGTAATTCCTTACCCTGAAAATGAGAGCTTCAACGGAAATTTTTGAAAAAGGTTGGAATTTATAACACGTATTTTGATATAGACAAAGATGAACGACTCTATTATTGGTGATGAGTGTTGTGGATTTCAGTACTATGGCGAATAATAGAAATAATTGACGATAAGACCTTATAAAACCGGATGATAATACATGACTCAAATTCCTTTGCTACCGTAAGACTAAGTTCCGTAAGACTATAATTTCCGGCCCAAACAAAAGTATACACCAGTACAGGTATTGAAAATATATCTAGAGCGCTAGGATTCACACAGTATAGCTAGCCCACTCAAAAATAAGATCCACCTGTGGTTTGCTAAATTGATTTTATTCCGCAGCTTTAATTCCAATTTTCTGCAAGGTCAAATCCAAGAACTAAAACAAGTAGGGAGAAAGGACGCATAGTAATACCTGTTTATATAAAGAACTTATGTAAAAATTGACATAAAAGACATACAAGCCAGCAATAAAAGTCAAAGAGCACAACTACATAGTTACAAAAACAATAGTTCCGCAGAGTTCATAAAAAGTTGCATGACATAATAAAACACGCAAAAAGTAAAAGTACTCCGAGTAAAAAGCCGAACCCAAACCCGAACGCTCCGTACACCTTCTGATTCGTACAAACTTTCACCTGGTTTCCGCCTTTTTTTTAATACCCATCTCCCATATCTCCCACCACCTTTGATTACCAATTTCCAAATCCATCCAACCCCCCAAACCCGGCTCCTGATCCTGTTACACCATTTTGGGTACCACCTACACTCTCTCCAGTGCCCTCAGGCCCACCTGGTGTTACAGCATTCCCAACATTAGCACTGGCCAGCCCCCAATCTATACCCATTCCAACCCCCAACTCGGTTGCCAGTTCGGTTTGATCACGGTACCACCAATCTTGTGCAAACCCATCACCATTATCGAGCACACTCTGCGGTGTGCTAGCAGTTGCTGAGCTTGGTGATGGGGCGTTGAATATATATGGTGGTTGAATTTGCCCGAAAAATTGTTGCTGCTGTTGGGATGGAACAGGAGGGATAGAAGGGCTAAGGTATGCCGAGGTTGTGGGGGAGCTCGTAACTGGCATCGCTACTGCTGAGGGAGTAGATGTCTGTGGGAAATATGGTTGATGATACTGCGTAGGCGATCTGACATTCCCTATGGGTGAAGCAGGGCTCGAGGTTGTGTTGTTACCGTATATACCTGCTGTACTTGGCGGTGGGGGACTACTTGTTGTAGATGGAGAAACCCCCTGATTTGGTGATCCCTTCTTTTTTCCCCTCTCCACCTTCCTACCAAGAACGCGCTCAACTTCAGCGCCAAGGCCAAAGCGACGCCCCTCGACCCAGCAACGGCTGAGCACCCCTTCCGCCTCCTCTGGAAGTTCAATCTGCCATCTTTTGACGAGGACACCAACGATTACTAGTGCACGCTTAGCAACAAGCCAAAACTCACCGATTTCTTCGAGTGATTTGAGGCCTTGGGCTATGTCTCGTTTAGCAGTTTTCTGTCCAAGGTTGAGGAGATGGATAGTGCATGCTGAGTGAATGAAGTAGCCTGCTACATTACAGATTTGCCGAAGCCCATATCGACGTTTATAGAAACGTAGAAATTTGGACATTGTAGTAGCTGCACCCAAGCATGCTTTCCGTGGGTCGAGATGAGAAAGTGTTGATGTTGTCGCAGCAGAGAATTTCAGGAATGGCCGGAAAAGGTGGATATAGAGTGTTTGGTGAAACATGTGCATGAGAAGTACACTCGGAAGACTCCCCTCTTTTGCTTCAAGCTCTGGGGGGAGTTTCTTTCGCCATTCTTCAAGCCTTGTGAAGAGTTCACCAAGTTTCTTGAATTCGCCTGCAGCACTATTCTTGCCTTGTTGCAATTGTTTTGCGATAGTGGCTGATGCATCTACAGTCGCTGCCCCACCAGCGGTATTTGTTCCAGGAATAGGATTGTAGAAAGATAGAAGTATGTCGTTACTAATTTCGCAAAGCATTGTAATTCGGAGAGAGACGGCGCGGATTCGAGAAGGTTGGGGATTAGACATAGAAAGGCCAGTGTCGGTGTAAGGGAGCCAATTATCGGAATCTTCGCTAGGAAAGACATCGGGCTTGGGAACCGTTACCATCGAGGATGGTAGTTGAGGCATCCGACCCATGTAATTACTCCAGCATCTGCTGGCAGGTTAGAGAGGTTCTCCCAGAACACTAGAACATAATGCTCACTTATCAAACAGATAACATCCCCAGAACGTCACTCGTCGAGCATCAACTTCCTCATCACTAATCCCAGTACCCCCAGTACCGACGCCCTCCTTTAGAGAGCTAGGATCTAGGTGCAATCCCAGGTCCATAGCCATTCTGAAGCTCATGCCTGAATACACCCATCCCTTTGCTTCACGTCCGCACCCGGCCTCCCGCACGCTCATTAGCGCAAGAGCCTGCACTGTTGTCAAGCGAGGATTCTCATGTTCATCGTTCTCAAGAATAAGTCGCTTGGCCTCCTTAAAGAAGTGGTCTCCAGCAGTTGAAGGATCATTTGGGTTCGCCCGCGATCCCTGTACAGATGTAAAGTGGCACCCGAGTGTAAGCATAGCATTGACAAGCAGTGGCGTGCAGTATACCGTCCCGGATTGCGATGACCCACGATTCCCATGAACAAACTCTTTATAGAATAGGTCTTTGCTGAGAGTCGTAAAATACGGGTAATGCCACGAAAAATACATGGTAACCAGATGGTTAATGAGCTCCGCATCATCTGTCACTTTTGTCCAAGTCGTGATTGGATTCTTCTCATATAAATCCACGCCATTCCTTTTCCCATTTTCTTGCTCCTCATCTTCATCGTCCGACCGCTCAGTTGGCACAAACATAAGATTTGACGTAGCCCCGATGAAACGCACCTGTCCGTCCTCGATCCGCAGCTGCCCCATCTTCCCGCTGAGCTCTGCCTCAAGGCTCATTGGATGTTCTACCTCACCAGCTCCCCCCACCGCCGATGTGGCATCGATGCTTGTGCTTTCCGGAGACTCTCCTTCATCATTTGCCGCGTCTGCGAGTATGAAATCTGCGAGGTCCTCGAGTGAGTCACAAGTGCGAATCTGTCGAACAAGCTCATATACACGATCTTCAGGGTAGTTAAGTATTGCCTCGATTAGTGTCTGTAAAGTGCTGTTCTGGTTCTTGAGGTTATCGATATCGGCCTTGTAGACGCCCTTACGCCGGTGGTCTGAATTAGGGTCGTACACGCACTCTGTATGATACACAGAGGCGCACGCGGCGCATGCTGGCGTATTTCCATCACACTATTCGCTTGTTAGAGTCAGGGTTCCGGATGACAGCGGAAGAGGGGAAGAGGGGAAGTAGGCAATGAGAATAATATGTATTATAGTAACGTGTGGTAAAGATATACCTTGGATTTTCTCCTCCGGCACGCGATACAAGCGTTACTAACGCAACGACGCTTCAGCGGGCGTGCAGAGCTGCTGTCCCCCGCGAGCTTCTTATCGCGGCGAGCATTGGCGGTTCCAGTCCCAGCGCCGTTCCCGGCGACCTGAACCATTCTCTCTGTCACTATCTCTGTCGGGGGTTTGTAGAGACCAGGTGGGGACCTCCGGATACTCCGGGGAGGTAGGAAGGGAGGGGTGTTTTCGTTATCAGACGTTTTTTCTAACGTTTTGTAACTCGTGTGGTTATCGCGTGTGTAAATCTGTTGAGACTTTCCTTCTAAGAGGAGGAGAGAAGAAGGAGCGATGACCAAACAAGGACAAGCAAGCAAGGTACAGTACCCACCACAAGGGAGTGATCAAGGAAGAAAACTCCCCGGAGAAAGAGGATATAGGATGGCCGGTGACTAAAAAGGATTGAGGGGGATCAAGAAGTAGAAGCAAAGAAAAAAGAAATAATGGAAGGAAAAAAAGGAAGAGGAATATGAAGGAAAAAATTGCCCCCTCCTCCAATTTTCCCTCCAGTCCCTAGCAATATTACGGCAAATCGGCCCAAAAAAGAAAAAAGGTCCTGAATAGGAGAATGAGATTGGTTTCTAATTCTTCTGTGCCTCTATACTATATGTCTCTCCGCTGTTCCTTTCGCTTTCATCCGTTCTTGTACGCAGTTTACTTCGGGCATATGTGAGGCTGACGGACAATGTCCCACCACCTGTCTACCCATACCCCCATCCTGTATATGGCCCCCGTATGACGGTGCTCGTCGTCCCCCTAACCAATCGGAGACGGTGAGTGGGGGTCCAGAGCGTGGGTCTGGATCCACGAGAACAAGCCCTTTGTCTTGTGTATTCCAAAGAACTTTATGTCATCCTTATCAGCGAGCCTCGTCTATTCACTTGGATTGGCGAGATTTCAAGGCGGATATCTACCCATGCGCCCTGTGAGATCATCAAAGATAGTGTGTATTAAATTACAGTCAACGGGCGAGCTCTCTGTACACAATTGGCTGATAGAATAGTGGTTCCTGTCTCGGGGACCTGACTTTCGGTATATATAGCCAAGACCTTGAAGTCCCTTGTGGACACATGTGGGGGAAGTGTATCGGTCTTTATTGTTGGTGCGCGTACTCGTGTCCTATCTGTCGGGAATTTAGCTAGCGATGCTTGCACGGATGGTAATGTGGGGCACCTCCTTATCTATAGAGGGGAGTTATTACCATAGATATACCCGGGTGTTGAGATAACTCCTTCCTCCTTGTGTGCCTGCTCCCCCGCAAAACACTACCCACGCCACGTCTTCTAGAACACATCAATTCGTGCAACAGCAACAGCAATAACAGTTAGATGACAGGCAGGCTGACATTCAAGAGATAGATTGGAACTCTCTCAAGTCCACAGCCACACCCGATCCAATAGGAAACAAACTTAACAAAACAAAACAAGATCCCCAGATCACACACCCCTCCCAACCACACATACCCACTAATGTAGGTACGACCATCTAGCATGAGGCCGATGTAGTGCACAAGAAGCTTACACCGAATGAAATCTCCCATACCCTTGATAAATTCTCTCTCCGCGGAGAAGCACGATAGACCGATCCCCTGGCCCTCTGTGTAAGATACACAAAATAGCCAACGGCAAGCCCGCATATCATGATCCACTCGCGCACAGTATTCCACAGAGATTACCGAGTCTTAGTATAGATTGGCTGAGACAGTCACATACGCCACACGTAAAGCTTATTCACAGCTCCGAATGTGCACCTGCGTCGGTGCAGGGAGCAAAACCAGGTACCTGGGTGTGATATTACGTACTGGCGCGGAGCAGAGCTTGGTCCGGGCATCTGGCCGCACTTTGGCTTGGTTACTACATATACGGTGGGGTTTTGGGTTTTGGATATTTGTATTGTGGGGGACTTTGGGGGCTGCAGCTGCGACATTTATGTGGTACCGGTGGTACTTACAGTACCGGAAGCAGAGTGTCAATATTGAAGATCATGTCTCCTATGTGACGCGTGATCTGAGTATAGCTATTTTGCTATATCAGAGCCAAGAATGGTTTGTCTACTTTAAGAAGGGGCCCCAACCTGGTAGACTACTACCCCCAAGCCAAGAAGGTGGTGTTGGTAAGTTTTGGCAGATAGGCCACTACATGTGGTTGAGATCAGCCCATTACGCTAAATAAAGATTAAATACTTAATATCATAAAGAATATAGAGTACTCATATTCCACCCTTAGTTTTTGGTGGTTGGCTTTGCTTATTCGATCACGCCATAAGCCCCCACTCGCACGCCATAAGGTAGTAGTTGTAGTAATGGTATCGAATAGGTAAGACATGGGTACAAGCGGACTTTGGGTCTATGATACAGGAGACTTGCCTACTAGGGGCTCGTATATATAGGAGCAGTAGGATCACTCCTCAGAAAGAATATACTCGTCAACCCCTCTTTATTACTTCAGTAGTATCAATGTAAATATCCAGTAAATATCCAGTATTTAATGTACATATAATTTGGTCAAACTGAGCACATCTGCGCATAAGAATTCATGATACGTGATTGGACCAACATCAAACTTCCTAAAAAGATAAATTTAACTAAATAAATAAATAAAAATAAAAATAAATCACTAAATAAGAAATACACGTGACTACGCGTAGATAATAAAGATCTAGGAAAACTAATAGTGAATGTTAAATAATATATCAAGCATTCTCAGAACCAGTATTCAATACAATTTCTTTAGCCAGCAACTCCCATATATCACTACCCAAAAAAAAAAAAAAAAATAACCCAATACAAGTGCTTACATTCTAGGCTGGACAACACCCTCAGGAAAACTCTTCGCTCTAGCATCAATAGACTGACACAATGCCATCGCGCATTTTTCCATCATATTAATAACCTCTGGCGTCTTGATCCATCTATCAAATACTTGATTAACCTTATCCGGATCATCCATCAACTCAGCTGCATAACCAACTTCTGGGAGCTCAATCTGGAAAAATTTATCCGGTTTCGGTACTCGTTCAAGGAACTCGAACTGAGGCTTTCTCCCCTTCTCGCCGCTCGTAGAGGTTAAGCCAGTTCTGCTAAGACTCGGTGCCGATAGGCCCTCGAGAGGTGAGCCACCAATACGTACAACAACGCCTGGCTTCCTATCTTGGAAACAAGCATTTGCTTCATCGAGGATGTCGAAGATAACGTTGGTGCTCTTCTTCTTGTCTGCATAGCTGCGTCCATTAATGGACTTGGGGGATACCAAGTTATCATGGGTGAAAGTAGCTTGTGCGACATCGGAGACGTAAACGTTAGAGCGGGATATAGTAGGGTCGTAGGATCGAAAACGCTCCTTGAGTGCCTGAGGAGCGGGTGAGGAGACAATCGGGTCGGTAACCTTTTCGGATTCGAAAACCGTGTTGGCATAGAATCTTCCCTTTTTTAGATGCGAGTATATTCTATTATAGCGTTAGTTTTAGTTCAACCCTACAAAGAGTGTAGGATATAATAAAGATATTCAACTTACTTTGCTGGTATGACTCGGGCAGCAGTCTTAATCGCTTCAACGAACCGCTTAACCTTCCCAGGAAAGCTCTTTTTAGGGGGCGTCCCCTCTAAAGACGCAAGAATGCATGTCTTTGCACTATCCTTGCTATAGAAAATCTTTTCTGTCTGTTCATCAAGCTTACAAAACATTGACTGAGTTCGATCCGCAATAAACGGGTGACTTTTATGAACCCCAGCACTTCGTTTTGTCCCACCCCATGGACAGAACCTCGGAATCATCTCCTGAAGTAGTGCCGGCGCAGAAGCTCTATTGAGATTAAGACGCCCAATAAGTAAAGCAACTATTCCACCACTTCCTTCACCACCCACCAAGTCGAAGATGTGTCGGACAGGAAGACGATGGGGTGTTGCCATACGGAGAGAAACTCGTGAGATTAGATCATCGAGAATGAGGAAGGAGAGTAGACAACGAAAACCAGAGTCAGGTTCGATACAGACGACATTGAAAGGAACTTCAGCCATTGTGATAGGCATGGTTCAAGGTTCTAGGTTTGGATTCTAGTATCCGATCTGGCTACGGTCCGTGATATAAAAGATCTCTAGCTGACCCGTGCTCATGAGCCTCAAAAAGACTGCGCATCGGTAATGTGTGCCTAATTGGCGAGAGAATTGTTAAAACGTTTCTAGAGTTTGTTTTGACTCAGGAAAAGTAAATATAGAGATGTCATTGGTAGTATCAGTGGCGAAGCTAAGACCTTATTATCTGACATCTGTATACTGAGTAGCCGAAGCGACGCGGGCGAGAAACGATTGGTTTGGAGAAGCTTAGGCATCAAAACAGCCTTACTAGGGCGCCTTGATGATGCTGGCAAGCATCTACATTCTACATTCAGTGGAGCAACTGTATTTCAGCCGCTCGCTCAATTAGGGCCAATTGGAATTAATACATCAATTAGCCGGGCCAATCTGTGAATTGCGAACAAAAAGCTGTGCGCACATCGACAACAATCGCGTTGTTTTCCAAATGGACAGCGAACAAAGCCATAAAGCCGAAGAATGGGTACTTGTAGAGAGAGTGTATGAAACAGAGAATTTGCTTCACCTCCTACGTGGCACCTGAGCACACTGTGGCGGAGCATACTTAGAATAGCGAGTGATGACTGGTGAATCAAGTTTTAAACATTTTCTGTCCAGGGATACGGCATCATATTAGACATTAAGCTCAGCCTCCTTGGAGAAGGGTGAATTACTGCAGGGTTAGTTTCATGGGCAGGCTTAACGTGTCATATCAGAGGCTAAGCTGCAGGGAAGAAAAAGAAAGAACTTCTCATCAATCACAATATATCCTCGATGCAATGCGATCCAGAACTGGATAGTTCCCGGCAAGAAACAATGGAGTGGATCTAACGGCTCGAAACAAAACGCAGATAACTTGATGCCAATTGTGATATTCAGGCAAGTCATAAACCGAAAACCGGGAATTGAAGTAAAGGTCATCAGCCCAAGATCTTGGATTATGTTATCCAATTGAGAGTATTAGAAGCAAGTGCCGGATATCGGTGACAATTGATTGTGTGTGTGGGGGAGTGTTGACCAGCACAGTCTCAATTCTAGACTGGCATGATGATAAAACAATAAGCGCAGTCTAATCTCAAAGTTAGCTACACTTTTTTATTCCGCTATCACGGGGCTAGTACGCATTGATGCTAACGAGATTTTTTGATTTGCTTTTTACCCCCCCCCTTGACACGCTTTCAGGGCTAGGGGTTTAATAATACATACTCTAAACACCTGAGTAACTCTAGAAGCCTGGTAAGTCTTATTCCTCCAAACATTTAACAAACCAAAATGCCTTTGCTTTGTTTGTAATCAGCTTCTTTACTATTTTTTCTTCCGCTCTCATCTCCTTCATTGCTTCGTTTTCCTCCCTCAGTGTATCCTGTGTAACCCACTTTACATAGTCACTAAAACTTGCTTTTTCCACAGCCTTCCCCATTTCCCGCATGTACTCGACGCCCTGTTCAAGCCTTCTCTCAGTGACGGCATACTCCACAAACTTTAGTGATCCCTCCCCCTCTCCTATATTCGCAGACACCTTCGGTCGTGGAGTCGTAGTCATAAATGATTCCACTTTTGTCTTGAAGTTGACCAGTTCTGATCTGAGGCTTGGGTGGTGCGCAGAGCTTGGCACAAGCGTCCAGACGATACCTTCACCATTACCAATGATTGGCTTTCCTGATGAGTCGGCGAAACTAGCGGCAAAAGGACATTTTTCACCGACATCGGTGGTATACTTCATGAGTTGTTCGTAGACTGCGTTCGTGTCACCCTCCATATCGATCTCGGTCTCAAAAGTCGGATAGTTCATTATGTTGAATATGCGGCTCTTTGGGATCTCAACGGATGCATAATATGCCATGTCGACCCATGCCTCATCGATGCGTATATTAAAGATGCAGAAGAAAGGTTCCATAGCTGTGATACCGACACCTTTCTGTATACCTCTCCCGCCTAGTTCCCCGGCTATCATGATTTCTGAGAAATTTGTCGAACCGCTTATCCGGGTGATTTCTTGGGCTAGTGATCCTATGTCTACTGCTGAAAGTAGTGCTACGGTCCCTTGGTTGTCACTCTCTTTGGTGATGACTCGGTTGCGGGATTGGTATGTTGCAGCTGTGATATTGCTGTTGCGGAATATCACGGTCGCGTTTGTACCGTGTAGCTTGATCGTGCCCCTGTATTTGGCTTTCATGGGAAACGTTACAGGGAGCCCTATGGAGCGTTGGTATTCTGCTTGTCCGAGCTTGTCCTTTTTTAGAGCTTTGAAGGATACAGTATGGGGGTAAGATACGTGAGGTGGGAGTTCCATTTCAGAAGTTGTTAAGTTAGGCTTGCAGTTAGCCTGCGAGGTTGTTTTGGTAGATTGAGGCTGGTAAGTGATGAATGCTAATTTGTTACTGTGAAGAGAGAATAGAGTAGTATCGCGGGTACTTATAAAGTTTCAACAAAGTAATGATAGCTGTTCCTGACTCAGTTAAACCAGGTAGCTTTGAGTTCATCATCACTGACCGGTGCCTCACATCAACTGAGTCATGTACTTGTGAGTAAGAATAGTCTAGATATTACCTCAGATCTCTACCACTTAGCAGCTATTGAGCTGCAAAGCTTAATCTCGGCTGTATCCCTCCATCGACACGATACCAATGATATCTACACCTTTGTATCAGAGTAGGGGCAAAGGCTATCTCTATAGAGCTTTATTGGATGGTGTATAAAATAGGGATATAGGGGAAGGAGGAGGCGGAGCTTTGGATAGTTTTCGTGATGGACCGGTCTATCCTAGTTTATATTATACATAGTTTCTTAACAGAGCCTTTAAGATATTTAGTATCTCTTAAAACGTTGATGCCTTCTGTGACGCCTTACTAAGGTATGTAGGTATGTTATTTCTTCATCGAAGTGGTTTCAGAAGTACGCACTTTCTAAGACATGGCTTTTGCGTTGGGCTGTTGCGCCGTTGCACGATACCAGGCTTTCGGACCCTGGGCCGTTAAATGTAACCATCCTGTGTTCTTACACCCCTCCTATACTGCCCACTACACTATACATACGCGAACTTTGAACCCCGAGATAGCTAGGAGTCGCTAATATATACAGAGAGGATTCCAGGGAAATAAGATTCTATATAATCGTTGAAGTGGGTATGAACCTGACCGCGAACCTTTGGGGCGCATCCTAGGTTACCAGCCGCTTCCCCGACAGGGGGACCTGCCCCTCAGCCTCTCTGCAATAGCCCCTGCAGCGACTCACCCCCAAGCCTTCAAGAGCCGCTCACGGGTATGTTAGGAAGCTAAAAACTAAGAAATACCGTGAGTAGGCACCTTGTATTAGTACTAGATTGTAACTACATGTGGTTTCTAGTTTATTAATGTTTCTACTAGGCTAATATGCTTTAAGAAGTTCAATAGTGTTTACATAAGTAATTAGCCGCAAGCCTGGGCTGGGCGCCTTTGGCTGCTACGGGTCAGTTCATAGAGTGTTCGGTAAGATCGAGAAACAAGGGCCAGCAAGTAGGGGCCTACAACTAGAATATCTGCCACAAACCCAAAAGGACATAGAGGATCCAAATTTCTGTCTCACATTTCTTGATCTTTTTGCTAGACGATACATCGTGAGGTTTGAATGTTTAAGACGCTCAGCCACAACAGTTAACCCAATCTGCTATGTACAACACACTTTTGCGTTGCTCAGCCTGGTTGCATTTAAAAAGTCTTGTATGCACTGCTGATACCTATATCTTCGTAATGCATGATCCTATCGTTGCAATTAGAAGCTATTTATTTTATTCTAAGACACATAGCAGAAGATTTGACCACTTAAGTAGAGGTACGTTTTATTCTTTCTGTTATTCTGTTAGTTTCTTTGCAGGAAAGGGAGGCCTTGTACTTTCATCGCCTCTACAGGTACAGCCATAATGCATGCTTATATATCGCGGCTATTGAACCTAGAACCTTAGATCTCATCTGTCTTCCTAATCCTAAAGACCCCCCCAATATCTACAAACGCGATCCTCAAACTATCCAATTCACCATGGATCCTGTATCTGCGCTAGGGGTCGCTTCCGGTGTTATCGCCGTTTTGCAAATGACAGGCGCGCTCATATCGCAAAGCTATGGGTACATTGCCGCACTAAAAGATGCCCCCAAAGACCTATTTGCCCTCGTTCAAGAATTGTCATCCCTCAGTGGTATCCTATCTGCTTTAAAAGTACAGCTAGAAACGAACCCGAACCCCCAGCGATGTTCAGCTTTAGAGTTACTTGGCAAGCCTGAAGGGCCTCTTAATTCTTGTAAAAAGATACTAGCTCGTGTTGAGAAGAGACTTAAGAAACTCGATGACCGGAAGCTGGGGAGCTACATCGTGGGGCCTTTAAAAGACAAAATTATCCGGCAGGACATAGAGCAGCTCGAACGATTGAAGTCTGTATTTCAACTAGCCCTATATACAGACCAAATGTAAGACCCCCGGAACCTGTTTTTTTTTGAAGATTAGAAACACAACAGATGCGATGCAGACCCGGCGAGTACTCCCTATAGTGTATCGGATGACTAACCCAGTTCAGGACACTCTCGAAAGCAATCGACGAATACCTACGCAAGACCCTAGAGGACTATCAGAAGGAGCAGCAAGTCCTTGAGAAACACATTAGGGATACCGATGACAACGTCGCGGTGCTTTGCCGTGAGTCTAAACGTCGGGAGCTTGAAGGGAAATTGGCCCAGGAAAATGTACAGAAAGTACTCGAGAAGTCTGTGCAGAACCAAGAAAGGATTGGGAAGCATGCCCGAGATACCTACGAAAGTATTATAGATCTCCGCTCTGAGACAGACCGTCAAAAATCCGAGGAGAAGAAAAAACTTGAAGGTAGTTTTAAGTAGTCTAGAATTATATTTCTTTGCTAATAACTCACTAGAGAAAAAGCGGGACAAGATCGCCCGATGGCTATCTACGATAGACTATCAGTCGAACCACCATACTGCTCGCAGTCTCCAGCAGCCAGGAACAGGAGCTTGGTTCGTCGAAGGACAAGACTTTAAGAAATGGCAAGATATAGCAGGGTCAACTTTATGGCTACATGGGATTCGTAAGTCTTTTAAAAAATAAGATTTATAAACTCTAATAAATGCTAACCCGCGTCGGTTTCCTAGCGGGAGCTGGGAAGACAATTTTAACGTAAGTACTTCACCATACCAAAGTTTCTTATAGTTAGTCGGTATCTAAATACGGCAAAACTAGCTCTACAATAATCGAAAAAATTCTTGCTTTCCCCAATGTTTCAAGTAACGGTGCTGTAGCCGTTTATTTTTACTTCGACTTTAAAGACCACGCAAAACAAGCTACAACAGGAATGCTCGGATCTCTTATCTCTCAGCTATTACGGAAACTAGGCGTAGCTCCCGGAGAAGCCCATGCGTTATTCGAAAAACATCATGGGGATATGCGCCCGGGTTTAGAAGAATTAGTTGAGCTTCTCAAAGCGATACTATCCTGTTTCACCAAGTGCTTTGTGGTTATTGATGCCTTGGATGAATGTAACGAAAGACCGATCCTCTTATCCACACTCGACAAATTGATTGGGTCCAAAGAGCTTCGAAACACGAATTTTCTCTTCACAAGTCGAAAAGAGCATGACATACAGACTTCCTTTTCGAACCATTCAACCATTAACCATATCCTGATTCAAAACCACAAGGTTGACGCGGATGTCAGCTTATATGTTGCGCAGAGTATTGAGAAAGATGAACAGTTGCGGAAGTTTCCTATTGGGTTGAAGGAAGATATTAGAATCGCCCTTGCTACAGGATCACGTGGAATGTATGTCCCCAATTACTCAACCTCCTCTCCAACTCTTTCTAAGCTAGAACAATGATATAGGTTTCGCTGGGCCAAGTGCCAATTGGATATTATTCGAGAGTTGAAGAGGCCAAAGGATGTACGCAATGCTTTGAGCTCCTTACCCATAACCCTGGACGATACGTACGACCAAATCCTTCTCGGAATTAAGGGCGATAAAGACAAAGAGTGGATACGGCGTGCCCTCCAATTAGTTGTCTATGCCGCTCGCCCAATGACTCTGGACGAGGTTGCTGAGGCTGTAGTGATTGAAATAGGAGTGGAGTCCTTGGAAAAAGATGCTCGGTTCTTTGAGCCTAGTGTCCTAACCTCAATATGCGGAAGCCTTTTTAGCATTGCAGAAGAAGTGTATCGTGGGTTTGAACGCCCTGATAAAATGTATCTTGGGCTTGCCCACTACTCTGTCCAAGAGTATCTAAAATCACAAAGAATTCTAAAGGGGCCAGCTTCACTGTTTGCAATGAATGAAAGAAGGGCATCTACTGAAATATCTAAGGTTTGCCTTACCTACCTTGGATTCAACGACTTTGAAACTGGCGTTTGCCTTTCTAAAAACGATTACAATATCCGATTAGAGTCCTTTCCTTTACTCGAATATGCAGCCAAATACTGGTTTAAACATGTCAAGTCAGAAGCGATAGAAAAAGATATAATCGAGCTGGCAACAAGAATATGGAGCGCAACGGAGACCCAAAAATACTTTTCTTGGAGACAAGTATACGATAGCTATAGAGAGTATCGGCTCACATATGGTAGCATGAGCACTTTATACCACCCCGCGCGCTGGAACCTGCGTCAACTTACCCACCATTTACTGGAAATGGGTGCGATTTGCGATAGCATTGATCTCATTTATAAAAAAACTGCCCTATACGCAGCATCGATCGAAGGGCACGAGATAACGGTGAAGGTCCTATTGCAGCATGGGGCAGATGTCAACATCCAGGGTGGCCTTTACGAAACAGCTCTACAGGCAGCGTCCTCTAAGGGACACGAGAAAGTGGTCGAGATCCTATTGCAGCATGGGGCAGATGTCAACATCCAGGGTGGCGAGTACGGAACAGCTCTACAGGCAGCGTCCTCTGAGGGACACGAGAAAGTAGTCGAAGTCCTATTGCAGCATGGGGCAGATGTCAACATCCAGGGTGGCGAGTACGTAACAGCTCTACAGGCAGCGTCCTATTGGAGACACGAGAAAGTAGTCGAAGTCCTATTGCAGCATGGGGCAGATGTCAACATCCAGGGTGGCAAGTACGGAACAGCTCTACAGGCAGCGTCCTCTGAGGGACACGAGAAAGTAGTCGAAGTCCTATTGCAGCATGGGGCAGATGTCAACATCCAGGGTGGCGAGTACGGAACAGCTCTACAGGCAGCGTCCTCTGAGGGACACGAGAAAGTAGTCGAAGTCCTATTGCAGCATGGGGCAGATGTCAACATCCAGGGTGGCGAGTACGTAACAGCTCTACAGGCAGCGTCCTATTGGAGACACGAGAAAGTAGTCGAAGTCCTATTGCAGCATGGGGCAGGCGTATGTCAAAATCCAGGTTAGCCATTAAGGAACAGCTCTACGGACAGCGCCCTGCAATAGAAAGGAGAAATTTGTCGAGATGCTATTGCAGCATAGATTACGTAGCAATATTCTGAGTATTTCTAGCTATAATATACTAGAATCCCTTTAGGACTATGTACTATGAGTTGGGTAAAGAATCTTTAAAAATATTTTATTTTGCGCTCTTTGTATATCTCTATGGAGGCCTTCTTAGGCCCTGCCTAATAGTAATAAATCTATAAGCATTAATTATCTGTATATTGATTGTAATTTGAGTAGTGATTTCTGGTGATTAATCGTCTGTTTTATTAACCTATTCTAATGTCGCTAGTTTCACCTACGCCGAGGTCTCTAAAATTGTGCTGGTCTTGATGTTGCCCACCAGGACAAGGGTCCACGAGGGTCTATTTTGAAGAGGAGCAAGGCCGGGAGGCATAAGCCCAAGGTAACCCGAGGCCACCCCTCCTCTCGCCTCAATGTAGCTCATGGCTAATAATAATAAATTAATATACAGTTACTAGCTAGATAAGCTCGCGAGAAACTTCATGAGCTCTCTATATACAGTGGAGCCTGGATAATAAATAGCATATGGTCGGGTGCAGAACTTTGTATGTTTATATCAAGGTTATGCCTTTAATTTAGTAGGCTCGGCGCCAAGAATGTAGAAGAAATTCTATGTAGTTATGGCCTAGCGGGGGGGGGGGGGGGTTAGCTGCTCTCCTTGTTACTAGGATACACTTCCGGAACCAAAGGATAGTGGGTTTCCGTGTCAAACGTAATAGATATACATACACTGAAACATAAAACCAAAAGGCTTGAAACAACTTGTGTTCTAACCTCTCCGGGGTGTAGTTTTGGTCCATCTCGTCGCTATTCAACTTGAATAGAGAAGCGGTACTATTTACTGTCTTCGTAGCATATATTGCCCTAGTACAATTCTTTGTGCGTGTCTTTTCTTGTATGTTGAATTATTACCGATAGTACTAGTCCTCATATAGGGTCTAGGCATATAGTGTATGGGACTCGCACGAATTATTGAACTGTCGCTCCATCACACTACGTGCCCCGCATTGCGTGGATTCCTGCAGAAACCCGCCAAGACAGGGGCAGGGTCTTATTATTATACCCCCTTGCATTACCTCAACCATCAAGTAGAACCCAGATGAATAAAACAACTTTGTAACCGTCCGCTTACCTACTCTTGTGAATTTCAAACCTCATAATATACCTCAATTATCCACACCTCAAACAATGAGTTCTAATAACAACCGTATCATCTTGGGGTGTAAGTGAACAAATCCTCCATTCTTATCTTCATGAATATCCAGGCTAACTCTATCCCAAGGCATGAACTTTGGCCCTGTAATACCACAACTCCCACCATAGAGATCAAAATATAGTCCTATGCTAATAAGGTAAAATCCCAATAAAGGACCCATACCAAGGAGCTCGCGTTACCGATATCTCGGCTGCTCGCGAAATACTTACCTACCTCAAATCCCACGGCTATGACGAACTCGACACCGCCCGCATTGTACACTACCCTAAAAATCCCAGACATAAACAAAACTAACATCCACTTCCCAGTACGTCGCCGGACAATCTGAATCCTTCCTATCATCAGCAGGCTACAAAGACCTCGGATTCAAACTAGCGACAAAAGTCTACCCGACAGTCCCAGGCACCCATTCACCAGAAGTTCTCCGCAATAAGGTCACCGAATCGCTTACAGCGCTAGATACCGAAGAGGTAGATATCTTCTACCTCCATGCAGCGGACAGATCGGTTCCGTTCATGGATACTCTAAGGGCTGTGAACGAGCTTTTCAATGAAGGGCGCTTCAAAACGTTGGGGTTGAGTAACTATAGTGCATATGAAGTCGCAGAGATTGTCACAATCTGTAAAGAGAGGGGGTGGGTTCAACCGAAGATCTATCAGGTCCGTATTATCCCATCTTTATGTCTAACGAGGTGCTATCTAATTATTTATGCGCATAGGCAATGTATAATCCCATCACTAGATCAATTGAGAAAGAGCTTGTTCCGGCATGTCGTAAATACGGCTTAGATATCGTTGCGTATAATCCGTAAGTTTCCCCGCATCTCCCCCACGATAAATTACAACCCTAACCCATATCAGATTAGGTAGATATTTTCTTACAAATCTATTCCCATCCCGGGTATCAACTAATTTTATGTTTACTAAGCTGGTGGTTTTTTTACCGGTCGCTATAAACCTTCGAATGTAGATCATCCACCGGAATCGGGTCGGTTCTCTAATACCTTCCCCGGGCAAGGCTCTCTCTACCGTTCTCGCTACTTCAACGAGTCCCATTTTACAGCGCTGGAGATTGTACAAGCTGCGGCGGCGAAAGAGAACTTGACCTTGGTAGAGATATCGTTGAGGTGGTTGGTCCATCATTCGGCGTTGAAGAATAGGCAGGCTGGCGGAAATGATGGTATTATTATTGGGGTGTCGAGTTTAGCTCAGTTAGAGAGTAACTTGAATGATCTGGAGAAGGGTCCATTAGAGGGAGAGATTTTGAAAGCGCTAGAAAAGGCTTGGAAGGTCTCAGAGGATGTGTGCCCGAAGTGAGTATTATGATTCTTGGCTTTCAAGGGTTAGGATAGTGGCTAATCCAGAGATAGTTACTGGAGAGGAGAACTCAAATACACTTATGATACTACAGATTCGATATAGCTTAGTAAACACAAAGGTACTCCCTAGGGTTAAAAAAACTACCCACAATCTGAACATGTACGAACGAAAACCTCGTAGTCAAAATAAATATTTATATATGAAAAATAACCAAGACATAAAACGTTCCAGTCCAACTGAATCACAGTAGCTTAAAATAAAAACCTATCCTCTTGGTGGATACTCCTTCCCTTCCTTTTCTAACGCCTTCCTAAACAACGCCAAATCAAGCGGCACCTCCCTCCCAAGCCATGTAGCCCTCTGCGTATGGTCCCTCACAGGGTTATCCGTATTCGGATGTAATAGCACCGACAAAGGCCCACGATTAATGACCAACCAAGGGACAAACGCGCCGAACTGGGCGGGAGTAAAAATATTAACTTCGAACATTGCAAGTGTGTGGGGGCCAATTGGCTCTAGAAAACCATTAACGACTGATATCCGTAAATAGAACAAGTAATACTTACTATCCCAGACTTTGTAAATCCGCAGTTCGGGAACTAAAATAACCGTTAGAAATGCTACTAACTACATACTACCTGGGTATCCTTACACTCCCTCCGAATCCGCTCCCATAGCTCCTTCGCGAACTTGGTTTGATCCGGGTTATTCTAACTAAAAGTTAATCCTGTAATTCTATAGCACATGAGGGATAAAATACCTGGTAAAAATAGATGTGCGCATCGAATCCACCGGGGCTAACACTATTATCGATCGGCTCCACGAACTTGTTATATGCCCCGCTTAGTTCAGCATTAGGGGGATTGTAGAACGATTTTCCATCAGCGTTTATAGTCCTACGAACGTAGATCATATTAGACACAAAACTCAAGACCGTGTTAGGCATAAGGTGTGGGTGGTTCCGGGAGACACATACTCTGGTAGCGGGGCAGCGTTCTCGTACCCGGCTAAGGGAGATGGATAAGTATAAAGTTCTGGGTCAGCCATTATGGTACTCGCTTATGTTTTGATAGTTTTCGTGTTATTGATGGTCTTTTTTTGAAGTGTTGGTTGAAGGTGGTGTTGAAGATTTATTTATATTGGACCTGTTCTTGGGAGTCTGGTGGTGAAGACAGTTGCTTACAAACTGGATTCGCAATTATCAATAGTAGCGTAATGTGGATCTTGTAAGCGCCAAGGCCCGGATACACGCTAGTACTATAACGACTGGAGTGATGGCAACAACAGATCTCACTCGCTACTTTGGGCTTAGATGAACTACGGGATTCTCTGAACCCGTGCTCTTGTACGTACGGGTACTTGATCTCGCCCGAGTAAGCTGAAGCGGCCTTCTGCGCGGATCTCGTTGGGTTGCATGTCCAAGCACCCGACCCGCGAGTATGAGACAGCTTTGAAATACATATGAATTTTGACCTGAGCTATGTATACCATATGTAATCGATCGCTAAGCTTTATGTTGTAAGTAACCCTCCCACGAGGATTTATAAGACTTACATTTCCATTCATGAGCTATCACTCGGACACATAGCTCCTAGCGTTCTTGGCAATGCGAGAAAGGTACCGTGTGTGGGTAGAGAATTCAGGGAAATTATCTATGTATCCTTTTTTTAACCTAAGTATAACTTTACCGGAAAGTAATGGATGTCTAGCGTTACTAAGACCATATGAGTATAGGCTCTTTCTGAAGTACCCGCTATAGACCTATAAGAGTGCTATATAACCTAACTAATGTGTTTTTTCCGCATCTTGACCAAGATCTTCAGTTTAATACATGCAGGGATCATATAGGCTATGTAATTCTTTATAGCGATTTTTAAAAAAGGGTTAAATCTATACCGCTGTTAAATCTAGGTGCAAAGCTCTGATAGCTAGATGGGTATAAATCTCCTTAGAAGGACTGGTCTTAGTTTGCTATTGGGTATCAGGGAAATAGACTGAATAACATGAAGGATATCGTAAAACATGGACAGCGTGGGTTTACAAAATTAAGAGAAACTTCTATTCTACTTTAGTTATTTCCCATCTAGTGGATCCGTATCTTCTACCTTTTGTGTGGTTAAGTCTGCATATCTCACTAAAGAATGTGAAGCTTTTTTGCTTCCAATATGCTGCAGAACCTAGTTCGATGCTTATCATTAGCTTCCAAATGAATCGCAAATTTGCGTAGCAACCGTATTTTGTATGAGTGAGCATACTCACATTAGTATTATCTCACAACCACTATAGCTATAAAAAATTTGTTTATAGAGTTTCAAGAGCTAAAATACCTATAATATTAGTGTCTAGAGTGACACTCTCAAAGTAGGGTTTTTGTGGGCGAGTTGCTTCATGGTAATTGTCTGGCCAAAAGGAGGTTTGAACCCCTAGTTATTGTAAGGCATAACCGGGTATAGATAAACAATATCCGTAAATCTATAAGGGCCCGTAAAAACGTGAAGGATATACCAAAACCTCCCAAAATGTTTGTACTGAGTGAAGTTTATTCGGTAAATGCAGCCATATACAGTCCTTGAATCTTCTTGCTTATCAAGAAACGAAAGTTACGGGAGTCTATAGTATTTGTTGAGTAGCTGATCAGATAATCTACCGACTGGGATAGACGCGGAAAGAGGGAAGGATAGCTCGGGCCTTTCAAAGACTATAGAGCTATAGATTTTTGTTTACTATAATGTTGAATATTCCGAGAGATGCTGTACATAATCTACCTTTGTAGTTATTCGCTTCCACAAATTATCGGGGTTTGTCATTCCCAGGATGAATTTTGGTGCACACATTTGATGACCGGCACTCCAAGTCTTCAGGGAAAGTTAGTCGATACACGAGCTAGCTCAGAGATTGGTGAGGATAAAATGTCCGGAACACCACTCGTTACTCAACCCGAGAACCGAACATTCATCTTTGACTCCGGTTTAACGGTGGTTTTTAGCCAATGCTTAGTCTTTCGATACCAAAAATATTTCAACTTATCTCAGTTGATTTATAGTTGCTCGAAAATGGACTGCTTTACTATTAGATGAGTGTTTTAATAGAGGGTGAGGGTAATTGAACCCTCTATCTTTCATGTTGAACTACAAGACATTTCCAGATCGTATTGATGGCTGGAGACTCCCCGAGATTCCCTGCTCAACACTGTTGCTGCCTAGTCCAAGGCTTATTCCCAAGTAACGGACCCTTACCTAGTTCAGATTCGGGGACAGGTGGACGTATACATCCAGAGACCCCTTTCAATGCCTCCTCAAATCTCGGAGCCCTTACTAATCGACGTATTCTTTCTTCTGAAAGATGGCAGTCATGGAGGAGATACCGAGCTACCCGCTCGGATAGCCACAGCAGCGAGCAGTCATTTGATGCCAATTATTGTATGGCTAGCGAAAACCCTTGAGGGGCTGTAGACTCTGCTTCGCTTTTAGGATCTAAAGACTTGAACATTCCTTTTAGAAAACCATCATCAGAACCATCTAAAACCATCATCAGTACCTATAATCTTCCTAGACCCCTAAGCTCACCTAGTGAATCTGAAGCTAGCTTTGACAACAATATATGTAGAGGGGAACAAATCTTTCAATTCCAAATACCCCTTTGAAGCCCTACACTATAGTAGTTAGTGTGATTACCTGAACAAAGCTATACTTTGCCCTAGTTTGCTGAAGAGGGAAGGTATAAATTCTAGCTGTTATTTAGAGAAACGCATCCGATGATTTGATGTGTTGTCATAAATTATTGTACCAGGACCATTCTAATTGTGATACCTCGTGGTGTATTCCTTCCGAGAGTAGATTGGGAGGGGGTTCTTAAGGGTGAGCCTAGTCGCTTGTTTTAGTCATCTAGCCTAATGTTTACCCTCTGTGTCCATCTGTGGAGTACGTTTAGAGTGCAGCTCCGAAAGCTACTACCCCACCCTGCTCATAACAGTAAGAATTATGCATATAGATATACCCACGCACAAGCTACTTCTGTTTGTGACGCGGTCGGGCACTGACCTTCCGAGGTCCTTCATTTCCGTTGTTCCGGCTCATAGGGCGGCCCGCAACGCCGTTCAACCCTAACCCCGCGCCACACCTTGGCTTACCCCACCCAAGTTCGGTTGTTTCGAATTGAGGCCGAATACACTTGAGTAGCCTGAATATACTCTAGGGTTGGAACACTTGCGTGATGGAATGCTAATATATACAAGGGGTCAATACAAACGAAACGGTGGCTCCGTTTTGTCACCTTTGAAGGCTTGTCAGCTATCCTTGGCCCCTTCATATAAAGTTGATATCGTTTAGTACTGCAGGAATTCTGTACTGTTCTTACTGTTATTGGTGGCGCTCGCTTGGCTAACAGTAAACAAGTCCGAACTCGCCCATTTACATAGAACAGTAATACCCACACTAGGTCATTATTCCTTTAATCTGCCAATGTGACACCCCCCGCTGTGTTGCTCCGTCCTGGGGAACCCTTGCAGAAGATACTCCATGGGTATACTGTTGCGTCCCAATTCGTAATTTTTACAGTTATTTTCTGCACCCCAGTCTTTGGAAGGCGTCGCCGAAGATCCTCTTCCATCCCCCCGGAGCGTCGGCGCATGCAGGTCCTGGCAGCCATATATTCCGGGCTAGGGACCTCGAGAGGAAAAAAAAACTCGCGATACATTGTACCTAAAAACCGACTCTTCAGGAAACTCTGCTGCCTTACATTCATTTAATTATTCAATCGCAGAGCGGACTAGAGCAGAGCTCATCAGCTGGATTTTATAAAGAGCATTCATTACCCCTCAAGTCCTAAGCATTCTTTCTACAACCAACTGCAGGTCATCACCGATTATCCAGATTATCCAGAGTCAACATCATCTCCAAAATGAAGGTCTCCTCTGTCGTTCTCAAATTGTCTGCAGCTGTTGCTGCCATTGCCATGGCCCCGGCATCAGCAAAGATCCTTATGGCTGGTGATTCGACAATGGCTCAATCGTCATCGTCTATTCAAGGGTAGGTTACCACTCCTTTGTTGTTTGCTCTAGTGATTGAATGATTTATCTGGATTTTATCTAACTGGTAATCATCTAGATGGGGTACTCCTTTCGCGCAGTACGTGTCATTGTCAGTCGTCAATCTTGCACGTGGTGGTCGTTCAGCAAGATCCTACACTCGTGAGGGTCTTTGGGATGCCCTTGTGGCTCAGATTGTACCTGGTGACTATGTTATCATTGAGTTCGGGCACAACGATGGTAGCAGCCCTGCTTCTAGCGACCGTGCTGCCGTAAGACGCCCCAAAATCTACAGTATAATACATAATTGTACTAATAATTTGAACCCGATATTTAGACCTTTGGATCCGGAACTGAGACTACAACTGTTACTTTGGCTGATGGCACTGTCGAGGTTGTGCAGACCTTTGTCACCTATGAGAAGTGGATGGTTCAGGATGTGCTTGCTGCCGGTGGTATTCCTGTTGTTTCTTCCACCACTCCTAACGGAGATGCTTGGAACGATGCCCACACCGAGATGCTTGAGGGCAACCGCTTCGTACCGTACTCTTCGTACGCTGCCGGAAACTATACCTCCCAGGGAGCTACATGGATCGACCACTACGAGGTAAGATTGGCACCGGAATACCCTATATGGACTTAAAACCCCCAGGGATTTAATTGGTTCTAACACATGGGTTCATCCAGTTTGTAACAATTGCCTTCGAAGACTTGGGTTACGCCAACGTGTACCCAACTCTCTTCCCCAATGACCACACCCACACCAGCCCTGCTGGTGCTGATGTCGTTGCCAAGGCCTTCGTCAACGGTCTCAAGTGTAACAACCACGCTCTTGCAAATTACTTGACCGCTGCCGGAGCAGCCATTCCTAGAGTTTGCAGGTCAGGATCTTCCTCTAGTTTCATATCTTCTAGCACTGTAGCCTCTTCCAGCACGAGAGTCTCCTCTACTACTACTACCACTCCTGCTGTTACTGCCACTACTACTGTGAGCTCTGCTGAATCTACGAGTACTGGGGTTGTAGCTAAATACGGACAATGCGGTGGTGTCAACGTATGTCTTCCTCCTGAGCCCTCCCTTGCATGCGGTGATATAGAAAACTAACTGTATGACTCTGCAGTACACCGGATCAACTACGTGTGCTACTGGATCCACTTGTACTTTCTCAAACACTTACTACTCTCAATGCCTGTAATACTCGATTGGTGGGCGTCTGTAGAAGGGGAAGCCGGGCGAGGTTTAGACGGGCGAAGTTGTCACTACGCGGCATCCGCATTTTGTAATTTTATATTTAATTCCTTAGTTATCAGCGCTGGTCGATTGCGACTGCACAAAAATTTATCAGGTTATTTCCTCAATTTTGAGTAGATCATTTTGTAATTCCTTGCTTCGGAATTCCCGCTCTGGTTAGGCGGACAGCGCGACGGCCCGTCATGCTGCCATAACAAACGCTTGGACTACCTCCACATCTTGGCACTATTGCGAGCTTAGCAGTGCTCTTTATCTACTCATGATTATAAAGACAGCATCCATCGTAGCTTTGAGTCCATGTCCTATTCAACTATCACCTAAATTTCCACCAAAATGACATTGCCTACTTATCCCTATATATTATCTGGCAGAAGAGCCTGGGTTAAGCTCCATCCAGCTGATGATTTAGCTGGACTCCCCCCTGCCTATCTGACAAGTAAGTTCCCCAGCTGTACCGGTAATCTACTCCTATAAACTGATTTGGGTGATATTTTTTCTACTTCAGATCCTGAGACGTTTACACCACAAATCAATCTTATCACGAACAAATACGAGACTTGGGGTATTAATGATCAAGAAGATGAATCCGAGGATAACAATGGACTACCAAAGCACTTTCTCAGGCCAATGAACACTCAGCACTTGTACATGATGGTTGGGTCTCCACAGGAACAATTTACTAAACACCTCATTACTAGGAAGGTAGTTATTGGTTTTACTAAATGAAATGATATTTAGCATGGCTTTGCTAAAATATATACTTACATATAGGAAAAACAACTTGCGAATCGTGAGAAGGGGTCCGATACAAGCGCGACTACATTCTCCGTATTTTCATGCTGGGAATTAAGGATGAGGATGGGAACGAGTTTATTTGGCGTCGTATCAGGGTTTCTGGGGCACTAAAGTTGAATCTATTCCAGGATAAGATCCTTCAGCCGACTATGGGATGGTACTTTCGCTTCATATGAAAACCGTAAACTACATACTGATGTTGATAGAGTTTGGTCAAGGGCACGAAATTACCATGGATATTTATTTACAGATCGTACTGACGGCGCTATGTTTGGACCTCAGGATGCTGGTGTAAGTTTTTACTCCCGGTGTTGAAACATGATGTACTAACGATATCAAGCATGTTGATATGATGCATATTTACATGACTACATACATGATGACAGGTTTACTATCGCCGACATTCTGGAAAACGAGGAATCCTCTCTAGGCTATATGTATGATTTAGTAAGTACTTAGGTCACTCTATCCTTCCGGAAGCCTTGCCCTAAAGCTAAAACCTCTAGGGTGACCATTGGCGCCACGAAATTACTGTTGGAAAGATTCTCTCGGAATCTGAATCTAATGGTCGTTTTGAGCTCCTTGATAGCTCAGGTGCCTGCCCGGCTGAAGATATGGAGGGTAATTACTCTTAGGTCAACACTCTCGCAACTCTACGTCTCCGTCCTAAAGACAAGGATATCACGTATGAGATCTATAGGTCCTTGAACTATCGTGATAATATGGCTGTTCGCCGCCCTGGATGGTTCTATGACCCCTATAAATTTGACCTTGGCGCCGCTCGTCGCCTAGTCCGAGAAGCGTTGGCTTCACGGGCACCTATGCCGGCTGGTGCGAAAAAAGGGGTGTTCTCGTCTATGGATCCTCATGAGCATCTGAAAAAGTTTGGAAATATACATGGAATTACTCCTCGGAATTCGAAACAGGTTTATACCAATAACGGGGACTTTGGTGGTATGGGGTACCTCACGGAGTCTGTCCGGGAGGGAGTAGAACCAAAGAGTGTGGCACTTTGTGAGAACTGTGGAAAGCCGGATGAATTAAAGCGGTGCGCTGGGTGTGCAAAGGTGTGGTATTGCAGCAAAGAGTATGTAATATCAATTGCCCCCATTTTTGCCTCTTACCCTGGAGCTAATGTATACTCGCCTAATAGTTGCCAACATACCCGTTGGAGAGAACATAAACCTAATTGTGGAGGCGCACCTACCAAGCCAGCTACAAAGCCTTGAAACCCCCTTTTCTGACTCTTGTAGTCCATTATTCATATGTAAAAATTAATGAGTGAGGAGCCAAGGCCATGTTTAGCTGAATCTTAGGGTTGTTTTGGTTGTTAGTACTTGATTGACCGAAAAGGTTAAAGACAGCTGTGTTCAATTTTTGTATTTTTTTAGCCTTAGGAATATGGGATGCTAGTTTCGAGCTACGTATATGAGATACGATTTAATACACCTAATCACATTAGATGTCACTCGAATATTACATGTCTACCATCGGAAGAAATCTTCCTAGTACGTAATAAATTTTCTGTAAGAGGATACCGATTTGGTTTAGATTAAATAATCCCTATATATATCTAAATATGAGTCCTAGAAACGAACTGGTGATGATAGAGGCATGGTTACATAGGTATATCAACTGCTTCACCTTATTGACCAAGACTCCTCTACTCCTCTATAAACATGTATCTATATAGTACCTAATCAATAGTAAGAGAGTCCTATCACTAGCCTAACAGGAATTAAGAAATATTTCTCCAACGGGAGATCTCTACTAAAGTATCTAACGCTGCCACTGCTGCCCATTGACCGCTATTATTACACATGCCCCTCCTGCTACCTCGTATACCGCGTATCCTTGCATCTGCAGATAAATTCTTATCCTCATACCTCCGCCAGCCTGAAACCTCATCCATCTCACCTCTACCATCATCGTACCGGATATCTAACCGATGAAACAAAGCCAGCAACTGTGGATGAATATGCGATGTAATCCATTCTGGTTTCGGGGGGTGATTGTCGATAATACTGTTTCGCATATTCCGTATACCATCGTCAAGAATACCAAGCGAGGCCTCGTCCAGCTTCGATAAATCGGCAATCCTTGCCCACCCCAAGGTCGCATATTGATAAATATCTCCAGCTCCATCCTGACAAGTAGCACCTATAATAATCTATCAGTCCCCATATTGTGTACCTCATAAAAAATCAACCTTTCTTACCCTCTACTTCATTAGCCTCCGCCGCAATGGCTTCCTCCGCCTTATCCTCGCCGATATCTTTTTTTATCATAAGCTGCATACCGGCGATATTAGACCAGTAGTATTTATACTCTTCCCCCCGGTAGGTGTAGGTCCCTGACTCCGTAGGGTGACATTCGTAGAACTTGTCATTGTACCATCTCCCTGTCACATCGCCTGCTGCCCTGCCACTACTTCTACCTCGCTGGCAAGTGCTACTTTCAGAGGACATTGCAACATCCAAAAGATGAGCGAAGAGCCTGGACAGAGATAACCTGAACTGAAGTGTAGTCTGTGGTATATTTCCCGGAGTGGTGATGTGTATTTGTGAAGGAAGAGGATCATGCACCGTTGCGTCACAGGTTGTTGACTAGCCATGGCATGGACTACCCAATAAGATAATTATAAAAGCTAAGTACCCAAGAACTAGAATTCCTCACGCTAAACTTCTATAGTGGTTACGATGTACAAGCGTTCCATGACTTGATCCAGTATCCACAAGTATTGTAAAAATAAAACCAATAATATGAGAGATTCATTTACCCAACTAGCCCAGAAAAAGAATTAAGTAATGTTTCGCCAACGAGAAATCTCCACTAGAGTATCTAAGGCTGCTGTTGATGCCCAAAATCCACTATCATTACATCTCGCTCTCCTGCTACTTAAAGCACTGCGTATCCTCGTATCAACAGACAGCTTGACATCCTCGTATCGCACCCACCCAGGACTCTGGCCCATATCACTCCTACCATCATTATATCCAACATCCAGTTGGTGAAACAAAGCTACTAACTGCGGATGGACATTCGCCTTGATCCAATCCGACGATGAAGAAACATTATCAATAATACTCCTCCGTATACTTCGTATCCCATCATCGAGAATGATCAGTGAGGGTTCATCTAGCCTAGCTAAATCCGCAAATTTCGCCCATCCCAAGGTCGTATATGGATTAACACCTCTAGCTTCCTTGCCCTGATACGTAAGGCCTATCAAGGCATATCATCACGTCAGCACTTGCACCATGAGCCTTGTACAATAAAATATTACCCTACTTACCATCCGCTCTTTTCGCCTCTGCCACAATGGCTTCCTCACTGATATCCTTCTTCACCATAAGTGGAATTCCCGCGATATCAGACCAGTAATACTTATACTTTTCCCCATTGTAGAGATATGTTTTCGGCTCCGTAGGGTGGCACTCATAAAACTTCCCGTTGTACCATTTCCCAGTAACATCTGCTATTATCCCAACCATATCATCGCCTTGTTTTCTAGGCAGGGGAGAGGACATTGTAGAATCCGGTAGTTAGGCAGAGGGTCTGAAATAATTTGCGGTAGAATGTCGTCTGGAGTGGTGGTGATTTAGTCTAGCGTCGTGCGACGGGTGGGTTGCCTGACTATGTCATATCTTGGCTCGGGTTACACGGGTTACTCTTACACATGATAGTACCAGTTATCTAGGGAAAGTCAGCATGAATAGAATTCTTCATACTAAAGATTTTATGGTTTGCCATGATTTAATTTAGTATTCACTACGTTGTCATAATCCTTGGGTATATATTGAACTCTAAGTTAACTAGTTAGTAATAAGATTAGCGCTATTGCCTATCTCTAAAGAACCTTTTTTTATGCAATATGAATCTAGCAACAGCTTTGAGGAAGGAATTTAAAATATTCGAATTATAACCCAATCTATCTAGAGTATTCATACAAAATCTAATTTATGGCTATTACAAAAGGGATATAGACTAGCTGCCACGTGAGCTATCTAGTAAAAGGGTGGGACTAAAAACTAATCTACTGTAAGTGGATATATAACTTTTAATGCTAGTAGCAACGCAAAACATCTGGGTAGTAAATCCCAAATAAGTTATTTAATGGGCCGATGGCGTGATCCCGGCCGCTGCGGCAGCCGTAGCTTTCTTCCATCTGGTATAGTTTCCAAACATGTTATATGATGCCGCGATTGGGAACATCAAGATAGAGACAGTCAAATTGACCTTGAGGTCATTTGTGGCACCATTACCGTAGATTGTCATAATGACTCCCTATAGATATAAACAGCGTAAAGTATATAAATGTCAGTAACAACGGAACATAAGGGGTTTTAGTGGGTTTGAACACATACCCAGATATGATGGCTCGGTATTATGTACTCGATGCGGTAGAAATTTGATGCAAGCTCCATTGGTGAGACAACTGCGGCAACTTGCGTAATGATTGCCGTGAGCATAAAAAATGGCATCCATTGCATCGGGATGAGGCTGCAGGTGCCATCAATCACATGGAAGTTGATGGCTGTAAAGAGCCTAAAAGAATGTTAGTTTTGTGAATTTTAGGGTCGGAGGGTTGAAATACCAGCCAGTGAGCCATGTAAGAAAATATTGGCTAACGCCAAGACTGCCGCTACCACCCCAGATAAAGACCCAGCCGGCCCATGAGAGGCCGACAGCGCAGGGGAAGACGGTACCGAGAATTGCGCGGAACATAAGCTGTATCTCAAAAATTAATAATGCCTTAGTAAGATGCTGGACTTTTTACTAACATTTGACTTTAAGGACCAAGTAGAATAGGCTGCAAACCCCCCGAGAATTCCGTTTGTAGCCATGATGGCAAAAAACTGAGTCAATGGCGGGTACACAAACATAACCGTGTTTAATAGGACACTAGAGCTGAATCCGAACGGATTCATGTTTACCACAGTATAACCGATCGGGTTCAAAGCTACAGCCTTACTTTGATCCGTAGCATCGCTCCCCAAATTTGAGATTGTCGCAATCCCGTGAGAACTTTGGTAGTTAGCTGCTGTTGCCGATGCAACTCCTATCATTGCGGGATAAACAATCCCGATCTCGACCGTGCGAAAGCGGGCTTCGTTGTAAACCAGGGTCAATGCAGTTTTAGCGTTGTAAGAGCTATTTGAAGACGGAGAGACCGCGGCAGTGAGGTTATCAGAGGCCTTGGGGTTTGCGATTATGGCACCCCAGATTTTCCCGCCTTCCCGAACTCTATTATAGATTGAATCGTACGTTTCATTTGAAGAAAATGTAATAAGATCGAATGTAGGCTCTCCTGCGGTACCGCTCATTAGGCCGGCAGTGTTGATGAGTGATTGACCAATATTTCCGCCATCGAAATCGACCACGAGGACGTGAAGTCTGTGGGCATATTTTGTTTGGTGGTACTGATGGTTCATTGTTAGGTTGGTCCCTTGAGTTTGGGATAGTGGTATCTTACGATCTTGCCAAAGAGCCACGAGGAGTTTGCCCAGAAGAGCACAAGAAGCATGACACACGCTCCCATGATTTGTTTGAAGGCCATGGATTTAGGTACCATAGGTGCAATTGGCCTTCCGGCTTCGAGAGTATCGCTACTCGGGATTCGCTCGATGCTTTTTTGTGGGGTGTTATTGGCCAAGGTGCCGGTATCTGTATCACTAGAGCGTTTCTTTGTGATTTGCTGTGTGGACTGCATATTTTGCATAGGAATTTCGTCGATCATGGTTTAGATTAAAGTCAAAGTTGAGCTTGAGGTTGGTGTTCTTTTTACTACATAGAAGTGGGGGGGTGATGGGGAGGTTTATGTAGTGGCAGTACTTCGGCCGATAAAGAGCCGTAGAGAGCCGATAACATATGTACAACCAATTTCCGGAAAAGTATCAAAATATTCTACTCTAGAGTCTAGAATGAACCACATCTCTGTTTGCTTTAATATACTCTAGGGCTTTGGAGTTATCTAGTTCCAGCACCTTACTGGATGCTGCACTTTTTCCAGGGGCGAGGCCGAGACGGCCTCTCGTGCGTAAGTAGACCGGAGACGTCTGTGGTTGGGGGAGTCTCCCTATGTGGGACTAGCTACGCAATCTCAGACTGATCCACTCTTGGCACCTTGTCCCCAAGGGGATAAAATCCACTTCGGGTAAAGAAAGTACATACACCATCACCTTTCTCAATTTACCCCGCCTCATGAAATATTAACTACTAGCCCATCCCCCCCTTTGAACTGGAAATTCTGACCACAAACACAGGCCTCCCCACTACTGAGTTACCCTGAACATGGCTGTACTAAATTTAGATAAACTAAATATGCGGATGTCTAATTTCTATAGCTATGCCCTCTGTACTTAGAATCCCACATGATAGCTCGGAGTCTACGCTTTGAACCTTAAATACATGTACATATTCCCCCTATCCTAGCTGATACAGTATCCTATTCCTTATATACGTAACAGTTCAACATCAATATGCCAGTCATAGTCATCGCTCTCCTGGTGGCTTTTTACCCCTATATCTCCTGATTTACACGCGCACTTCCTCGACAACGGGCCAGTTAGTAGCGTTGTCGCGTACGACAGTGCAGTACAAAGGATGATGGTAGTAGCTATGTAGTGAGGCTCTTGGTTGGATCTAATCTAATCTAATCTCATCGGTATTGTGGTATTAGCCCAACTAGTACATGGAAATGAGGGCGTAGTAGACCCCCCTAGTTTCCGGACACTTCTAGGTATTAAAATGGGTTTCATTACTATCCATATCCAGGGCTTATCAATTATTTCCAAGTTTTTATTTCTTTATTGACCTTAGGTGCGTTCGTTGCTCTAAGCCTTTTATTTAATTGATTACCCACGTATACACCTAGCTACACTGCCCGCTTACACACGTGCGCATGTATTACTTATAAGTATCATATATTTCAGCGAGATAACCAAAAGTGAACTGTTGTTTAACAAGATAGATAAAAAGAAAGTCACACTAGCTGACATACAGCGAGACAACAAAAACAACTAGTTAATATCTATCAAATAAACAAAAGAAATACCTAAGAATATCGGCAAATATAGAACAATCGTTTAATCAAACCAAAGAGACCCTAGAATGGGATGCAAGGGCTGAGGTAGAGAAGTTTTGAGTTAAATAAGAAGAGATTGGAGAGAGATCAGAGTAAAAGGAGCTATTCTCTAGAATTAATAAAATGTGCCCATTTTATTAATTAGAATGTTTGCAAGACTCACAAACTTGTACGCTACGGAGAAGGACTTCTTGCACTTCTCAAGATCTTGAAAGTACCGGTTTCATTATCCTCACTCAGTTGCCGTCTATAAAGCTGGGTTGTCATATGGCCAATATTTATATCGGCCTTATTCTCCAACAGCATTTTGACGACATCGGAATGCCCACGGATAACTGCCATATGCAATGCTGTCCCCCCATCTTTTTTTATCGTATGTAAATTAGCCTTGCCCAGTATTAACCAAGAAATAGCGACTACCTACCCAAAATATTCAAATCTTGTATTAAACCCCTTGCTTCTCTAGTGGCATTTACATTGGCCCCACTGTCTAGCAGTATTTTGGCAATATCGGTATGCCCACGAAATGCGGCATACATCAAAGGTGTTATACAGTATTGATCTATAGCGTTCACGTCGGCCTTATACTCCAACAGCAGGTTGACGATATCAAAATCCCCACGGATAACCGACATATGCAAGGCTGTTCCCTTGTCTTTCGTCACAGTATTTGTATCAGCCTTATTTAGTATTAACTAGGCAATGGTAGGACACCTACTCTGAGTATTAGGGTAAGTGTTTGTTGAACCTTCTACTCCGCTAGGGGGGTTCGGATTTGCTCCTTTTTCTAGTAGTACTTTGACAATATCGGTATTCCCAAAAGACACTGCATGCATCAAAGCTGTTATCATATTCTCCAACAGTAGGTTGACGATGTCGGACTGCCCACTGATAACAGGAATATGCAATTCTGTTCGTCCGTCTACCGTAATAATATTTATATTAGCCTTTTCCAGTACTAATTAGGAAATTTAAGATACCTACCCTCAATATTCAGGAATTTGTTAACAATATTGGTATACCCACGGGGTATTTCATTCATCAAACTTGTTATACCATTCTCTTCGACAAAATCCACATCGGCTTTGCTATCCAAAAGTATCTTGACGATCTCTATATGGCCTTGCTTGGCTGCTACTTTCAAAGCAAGATCGATTTTATACTTTGTTCTCCATTGTGGTGTAATATCTACGTCGGGCATGTAGTCCAAAAGTAACTTTACAGTTCCAGTGTAGCCATGCCTAGCTGCGCTTACCAAGATCCTTTTGTCTGTATGGAGCAACTGCTCAAAGAAGTCGCCCTTGTGTTCTAAGAGTATATTGGGAGTGGTAATTGAATATATGGCTAGCTCTGGTTCTGAGTCATACACGGGTATTGTTGGTGTCGTCGCACCGTATTCGAAAAGGAGCTTGGAAATTTCTATACAGCGCTGTCTAGTTGCTATAACCATGGCTGTACTACCGTTGAATGGTGCATGATAATTGGCATCGACCCCATTTTCTAATAGCAATTTGGCAATATTCGTGTGCCCGTAATGAGCAGCTATTTGCAAACCTAGTCCGCCATATACCCCCCTAGGGCAGTTCACTTCGGCCTTTTTATCCAATAGTAGCCTAACAGTACCTAAATGCCCAGCTTTAATCGCTTTTTGCAAGGCTGTCAAAGAGTCTCTTCCCCTATCTTCTAGATAAGCTCCATATTCCAAAAGCATCTCAGCGATTTTAGTGTGACCACCCCCGGCTGCTGCCATTAGGGGTGTTATGTTAGTACACAAGGTATTGACTTGAGCCCCTTTTAGTAGTAGCAATAAAACAATATCTATATTTCCGCCCCCAGCCGCCATTGTCAAAGCTGTTCCGCCGTAATCCGATCCGGCAGCGTTCACATTGACATCTTTTTCTAAAATTATTTTGAAAATTTCGATATGGCTATACTCGGATGCTGCTTGCAAGGCTGTACGGCCGCTGCTCCGTGAGGCTGTAGCGTTGACGTCTGCCTTTTTGTCCAAAAGCATTTTGAAAATTTCAATATGACCACGCTCAGCTGCTGCTTCTAAGGCCGTTCGGCAGCGCTCCCAGGATATGTCTACTTTGACCCTACAATCCTGAAGAATATTGGAAACCTCTATATGGCAAATCTCAGCTGCTTTTTGTGAGTCGATCAGATCACCACCTGGTTTAGCATTAACATCAGCCCCATTTTCTAATAGCAGTTTAACAATATCGATATGTCCGCTCCAGACCGCCGCTTGTAAAGCTGTTAGACTTTCGTAGGTTTCAGCGTTCACGTCGGCATTGTGATCCAAAAGTATCTTAACAATTTCGATATGGCCATGCTTAGCTGCTCTTTGTAACGCCGTCCGGCTACGTTGCCATGATATTGGAGCATTAACATCGCCCTTTATCTCTAAATACGACTTGGTAGTATCGGTAGAGGTGCGCCATTCCTCTAGCTCAGTGTTGACGTCGGCCCCGCTATCTAAGAGGAGTTGAACAATATCGATATAGCCACGCTCCGCTGCCGTTTGCAAAGCTGTTCGGCCCGTATTGTCTGTAGTATTTATGTCGAGGTGTATGGAGGCCATGTTTCTTAGGAAGATCTTTACTATGTAAGCATTTCCTGAAATGACAGCCACTCGGAATATCTCCTTATAGCATCTCGAGAAATTTACTAGATCAAGACTAGGGGAGTCGATGATCATTGAAATAACCGAAATGTACCCCTTTACTACAGCCTCTAGAAGTAGAGGACATATGTTTTCTTTTAACGAAGCTGGCAAAAGGTGTAGGATATCCGTACTATACCGCTGACGTATGAGTATATCTTTCTCGCTACTATTAAGCTCCAGATCTACCCCCAGGCCTGAGAATTGATTTTTCAGGGTTTTAAACCAGTTTAAAAGCCATGGATTCTGCAGAGCACTGATCGCAGTCGGCCGATCCCTTGGATTTGAAACTAGCAAGCTCTTGACAAAGGCTATTCCCTCCTCACATACTCCTGATTTTTCTAGGGCCCCAGTCGGAAATTCGATAGCACCAAGACAAAATGCAGAGAAAGAGGCCATGTTAAACCTAGGCACTAGTGACACCGGGCTTGCCTCTTCACTAGATTCTTCGCCAGATTCTTCGTCAGATTCTTCGTCGATGGTAAGGAAAGGCATTTGCGAAGTCAAAAGCTCATGGATAATGGAGCCTAATGACCATATGTCCAAAGCATAGCCGATGATCCTTCGCCTTTGGAGCCTTGGGGGGAGCAATCCGAGAATTTCGGGAGCACGATAGTTATCGGTTCCCCATCCAGTCCGTGCAGTGGTGCTGTCTGTTTGTTTGGCGATCCCAAAATCGGTGATTTTCACCCAAATTGGATCGATAGATGCGATAAGGATATTCTAAAACCACACAAGAAACCAGAAAAATATTTAGAGATAAAATCAGTAATAATGCACCAGAAATACCTATACAAAAGCTAGCGCGAGGCTTTAGTACTAGAAATTTATGAGCCTAACCTGCGGTTTTAGATTGTGATGGCAAATCTGCTCATCATGGAGGAATACAAGTCCCTGTAAGATCTGGCTAGAGATTTCTTCGGTATTTTTTTTTGCCGTCTCGGGGTCTCGAAGCATGTATGTATGCAAGTCCCCATCTCTAATATACTCCATTACAAAGAATATATCATATTCATTCTTATACCAGCCAAGGAACTTGACGAAAAGACGATCGTGCTAGATGTAAAAATATACCGTCAGCATGTCACTCCATAGGATATACGCAAAAGTTGAAACTTGCATCTTTCGATCTGACAAAAGCCAACAACTCCTGAGAGGAATCTAGCTTTGGTAAAAACTCTACGGGTAGCATTTTGACAACCCTCAGTTGTTCTTCTTCCCCTTCTCTCTCCTGAAGCCAAACGCTCCCAGAAGCCCCTCTACCAATCATTCTCCCCCGCTTCCATGTCGATTTCCCCGATGTATCCGTATGTACCACATGACCATCTTGGAATTCAGTCTCTAGTCTGTAGTCACCAAATTTTGAAGGTTCGGCCGCCATAGATCGTTATTTTTGACTAAATTGAATTATAAAATAGTGAGTTTGATCGAAGACCCTTTATTCCTATATAAGGCAGAGTATGCAAAGGTTCGGGGGGAGTTGTTGACCCTCCCCCGCACTGTTTTATGACAGGTTTAGGGGTGTTTAATAAATCCGATTGTCCGAGGCAATGAGATTTGACGAATCACCTGGCGCAATCGGGTAGGCCACCTTGAGGCTCTGCCAACATACATGTAGTACAGTCACGCCCAGCTGGTGAGCCGACAAGGACCATCTTGAACAAAATCTCATAAAATCTTAGCCTTCATGTAATTCTAGTTGAGCTATACAGCTAAGAAGTTGGTGAGATCAAAAAATAAAAGTTACTTGATTTTGGTGAGGATTTGATAATGCAACCCCTACTCTAAATACTTGATAATTTGATAATATGTACTATGATTTAGTAGAAAGAAAACTACACATCTAGAATAGCTAGATATATATCTTCATGTACCTATTAAAGATACGCACCAATGAACTTTTGGCTCAATATACATGTAGATTGGTATTCATCAAATAAAAAGGTCAATACGCCATTGTGACCATCGCACCAATATATCAAATCCCAACAAACCCAAAGTAAGCCGCAAAAGCCGCTGCCGGGATCATCTCTCGCGCGCCCCAGGATAGTTACGGTGCCCAGAGGAGCTTGGTATCGGTAATATTCCAACCATGAGCCCCATTCTTATCATCGCTTTCTCAATATTCTCGAACACACCCTTCATCGTTAATCTTTGTAAGTGCGAGAATAGCGATCCTGGAACAACGTTCCCGATCCACGACTGCCAACGCGCAGCAAGAGAGCCTATATGTAGGGGGTCAATAAAATATACAGGTGAGATAGGAAATGTGGTCCAACTCACCTGCCACAGGTCCGAGTCGAGCAAATCCAACAATGATGGGCAGTGTGAGGAATAGGATACCTCCGAGGATGAGGGCGGAAGCTATCCCAAATTTCCACGGGTGTGCTATGGCATAATCGATCAGGGATCTGCCAGCATCTGTGATGCCGTCGAGGGGAAAGTTGAAAACGGCGAGGGAGGTTATGTCACCAGGTGAGAGAAGATGGGGTGGGATGATATAGGGGTTAGCTATCTCGCCGGGTGGGAGGTTGTGTTGGTCTAAGGTAGATAAGAGTGTGTGTTGGTTATTCATATTGTTTGAATTTTATAATAGAGATTTAGAGGGGAAAGAGTGAAATATAAGGGGGTTGAGACCCGTGTTTAGGCAAACAGCACACTATCTGAGTCCGGCCATTGGATGGTATTGTGCCGTATGTTTGCGTCAAAGTACGTACATAGCTACATATAGATAGTGTATCAGGTGCTGTAGCGCTAAAATGGCCAATCAAATACGTTTGTACTCCTCTCTATAAAGGAAACTTAACGGTCAAATAGACACGACCTGACTCTTAGTCTTAGCCGGCTCTAAAAATTCTGGTGCTGAGTATTATTCGAGTTGGTGGAGCTTAGGCATATTGTACCAGCGTTATCAGTTAACCCAACCACCCTCCCCATAAAAATTAATGTAGAATTCATCCTTGTAAGCCAAGCCCTAACTATAGCTTCATAGGTACTACACAGTATATAAGCATCGATTACTGAATTAATTAAAACCCCTATACTCTAGATGACAAAGTATTTCAAGTTTCAGGATAACAAGATTAGTAAACCCATATCCATCTTGGCTACCAAGCCTGACCCGAGAGATCTTTCTTCGCTTATCTAGTTTAGGGTGATCGATGAGCCAAGTCCTGCACCAAGTCCATACATAGCTCACTTCAGATTAGGAAGATTCAGGACGAGTGATTTTTGGTGATATATTCCATGTCATAATAGTAATAATTTATTTGCATCGCTATGCCAATTTTGATTAAAGAAAAATACAATCCACTTCCTCTTTTTCCTAACCTAATACTCTCTAATTTCATGTATCCCTCTCTCACACTAACGAACTGGCTGGTACTGCTGCCGGACGTACGTTTGTTGCGACGCCCGACGACCTTGCTGTTGGTCTTGTTGGGGGGGTTGCTGTTGCTGTTGAGGATGCTGTTGCTGTTGCTGTTGAGGATGCTGTTGCTGTTGGGGATGCTGTTGCTGTTGGGGATGCTGTTGGTATTGGTTCTGTGGCTGTTGCCGCTGCGTGCCCCACGAAGCTGACATTTTCCTCGCCGGATCCTCAGCTAGATCAGCGGTCGCAGATCTCTGCTGCTGTGCGTGAATCCCCCAAGAGGACGAAATTCTCCTTGCCGGATCCTCCTCCAGGGTAGCTGTCGCCGATCGCTGTGGTTGGTGCTGCGGATTGACCCCCCAAGAAGCCGAAATCTTCCGTGCTGGGTCATTCTCTGGGGCTGCACTCGCCGCTCGTTGCGGCTGATGGGGGTTTTGTGACCATGTTTGTTCTTGTTGATTCTGTGGGTATGGAGGGTATTGCTGGGTCTGGGGATATGGCAACTGTGACTGTTGCTGTTGCTGCTGCTGCTGCTGCTGCTGCTGCACGCCAATAAACGCAGCCAACTTCGAAACCGCCTCATCTGCCTTCGCTATACTCTCAGCCAACTGCTTCTTCAAGCTATCTAGCTCACTGTTACTCTTCTGCAACTGCTCTTTAGTGCTTTGTAGCTGATTATTAGCTGTCTGCAGCTCCTCCTTAGTGCTTTGTAGCCGGTTATTGCTTGTCTGCAGATCCTCCTTAGTGCTTTGCAGCCGGTTATTGCTTGTCTGCAGTTCGTCTTTAGTGCTTTGCAGCCGATTATTACTTGTCTGTAGCTCCTCCTTGCAATTCTTTAGCTGGTTATTGGTTGTTTGTAGTTCATCATTCTTGTTTTCCAATTTCCCCTTACTTGCAAATAATCGGCTCTTTAATGATTCAATTTCAATTTTTAGTCCTTCCTCCTCCGCCAGTTCCCCGTCATTTACAGAGCTCCCCGTGCTCGATAATGCTTCCTCAATGAAACCAGAATAGCGATTGACAACCCATGCATCAGGTCCCATAGGTAGCGCTTCTCGCGGGAACCCACTACTAGGGAATGGACGGCCTGCATCATCCAAGATCTGTCGGCCGGGGGCGGTAATGAATTTTGAGATACGGGAATACTCGACATCGGGGTTGATGAGGGCGTTAATGAGAAGCCAGTGCTCAAATCCACTTATTGTTAATGCTGGTAAATGTGGTTTACGTCGACCGTCGCCGGGGTTGGAGGGGATAAGGAGGTGTTCAACCATGAGACGATCGTAGAGTCTTATAATAGTGCTGGGTGCTTTCTGGGCACGTGAAAAGAGTTCTAATTCGTGTTAATTGTGTTTAAAATATGAAAATAAGTGGGAGATGTACGTGACTCGCGGGACTCATAACCGGGATTTATCCCATAGTACATTGTCATTTTTGCGGGAGAGAGGACGCATTGAGGGGTTGAATCTATTGTGCATTCTTTGTTCTTTTGTAGATTTCTCTTATTAGCTCATGGGTTAAGAGAGGTATATTGAAGAAACTTACGATGCAACGGGCAATTCCCCGAAAAAGGCCTCTCAGCTCTGGTGTTGGTGCAAGAGGGATCTTGCCTTGCTGTACTAGCGACGCCCAGTATTTTGGGTCATCGGCTACATTCTGCGCTTGCGGAAACGCATTTATGATATTTGAATTAGGGCCAACACTCGGGTTATGAGGAGGATTCGTATTTTGAACAGCACTTGGGTTATGAACCGGATTCGGATTATGTACTGGGTTCTGGTTTTGGGCAATGTTCGGATTATGAGCCGGGTTCTGATTATGGACGGGATTATGAACGGGACTATTGTTCTGAGCAAGGTTTGGATTATTGGTGGTGTTCTGATTGTAAGCATTTACCGGCGCTATATTTTGGTGCACCGGGGGTTTCTCTTGCCATGATTGTGTTGCCGGGGGTTTCTCTTGCCATGATTGTGTTGTGTTGGATGTATATGCTGGAGGTGCCCCACTAGTCTCATTTGCCGGGTACTGGTTGTTGTTGTAAACCTGTTGAACGGGAACTGGGCCTGGGCCCGTAGCTTGGGATGGCTGGTATACGGGTATTTGCTGGTGTAGCTGTGGTTGTGGCTGTGGCTGCGATTGCTGCGGGAAAGCACCGGCTGTAGGATTATAAGCCGGCGAAACCGGGGCGGTTACGGGCATCTGATTATAGCCTGGGGCCGTTATGGGTGTACTATACACTGGTGCAACCGTTGTAGTGCCATATTGCTGTTGACCAGCATAGAAATTTGTGGCTAGAGCTGGACTAGCTGGGCTTGAAAGAGAGCTTTCACCCGTATTGATTGTTTGTTGGAACGATGGCTTTGAAGAGAAGAAGTTAAGAGTTTTGAGAACTCCACTGTTCTGTTTTGGTGGAGGAGGTGGGGGTGGAGCAAATTGTGGAGACTGATACGCCGGTTGTAGATGTGGATTCAGCGCAGCGGCATCCATCGCTGGGGTGACAGGTGCGGGGTAGTTTGGAGCATTAGGATACTGGTTAGGCGAGAATGGAGGAGTAGCGGGGGGTTGGCCGCCCCAGCCGGTTTGCTGAAGGGGTGGGCTTTGAGGGTGATTATAGTTATATGCCATGACTCTGACTAGGACTGATGACTGCCGAGAACCAAGTTTTGAGGATTTTTGTCTATGAGCGAAGCAATAAACCCTTTAAGAGGTATGATATCGGGAGGGGGGGGGGAGGAGGAGGGGAAGAAGGAGTAGATAAAGGAGAAGTAGGAGCCCTTTGTGAATCCAAATACAAGGTTAAGTTACACAGAGTCGGTTGTGCAACTCAGCCGCAAGCCACGGTGCTACGATACCTAGAATAGATAAGTGAGTTGTGAGCTGTAGGTGCTCTGGTGGAGATACTTGAGGCGCTTAGGCGCATTGTGGTATTCACTAGAAATTGAGCAACAATATAAGTACACATTATCAAGAACTACCCTGAGTGATACGAGTGATTTGGGGTGAACATACTGTGATATTTTACATATGCCAGGGGGAGGATAACTCCTATTCTCCCTGCGCTCCCCTGAGCTGAAGAAACAAAAAGCCATTTAGGGTCCTCTCCCCCTTTACTGCTCATCCACTGGACAGCAAAAATGCTTTTTCGTGTCGCAAATTGTCTGAGATCTTGTTTACCAACAACGCCAGATCATCACTGGCCCCCTTTAAGTTATACAGGTACATATCTCTGAGATCTAAAGCCCTCAAATTGATTCTTCATCTTCCTAACAGGAAATACTATGTAATAATTCTTTACTACTAAGGTACTACGCTTTACAGCTAGGTGCACAGAATATGTCTCAGATAATTCTCTTGGTTATAGAAACTGTGGTGTTTCACAGTGGGTACCCCCCGCCCTGTGCGGATTGGTGTTCAGATTACCTACATGTAGTAGCGCAGAGTACGGTTTGTTGCATGAAGGACATTCGCCAAGCCGGTAATAGCCACCTTATGACAAATGTGACACGACTGGGGAATAGTTAAGTCGAAATAAGAATTTAATGTGCAGCACCTAGAATTAGCATAATCATCGGCTAATACATGTAGTACTCTATTGCAACTCTTTAGGGAAGTAAAGTTATTGGCGCTAGAAATCCTTAGTTGCGACTAGCGTTTGAATCTGCCAGTGTGGTACCTTCCTAAACCCTTCGGTAGCTACACCAGCCGTTCCTCTCTTATTTCAACTGTACCAGCGCCCAGATACATAGCGCTCCCAGATTTCTCGGTAGTGAATCCTAGAACAAAGAATATCCTTTACTGCATACAATACCTGGAACGAAATAATTGGCTGCAAGGGATAACCAAGCAAACAATAAGAATTAAATACCTGCATACATTCTGATTGAAAAGGCCTTCGCAGTCGGTCTTAGGAGCGAGCATGCATGTACATGTAGTTATTTATAGGGGCCTTTAATACATGTAATCCTGCACAAAGTGCATGGTAGTGGTTGAGGAAGTTACATGTATGTAGTAGGTACCATGGCTGCCGAGGTCTGTGCACAACTCCAGCATTGTTGGTCCTGTCCTGTGTAGTTTCATCTGTAACACGGCCCGCAAAGGACCGTTTCTAACCTCGCCATGTTTTCAACCGGACAGAAAATATGCATACCATTGATAATTCTATGGTGTGTTGAAACTTTGGTGCGACCACGGTCAGTATTAAGAAATATATGTATAGACCCGAACGTGCTACCCCGCCCCCGTCCCACAGCCGTTAGACTATGAGGCTGTGAAGGAACTCGTTGATTATATTATAACCTACAGAATTCACCACGAGCCTCACCCACCACACTAATACCCAAAAGTCATCTGCGACTGTAGCTTGCACTAACCTAGACCACGATACAAGTATCAACTATTACCAATGTAATATCAATAACATAGTATTTACCTAATGTGAAAGAAACAGATTTATAAGAAGGAGCGAAAGTGGAGCTTACGAGGAAGATGATTTGGTGTTTAGATAGATCAACATTACCTAAGTAGGGACTCTTCTTCAAGGGACCGCATACTATCAGTGTCTATGAATAAATGCATGTAGTGACAAGGAGTCACTGAAAATCACCTTACGACGAGTATTATATGTAATTGTGCGAGATTATTTCAGCCTCACCATACATGTAAGTTAAAAGTCTACTTTTCCACTTTCCCGAGATTTACATAGCTAGGAAGGGTGCCTATAGTAGTAGATATAGAGATTAACACCCGTAGTAGCGAAACCTTCGTGGATACAACTTAACCCTCGCTATTAGGCTGTAGTAGAATGTTGTTGGCCATGGGTCCTTCCACGCGCAACGAAAGCCTCGCCCGTAGTCGGTCTTGAGGCCGTGTTGTTGGAATAAAGTTTAGCTTCGATGCCATCAGGCTTAACCCGGGGTATTAATAGATCATATAATTAAGTTTTTTTAGACTATACACTCTCATTATAAGCTAGTTCCTACTCACTAGGACATGCTACATAGGGTGAAATTTCTTGGAACTTATGGTCATGGGTAATTGTATATGCTATTTTGCTACTTTACCGTACCCGCGGTGTGATGTTACTCTGGAGATCAATTACATACTTCGGTACGGTATACTTCCGTTCTTTTTTGGGCTCAAATTTCATAATATAGAATTTATACGGAAGCAGTAGTTCCGCTAGGCTCATATACGTAATGGGGTTAAGGACTGATGGTGTGATCTAAATCATATACAGTCACTCGGTTTACGAGAGACCACTCAGTATGTCCCAAAGGCGAGGCTGACTTAAAAAAATTACGCGGCTCTCATGTAGGTAGCCTAGCTGTCAAAACATAGCCATGGTCATCGCCCACCCCCCGCAACCCCTTTTATAGGAACCTGTTGATCAAGCACCTGATTTGTGAAGTTAATCAGTCCAAATCAGATCAATTCACCCCTAACCCTGATCCCAGGCAGGTTGCACCGCCCTCTTCACCTGCCAAGGTAACAGCCAAGAAGTGTGGGTCAACGTCATCAAGACCGGCCAACTGTATGCATCCTCACCCGGGGCTTAGCGATGAGCTCTTCAAAGCTTATAATTTAAACTGGGAGGACTCTTCTCTCTTCTATGTAGCAGCTTGACGCTCCCTACAATTAGTTGATTATATCCGGGCCAGTATACATAGTTCGCCTGTCCTATGCAGATATGGACCCTCCACCGCCCTACACACCGCTTGCTGGGGGTAATGAATCCAGTCCTAGCTCGGTTCAATACCTGCCACCCCCTCCTCTAGCGCCACCACCACCACCACCACCACCACCACCACCACCACCACCGACACCACCGGCACCACCAACACCACTACAGCCACAGTCGCCACAGTTACCACAGTTACCACACAGGCCACCCTATGGTCTGTCACCGCAATCCGCCGGCGAGTGGCCCCAGTCCGGTCATGCTCGGTCAGCATCACAGGTATCACTCGTACCAGTGGCAGATGCAACGAAACGAAAGCTGTTGGTGATTTATATCCATGGCTTTATGGGTAATGAGACGAGTTTCCAGAGCTTCCCTGCTCATTTGCATAATTTGCTTTGTGTGACGTTGGAACCGTTGGGGTATTTGGTTCATACAAAGGTTTATCCAAAGTTCAAGACTAGATATAACATTCTTGTTGCTACCGAGAACTTTTCAAAATGGTATTGACCTTAGGAACTGGAAATAGGTGAGATTTGGGCTAACTAGGGGTTGGATAGGCTATCGCAGTTTGAGGACGATAATATAGATGTAGTCTTATTGGGTCACTCAATGGGTGGTATTCTCTCAGCTGAGGTTGCTCTTCTTCAAGACCACTCAGGACGGAGACGCCACAGGCTTCTGGGAACCATCTCCTTCGATACCCCATTCTTAGGTATGCACCCCGGTGTCATCTCTGCTGGTCTCGGTAGTATCTTCCGTGCTGCCCCCAAAAGTCCGGGGGAAGGTGCAGGAGGGCCATACCAAAATGGCGGAGAAAGTTCTAGTCAGAGTACTATGTCACTGCACACCATGAACTCTGGGGGCTCCCAGGTAGATGAGTTTTATTCTAAGAAACCCTCAAGGAACTTTACCGTTGTTGTGCCTAAGATCCGTGAGTAGATTCGTGGTCCTGGTACATACTTGAAAAGCTAACCGAATCAGAGAGGACTTTCGGTGACTCTGCACTTCACTTTATAAATAAACACCACTCACGCCTGAGACAAGCAACTGGCCAGTATCTCATGTCCCATCTCGAATTTGGTGGATGTCTCGCAGACCCTATAGGGCTCAGGAATCGATACACTGCTATACGGGCACTGGATGATGGGATAGTGAATATCAGCTGTGGGGTTGATCGTGTGAGGTTTGTAAATTATTATACATCCTCTACTGGGAGGATTAAAGAGACTGCAGGACATGCACCTGCTGCAGCTGCGGTGAGGGGGTTTGGGGAATTAGATACTCCAGGAATAGAGCTGGAGCATGACCTAGTGGGATTGGGCGAGAGAAGTTCAGGTGACTATAGGGATATTGGTTTGGTTATGAGTGAAGGGAGCAGTTCTTTGGAAGGAAAAAGGAGTGCGAGTGTAAATTCTCATGAGACTACGAGCTCCATGGGGGGGGATATGAAGTATATCCCTGCCGATCCTATGACTGATGATGATTTTTACGATGGTGAACCGGTCGCGCTGCATATTGTGGAGCTAGAAGAAATTCACGTTGCAGATGGGAGGCCGCCGACTGCATTATCTATTAATGAGAAAATCCTTGTTGAGGAGGGCACTGTTGATGGAGGATCTTGTTCATATTTGCCGGCTCGCCGCCTTAGTTACGCTGATTCAGCTCTCGACGAAAAAATAACCCTCACACCAGAGGGGCCACAGTTACCACCAGTATTGCTACCACCGCCAGAGAAACCTCCTACATTCGATTATTCTCAGATTCCTGACGCAAATGTGCGTAAAGCAGCTGAAAAAGAAGCTGCAAGAGTTTGGAAGAAGTATGAGAGAGCGGTTAAGGAGCACGGGAAAGCAGTGCGTGAGCGAGAGAAAGAACTAGAGCAAATAAAAAAGCAGAAAGGAAAGGGGGTGGATCGATGCACAAAGGGGGAAGAAGGGAGGAGAGAACGAGAGGAAAGGGAAAGGCAACGCGAGGAGAGGGAGAGGGAAAGGGAGAAAGATCGTGCAGAGCGGGAGAGGTTGAGGGAGATGAGAAAATGGGAGAGAGAGAAGGTGCGGGAACAGAGGGAAATAAAGAGAGAGATGGAAGGGAAGGAGGGCGGATATTCAGGGACAGATGGTCTGAGGGAGATGGAGGAGTGGGAGAGGGAGAGGGAAAGGGAAGAGAGAGAGATCGAGAGACAGGAAAGAGAAATTGAGAGAGAAATTGAGAGGGAAATTGAGAAGAAGGAAAGGGAGATTGCAAAAGAGACAGAAAAGATGGAAAGGGAGCTTGCAAAGGAGACAGGAAAAAAAGAAAGAGAAATCGCAAAGGAAAGAGAGAAGAAGGAAAGGGATAATGCAAAAGAAAGAGAAAAAAAGGAAAAAGAGATCTTGAAGAAGATACAGAAAGAGAGAAGAAAATCAAGTGTGAAGGAAGAAAATACGCAGGAGAAACAAGAGTTGGAACGTCTTCGCAAAGAACAAGAGCGTATGGACGCTGAATATCGCCGTATGAACGGTATTCCTGACCCTCCATCACTGTCTTCAAGTACCCCATCAGCATCATCCTCTCGTTCGCATCTGCCAGTTTCGCCCATGTCTCCGCAGCCTATAACACCGAAGGCTGAATCTCCATCACCGAAAAAGAAGCAGAAAAAACAACGGGAACATAGGTTCTGTATCCTACCTAGCGACAAGAATGATAAATGTTGGGTCAAGGTGGAGATGAAAGGTGTCGATGAAGTAGATGCTCATTGTGGGTTGTTTTTTGTTGGTGAGGTTTATGAAAGGTTAGTGGGTGATGTAGCAGCGAGGATTGAGGATTGGGTAGGGGAAGAGGTGACTAGAAGAGTTGTAGAGGATGGGGGGTAAAAGAGGGAGTAATAAATCCAAGAAAGTATAGCTGGTCTTCATTTGTAGTTATTTGGACTGTAAGATACCACTTTCGAGGAGATGGGTTAGTATAATTATATAATCCATAGGATTCTCTACTCCCATGTTACCATTTAGTTGTGTAGTTCATATTATCAATTCTTAGTTGCTTTGTTTGGATAATCTTATACCATATTCGTATATATACTACAAAATACATACAAGAATCCTACAACTAGGGTCAAGAAAACTATCTAGATTTCGTTGCTAAAACAACTGCGGAAATCTAGAATTATCTTTGGTGCTCTTAAAAGCATATGAACTCGAGGAGTGCGGTCATCATATCATAGGTATATTTAAAACCCCGGGGTTCTGCCTACGGTGACAGATATAGAATACACCGCTTAGGTACAGGATAACACACAAACTCTATGTAAGTGGTCACACTCTGCTAAAAGGGAAAGCAACAGAAAGAATTATATAAAGGGATGATTTTGTGATGACACCTGTCTAGTGGGAAGTATATCTAGTGCATGTAGCTAGTGTAGCTAGTGGGGTGTCTACATTGCATGTTCACGTATAATGTTTCCCCAACGTCCACCCATCAGATACCATTACTATCAACTCCATCACTAACAAGAAAACACCGCATGGATCAAACAAACAAAGAAAGAAACTACCTACAAGAGCCTATGCGGCTCAGGAATGAGACCAAGGTTTCTAACAGCAGCCCCCTCAGTGGTAACTCTTTTCCTGCTTCCCCCAATGCTTCCGACATATCCCCTCCGAATGAGGTTCTCCTAAAAACTTTACTGGAATGTAATTATGTTACTCTTGTCAAACGGAAACAGGATGGAAGTAGCGAATCTCATGTACTTCCGATGAGTAACGTGGATACTTGGGAGGTAGGCGTTTTCCCCCTAAAAAAGGCCTAAATCCTTCTAACACATCTTGAAAGAAGCTCCTTCTATTCTCACAAAGGATATTTGATACCGGAAGTCCGCCAAGGGTGTTTACAGAGAACAATTGCCCAATCCCTTGGGGTTTCTGGGCTGATACGCTCCGCGGGGCCGGCCGATCTGGTCAGTGTTTCTATCTCGAGAGCTATCAGGAACAATACACCAAGTGTAGGGACCGTTCTCATTTTTTCGAAAAAAGTCCTTTGACTTGTAGTACCCCCCCTCCGGAGATCAACCTTGTTATTTTTGTTGAGTTTCCAGCGGACTTGTTCTCGATACCTCCCGACGACGTAATAGTCGAGCCTATATCACCTAGTATGCTATTTGGGGCCCTAGCTCAAAATATGAAGCACACACTCTCTCTTGAATTCCCCCCAAATGCCGACTTTTCAATCACGTTTGAAAACTCAGCCCGCCACTCTCTCTGCCCCCGAAAAACAATCGCCGACTGCGGTCTTTTGCATGGAGATTTGATACATTGCAAGTTGGAGTATATGAATCTGCCTTAAGATTAAGGCGTGGTGTGTTTGACGAAGCTTTGAAATTTTTTATGCCTCAACTAGGAGAGAAGGGGCGCGTGAGGTTGGATACCAAGATTAATATAACTGAAACTTATGGTAGAACGAGTGGATATGGAATGGGACGGCTAGACGAGGGAACAAAATTGCGATAGATGAATAATTTGTTAGTTTTGGGCTGGCAGGTGTCAATACATGAGAGCAGAAGCCTGGAGTTGATTAAAAAGGGCATGGAAACAGTATTACAGTGGAATACTCTCCCTATAACAATAAAAATGTTTGCTCCTTGAGAGACTTATACAATCTAGTATCGCCATTCACAAGCTCTGAAACTACTAAGTGATATTAACACATATCTTTGTGATTTATAATTATAATACCATAGAGAACTCTAGATATCGCTTGAAGGGTACATGTAGTTATTTCATGGCTCATCGTCGTGGGTTCGTAATTAAGATGAGCCCCAAGGAGAACTAATACATGTATCTAAACTTTGCCCTCTATATTAGCGTAGTATAGAACCCATCGAACTGCTTACTATGAGATGGTTGATTAGGTATGAAACCTATCTTTCGGGGGGAATACTAAAGAAAGCTTATTGGAGTCATTATCGGTAAATCATCTGGCGATTCGGCTGCAGCTTGTAGGCACAGCAGGAGAATTAGGGCTGAACTATTACCTAAGGAATGCTAGGCGGTCCGATTGATACTCGATAAAAAGAGGAGGTTTTAAGTAGGATATTCAGGATTAATAGTGACTAAGCTGGGCGACTCTTTGAAGAGTGAACTTTGGGTTGAAAAGAATATAACATCTTTATACTCCATAGTTTAGAAGCCGAAGTGAATCGCTACAGCTCGGGCGTGATAGATACATGTACTACATGTATTATTTTTGATTATTATGGAATACTAACTAGGGACGAATCTGGGAAACAACTAAAATTAAACGAAATGTATTCTTTAAACTCCTGCATGGGGAATATTCAAGAATATCCTCTTTACACCGAACTAGCTGTGGCTCCATGGCCACTGTGGCAAAGAAAGGTGGGGAGGAGGAGGGAAGGGTGGATGACCTTGAAACTGAGATCTCGCTACCGGATATGCAGCGATGGAGATTCCTATACTTGTCGGTAGAGGGCGAGCGTTTCACGTTCCCAGACCTCAAGAGTGGTTGACTCGACCCTAACCCTGGATCGATGATGCAGTTTTGTGGCCCAGTAAGGCTCAGACGATAAACTTGGGTTATCGAGAGAGTAAACTTTCGGTCACCATGGGGCTGGGAAGTGCAGCATCTCAATCTTTACCGGACTAGCATGTATGCTTATTACTCCCCCACCAATCATAGGACAGCATTAGCCCTTTTTTTGTTTTGTCATGATAGTTTGGGCTCACTAAGTTCTGCGCGTTTTTGAATGTCTAAACGGCACAAGAGCTTTTTGATGGAGCGCCAGGAATAAATCGAGTATTCATAAAGCAGGGGATTACTACACTTTAATGGAAGGTAGGTATGTTTCATACTGAATAATACCTGCACCAAAGATCAGTCGAGTCGAAACAAGATGCACGCGATACCGACGTCAGCTATACAATCACCAATGCTCTCCCTGGGTGTAGAAAATAGCATCTGTATTTACATATCACGGACTACAAGGGGGGATGAGGAAGGCCAAAAGACCGCTTGTATACATTTTTTTTGTACTGCATGTACTCGTTGTGCTGAAACAAAGGTACATGTACATACACGTATAATAGTGGACAAACAAGCAGGTACATACACGTGTATGGACTATTCTGTACACGCCCGAATTATTCTTTCAATTAACTTCCTAATAGCTTGATTTTTCTACTTTATCGCAAACTGGGGATTCCCTCGATTCCCTCCACTCCCCAAGAGTCGGTTGAAAGCAGAACGCCAAGACCCCGTGCGACGGTTGGCGGCGCTTGCGGCTCTAGTGCATATCCATAAATAAACTACACATGTGGAGAAGGGTATTCGGTGGTCTTCCTGCTTCCTTTTACAGCGCCGCACACCTGGGGAATACATAATCGCTATACCTGGTCGGGGTACTCAGCCATGATGTACCTACTATGCCTGTCAAATACGGAAAATCTGGTCCCCCTTCGGGCCAACCGGTGCTGAGAGTGTATATACTGGTGTGCGGTCAGTCACGTCAGCTGTGGATTCCACCGAATAACCCCCCCTCTCCGGACTAGGGCACATTCGTGGTAGTGTAGCCATGTTTATTGTAGCTTTGCGTTACCGAGTGTGGTTACTATCAAAGTCTTACGGCGTGCATTCAGTTGTGGGGAGCATGAAACTAATTTTTCTCTTTCCTAAAGAACAACCTTCCTATTAATTCCTGGATGGCCCGCATTGGATTCGTCCTTCTGCAATTTCAGAAATCTAAACGGTTTGCAGCACACTTGTCAAGATTTGGCCATTGCAGCGCAAAGCCCTTTCGACCACCCCCAACTGCTTAACCTACGTATATATATACTAGCTTTCTTTGACTTGGTAAGTGAACAGAGTAACTCTCCGAGAGTTCATTCATTCCACTGGGGTATCGCAAATTTAAAGAATTCCACTTACACTCTTTCGATAGATATATATGCTAGTTTTTGCATATTAAGGCTTTCTGTGAGAGCAGACTGTGGATCATACGAATACGAGAGCTTGGAATTTCGGTATATTAGACAATATGCACGCTGGTGGCTATTACCAAAGCCCGATGGGTACTCCGGGCTCAACATCAAAGTTATTTTATCCAAAATCGGACCGCAACAATTCTCCTCCGCTAGTACATGGATATTTTACCCCTCCAGACAGTCGTGAAGGTTCCCCGTCATTGCGCGGGAATTCCCCGAGTCCCCAGAGTCGGTATAACTCACCTCTTCCACCGTATGCACGAGATGGTTCCCCAGCTCCATCATACAATAGTGGACCAACCTCCACGCGGAGATCTACAAGGACATCTTCCGGATCGAAATTTTCTAGGGTACCTTCACCGATTCTCCAGAGAGAGAACTCATTCAGGAGTCTACAATCAACTCCAGAGCCGTTTGAAATCGCAATCCCTCCAGTGATTCAGCTTCCTGGAGCACAGGGGACATTTGGACGTGCCGACAGCCGTCGTCACCAGAAATTTCCTGCTCCCCCGTCACCTCCTCAGTCGGTCGACTATACAAATTCTCCAAAACATCGGTATCAAAAATCAGATGCATCCACAATAATTCCTTTACCGTCCACAGTATATGTGCCTGGGGTGGGTGATATTGCGAATGGTGTTGAATCTCTTGAGGTTGAGCAAGGGTGGGATAGCTATTATGGCCACCGACGGAATCGGTCGGTATCGGATCCCACCCCACATTTCTCTTCAGTATACCACACGCCACAGGAGAGAATAAATTCACCCTCAATTTCATCACCATTTCTGCCTGTAGAACCAGAGAGCCCAATCGCTACAGTACCAAATTTCCCATCGCACTACCAAAATAGTGGAATGGCTTCTTCACAAGAGGAGCTCGTAGGGCTGTGGAACTCGGCCCAAGGTGCTAGAAAAGGTGTAGCGAAACCGAAGGATAGTGGTAAAACATATATCTTGAATATGTATCGGTTAGTACTTTTCGTTTATCACTTGCCTCGTAACACTTGCTAACATCACCATTAGACAAGCACCAATCAATGAGCCCCAAGAATCTGAACATCCCCTCGCATTTCCTGAGCATTTTACCTTTGGTCAAAATGCCCAGACGCCTTTCTATAGCATCCATGCAATGCGCGAAAACCCGGGTGATGACACTTTCAACGAGTTAAGCCTTCTTCGGCGTGATCCAATTACCGGTCTCGACACTTCTGTTGTAACCCTTGGCCTCGAGCCTCCATCACGGCGGATATCTCCTGCAGGAGATGGGCTGATTACCTTGATCTACCCAAAAGAAGCAGTCCTCTCTGCAATGTCTCCTAAGACCCCGACAATACCCGATAAGGCTGACCAGATCCTTGGCCCTCGTAGAAGGAGATGCGATGAAGAAAGGGCTAGGGAGGCTATTCAGAGAGCTTATGCAACCGAATGTTGTAGACTGAGTTGGAATGCTCAACGCAGGAGATACTACTTGTATCACCCTGGAATTGGCAATGGCGGGGATGCCTATCTTGTTGAGATCGAAGGCGAGGTTGGTTTTGATAACCTGGGCGCTAAGGGTTCTATCAAGGTTTGTTAAAACATATCCAAATCGGAACTAAGAACCAAATCTAATGCGAATAATTTAATAGTTGATCAATGTCGACACGAATGAAACTCTTACGGAATTGGATTTCGCTCGCAAGATGTTATTTGTTAATACCTGCGCGACCTCGAAAATTCCCTCAGACCATATTGTTGACGTCGCCGTATCTACAATCCTTACTGTCGCAACTGTCGAGGGTAGACGGATGAGGATGGTACGACGGAGCCAGTCACAATGCTCGACCCTGCCTGTATCTCGGCATGTCAGTCATCAATACAGCGAGAAGCAAAAGCGAGGGTGCCTCTCGAGCTTCTTAAGGGCACTATGCTTTTAATATTTTTTTCTTTCATCTCCTTTCCTTCTTTCCACTAAATTTTCTTTGTTTTATATACTGGTTGGGATAGATTGGGTATTTCAGGTATTATAAATGGGTGGCGTTTTGGGGGGTTTGGGACTGTGTCCCGGCTGGCGTAATTTGTATTTTCTTGTTTGATTTACGATCTATCTACGAACCTATTCTTTTTGTATTTTGGGGGATAGATACCTGGTTACCTAGAAGGTAACCAATGCTTTGAGATGAATAACACTCAAATTACAATAGATATATATAAAAAAAGGCTGAAATAACGAAAGAATACATCAATAAGTCGTATAGTTTACTTGAATTAACCTATGTTTTAGGAGGCATAGCTTCAAGATAGGATGACAGGGCATCACCTATAGGCAGATTCTCGTGGAACTATTGTACTACACCTCTGAGACGAGTTTATGCATAAATGCAAACCCACTATGGGTATAAATCTTGTAAATGGCTGATATATTTACTTCTCAGAGGATATGAGAAAGGGCATTAGTCATCTAAAACTAAGTCTTTCCCACTACGGATATATCTAAATAACAAGAGCCTAATATATTCGATATCTCCATACATGTAGTATAAGATAATTTAGATAGTATTTACAGACAGGTGGGTAGTTTTCGGATTAATCGGAAGAAAGGCTGGTTACAATAACCACCTCTTAATTTTGAAAAAACTGAGTGATGTCGCATGAATACGAGAATCAGCGGCTCTCAGTTTGTCAGCCCCCAAACATATCAAAGCTAACCTAATCCTTCCCACATACCCACATTCCAATCAAAAATTCTCTCTGTCCGCTCAATAACCTACCCGCACTGAAAGTCAAAATCAATCATACCAGTCAACCTCCAACACAAACTACCCAGCTATCAGCGCCTCCTAGGGGAAAAGACACCGCCTTGATCTCCAAATTATCGCATAGAAATCCTTGAATGCATCATAATTATCAGCATAGCGTTCCTGCTGTAAGTGGATCTGCGACCGTAACTACGAAATCCTATAAGCTAAATCTGGTAGATACTAAGGGGAAATACTCGAATAACGCTATAGCGTAGAGCTCAGGTATGTGAAGTTGTGACTTCTGTTGGGTTACTCTATGGTAAAGATGACTAATCATCACAGCAGTAAAGAGCCTCAAGGCGAAGGTGAAAACCAACAGAGACAAGGTTACCTCAGATAACTAGCAGTATCTTGTAATCTACAGTGAACGCAATGCGGCAGTCCGTCTGACTCGAAACCAACAGAAAAATATCGTATAGCTGTAAAATCTGCTTAGCGCCTATTTCAGAATTCCCTAGCGGTGGTGGGAGTTTGACTGCAAACTATGGTCCTCCTATAGAGGGTTTTACCAGGAAAAAAAGAAAAACAATAAATGATAGCAGTGAGTGATATACAGCATGGTAGCACCCCTCAATATATCTTGTTAATCTCTGTACGGTATATAGAAGAAGCTGGCTATAAGAATACGGCTGGGGTCGAAAATTACCGCAAATTTTGAAGAATATTCTTATAAAGAGTTTTCTAGCTTAAAAATTCTCCTATAGGAGTAATAGTCTCCTTTCGGACATGAGTAGTTCATAAGATCATAAGCTGTTTTTATAGAAGACTCTATGGAATTCGTACCAACTAATCGAATCAAGACAGTCTGAATAGCGACTAGATTGTATCTTTCCTGTTTTTGAGAGTAATAATCGCTTAAAATCACATAGAGTGCGCGTTTTCACCACCGCCGAATAGTACGCCAGAACTGTGATGCATCAAATATCATTAAGCAAGATAAAAACAGGGGCTGAGGGTAATTATCTGGATTTATATAGTTTTGGTATAATTTTATATCCAGGTTCGGGAACTACTACGGTACGGCTATGGGACAGATGTATAGCCCAGAGAGAAAAAGCATCTATTAGTCTTGCTACATTGTGATAATGGTTTTTCATGGCAATTTATTATGTCACAAGGAAAACTTGTTATCAAATATTTATTCTGTTCTCCTAAATAGGGACTCCTAGCAGAGCCCCAATCCCCTCATCTAACAGTGGGCCATAGTATTATGAGAATGCTTTAACCTCAAGAGCGTCTAGCTCTTTTTTGTCCTCGCTCAGTCCCAGAACCTAGAAGCTCTTTTCAGTATTCGACTTTGAATTTTTGGGTTTTATCATTATATGGATGCCTTACTGTTTTGCCCAATACTTTCGGCTTGCCTTCTGTGGCTATTCTCAGAGTGTATGATATCCCTAGCCATGCTGCCCTCATGAACATCGGTAATCGGTCTAGGTGTCATTCCCGGATCGAGGGGAGAGGCGCAGTTATAATCGTCAAACCTGCTGGATGGGTCTGGCTGCGCCTCGATGGACAGGGATGGGTCGATAAATCGGAGGCCACTTTTGATATGAGTGAAGGTCAAGGGTTTACCCTCAATCTTGGACAGTGCGAGGCCGAGAGATGCTGCATGTTTAATCTTGACACAAGGAGACATATTAGCTAGTTTATCAAATTTCCACCGTCAGTGTGGTAGTTGGAACTATATAGGTTTACCATTCGTCCATTGAGTTTGAACTCTGCAAGGTCCTGAAACTGCTTATGTGTTATACCGGTTGATATATCTTTCAAGAACAGCTGCCAAAGTTGGATTCTCGACGCTTTGTTCATCTCAGGGAATCGAAGGTTGAAATGAATCCTGCCTTAATTGTAGTACAGAGTTTAATTTTAGCATTGGAATTAACCCAAAAAAGCCCGTAGGTTGGTGCTATCTTGTAGTATATATATAATAGTTGTGGGGTTTATACATACTTTCAAGCGCTCTATCAATAGCCCCCATACGATTTGTTGTTAATATAAGGATCCCAGTATAGTATTCCAATTTTCGAAGAAAGATTGAAACTAGCGAATTCCTTTTAATTTCTAAGCTGGTTCGTTGCTCAAGAAACACATCTGCCTCGTCGAGTAATAAAATAAGATTCCACTGGGCGCCTCTCTTGAGGATAAGGGTTAAATTCTCCTCAAGTTCTTCTGGATCGCAGCCGAGATCATTCGTCGTGATCCGGTGGATAGGCCGATGGGTTGCTTCTGCGACAGCTTCCTATAGCCGGTCAGCATGGAAAATTGGCAGGTTGGATTTGTGCTGATGCTTACAGCAATGAGCGTTTTCCCTATCCCGGGGGGCCCGCTAAAAAGCATGATCAACCCGGTACCTTTCCCAGGCATGATGTCTCGAATTATTTCATTACCAGCCGAGTCATGATGATCGACCAATCCTTTAATCATGGTCTTCGTGACTTGATCGAGGATGACATTGTCTAACATCTCTTCTTTCCAGACAATATCAGTGATATCATCCACATGTATCGACCCTATCACCATTAAAAAATTCATTAACAAAATTAGGTTATGAAGTAGATAATTTCAGAGTCATCACAAACTTACTCCAGCCTTGATTCTCTATCGAATATCCCCACACATAAGGGGTGCAAAGTTGGTAATGGATCGCATTAAGGTCTATAACTCGCTTATCTCCCTCTATAATCCTTCTTTCCATCGAGTATGTCTTCGTATCTAACAGTAATCTTTCGCCTCCGGTAGGCTACATAGGTGTTGTTAGCATAAATACGAGGACTGAAGCCTAGGCCGTAGGCCGTACTTTGATGCGTCCCATAAAAAGAAGTAATGCATGGGAGAACAAACCGAATCTTGAGACATTCCAGCGCGGCAGACATACTGTTTTCCTTTCCGGCACGTATCGATGTACTTACGCCCTCTTCTTTCTAAAGAGGCTTCTATTTGAGTCCGTAAAGTATGATACTCGAAAGGGAGTAGGGAAAGTTCGGAAACTTTCTTAATCCCATCGAAACGGTACAAAAGCAAAGTTTCCGAGCAATAACCAGCGTATTCACCGTCATGGGCGATATATGCTAGGTCTAATTTGATGTAGGAGGAATTGATCTCCATACTGTTATATATGGATAATTGAGGGTGGTGCAAGGATCTTATAAGCAATGTTTTAGGCTTGTATAAAAGCCAAAGTAAGTCATACGTGATATATGGGGGGTTATGGGTAAGTAGAGATTCAGCAAACAACTTGTCGGGCCTGTATTTTGTTTCGAGAAAGGAAATGAGTGCTGTTAGATGGGTTTGGGCGAGATCATGGCCATCGGTTAGGGGAGTTAGCTCATCTGATATATCTAGGCCAAATTCATAGTTCTCGAGGTCGTCCAAATAATTGTAAAGAATACGAGGATCAACCTAGAGAAATGTCAGTTAAGGCCTTCTTGATCTCGTAGTTTAGTGAAATCTCTAAGGAATTATGCTAATTATAGTACGTTACCTTGGTGGTGTTTGGGGCTAGAAATAGGCTCTCATTAGATAGAACAGTATTTAGAACATCGCAAAGATGTGTTGATGTTATAACTAGGTCTATTTTGACGAGCTTTTTCCTAACGTTAAAGTTCCGCAGAGCATAGAATGCAATTCCTTCATGCTTAAACTGAGGTGACTCCAATTCCGTGTATGGATTCTCAGAGGGCTCGACCATCTTAAATATATTCAAGTTCCTATACCGATTTTTAAGCACTTTTGATGGTATTTTGTGCTATTAGATCCTATCATGTACTTACTCATCCCACCTAGTACCGGTGAATATTAATATTGTTATAGAATCTATGTGGAATGACAGGAGTCGGAAACCAAGTAATCAATAGAAAGGCCAGGTAACTTACACATTATCGTAACTAGCAAATAAATGTGCAAGGTTTGGTGTTGTCGCACTAGACTGTCCTAGGTTATAATAGCTAGAACTACTGTCACCATTACTATTACCGCCAGTGAAATAGCTGCCAGATGGAACTGAGTTTGGTATAGTGGACATATTGAGTAGCCCCCTCGTGTACCTAAAAGGTAACTGTGGAAAAACCTGTATGTAGAATGAAGAATGATTTAGATATGAATTATGTTGAGGTTGCGATGGGTCTTATATGTACGAAGGGAAGCCTTGTTTTTTGATACACCATTGCCTTGCAGTATTTTTTTTTACCACGTCTCATATTCCATAGGGGATTTCTTGGCTCGGTACCTGGTAGCCGATAGGTTCGATCAACTTGACAGGGTTACAGGAACCGCATGCAGCCAGAGCCTAAAAGTGCGGCTGTGTCTAAAAGTGCGGCTGTCCCCACTTATTTATGCGGACCATCAATCTAGAAGATCTCCTGGCCTATCTTGCTTCTCATGTTTTCCGAGAAAGGTTATCCCGACCCAAGTACATTATTGATTGTCATGAAGGGTCGGCCACACTGCGGGAGATTGGAGTTGCCTTTAGGTAAGGATGCCGCTTCTCTTATGTTAAGACACTGGCTCACTCACGGTAATCTCTGTAATGTTCTTAGGTGGTAATAAGGTACCATGAGTATTTACATGCAGGAATCCAGATAGAAACACAAAAAATTTCCTCTTCAGGCCTACGTACCGATGTACTCTCACTTCATACTAAAAACAACAACAAATGAGCCTATGACTCAAAGGTCATAACAAAAGACTCGGATGAAAAAACTTCACATTTACATTGCATGTTTGATAATTCTCGTAAACGTTTAATCCCACCTCTTCCATAATAACTACTCATTTCTCTTCCTCAAGCTCAATAAAGAGCGGAGCTTCTCTCCGGTCATAAGCTACGAACCTCTCTACTAGGCTCATCTCCTGAAAAACTCGGGTCCTTTTCTTCTCAGCTTCAAGGGATCTTAAAAGATCTTGCCATTCAGAATCTTCAAGTGGGTGATCGTTCAGCGGGGCTGCAGTGCTGTGGTAATTGCCGAGGCTTCCAGAAACCACATTTCTGGGCTTCTGGAGCAATTCCACCCTAGAGGAATTTGCTTTGCCGTCTATAAAGATTGCGTTGGGGCATGGTGCCAGTGCTCGCATAAGTTCCGTCTGGAGATGTTCGAGGTTTTGGGCACTCAAAGGCATAGCGGAATTGCATACTTGACTTTCCTGCCATGTGTTGTTTACCCGTAAGAGATCGGTGTTCTCGTGGCTCCCAAAAGATGTCTCAGACGTATTGCATTGGGTTGAACTACCAGATGGTTTAAATCTACTCACATAATACTGTCAAAAACAGACGCCTAATCAAGTATAAACTATTTTCACTATCACTTACCTGCTGGTATTTGAAGCCCCTTTTGAAGTAGGCTTAACTGTTGACTTGGGTTTAACTTGGGAATACATTGGTCCCTGATTCCGAGGAGAAGCTTGGTAGGTGTATGCTCTGTGAAGGATAGAGATGGGTGTTTATTTTTAGGACAGTATTATAATATGCTGAGGAGACTCGTTTCTGATGAGGAAAAAAAAGGTGGAGATCAAGTACTTTATATATCAGAAGAATAGTTTATTTTTCCTACGGTACATTAAAGGGCGGTGACCACTGAACTCTTGGTCGGGCACCCTGGAAGCTACAAAAAGTACGGTTAAGAGTAGTAGCTCGTTCACCTAATCTATTTGGAGTAATGACCGTAATTTTGCACGTATTTTTCAAAAGGACGGTTTAATATTGCGGTAGAACACCTTTCCATCGGCGGTGCCGAGCAACGGAGGTGAATTAGGGTAGGGTGTGAATCATTCGAGATCATAGATACCGTATTTCCTATGTTAATCCGATGCGCTACAGCTAGGTTCATCACGCACTGGAAAGGTTGGAGCCAAGGAAATTGAAGAAAAAGGATAAGAAAGGTAGATTATGTATTGATACGGGTGAAACCTGTTGCATGTTTGTACCTCCCCCCATAAATTACGCGCATCAGTACATACCTCCAGTCATAGAGGGTCGAATCAGCCCAGAAAACACGGTACAGTACTGATAATTGCAGGGTTGTGGATGGATACCGCATTAATTTCCAAGAATAGTTAGGAGGGCCCCTTGCTAAAAGCTACATATACTGTTTACCAGATCCTCGGGCTGAGCGAGTGGTGCGGAGGGGGAACGCGACCAGATAGAGTACGTATATACAAGGCCGGTGCTGGGGTAGGTCATGTTTTATAACTGCATGCCGTAGTTTTGTACCTAGCAAGAAAAGGGCGGTGCCAGGGGGGGGGATTTCAAGTCCGTGTTTTATAAGGGCGGTTGAGTACTCGATAATAAAATAAAGGCGGTACGGTAACGTATATTTACATATGGATAAGGGCGGTAGGTACATGTAATAAATGCATGCAGACAACAGGGCGGGGCTGATAAAAGTGCGGCACCCTGTAAGGTCGAAGGGCGAAGGGCGGCTGTGTTGTCTACTGCGTGCATGTTTGCATAGGTAAGAGCCTCCTCTGCTACTTGAGTTCTACACGTCTCTCTCTAGGACATCCCACCATCGTTCTCCCCACCCCCCTATTTCTCCCTCTGTTCACCTTCTCGTCACCTTGTTTTTCACTCTTTAGCAATTCATCAATTTCACTCTCTGCTTTATAGCAAACCGGTTACAATGACTTGGGATTGGGAAGGGCAAAAGGACCGCATACAAGAGCTCTATCTCAACCAAAACAAGCCCCTCAGCGACGTAATTGCTATCCTCAAACGAGAGCATGGCTTTGCTGCAAAGTAATAACTTTAGCACCTCCACTGAATTACTTTTATCGCTAATACTTCTACTACATTAGGAAGCGGGCATACGAAAAGCGCCTGAAAGAATGGAAATTCTATAAACGGACGTACCATAATACTCAAGCGTCACATCAGGAGCAGGTTCCAAACAAACATACTACAAGACTCGGTTTCGGAGACCAGTTTCCCGTACTGCCGCCCAACAGTAGCGATAGCGAAATCCAGACGGAGTTTCTTTCTTCCACATACGCAAACGAAGCGAGCCAAGTTTTAGCACGACCAATCTGTGACATAGGTCTCGAACTTGGGGCCCCAGAGTTTTTAGAAGCCGTAGATGATGTCCTTCTGACAGCTGATGGAAACTCCCATCCATTGTAAGTAACTTATTCAGCCCGGTAAGCCCTACCTAGAATATCTTAGGCCTTGACTCCTTTAGACATCATGATTCGGGTGATCTAGAGGTTGGTACATCGGTATCTTCTCGTGCAGAGGGGCATCTTATTGAGCTGGCAACACGCATTTTTCATATTGAATGTCCAATCCAAGAGAGTCTGCTACCGGGTATGTTTCTACATATACAATCCCACATTCAATATTTAAAACATATTCTGATACTATATAAAAGGGTATGGTTTGATAAGGGATCTTATTGTTGAGCTAAAGTCCCAACGCCCGGCTATCGAGATGGCAATTGCATATATCACTATCCATGAGATATCTATACCGGAATATATAGTACTTCACCGCGGGTGCTGGAGAGAATACATGCAAAAACTTGGGAGCAGTTTCAATGCACAGAATTACACAGAGTTGATAGCTACCGAGATTTCGTTACAGAGTCTATCAGATGAACACCACCGTTTCTTAGTCTTCTGTTCTTTTCTAAACGGTAGTAAAATTTTATTAGAACTTCTGTCCCGTTTCCTTAATTACCCTCAAAGATGTAAGTATAATGTAATTACTCCCGGCTCTGCTATGAAGTCTTACCTTATTCTACATTGATACATCGTTAACGGTTTTACCTAAAGCAATCGACAAATGTGTACTCAAACTCCTCCGGTATAAGATTATTGCTCAGGGGGATTGCCCTACCGTCATCTCAATACATCCCCACCTCCAGAAATGGTTCCAGAAGCGGCTACCCTCAGATGAAGACTTCCTCATTGCTCAGCGTGAGGTAATCATGAAGATGAGCAGTTCTATCTTTCTTAATTGCATGTCAAAAAAGGAGGATTGGGATTTTGCAAAGCTGGCTGCTCCCCAACTGGAGGCAATTATAGCGCTGATTCTAAAAAACGACTCTGATTCCTTCTGGGATGAGGACTTGTTAAAAGAGGCAGCTAGTATTGCTGATGTTGCGAGACGGTTAGGGGTCAACGATAAGGTTATCTTGATTTTGAGGCATGTCCACCGCCTCATGGAGCAAAGACTTGGGGAACAGCACCCACAAACCTTGGATACACTGAACAGCCTATCTGTCACATACATTAGCACAAAAAACTGGATATACGCAGAAGACCTCCTCCGGAAGCTTGTATCATCTCGGCAACGTTCAATTGATCGCAATGAATTTTGTTACTTGACAGAGTTGAGTAACTTGATAAGAGTGCTTATCAAACAAGGTCATGTAGAAGAGGCTAGAGAACTACTAACTACTGTTTCAGATACCATTAAAAGAATAGATCCTAGAAATCAGATCGAAAAGGCGAGAGTAGAGATAAAACTTGGTGAGGGGTTTAGGTTATGCGGTTATCTGGCGGAGGCTGAAGGTCATTTTTCAAGGTTACATAAGGAAACTAGAGTAATTCTTGGGAATAGGAATCCTAGTACTTTAAGGGTCCTAGAGTTTCTATGCAATGTACACTTTGACCAAAAGAGTTGGTCCCATGCTGAAAGATTAGGTCTTGAGCTAGTCGAGCTTAGTAAGAATGTTCTCGGGGAGGAGCAAGTGGATACACTGAGAAGGGTAGAATTTCTCAAGAAGGTATACCGAGGGAGAGGAGAGGAAAGAAACCAAGTTTAATCACTGGCGCAAATTTTATTCTTCTTTGTTCATAATTCTTTAGCAGGTTTTTCTTTCTTGTATATATAGGACTGAGGCTTTGAGATGTGTTTTAAGATACAAGTTCTTTGGAATATACCGAGCAAAAAAAAATCCTTCAATTGATAAGCCTTGTCACTCTACAAACCTTGTTGAAGGTCATTCTACTGAATGGGTATTTTATTGGTGTAAGTAGGCTTTTTCCGAGTCTATAGCTGAGACCCTTTCGCTGCTAAGAATACATATATAGGGAGGGGGGGGGGGTTACAGAAGTACTCAGTAGGTTGAGTAATAATAGTAAAATTAATAACGTGCATGGACAGCAGGTTGAGTTCCCCTAACTAGTCAATCTATACATCTCTATCTAGAAGGTAATGATTGGCTACATAGATACGGAATCAAGTGCTTTATATCTCAGATAATCATAATCAAATAGGAGTCTAGAAGCGGTTTTACCCACATATTCGAAAGGAAGAAAGGTCATGGCTATTTCTACAGAGGTAGGAGCTGTAAATTATCACAAAGTATCAACTAGGTCCAAAACGCATGAAGACATCAGTGAACAAAGAAAGAAGGGGTTATAAAAATCTCACGGGGCTGTGGAAGGAACGCCGTTCAGAGTTTGAGTGTGGTTTGCACTACTTTAAATATAAATATGTACAAGAGTGGAAACGTATTCGTTAAAAAAATAAGTATAACTAATAAATTAACTATGGAAATACGGATTTAAACTAAGATCACATATATGGCCTGTCTTTCCTCAGCTTCCGAGCTTCATGAGACCCTACCGGTAATGAAGAGAACGCGATGTGCCCGATGTCGTCGCCCCCTTTGACATCGACAAGCCTGACCTTTATACTTGCTACCAACTTGGCCCTTTCCGATCCATCCAGTGCGCACCCTCCAGGGGGTAGTGGAATATAAGGATTATCCCTTGCGAGCGACGAGACGTAACCAAGGATATCCGGGCCAATACACAGCCACCTTAAGAAAGTGCCAACCATCGAAACAATAAGAAGCGTCGAAGTCGTCCCTGCAAGGACCCATACCCACAAAATATTACAGACATATTGTATCTCATACTCCAATAAGGTGGCATTTGACTCTCTGGCGGCGAAGGAAAGGTTTATTGGACTAGCCCAATCATAATCACTACTTGATTGATTGGTGCTAATATTTAATTTCTGGGGGTCCATCGGTAAATCACCACTCAGGTACTGCGGTGCAAGGGCGGCAATCCAGTAAGTGTTGAAAAGTAGGCTAAACCTTGTTGTGAAATCCTCCTTCGATAATATTGATAGATCCACCACATATCTTTTATCGGGATTCTCATCATCATTGCTTGGGTTGGCTGAGAAAGCTTTTGACGGATCATAGATAAAACGTTCCGTCAGTGTAGAGAGTCTTTGATCAAGTAAGTACCCGAAACGACCTTGCTTTGGCCAGTAACTTGAAATGCTGTCCATGTTGTATTCCGTGTCTAGGCCAGTGTATGATGCAGGGGGATGCTGTAACCTCGAGCGCCGAACCTTTGTGACCTGAATAATTTGTCAGCTCCATCATGAAAAAACTCTATAGAAGGGTATTTTAGCTTACTGCGCAATTCCACCTATCACATTCAACAAACGACTCAACGTAGGATTGAGTTACGGAACAATTCCCTATCGCTAAGGAATCTTCCCCGCACAAGGGGCTACACTTTGAGCCAAATATAATATATCTCGGAGTTATATCGGGGGTTTGGTTGCGCTGAAGAGGAGTGATGGTGTCTAAGAAGAAGGTAGAAACCTCGAAGGCTTGACTGAAGTTGCTGTCTAAGTGGCCCAACATCCCTTCTAACTCACTAGAACTTTTGGCTATATTGGATGGGCCCTGACAGTCAAAAACAAAGTATGTCGATTCCAACGTAAAATTCGAGAATGCTTTATCCGGAATTCCCACAGTCGGAATTCCCGCAACCGGAATACCGATGAGGGAAGAGTATGTAACGTTTTCCGTGCCAACCGGGGTCCATCCATCATCATCAATAGCTAAAGGGTCGAGCGACTCTAAACTGGGAATCTATATGTATAAGGGTCAGTGATTGATCGAAACGGAAAGAGGGAATAGATCTCCGTACCTTGATATTTCCCCAGCTATCCATACTAGAGTACTGGAATGACAACGGGGAAAGTAGACTAGACAGGTAGAGGGCGCCATATATAAGTTCTGGCGAATAATAAAAGCTTAATGTAGATCTTTGGTGCTCAGTATCTAAGTACCGAACTACCGTTGAACTTGAGATACTCATATCACCTATAGAAAGCAAGTTTAAAGAAGCTTGCCCCCCTAGAGGGGAAAGCAGCCACAGTACGACAAGTCCAAAACCGAGCGCAAGAGGAGTGGCACTACCAAGAGTCGAAATCTGTGTGACTATTGTACTACCAAGTGTCTGACTTCCCATCAATAGCTCTCTGCCAGTGTTATGGTCAGCTGAAAACGTATGACCTCTTTTCTAGGTTTGGCGGACTTACAACACACTGAAAGTTGAACCCTTTTCTGCCCTCCACCGCGCAATAGATTTCATAGCCCGTCCTAGTACAGTAGCAAATAGAATCGGGTATAAAGTGGTCCCCTACATACATGTCAGTGGTTTTTTTTCTTTCTCATTACTGGATTCGACACCCACAAGTTTTGCCGCTCTAGTAAGTGTATCACCCCAGAGAGAGATAACTTGGCCATCTAGTCGAAATGCCATCCATGCCAAGATCAAAAACGCTATGGGTGAAAGGGCGGCGACTAAGTCGAGGAAAAGAACAATATTTCGCTTTAGAAGGCTTCGGCGCGGTAATGTTTCCGGCCCGTTTGGCCATCTGCCAGTAATGATTATTGAGGGGCGTGGAGCGCCTGCCTGTTCGGGCGAAAGAGGTCCCTTCTCTTCCAGTAGGGGCTTTTCTGTAGGATCAGTAGTGTATGAATCGAAACTTGAATACATTGCACCGATAAAAGCTGATGGTTGATCAATACATGTAGCTATGCTAAGATTTGCGGGGGTGGGGCCAAGTTATATTTGTAGCAGTGCAAGCAACACCCCCCACTTGATCGGGGCTGACTCGAGGCTGACTTATAAAGATTAGACTGCTCAATGATCCGTGCTGAATGTCGGAGACCAATCAAGACTGTGCCTCTCTACCGCTCCGCCAATCACGCAGAAGGCGGTAGATAGATGTCTTACTAGAAAAACGCGGCTAGAAGCACTTTGTGTCATATTCGGTTAAGACTGAGTAATTGTAATCGGTCATATTACTTCAGAAAACAAACTGAACCAGAATACACTGTTACCTCCAACGCTCCCAAAGGAACAGAGTGAATTATATATTGAGTGCCGTGAGGCTACCTTTTAGAAACTAGTTATCTTAATATATAGAGTATATACGGAGTACTCTATTCCGCGTACCGTTTCGGAGCAGTCGCTAGTTCCCCGACTTTAGTAGGAGCTTATATACGGATGTTTACCAGTCTACAGGTCTAAAATAAACTACTCTAGGATACTCCAGGGGTATTGGTTGGATGTAGGCTGTTCGAGTTGTTTCACTTCAAAGTCGTAACGTTTCTATATTTTGCCTTATACGTACTATGCAGTAAACGATTTAGAAAGAGACTATTATAGAGTACCTAGTAAGATAAGTTCCATCTTTGGCGCTATGTTTACTCTGCTTGTATAGGGCTATCACACAGCGTGTTGGGTTTGGGTGCATCTAATCTAATATTGAGGTCTTATCATAATCTTATTAACTGTCAATCTCATACTAGCGATTATTAGAGGTCTACGGAGGAATCGGAAATTTACGGGACGAGATATCTTACTATTCAAATGTTTCGATTATTAATCATAGTAGCCCTCCTTGCACTACCAGGAAATCCGTCTATCACTCCTTAACTAGGACCACAATTCTAAAGTCCTTCTCAGAAGAAGATGATGGTGATGAAATTCATAACGCCTTCTCAGAAGAGCTAGAGTGATCACGGAGTACTCTAGCTAGTACTTGAGTCTATTCACTATATGCGTTGCCTACCCAAGAGTCTTCTTGTAACGACCGGTGTACTCGGGTGTGAGGTGAATCTGAAGACAGGTGGCTGTGGTGGCGCCGATTTTGAATGGGAAATATAGGCATAAGCCACCTACTGTCATCATCAGTTAAGGGCGCCGGTTGTTTTTGTGCCTTGAAAATAGTTAGAACGGTACCCCTGCAAGGGTTTAACCAATCCAATTAGAGGCAGCTGTTTACTAATGATTGTAATGACGATATCTACAGGGTCCCTCACGATATCTACTTCGGGCGCCCTAGATAAATACATTATCATGCAGCTTTCTTGGAACACCAGTTCAATACAACTGACATGGACCAAATACAATATTCTCGACCGTGATCCTGGAGAGTGCTGTTCCCCGTCACAACCAACGCTGCAAGTGGACAGATGTTAAAAAGTCTAAAAACATGTTTCATAAGCCTAAGTAGAAGCTCAATCTAAAAAAACAGCATACCTAAGAGATGAAAATTAATATCACCCCGGAAAGTATATGGCTAGTGATAATCCATAAACTTACGATATGACCTAAGAAAAAACGGCTATGGCTCGAAAAAGCAGAGGATTTCTCAGTTAGTGATAAAGGCGGATAGGACTAATGAAGATTAAATTACCAAGCTGCAGACTTAGAGATCTTTATCCCTTAAGATCAGCAGTCACTCAGGTTTTGGGATTGCTATAACAACTCACATTTTCTCCTGCTTCACACGGGCAGTAACTAAGATAATCATACTTCTACCTTATATGTCATACCATGTATTCTCGATTAATTGGCTATCTACGTAATCTCCGACTATAACGTGAGTCACTTGCTTAGTTAGCTACGCAAACTCAGGATAGGGCAGGTGGCTTACGCCATAGCCGGAGATTATGGAGATAGCCAATGTGTCGAAAGTATACGGTATATGTTATGCTTAGTCACAAACGAAAAATACCTCTCGTATTCCAGATTACAAAACAATTGATTCTTGTGCGTTCTTTTAGCTACATCTGCGGATAGCCCGCTAAAATAAGGTTAAGTTCGCTATGCAGGAACTTACTCTTTCAGCAAGCTGTAATCAACATGCTTGATTACTGGATCCCAACGGGATGGAAGACACGTCCGTGATCCATCAAAATAGAAGCTTACTTATCCGATAATCTCTTGAAGAGGGGGTTTAATCCCTGGATATGAGTCTACACTTGCATTCCGGTAGGGCAGCCTTTACCACCGATAATTACCACAGAAATAATCTCCTTAGTCAAGCTGGTACTAGTCTACAGAGTCCCTGTCTAAGATCTAGACTAACCCACACTCCTCTATTATCTGGCTAATAATGCAACTGTATGGGTTGGGAATGAGAAAGGTTATATAGTGGAGGGAGAGGGAAACTCGCGGTGAAGAGGAACTCTTGAAGCGTACATACTTGCAGGCGACCGACACAATTAGGGGGGATATAACAACTCGACTGTTACACTTATGTTAATTAGATCTAGCTAGAGGTGTTTAAATTCTAGCTTCTTTACAACATAAAAAAAAGTAAAGTTGTATTTGTCCTTTTGTAGGTACACTTATACGATATATATTAATACGGAGATTTTCAAGTTTTTAGATAGCCATCCTGACCAGCATGTGCTACATAGGGGGCTATCGGGGATCTACCTCCGTTTACGTTCATTCTTGAGATTCTGAGGAGTTTGCGTACCAAACGGGCGACCGGGGCGCAATGCTTGTAAACGGAAGAAATCGCCGGCTATGGAGATCCTTGGTTCCTAGATATATCCCAAATACCGTACATACTTTTGGAACCCATTCTCTCGCCAGTATGTACAATAAGGGGGAGATTTGACACAAATGTACTTTAGACCTGGGGGTCTTGCTGTCTATTATAGATGCTACATACTAAGAGATAACTGCATCCTCGGTAGATATCCTGGGTGCTACTACTCTATACTGTACGTACATGCGGGGAGATATTCAAATACCCTGATTAGTGATCTGCAGGTTATAATTCTTGAGGATTGGCGCACTGTAGGAAGAGAGACAATTATCTGCATGTACTTTATGAATTTCATCATTATCGAGAGACAATCATCGATTGAAGATCGCCGGTTTATCGCCTGCCAAGAAGAAATTTAAATTTACCACGATGCCTGTAGCTTAGCAGATTTAGAGTTGATCATCTGCCGCCCGTCATACGGCACTCCCGCTCCTATCTCGCTTCATATCCTTACAGGGGGTAGATGGGGTGGGGTCGGTGATGCTCCTTTCGTTATTAGCCCCCACACGGTGTTTATATTAAAGGGAAGATCAACGCACCGGGGGTAAGATATCTCGATGAAATCTATCTTGACCTCTAGAGGTATTTGTCGGATACCCTTACCTCTCTCACTCTAAGAAACTACGGTTTCAAAGAAGCCTATCTTATATATCTAATAGTAATAAGAAGTGACACGTAGGATGAATGATATAATATACTCTCATCACCTCATGATCAGCCGTTTCTAATTGTCGCTGTAAGGGTTCTCCTTGTCTGATGTGTATGTGAATACATCTTTAGACTATAAAGGTTATTTACAAGTCACATATAATTAGAGAAGCTCTATCTTAGTCATCGAGCATATAATAATCATTAGGGTAGAGTTATATATGACAACCTGTAATTATACTAAATTATTCCAAAGGATTATAGGTGGAGTCTAGGAATAAAAAGTACAATCATACCCATACAATATCGTACAAGAATAGTATGGGAGAAAGTCAAAGTATATAGAAAGGCGGTTCCTTGACTTCTATAAACTTTACGACTCATCAACTAATCCGAAAGTGATACGAAGAGGTGACGAATAGAACCTTTACTTTTGCCGGCATATCGGATAGGCTGCATAAATACCCTGTCATTCGATAGGCGATATTCTGACCGATTCCCTCAACTATCCAACTACCGAGGAATTTTACGAAACGTAGATCGTGGAACATTACGGATTAGGAAGATTGGTATTTTCTTAATCCTTCCCACAGCACACAGGCTGTATATCTGGAGACATATATATAACCATCTATGAGGCCCTACAATTGGGACAAAGAGACAGGCCAAATAAGAAATGGCGTTCCTTTCGATCTTCTCTGGCCCTTTTTACGCCCAATCCCTCACTATCAACCTTGCCATATCTACTTTTGTACTCGCAATAATATGCCTTCACTTTTTAAGGATTAGACTCCGATCGGGGTTGCGCTCGGTTCCTGGTCCACTCCTAGCATCAATTACAGATCTTTATAGGTTTTTCGACTCGTGGGGCAGAAAATGCCACGACACTCAGGTGGCATTGCACCAGAAGTACGGACCGTTCGTGAGATATGGGCCTAATTGCGTTGCTATATCGGATCCAGATGCTATACCTACCATATATAGCGTTAACAAAGGCTTTTTAAAAGTAAGGAATACATTCATCATGTTATATCGCCAAGATTCGAGAAAACTGACAAATCCGATAGTCCGATTTCTATAGCGTCTTTGCAGTCCTTGCGAAAGGTACAATGATGGAGGGGATGTTCGATACAACTAACGAGTATTATCACCGAGTAAGTCTTTAAGATTATCGGGATCTTTATAGATGTGATACTTAAATTTTTCTACACTTAGTCAATGAGAAAGCCGGTCAACAATATCTATGCCTTATCAAATATATTGGAGTATGAGCCTTACGTGGACTCGACTTCACGAGCCTTTATTAGTCGCCTCACATCCCTTTACGCAGACAAAGGGGTATGTTGCGACCTAGGAAAATGGCTACAGTGGTATGCATTCGATGTTATAGGAGAGATTACATACTCTCGAAGGCTTGGATTTATCGACGAAGGAAAGGATGTTGATGGTATCATCAAATCCATTAGCAACCAGCTCGATTATGCAACTGTTGTTAGTTATGATTCCATTTAGCCCCCCCTTTGACTAGTTTCGACTAATACAGGTTGAAGGTCGGTCAAATTCCATGGCTAGATAACTTTCTTGAAAAGAATCCTATCTTACACGCCTTGAAAACGTATTCGGCCCCAATCGCACGTTTCACTCTCGCCAGAATGCATGAGCGCCTCGCCGAGCTTGATGACGAAAAGGCTCAGGTAGATCGAGGAGAAACCCCTTCATACATGCGCAAAAAGGATATGCTTTCAAAGTTTCTTGATGTACGCAATAGGGACCCTGAAGGTGTTCCTGAGTACTTTGTTATATCCTGGGCCAATTCAAATTCATTTGCAGGATCTGATACAACAGGGATTACCCTCAGAGCCCTATTTTATTACCTCCTTAAGAACCCCAAAACTATGGCCCGACTCCGTTCTGAGGTTGATTCTATTGATGGGTTGTCTTACCCCGTCTCTTGGGCAGACACGAAGAAGATGCCGTATCTTGATGCTTGTATAAAAGAGGCCTTGAGAATCCATCCGGCAGTAGCGATTATTCTCGAGAGAGTCGTGCCTAAAGGTGGTAGTGAGATATGTGGGCGGTTCTTCGAGGAAGGAACAAAAGTAGGAGTTAATCCTTGGGTTGCTCAGCGAGACAAAGGTGTTTTCGGCGATGACGCGGAGGAATGGAATCCGGATAGATGGTTCACCTCGGAGGAACGGAGGAAGAGAATGGATAGATCAATCCTTTCGGTATATATTCCTATAAACCTCTCTCCATATCATGACAATCGATTAAACTGAGATACTTGATAGTTCGGTGGCGGAAGTCGAATCTGTTTAGGAAAACATATTTCACTGTTAGAGGTCCACAAGCTTGTTCCACAGCTTTTGAAATCCTTTGATGTGAGTCCCCAACCTTATCAGCATATAGATCTGTTCAGAATACTTATAGTGGACTCGTAGATGGAGCTCACGTATCCGGAAAGAGAATGGGAGTTGAGGAATAACCTCTTTTCCAATCAGGAAGGCTTGCTAGTGAATTTGAAGTCGAGAGTCCCAAGCTGCTGATTAGAATAACGCATTACAGAAGTTATATTCATTAGCCTTTTATCAGCCTGACTATTACTACGTAAATAAAGTCTTGACTCATTTCCTAACTTTAAGCATTACTTTTAGATAGAGTCTGGTTTTTGTTCTAAGGGCTTAGAACTTCAGAGAGAGTTTTTGTAAAGTACATGTACTTAAAGCCAGCTAACCCTGAATTACATACATATAAGGGAACGGGCAAGAAATCAATTCTGGTCGAAGGCTTGTAGGTCATAATTGAGTCGCTGTATCTCATTGCTTGCTGTATCCTTAAAGGAGGGCTACCCATCGATTCATCATTTCCATCGTGCATCTACTGCCACATCCTCAACTCATATATCCACTGTAGATAAGGTGTACTTAGATCGAAGGAGTAAAAGCAGCCTGTTCTAAGCAGAAATACAGCCTTCAACTATAGATCTTCTTTTACAAAAGAATCTATCATATACCTGGTATCTGTATAGGAGCTGGTCGATATAATATTCTCGTCAGCAGCGTAATTTGGTGTCTTTAGTTAGTCTTGGCACCAGTAGCGAATCGGAATCCGTGATTTTCAGGGTTAGGGTTTCATTCTTTTCCAAAGTTTATTTGTAAAGTTTATAGCCCCTTCAGTGAAGGCTAATTTAGGATATCTTTATTAACAATAAGTGAGTGAAATTGGTGCAGGCTTAGTTTGGTTTTCGCACAACTAGTAACTGGTAAGGATGTATACCCTATATTCCATCAAACTATGGGGCTTGAAAACGTATCTTGCCTATGTATTTGATCCTCCTTGCTAGCGTTTTGGCAAAAAACAAGAAAGTCGTCTTTATAAAACTTCCCTTAGTGTTTTAGCCACTTTACTAGGGTTGGAGATTATCGCACCGTACTCGAACAGAAACGCGTTTGAACACGGCCAATCGGAGTTGGAGCCGTATGGCGTTGAGAAGTCAAATTTTAACAGCACATGTAAGGAAAGCTATTAGGGGGTGCCCCGCTCTTCATATATATGTTGTTTATGGGAAAATATACAAGCTCAACTCGGAGGTATTCGCAAGTATTATTAATGTCATAGAGACACGAAGTCTATAGTGACTTTAAAAATTAAGTTAGAGTTACTTTGAACTCCTCTAGTACCTTTCCGATTATAATTACCTCAATAAGGTTATAATTCAAATTTGTGTTTATTATTTTATGTTCATACAGTGCAGTGGTCAGGTAAGGGACTTAAATAGCTTGCAATTAAATTTATTTTCTATAATTACCTATATATAGATATATATTAAGTGAGATTATACCACATGTTGTGGTTACTTACCAATGGCCTGATCGAAGCTCATGTTACCCTTCAATTCTTGGGATGGAAATATCATAGCTACTGTGTTTCTGCCCGAAGCTGGAAAAAGGAGTCTGATGCCCTAGCAGAAGGGAAGAAAATTACTCGATCTTTCTAAAAAAAAACTTTGTAGCCGGGGTTTGTGATAGAGCCTGGATTTACCGGAGATGTGTGGTAGGGGTGAATATATAGTTATGTACTAAAAGACTAGATATTGCTAGCTTCAGACTGTTGTAGCTTGAGAAATAAACTGAATGACCTTTTAGAGTTCTCTCTAACCAGGCAAATGGTTTAGCAGAAAAACATTCCTTCAATAAGCGCGTGTTAGAGCTATTGTACTAGTTAGAGTATAGTATATATAACAAACCGCAGAACTAGAATCATGAGCCCAACTATGTATCTGCGAAATCTTGTTTATTCATTCTCCCATGCCCTGTGTCTTGCTTTAGTATAAGCAGCTTTCCACGACCTTAGGGTATAAGTGATCCTCTAATTTTAAGTACACCATGGCGTCTTAGAAATAAATAGGGCCCTAGTTATATTCTTGGCGTACTGTTTCCTATCCACCGTTCGGGCGGTATTGGGAGCCAACCCCCGGCGCCCCTCTATTTGCAAGCACTGAAGGGAGTCGATTAGCATAGGATCTAGCGATAAACGGAGTGGTACTTACACTTCGCCTCAGAGTAGAGAGCTCGTGGGAACCCGCTGATACTAACAACTTTATCAAAGTCGTCCCGCAATGATATAAAGATACATAACTCTTTGTCCTTGCCTGTATGGCATAACTTAAAGCGGACATCGTATGTAATTCTATCGGGTATTCCAACTCTAGGCACTGCAAGGACCTGTGATAGAGCTTTGCCCTCATTCCTATCTCCTATTAGGAAAAGACATCTCTTTGGTTTCCCTATTGGTTTTTCATAACTGGTCATTCTCTCTGACAGGGCTACCGAGGTATGTCGACACTTGATTATCCCTAGAGGAGTTAGGGCTTTATTGAGAGAGGGATATGGGGTTAAAGCTACCTGTACAGCTCAGAGTACTTCCACGTGTTATTGAATCGAAGTCTGAACCAGACTCAACAGAGGCACTCCGTAATTCAAAGTAGAAAAGTGATCCAACTAGTGTATTTGCAATTGCTATAGCATCGCCCAGGTTCTGGCCAAACCAGCGGGCTGCCTTTTGCTGTAAGCTGTTCATATATTTGACATCATCGAGCTTCGGAAGAGGGCTTCTAATAGACGGATTCAGTCGCTTGTATCTGCTTGCCCTTTCTTTATCACTGCTATCAATTCCCAAACCCTCATGAAACTCTCGCCACTTCATCTCACAATCCATATCCTCTAATACAGCACCGTAACCCAGATGCTTCATCTTCTGCATAAAGTTTAATACGCCTCGGTACGGCAATTGTGTAGGTACACCCGTTATTAATGGGGGCATAGGATCGAATCCAGTACCAATAGAAAGCATAATGTCAGGGTCCTACCTTGAAAGATTTGGCCATAGAACCTTACGTTCCTCGTAAGCAATGAAAACAGGGTTGTTACATCGAACAGCTCCGTCGTCAAATGAATATTTTGAAGTCGGGTGAGAAAATGACTTGAAGTAACCAGGAGCAGCTGAAGTGGCGCGGACTCTGTTAAATAATCAGTCTTTGCTAGAGCTAGGCTATTTATTATCACTCAGTGTCTTACGCTTCCCATAATCTCAACTCCGTAGCTTCATCCTCCCCCCCTAAAAAATCCATACGTTCCTGGGAATTATTGTTAGAAGTTATCGTCCTGTGAGGAATATCCTAGAAAACTCCCCCATATCATGAAGATAGCTCTTCTGATTGTCATCGATAGCCGTTCCAAACCATTTCGAGTATATATTATTCTGGTGCTGGCGCTCCCGTTCCTGTGGCGGAACTAAGGTATCAAAGAGGGATAGAACAAAGTTAGCAACCACTAAGTTTGTTTTCTCGTGTCCATTTTGACGGTCAAAGTCGTCTTCGTGAACAAGTTGGGTGTCATAGCAGTCATCACAGTAGACCCGACAGCACCCATGGCAGTACCCGGGGTCCCCACGATGCCGACGGGCTCGTATGTTTTGACACTCGGAGGCAATTCTAGTAGGTGACATTCCAGATAATGGATAAGATATTGCGGGGGAGGACGGGTGAAGTATAATCTAGTTATAACTGTAGGTAGAAATGAGACCCATGTAAGGTTCCCTTTCCGTCCCCTCTTGAGCCCTGTTTAGCACCTACCTAGTTATTGCAAAAGAAAATATTCCTGAATTAGTGGTGTGGGCCAACAAAGCAATTTAAAAGCCTTGTTTTCTTAGATTGGTTGAAAAGCGAGAGCCAGGGTCGTGGCAGGCGCAGTGGAACCACCAATCCAGATGTTATGGCACATATCACATTGCGCCCGGTGATAATGTAGGGATAATCATTGTGCGGTAGATGAAGCTGTGCTGCTACGCACACGTAGTACTATGTTCAGTTTCCTTTAGCTAAGGTGGGGGCTATGGTTCAAAACCAGTCAAATTGGCTACAGCCATCGAGCTATTGTCCGCTTGTATGCAGACTTTGTTAAATTCTCCTGAATGACTCACTCTCTAAAAGGCCCCACAATTAATGAGACATACACTCTATGCAGATATATACCGTATTAACTGGCCAAACCCGCCTTTGCGCTAAGAGGTTGAAACAAAGTGTGGCTGGAAGATCCTACTGAGAACAGTTTGGCAGCAGTGGTTTCGCCACTCACTACACCGAAGAAGATATCTCCTCGCTTTTTTTTTGCTTAATTAAGTATAGGAGATACCTTTATAAGTTGGGCACTTTGCCACTTCTTATTTCAACCTCTTAGCGCAAAGGCGGGTTTGACCAGTTAATACGGTATTGGTGCTGTACGGGGGATTAGCATAGACATCTGCAAGCCTTGTATGGCGCTATGTTTAAACTGTGGTTTTAGTTGCAGAGCCGACTTAGGCTCTGCTACAGCTTTCTGTAACAAATGCCGCAAAAAACGCCAAGATTTATTACACGGTGCTTAGAAAACTACATGAACGCTTCCATTTCATTTTCCCCTGGCACCTGCTAGAGCTCTTATAACCTGCTAGCTATACTAGTAAACCCTTGAAGGCAGTGATAGGAATCGTACATTCCGTTATTTAGTTGCTCCTCACTTATTAGTGACAGTGGCAGGGAACGGAAGGTTCTCTAACCCTAAAGAGAACCTAATCTACTGATAATAATGATTATGTGACTATTGTTATCTGTGTACCAGCCCTTGGATTTATTAGGCAGTTTCTACAGACGAAGTTAGTTTGAGTTAACCTCTCACTGATGGTGCATCATATAACGCAAGTTCGAGTATATAATAACTTAAGAAAATAGTTTGTAAACCTTCCTCATATGAGAAGGACTCAACTGGTATTTACCTGCGTATTGTTAAGGTTAATTTAGTATTATCGCAATCTTAGGTGTGTGCAATTAAGGCGAATAAAACTTTGTAGTTGGCTCTAATTATCAGTGAATAATTTACATTGGCACAGGAGTAATATATAATACTCAGGATCATATTATTACTAGATAGCAGCTCAACTAACTTATGATACAGATAAAGACTATGCGTAGGCTAATCCAGCCTACGAATATAAAGTTTTAAGGGAATGCCCTAATGCTCCCCCTCTAATTTATTCTACTACAATTTATATAACTCGTAAAACCCTCAAAAAATGACTTTCTTAAGTGAGTCCCAAGACGGAGAATATTCGATCCTGATATCGTTGTAACGAAACCCCTCACCTTCGCTGTGCTCGTGGGTAGAAACTGTATAAAATCCACCACCTACACTCTGCTGATCTTTGGTGATACAATAGTCAACAAGCGCCCCAGCAGATATACTCGCACTTTCGCAAGTAATACCCTCATTATAGTGCGAAAATTCACTTTTAGTACACCTTGATATACATGCAGTTCGAAAACACTGGAGTACCCTACATGTTCCCTCGACCGGCCATACAAACCCTCTATAGCACTCCAAGTCCTTTGATTCTGAAAGTAGCCTCGTTGCTTCTCGGACATCACCCAGAACCAGCCTACTATCGACGGATGCGCAATGCATTCCCCCGTCTTCATTTACCCTAGCGGTAAGAACATTGCTTGTAGGTGTAAGCGGCAATGCAGCAGCCATTGCAAGGAATAGGAAAGAAAATATCATTAGAGTAGTAAGAAGGTGGTTGGGAAGCATTTTTAGAAGCGTTGACAAGAATGCCTTATCGAATGGTAATAGATATGGCTATTAACTGAAGGATAGGGGAGTTGTTATGAGAAGAGGAGCAAGGGGGGGGCGGACGGCGGTATTTATAAACCTAGAAACCAATTCAATGGTCAAGAATATGTCTGGAGGCACCTCGACGAAGATATTGAATGGAGGGTACTAAACCGAGCTTTTCTTATACGGACATTCAATCTTAGGGCATGGTATAACCGTTCCATTTAATAAGTGCATCGAATGGCCATGTAGCGTATAAGGTTAAACATGCTTCTCAACCCATAGTATGTGTCGGATAAGCTCAATATTTCAACGTCTTGGAACAATGGTCAAAATGGAATAGAAGGAACTAGTATCATGTTCCGGTGGCACAAATATAATAGTGTAGGCTCGAGACCGCATACAATTCTATAAAGGGATAGAATCTTGGTATGAACACCAGGAATAATAGGACGGGAACATAAAATGAGTAGCGGAGGAGACCCCTAGTATTTAAGGAAACATTTAGCTATAAGGATGCTGCTAGGACATACAGAAGCTAGAGAACAATAATGATTACTTATTCTGCCAACCTTTTCCGTCGATACTTAGTACCCCCCAAACTAAGATTATCTTAAATCCATAGCTTAGTCATCACCCACAGAGCCGCATGATGTTAATCTCCCACCATTGTGTTACCTTACCCGCCACCCTAGAAATTCACCGGGAATGCAAGGTACGGAGGATCCAGGTACTCTTGTTTCAATCTCAAAGTTTGAACCCATTGCTATATTATATTCCTACTGCAAGAATATAAAAATAAATATTAGTGATGAATAGCTTAGTGTTAGATAGTTTCCTTGTAAAGATCTTAGGACAGTCCCACAACTGAATACCTGAATAATTGTTTATCTTATTAGAGGGCCCCTTGATATCTTTCGGAGGGAGGAGCAGCTACGAAGTGTTACACGCTCCACTATACTCCGTATTAAAATAATCGGAATCAATCGTTAGAATGTCTATAGAAATACATGTGCTAGTCCCTGGTTGTGAAGGTATTCCTATATCATAGTTGGACTGTATTATTGAAAAGATGTATATAAATAAGAAAGATAAGGGCAAGTTGCGGATACTTTGAGTGAGACAGAGGGTGGGAGTGCTCGGGCCCCAACTTATAATTCTAACACCTAGTGATATCATAACATGAACACTGATTGGTTTTACTCACGGCTGGGAAACCTGCTTGTTACGTTGGAGGTTTATCTTGCTTTAACTCAGACTTTAACTATGATCATCAATCATGGGAAGCCTGATGAGGGTAGTTTCCCTCGGTAACCTTATTTGAAAAGTGCTATAAATAGGCTGGGAGCTGCTGTTGCTACTCGTCTTTACTTCACCTCTCTCCACTATCCTTATAACCACTCCGGTAGTCTCATCCCTCTTCGAGTATTAAAGAGACCTCCTCCTCCTACACAATGCCACGTACAAAACATACCCCAAAACGCCTCCTCTCACCACCCACCTCCTACCCCACACTAGAACCCTCCACCAGCAACCCCGCCAAACCTCCCAAAACATACATCAACCCCAAAAACATAAAAATTCACAAACACAAGCGTGCTCTACCCCACAAAATCCCTACTAAACCAGAGGTTAATCTGATTATACCCTGCCATGCATTCGGCAGGCTCGTTCGAGAGTACTCAATGAAACACAGTACGACAGAACTCCGGTGGCAGAAAGATGCGGTGGAAGCCCTACAGTGCGCTGTAGAGATGTATCTCATTACCAACATAAGAAGTATGTCGCCTCCTTATTACTAGTGGTGCTCGATTACTCACAATGCTCTAGTGGGTGATATAACTCCCCATCCCCAAACACAACATGAAAGCTAGTCTCTAGCAATTCATAGCTAGTTGATAGGTTGGAACAAAGAGATTATTGACGTTGGAAGGTGTGGTGATCGTGTGGGTGTTCTGAGGTTTGCTTTCGGCGGTGATAACCGTGGTAGGCTGGGGCGCTTGTGCTTAGCCGGATGGGGATATAAAGGACGATGCATCGGGAAGGTTGATGCAAAACACTATTTTCTTATTTATGATTATCTAGGTTCAAAATATTAGGTTGCAGGAATATCCTGCGGTGTATAAGTAACTAGGTATGATCTAAGTCTCGTGTTTGTTGTTTTTGTGGTGCTCCGAAATTAGTTATGAAATGAGTATTCTTAAGATTGGATCATAAGTACATGTATTATTACTAAATCATGAGCATTCTTATTCATGATTTTTATTCAATCGCAAGCACTCTTATCCAAGGGCATATATTCTCATCTAGCTAGGATAAGTGTCTTTCTTGACTAATGATTATGTACCTCCCCCCCTAGTACTTAGTCTCTCAAGCTTATACGCCAATCCCTAAAGTCCTTGTAACAGCAGGTCCAGTAACTATAGATAGTGAGCAAAGTACGTAATATATTGGGTCAGAACTTACCCAACGCTCTAAACCCTCTTCGTCATCCTGAAGTTCGGGAATTATTTTGTCTAGCTTTTCTGTCTCCGGGTGAGCATAGTTTAGGCCCGTATGGGGTATATTATGCTGGACATACCTGATGTACAGTAGACCATATGTCCAATATCCGTATCATTGTGAAGGATACGGATAAATTCCTCAGCCTCTTCTGAAAAGCCGACTTGACTCACTTGGAATACAATCGCTGTAAAAATATCAGAAGAGGTTCTGTAATCGGAGGAGAAATCTTCTTACTTACATTTATGTTGAAATCCCTCCTGTTTAAGTGTTTCCTTACACTTAAGTATCATATTTTTGAAATGTGATGTATCCTCACAGTTTGGCTACATACTATTTAGCACTTTATAGAGAGAATAGCAAGGGATACCATACAGAGCCATCCGTAATTGTGGTTACTAGCAGCGGTCTCTTTAGCGTTCCTGCCCTTAGTCTATCAAATAGAAGTGGGTTCAAGATCTTTTTCTCCAAGCCAGACCCGATCATCGTGCTAGGTCCGGTATACGGAACTGTCTCTAGTACCACCTCCATTTCATCAAGAGTGTGAATATTATTAAACTTATCATCATCTGCATAATTGATGAACCTTATATTGATTCCGTTTGTATCTAAGGTCGATGTAATTTTTGTCACTCGACGGACGAGTTCTTTTAATGCTGGGATCCGCTCTTGATATGTCATCGAGCCACTGTCATCTATACAACATTGGTTAGGCCTGGGGAGATATATATCACAATAGGGTAGGTACCGCAGTAGATAACCACGTCATAGAGAGCGACCTTGACCATGTCGATGATATCATTTGGCGTCTTGAGGGCAGTTGTAGCATGTTCTAGTGGTTGTCCTGTCTCGCCTTCTGCCATATCCCCTACCGCATCCTCCACCGGATATTCTATGGGGTCCACTGCCATAAAGTCTCCTGTCCCATCTTCAGTAACGCCACTTGTGACTCGTTTGAATAAGGTAGCTGCATTGGCTGACAGTTCGTGTAGATATGCAGTACCAGGGGGATAAAAGCCTTCAAGATCCATAAAGGAGATATATTCGCCCAAATAACCATACACCACGTCGGCTATTTCGTAGATCTCCTAGAAAATGCGGTACCATTAGTTTTTCCATAGAGAAACATATTCCGATAACAGAATAGGTGGATTCTCCTTGGTAACCCCTTACCATTGAGGGATTGAGCCAGTTATCTGGGTTTTCATCAAGAAGATAATACTCTCGCCGGCGGCCTGATTTTTGCGGTTCGATCGGCGTAGCTCGGGGCAGTGAAATTGTTCGACGTCTAACAGTACTAGCCGGCGGTTGCCTCTGAGGTCGTGGGGCTTTTGGGGGCACTGAGAGTGAAAGATTTCCGGACACGGATACTTTTGTCTGACCCTTGGTTTGAGCACCTGATATGAAAGCTACTGATGATCCTGGTTGGCCTGATTCGGCTTGCTGGCTTGCTGAAGATTCACTTGCTTTGGGACCCAATGTCATATTATCATTGCCTTCCGCTGCTTTAAAGTCTTGTAATTTTGTAGGTGCCTCCCCCTGAGAATTATGTTTAATGCCGCTTCTTGATTGTATTTCCCCTGTAGCCTCTGGTACTGCAGTAGATCCTATTATTTTTGATCTACCGGCTGAACCCTGACTGGAGTACAAGTCATTCGGTATCAAGGATCCCTTAGCTCTAGGGTTTAATGTAGGGCTAGCTTGCTCGGGGTCCATTTTACTCCGTGCAGCTCTACTCGGCAGTGATCGATCCGGTTGAGGCGACCTCTTTACATTGTCGGTTAGGTTTAAAGTATCTTTTCCTTTTGCGCTTGCAAGAGCGCCTTTAATCAAGCCTTTGAATATTCCATAACCTGAAGAAGGACCCTTTCTTGTTACGAGAGATTCTGGATGCGGTGTTCGAGTCATAGCACCCGTTTCATCTGCACTAGAGACTATCTGCCCCATCGCAGTACCACCATTATCTCTAGAGAGGTTCTCTATTGCCGTATGAGACACTTGGTGCATTTCTCCAGCAGATACACTATTTTTAGGCCGGCGATTAGCACGGATCAACTTTGGGTCTTCTGGGTTCGACAAAGCTCTCGGTCTCCTGCTTGAAGGGCGGCGTGTTAAATTCTTTCCCCCGCCATCCCGGTTTTGGCGCCGGCCACTACGAAGTTCTTCTCCGCTTGATGTGCCCCCCCCTGTACGTTGTGGAGTTCCCGAGGATAATTCTGTTCCGTTCCAGAAAGACCCAGTGTTGGCTACAGAGTTCTCTACCCCAGCGCTCTTCCTAGGCTCAGATCGACCCTCCCGCGCCCTAGGGACCTCTTGGTGCGGTGCTTCATTGGTAGATGGACGACCAAAGCCAGTGGAACCAGTTTCTTTCTTTGGTGGCGTAGGCTCCACCCGTGACAAATATTTCGGCCTCCTCGCAGAAGATTGGCTTGCTAATCTTCCCCTGTCAGTTGATTGGTTTTTCTGATAACGTAAAGCTGTATCATCGTCCCCAGAAGTTTCCCCAGCCCGCCCGCCAGCACCTAACGAATAACCTGTAGACCTTCCTACCCTTCTCGATGATTCCTTAGAATTGTGTACTCTTTGTGGTGCTAGTGTTTTATTGTAGTTGGATGGTCGATCCTTCTTTCTCTTACGGGACTCCCGACGCTGTAAGTCAGTCTTTAAAACAGACCTTGATGTACTACCACCAGCAATATCCTGTGACATTGCAGCATCCGCTTTCATTAGCCAGTTTTCCTCCCTGTGACCAGGCTGCTTCTCAGCTTTCCTTCCTTTCTGTTTCCGTTCTTTCATTTGGCCAGAATCTAGCCCCTCTTCCGCTGATGACTCTCCCGAAGTTGACTTAGTATGCGATGGAAATTCCGTAGATATCTCTTCTGGTTGTAATGACCTGTCGGATAACTGCAGAGGTGTAGCAATATCCCCGGGGATTATGGTAGTTGTTTTACTAGTGATTGATATGCTGTTATTGGTGTCATTTGATCCGGTGTTTTCCGCAAGGGCTGATGTCTCTACTCCAGCACCCTGTTGCTCATGTGAAGAATCATTCCTTCCTTCTTTGTCCTCATCCCCTTGCCGTGTGGGATTATCTTTGCTCCCTGATACTGCACCAGACAAGGCTGCATCATTATCATCGTCATCATCTAGTAGTCCTTCCTTTCTGTCCTTCCTGGTCTCCTTTTCTTTCACCTGGGAATCCTTCCTACCCTCTGACCCTGAGCCGGAAGAAAATATGTTATTCTCTAGCAGTCGATCTTTGTTTTTCTCGTTCCAGTACACCACGGAATCATCTACATTGCTTGATACTGTACCGGGGGAGACTATATGATCCACCGATAAGTTTTCGTTTGTCGAGAGATGCTCTGAGGAGGGCCTAGAACTTGAGGTAGAAGAGACACGGCGACCCACTTCTGGTGGCGGTATATTCGGTATTTTGGGGGCATGGCTCCCCTCTATCTCCCTGACGGTCTGTTGGTCCAAAGATTCAGAAGAACTAGAGGCCTGGCTTGCAATACCCCCGCCATAAACACGACGCACCCGTCTAGTTATTGAACGCGACCGAAGCGGCAATGTCCGTTCCGACTCTGGCTTCCCTACTCCCCTCAGTGACTGCCCACCATCATCCTGCTCAACCCCCGATGAATACCCCCCAGCTACTGGTGAACTCCCAATGATACTCTCCACCGAAGAACCTATGATCTGACCCACCGTCCGTCCACCATCTCTACTCCCGCTTGGCGCCGGCACATGAGGCCCAGATGTCGAACCCCCTCTCGGTTTCAACGGCCTAGACGCAATCCAATTCACGATCGGTGGTAAAGATACCACCTTTGTGGCTTGTGTTGGATGCGTTGATGCCCTCGAAAACACCGGCGACTCACTCTGCTTCTCCGCACTGGTTATCCGAGCTTGGCGATTCGGTGGCCTACCGGACTCTCTCGGCTTGAACTCTCGCGCAGTAGTATCATCGTATTCGTCCTGTGTGTTTAGGGGGCAGCAACAACGTCTCCAGCACGAGCAACACATGGTAAAAATACCGTTAGCTCTTAGTATAAAAGTTCACTAAAGGCCCATATATCAAACAACGTCTTTATAGCACTTCTATTTACACTCCAACTAGCACTCCAGCGAGGTCTCTACATTTTATTCGCCTCCAGTATCATCTACGAAGCCCAGCCATTCGGGTATCAACTCTACACCCACACATAAATATGTCCCAACGGCGTGTCACTGCCCCTCCCTCCCACTGACAGCTGTTCCAATCGATATCTCGAGTGGGATTTGGAACTTACCCGCATTGCGGCTCATGGGTGGCCTGAAGTACGATTCGCCAATGATATACTCAGGTGTTTGTTAAGACGTCGGAAAAGTCGCAACAGCAACGCCAGCCACCAAAACTTGCGAACGCAATTATCCTAAAACCGCTTCGATAAGGCGAAACAATTTTCTTTGGAGCTCATAATTGAGCTCTATCTGGTTCTTACTGTCATTATAGCTACTTATCTTCTCTTCATGGCCATTTCTGTCGTGGTTTTCTTATTTTACACTAGTTTTGATTCTGGTTGGTTACTCATGGTTCCAGCCATTCTGGGGTCTTGATACACACATAAGCATAGGTAATAATTAAACCTTTAACCTACTAGGGAGGAAATAGAGTCAGTTCGGTTTAGTACAAGGCAGCACAACGCCAGTCCTCACAAGTGAATCTACAACAACCAATGTTGAAATCATAGCAGCTATCAAGCTTTGGAATAGTATATTAAGATTGATTTATATGAATGGGGCGTAATGGGGGTTTTTTGTTATTAAACCCTACTATTGCGGACTACGTTGCTTGTACATACTAAACTGATGAGAACTTATTTCCTCATATATCTATCTTTTTCCATGCGTACACAAGAGGCGTCTAGTAGGCGTGTGAAATGCAAGCAAAGTTTTCAAGTCAATTCACATTAGTTAAACAAACTAAGAGAGAAGCTTTCCAGAGAAGGCATAAGCCCTATGAGCAGTATATCGACGTAAAAATAAGGAAATGAAACCCCTAACCCTAGGTCTTTCCTCTTGCTATTACATATATTATTAATAAGCCCCGTCATAATGTACTTGGGGTGAAATTAAATATTGTCAGGTTTTGTATGGCCTTCCAACGAAGCGAGGGGCAATATTTGATTCTGCTCCAAGTGGATAGGCTAAACCTATTTAGGCAGGTTCTCCTTAAACGGCTTAGTAAGGGAGCAGAGTGATATTTTATGGTTCTGGTTGGTATGTGACGAAATGAAAGAGAATGTGAACGCAGAGGGGAGAAAGGTGGCGTAAGTAGACATTATTATAGGGATAGATGTTGCAAGGGGAGAGAGAGAAGTCCCATAGCCGTTGATAGGAGCTATATATGTAAGGTGATTCTTATTCTAGTCACCTCCGGAATTGTACATATACCTTTACAAGATAATAAAAATACACTGGGTTAGGTCGAGTTGTTTTTAATAATCCCACAATTAATTTTGGAGCTTGTATTATATGTACCTACCATTATACTTACTTAATCTGCTCACTCCTAGAAGCAATATGTATAAGTCATGGAGTCATTAATAATTTATAACAAATCACACGGGCCACTGCAAAGTGGGGGTTTCGTTGATTAATCCACGAATAAAATGAAATTAGAGTTGTATTTAAAGCAATCAGCTAGGTAAAAATCAAACTTTTGTTAAGACTCATTCAGCTATTAGTCCCCCTTCATTCCCTCTACATAACCTCCAACTCACTTCTTAACCCAGTCTGCATAACCAAGCTTATTCCACATCTCCTTTTTATACAAGAGTGGCGCTTGTCTTACTACTTCTGCTACTGCTGGTACATGGAAGGGCTTCAGCACTGGCATACCATGCTCATCTTGCCTCTCGTAAGGATCCTGATTAACCGTATCGGAGATGAATATACCCCCCTTAAGAACCATAGTCCCCTTTGCAAGCGGCTTATCCAAGTCTACATTAGCAAGCCCAGGACCCTCTGCATACGCTTTGTGGGGGTCGTGATGGACCGTTATTTCGAAAGATCTCTCATGGTTGAATAACACCTTGTACTCGTCCGGCTTCATCCAGGTTTCGCGCAAGTCTCTTACACATAGGATTAAGCCCTTTTCCAGCTCCGCTGTAGTGAGCGCTTTGTCAAGCTTGGTTTCGATATGATCCGCTGAGATATGAATACTGGGTGCGCGGAGGAGCATGTGGTCAATTTTTAGTGCATCGGGGGTGCCGTAGAGATAGAATGGGATGAATGGGGGATATTTGGTATCTCGTACTCGGGCGCTCAAGGGGCGCCGCTTGATAATGGTGACATCCGTGACGTCTATATCCCATTTGTATTCCTTGTTTCTAAAATGAGAATGTTAGTTAATATAATATATTATGATATATGTGGATATGGCTATCCAAGCGGGGTTAGGAATTAAGGTCTTTGAGGGTGGTATCAGTCAAATGGAAAAATTTGAATCATACTCTTTATGTGTACTCAATGTACCGCAGAAAGATCCCTTTTCTAAGATTTCTGAAAGTGTTACTGCGCCCGTAGTGGTTAGAAATAGTGGGTTCCCTTTACTCGTCGCCCTCGCTTTCTCGTAAGACTCTTTATATTCGCCTGTGCTTTTGGCTGTGATAATAAGCTGTTCACGGTGGGTAGGTATATGGAACATGTGCTGATGAACGAGGTAGAGCCTCGCCTCCTCAGCATAAACTAGGAAAGTATGCGTGACACGGCGGCCCTTGTCGTTGCGCTTAAGGGATATCTAGTCACAAAATATGAGATTCTATGCTATGCTCTCGGGGGATACTATGGGAGTTTATTGCGCACCTGAGCCTGTTCTTGGGCAACATTGTTGAACACCTCCATCAACTCCGCTAGAAGTCCTTGAGTAGTTACAAATGGTGACATCACCACACTCCTGAGAAGAAAAAGATCGGTGTCACCAGCCAGCCCAAGGCGTGTTTTGAAGCTGGTTGCACATTCTTGGTACTGCCCCCCTTCAAACGTGGTTGAGCTGATGAAGAAAAGTTGTTCAGAAATCGGCTTTCGGTTCGATGGATCAGCGGAAACAGTAAGCAGGTCCGCAATACGCTTATTATATAGATTGGCTTCCTCGACATCCGTGTTCCACTCATCCCCAGTCACCTTGAAATTACAGGCAAACGAGTTGATGATCAGGTCAGAACCAATTCCCTGGAGCAACTCCAACGCCGCTGGATCACCCTGTATATCCCAATTTGACATTGGTATGAGGGCACTGAGTTGATTTCTCTGGTCGATCACTTGTTGTGTACTTGCATAACGTTGAATTGTTTCAGAATCCTCAGAGGTGAGCATGTTAAAAGGAACAACAACAAAGCTGTCTGATTCCATTGTTGCCCAGTAGCAAGACATCTATCAGAAATCATGCATAAAATCAGCTACTAGTTCACTGGTCATGGTGGATAGGCTAGACAGCTTTTACATACCCTACTACACGTAAATATTGCTGAAGAGAGTAGAGCACCATAACCCTGTAGGTTAAGACCGATGACATGATGGGACATAAATACTGCAACCCCAGCAGCTCCCGGCTTACTGTTATAGAAGTAAACATCTTACTACTATCAGAGGATACTTGAGAATGGAACAACTAGTACTTGCCTTCCCTCAACACCGAATGCACCAATACCGGCGGAAGACGCAAGATAAGGGCCCGTCCAAGTCACTAGGTACCTGATTCTACCATCACGATAGCACAATGAGCCGGCTGGATAGGGGATATATCCGCTCTTGTGAGGATCCACAGTTACAGAATCGGCGTACTGAATAGCACGGAGGTTTTCTTCAACTTCGGTGCGTAGAGGCAGACTACCGACGTAATCAGGGTTTCCTTCAAATGGTACCCCTAAGGGTCCAACCATATTCCTGAAATAACCCCCCCATGCTGCATCAACGTGAACGACGAAAGACATACCCTTCGCCTGGTATTCATTACGAAGGTTGATAACGTCCTGTACGGGGTCCACCGCACCTTCCTCCGTTGAACCGGCTATAGCCACCACGCTATACACAGCTTGCTCTCTTGCTAACAACTCATCTAGTTGTTCCTTCAGCTTATCCGGTCTAAGACGTCCACTATTGTCGACGGGGACATTGATCATATTCACTGCTCCAATACCCGTAATATCTAGAATTCATTAGTCATTTTAGGTCTAGTAAGATGGCACCGCCAGACAAGGTATATAATAGACCACATACCTGCACTTTTGGGCCACGAATAGTGTCTTGTACTACACACTAGAAACTGTATAGGCTTGACAATCCCATATTTCTTTTCAATTTCATCTTTGCCGGTATTCTGGATGTTATATGGCTCCATGATCTCGGTCAAGCGAGCTTGTGATATAGGGTATTTAGCCTCAACCATTTCCCCGATATCTAGAATTGTTTGGGGTTTGAGGTTAAGCATCTCCCAGACAGTGAGGTCTTTAAACAATTTTTGTTGCCCTATGCAGGTCTCAACTTCGAAGGTCTTTTGAACGGAAGCCAGCTCGGCTTCGTTATCAATTGCACTACGGAAAGATAGTGGATAGAATTTGAGGTTTCGGGCTGTAGTTAATTAGTAAACCCACCACCTAAGTACCCCCACGAAAGAATCTGTAGCTTACCTGCCCTGTATGATAGCACCGTCAGTATACAAAAATCAAGCATAAGTCCTAGAAAAAATGAATGAATACTAACCAAAGTGACTCCAGGTTAGCTACTGTCCCACCGGAGGTTATGTGGCCCCAGGGCATAGGTTTCGTAGTAGTGTCGAATCCAAGCATGCTACAGAGCTGCAAACCGACAATAGTTTCAATGTCTGCACTGACCCGGCTAGCCTCTTCTGTGACATTGTTAGGGTTCCACAGCATCGTACTCAGGTATCCCAAAGTGGCAGGCATAGAAGTATCGCTAAGCATATGCCCATTGTATCGTGGAGACCAGAAGGGGACTGAATCGTTTTGGAACTCTTGTTGTATAGTAACCAAGGCATTCTGGAGCTCGTTCATCCTGTTGCCATAAGCTTCACTTGCTTGGATTGCTGGAGTAATTTGCACCTAATGAAGCCCAACGGATTATAATGTCAGAAGATATTACCCACAAAGATAGTAATAGTATGAGATGGAGAAAATACTGGATCGTTTGGTTGGTAGCTTAACCGTAGGTCTCTATGTCCCTCGATGACCATTTTGATAAACTGCTGAAACTTGTCAAAATTCTCAGCTCTAGGGCCAAGGAAGATAGCACTAATGGCTTCATGCTGTGCGTTTGACTCCCGCTCGTCTAAAAATTGCATAGCCTTAGCTGGGCCTCCATCTGTGGCTGACATCGGGCTTAGGGATGTTGTTCTTATAGTCAAAAGGTGTAGGTTGAAGGTGGATGATTCGGAAGAATATTATGGGTTTTGGCCTCGGGTATATTTAAGGAATAATGAGAAGATATCCGTTAGTCCTGCGGTAGCCAAAGTTGAGATGCCGAACAGTATTAGACAAGATTCTATCAACATAGCTTGACGACTCCCCAGTTATATAACGTAGACTCTCAGGCATTGCCTAACCCGTGAAGATATCAGTTATCGTATAATAGATAAGGATTTGAGTAAAGATGGTGAGGGAACTGAGTCATAATCTCCGATAAGGTGGCCGTCAAAATCAGCAGCAAAGCAAACAGGCATGGGAAAATATCAGATGCATCTTTCACATCCGGCGATTTTGCTAGCACTACCATCAGATCTTATTAGGATGTCTAAAAATTATCCTAACAAAAATTGATATACCTATTCAATGCCCAATTCAGAACGTGGGGAACAAAGTAGTTGAATTATCTCACTTTCTCCACCATGCTCTATATCCTCCATGAGGCAATAGATGCGTAATTGAACCCTAGAGTTATATCGAAAATTCACATGCTAGTATGACTTGAGACATATAATGAGATACTATAAATATATTTAATGACGTATAGAGTAACCGCGGGGTAATGGAAGGTATTCAATCTACCACCGTCATCACCACGAGCTAATATACTGTCTCACATATCCTTCTCTATTACGACCTCACACAACTACTCCGCCGGAAAGGTGCTCAAAAAAGGTAGGAGCTCCCCACACACTCCAATTTTCCTCTTATACCCGGGGGGCGGGGGATAGACACCATTCACTATAATATGGAGGGAGTTCACCAGACCGAGAAAGAAGATGTGACAGAGAGAGAATGGAAAAGAAAGGAGGAAAAGGGGAGGTGGATCAATCATAAGAACGGAGATTAGAATTATGATAATCTTTTGGGTTATTATTGCTATCATGTCATTTCTATTAGATTTTACTGTTATTATTTCTTTGCTTGTAGTTTGCTTGAGATTACCTTGGTCGGAACTAGCTGCGTGTATGTTAAGCGAATTTACTACTCTACTGCTCGTAGTCGTCAGACGTTTGCGGAGTACGGTAACGGGGCCAGGCAATGTCTCAAGGAATGGAGATAGGTGTGACACTCTAGCAGCGAATGATAATTATATTGCAAAGGCTTAACCATTTATCACAATGGTTAAAATCCACAATCTTAAGAACCATCGCCAATAAATTAGACCGGCAATCCAAAGTACTTAACCGGCCCAGCTACTCAACTCTTTACTGGTACTCGCCTAGGTATCTGCTAGGTGACTGCTAGATGACTGCTAGGTGAGACTTTGCCTGACCCCGTTACCGTACTCTGGAAACGGCTGACGAGTACGAGTATTGTTACTACCGCGGGATACTGTGGGAAAAACACGGGAAGATGCATGATCGAGATCTACCGAGAAGTCTTCAATGCGGAAAATAAAGATCATTGGCAAGGATCTTGATCCCAGCCATAAATCAAACCACCTTTCTAATTTTTAGTTTTACTGCCTAAGTCATCTAAACTCGCTTTTTATTCCACCTTATAGGCCTGCAGCACCTCAATAAAATCCTGTTTATAGTCGCTCAACTTGATAACGATATAATATTACATCTAGAGCGGACTGCAGCAACTAGCCTGTCACGATCGAGAAAACAAAAGTCCCGAATTCCACTCGCTAAAATTTCCCCGAGTTAACACGAAGATAGATACTAGTTCTGGCGAGCCGTCTCAGAGGTAGAATATCCACACGACCAGACATCTATCTAACACATAAATCTACTCTTCCTGAAGGGGATTTTGCATGTTCTCATACCATTACTAATGAAAGCGTCTATTACTTAATTAAGGAATAGATTTCCGCTCGGGTTGTGACCGGGTCTTAGAACTTCAATAGAAAATTTGTCTCTAGTGCCTGCTTGTATGTCAGGCCCTTCGTGAAATGTCCACCACCTATAAGATATTATTGCCTCGATTTTGGCTATAGACTAATAACTACCCCCTGAATCGATTCCCACCCTCTCCCAAGCAGTTTTCTGGGGTTGTGGTTGAGATTGCAGGGGGATGGTTTGGTTGCCATTCTGGGGAAAAAGTGGTTGCTATGGGGAAACCACAGGGTATTTCTCATCACCTCAAATTGGAGACACTCATACAAATTTGTATGAGCTGAGTATATATCAGTCCAACCCCCCTATTAACACAATATTTTACGGTCACAAATTGATGAGCAGGGTACAGAATGATAGAGAATTGAATTCTCTATCAAATGGTACTCTTAATACACTAATATCTTGTGGTTGAGATTTTCTTTTGTGGTTTCTTTGTTGTAAGTGTATTAGCGCCAAGCCATTCAAATGCTAGGTATATGTCATCATCTCAAATTGGAGACACCCATACAACTTTTGTATGAGCTGAGTATATGTCAGTGTTAAGAACCCCAATTTTCTCCTATGTTTTTCCCCTAGGTTTTAACCCTAGCACTCTACTACCAATTTCTTAGTTATCATTGTTCTTGTAATGGTAGTCTGCCTCGCAGGACGCGTCAGCTATCAGTGTTTCATGTATTGAGATGACGCGTACCTTGTCCACGTCATCCCTTCTCCTTAACGTTTCATATTGTTTCATTACGCAAGTGCGTACGTATTAGTATACGTCATCAGGGCCCAGCGAAGGATATATAAGAGCCATGCTTTAGCTAGTTAGTTAGTTCTTTACGCAACAACTTAGTATTGTTACCATACCTACCTTTGCACCTTCCACGCTGCATTCCTTTTCTCGTGATACTAGTTCCGCCTAGTTCTTCACAACTACTTCCCTTAGTGATTCCGTTCACTATTCTTGTATAGTTACCTGCTGTTCCCTTCCAGGTATCAGGTTTTTACAGTCAGAATGCTGTATATAGCAACACCATAATACAATAGAAGAATATAACATCCAATGGTCACAAATTAATATGGAGGGTATAGAGTGATAGAGAATTAAGTTTTCTATCAAATGGTACAATTAATACACATAGATTCCATGGTTGATATTTTTCTTAATAATATTTCCCAAAACTGTAGGTATGTAATATATATATTTACATTTAAAAGGTTATTATTTTACAAATAATATACAACAAGGTAAATAGTAATTTAATATAACATGAATATGATAGGTGGTAGTAGTTACTATACTTATTATACCATTGAATGGTTTAGTACATTGAATACATTAAATATTGGTAGCAATACACAGTATAAATCATGGAATATCACTCGATTTCAATATATTTTTGTAAGTGTATTTTAGACTACAGAATTGATTTCAGTGTATTGCAATTATGTGTATTTGAAGTGATTATTTTGTATTAGAACTCAAGTATTCTGTATCGTATCTATTG